>OZ023264.1:86342435-87077435 GCA_964006375.1 Tillus elongatus
CAAATATTTAAGTAAAATGAAGGACAATGACAGCTGAAGCTGAAACTAAAGGCTTTATAGAACACACTTCTCACGACATATCTTTTCACATAAGCCGTATTAGTTTTAGGCTTTTTAATTAGAACATGTCGATTTTAACGTTTAGAATCGCGACTTTGACGTTTTAAGAAGAACAACTATAATGCGTGTAACTTTTTTTCCTTTTAACGTAGAAAAAACTCAAATTTTTATATGTGATTTTCTTTGAGTGAATTTTTATTTTAAAAAAATCACTAATAGAGAGATATCGATGGTGAGACTGCAAATTTTTTTTTAAATGAGCGCGAATTAGGACCCCTAGAACCCATATCCGGGGTCAGTTTCAATTTTTATATGTTTATATATATATATATATATATATATATATATATATATATATATATATATATATATATATATATATATTGCCTCGGGAGAGATCTCACTACGTACCAAAATTCAACTTTCTAAATTTATAGAAAATTGAGTTATTCAAATTTTAAATTTTCTTTAGAAACAATTTTTTTTCTCCGAAAATTACAAAGTTATTTTAATAAAATATGGTGGGTATCTTACCTTAGTAAAGACCTTACTACATACCAAAATCAAACTTTCTAAGTTTATAGAAAATTGAGTTATTCAAATTTGAAGCATTTAATAAAAATTCACTACCTTAACGCACTTGCTGCGTCCCGAGATTTTTTATGATATAAACCCGCGTACCAAATTTTTTTGCAATAGCTTTCTTATTTCCAAAAATACAAAAAAAATTCAAAAGAAAACAGAATTTTCCTAGAAAAACTAGTCCGATTTTCCGGGCTACCGTACTTATCCAAGCGACTTTCGAAAGGATATATATATAGGATATATAGGATATATATATATATATATATATATATATATATATATATATATATATATATATATATATATATATATATATATATATAAGGAAAAATATACCTTTAGTTTTGAATAGTAAATCACAACCGCGTCTTCCCGAGCGCCGGCGCCGGCGCAGTAGTACGCAACAGCGACAGAAGAACGTGATAATCAGAAACCGATTACACACATCTGAATAAAATCACAAGATCAATTGTTAAGCAAAATAGTTGTACTAATTACTTATGGTTAGGGATTGGCATTGTAATTAAAAACATTAAATGTCGTTTCTTTTATTACAGGTGTGATTTTTGTAAATAGTGTAATTATTAACAAACATGCAAATAATGATTATAAATATTTTATTACAGAGTCAGTGTTGTCTTGATTATTGGTGTAACTTCCACTAACTATATAAAATACAATATAAAACGACATTTCTAGTTATAACAAAGAAAATGCAAAAGTTACGATTCAAATTCTCTATATTGGGATCGACGGATGGTAAGTCGAACATAACCTATATAACCTAAATCGAGACCCCCAAGGGACGTGTTTTTGATGTCCCAGATGTATTTAAGCCTATAAGTAATCATAAGTACATTGCGAATTTAAAAACATACGTGAAAATAAAAAATACGCTGAAGAAAAGACATCAGACACGTAATCTATGAATACCAGTAGATGACGGAATAAAAGAAACTTATCTTGTTGAAAGTGAAAATGTACAATTTGTAAAGCAATATTTAGAAGAAATTAAGCAACTTACAACCACTGCTAGTGAAAATCTGGTATCAAAAACGCAAAAGTTGGGAAAAATTGCGGAAAAATTTTTTGTGAGGAACTTTTCTATAAAAACACCAAATGCTACTCAATGGATTGAAGAATTTGAGAAAGGATGTGAAACATTTGGGGTTTTGAAAGATGAAAAAGAAATAGAAACCGTGAAACATCTTTTTGAAAAACAATGCTTAAATTGGTACAGCAATATGTCGATAATACTTACAGCAAATTCAAATTGGCAAATTTGGAAAAAATCTTCTATGAAACTTATGCTAAAAAACGTTGGTGCCAGATCAAATATACCTTCACATTCAGATATCAGGCTGGTTCTCTACTAGAGTATGCCACAAAAAAGGAAAGGCTACTATTAGAAATCAATAGAACAATGGACAATAATACAATGGTAAACCTAAACAAACAAAAAAATGAAAAAGCAATATTAGGTGATATTGGAAAAGTTGAAGCCAAATTATACAAAAACAAACAACGAACGTATAGCATTTGCGAAAAATTAAATAAGGAGGTTCGTTATCACTCAGAAAATTATTGCTGGTTCAAAATAGGAGTAAATAGACAAGATAGGAAAAATCAAATTAGACTTACTAATAACTCTGAATTGAAATGTAAACTACAAGAAGGTGACCAAAAAATTTTCTAGTAACTCCATTAATAACAATAAGGTTAGTATTAAATAAAACTCTTAAAATATTTGGAATTTATGGCTCAGGTGAAAATGTCTCACTAATAAATCCAAGATTGTTAAAGTTCAAGGACAAGAGAATGGGAAGTTTCAAGAATACTAATTTTAAAACTATTAATAGTGTGAAAAAAACAAATGGGATAGTAATTTTGACTACAAAAATTTTTTATGTGGAAAAAGAAATCAATGTTTTTGAATTTATAAAAAAAATCAAAAAGTTCCAAAATCAGAAAATGAAAATTTGAGTGGTAAAATGTTTTAAAAATTTTAAAAACAAAAATGCAAGTGAGGAAATTATGTCTTAATGAAATGATTATTAAATTTTAATGGGCACATTGAAGAAAATAACTTTTATATATGTGTGAACCATTTAAAGTATGACACAGTCAAAAATTGATAAACAAATTCATGACAATGCTTCGGTTTTTGCGAAAGATAAATATGATGTCGACACAATAGAGGATTATGAGGCACACATAGATTTACTAGTGAAAAAATATTGCAGTGAACGGCCTTATCGATGCACAATTAACGACAAAAAAGAAATAGAAAAACAAATTGCAATATTACTGGAGAAGAAACTAATAGAGGAATCATATAACCCATTTGCTGCTCCAGTAACTTAAGCATACAAAATAGATTAAGAAAAAAGAAGATGCAACGATTTTCGTGATCTGAATAAAATTGTTGTGCCGAAATCACAACCTTTCCCACTTATGGAGGATTTAATAGTAAAAACGAGAAATTGCAAAATTTTCTCGACTCTGGGCATAAATTCAGCATTTTGGTCTATACCTCTGCGCATCTCACATAGCAAACAAAGCAGCATTCGTCACACGGGAATAACAGTTTCAGTGGACATGTAGACCATTTGGTTTAAAATCAGCGCCTTCAATTTTCCAAATGATACTCAGCAATATAATTAGAAAACATAAACTTCCAGATTTCACAATAAACTACATATTGATATTTTTAGAATATTTTTCATCACACGTACAACATTCGACACAGTTATTTGAAGCAATAAAAAAAAGGATTCAGATTGTAATTCTCAAAATGTACATTTGCACCTGATTCAGTAAAATACCTAGGTCACATAATACCAAATAACTCCATAAAGCCCATGAGGGATAATTTGATTTCAATCAGAAATTTTCCGAATCCAAAAACAAACAAAAATTAAGACAATTTTTGGGAAAATTTAACTTTTACCTTAAACATGTGCCAAAAAAAAGCAATTAAACTGGAACCATTGCATAAACTATTCAGGAAAAATCAAGAATTTATGTGGACAGAGAAATGTCAAAAATCATTTGATGAGATGAAAGAGCCATTATGTTCTCAGTCAATATTGACAATCTCTGACCCAAATTTACCTATTTTTATTTACACAGATGCTAGTTTACTAGCCGTAGGAGCTGTCCTAAAACAACTACAAGACAACAAAGAAGAAAAGCCTGTGGCATATTTTTCAAAAAAGTTAAATGAGGTACAAAAAATAAAAACGCCATTCATTTAGAATGCCTAGCAATCAAAGAATCTGTAAAATACTGGCAACACTTGTTAATGGGTAGATAATTTACTATATTCTCAGATCATAAACCACTCGAAAACATGAATCAAGAACTGATGAAGAACTAGGAGATTTGATATATTACTTATCACAATATGATTTTGAGCTCAAATATTTTCCTGGGAGGTATAACTTAGAGGCTGGTTGCTTAAGCACAAATCCGGTCCTAGAACCAACCGAAAATATGGAAGAATAGCTAAAAGTGGTAAGTCTAATAAAAATGAAGGATATATTTCTATGTGTGTGTGTTTTGTTTATTTAACTTCGGCCTATTTCCGCGACTATGGCCAATCAGGAGATTCCACTTGGGATGATATTATGCTCTCATTCCTGAACGTCACACAGGCTGGGATAGACGTAATTAAAACATTCAATGAAAGACTTCTCTCCAGAAAACAAAATTTATTAAATTTCCCAACGCGTTTCGGCCCACTAAGTAGCCACCTTCAGAGTATATATTTTTTTGTTTTTCAATTCTTAAAAATTAAAAATTTCAATTTTTAAGAATTGAAAAATTTATCCCCTGTAGATGGCAACTTAGTAGGCCGAAACGCGTTGGGAAATTTTATACATTTAGTTGTATGGGGAAAAGCCTTTTATTGAATGTTTTAATTAAATTTTATGCTGTACGCTCTACTCCTAGAGTTGTGAGTTTTTGAAATATTGGCGGTTTTCGAAAAATATACGTTATCGTAGCTCCTTGAGCGAATTTTCTTCAAAAAATTCACTAATGAGGGGATCGCGACTTTGTATTTTCAAAAAATTTCCTCAGATGAACGGAAAGTAGAACTCCTGGAACCCAAATCCGAGGTCAGTTTCAGACTATATATATATATATATATATATATATATATATATATATATATATATATATATATATATATATATATATATCCCTCCTGTCGCAATTCGCTTGGATAAGTTCGTTAGCGTCAGACTAGTTTTTCCCGGAAACTTCTGTCTATTTTTATTTCTCCGGAAATAACAAAGCTATGGCAATCAAATTTGTTAAGCAGGTTTATACCATAAAAAGAAAAAAAAACATTCATTTATTCATTTGGATTTCTACGTTAAAAGGAAAAAGTTATAAACATTATAGTTTTCGTCTTAAAAGTCGCGTTTCTAAACGTCAAAATTGACGTGTTCTAGATAAACAACCTAAAACTAATATGGCTTATGTAAAAATAAAGGTCCTGAGAAGTGTGTTCTATAAAGCCTTAAGTTTCAGCTTCAGCAGTCATTGTCCTTCATTTTACTTAAATATTTGCAGAAAATGAATTTCAAATAGACCATTTCTCTGATGCTTTGGCAGTAGTTTCAATTATAGGGTTATAAGACGAAGCACATTGCGCGCACGTCGCAGTGTGTGAGTTGGCATAGTTAAAGTTCATATAAAGAAGGAGAGCAGAAAGATCAAATGTATGTATAATATGTGTTACAAATAGATTAAACAATGCTCTGTTCCAACTAGACAGGATTTCCAGTGCCAGGTTTGAACTGACGGTTTATATCGTCACTGTAAAACACATATTCTTCTATGGTCGAGCTGAGGTATATGGATGCGTTCATACCGAATATTAAACTTCAGTTTTTCGGTTGCTTAAAAAGTGGCTACAAATTCAATGAAGTAATTGAACGTTACGTTAGGATTTTAGTGAATTTTTTCTAAACATAATATTTTATCTTTGTGATTTTTATTTTGTTTCCATAGTCACTTTGGTATTTAATTTTTCAAGGAATTTTCTTTAAAAAACTATTTTTTAGTTAATTTTCGTGTAAAAAATATTATGTAAAATTATTTTTGTGATTTTGAAGAAATTACTTTTGGAAGATTTGTTGTGAAGTGTTGGTAGTAATAAATGTATGTTATCGTAAAAAAAACACATTTTCGTAAAAATAATTATTTAGCAAATTTTCGTAAAAAACATAGTTTTCATGTAACATTACTTTAACCAATTTTTGTAAAGCAAATGGCAATTTTCGTTAAAGAAATTTTTTGCAGATTTTCATGCAAACATTTTATTTATTTTTTGTCAAAAAGCCTTATGTGGATAATTATATTTTAGCAGGTGTGTAAATAGCTTGAAGAGGTTCGTTCCCCAGGAAAATCGGACCAGTTTTGTCGGGAACATTTTAAGTTTATTTTTGAAAAATTATTCTACTTTTTCAAACAATAAAGGTATTTTGATGAAATTATGTATACCGTTTCTACTATATGTAGGTTATACCAAATTCCATGCCTTCTATTTTAAAAAGACATATTTACCATTAAAAACATTTTTAAGGAATTCACTACCTTAACGGACATGCTGCGTCCAGACTTTTTATGATTTGATATATCTTTGTCGAGTGTGAAACTAGATATTTAGTTTTTGGACAGCGGATTTCTGGTAGTCATGGCTTGCAAAATCATTGCAATGAAAATCTGTTTTCTATCCAGGGTGTGCGTTCATGGCTTGACAAAATCTGGGAGCCCTAGCCGGAATAACTTTTTTTCAAAAAGATCTTTTTAAAAAAGAACACCATATATATTTCCATTCCAAAGCGTTCTACATACATAGCTCTACAACTTCTATTAACTATGTCCTATACCTAAATAGCATAATTTCTTAGATATTGTTACTTTCCTGAAGCGATGTATTCAATATCCAGCAGAGAATTTTAATTCCAATGTTTTCATGGCATTGGATGATAAGTTGTCTTTTTTATATTCATGATGAAACTGTAACAGTCAGAATTATACTAAAATACTGCGATGAATACCATCAGTTGACAATATTGGTTGACTGATGCACAGGTAAAAACAGATCTTCTCAGCAGTCGCCAGACTGAAACTCGGTTCACTTCACTGCGAAAAGTCTAGTCGATTTAATTCACTGCGGTATCGTTTAGAGTTTCTGGTAGTTACTGAAAAACTGCTGATACCAACATATAATCTATAAGTCTCATTAATCACCCTTACACACCTATATTAACCATAACGGTTGATACGGTCCAGTTAAATAAATAAAAATGTCCGGACTCAGCAAGTGCGTTATGGTAGTGAATTTTCATAAAAGTGTTTCTAATAGTAAATATGTGTTTTTTTAAGAAAGCAGGCATCAAATTTGGTTCTAGTATAACCTATATAGTAGAAACAATGTGCCATGTTTCATTAAAATAACTTTATTGTTTGAAAATGTACGAAAATTTCCGAAAGTAAACTTAAAGTGTTCCCAAAAAAACTGGTTTCTTGATCAACCTTATAAGTTCATAGCAAATTAAGCTATTCAGATTTGAAGTAATTAATAAAAATTCGCTGCGTCCCGAATTTCTTTTCTTACAAACATGCATTATATTTCGATGCAAAAGGCAAAATGCAATAACATAAGGCGTGTTCGTTTAAAAAAAAATTGTATCAGCCACCCTGTGATTGTGGAAATATTTTTTAAGATGTAGCTCAAGACACCCTATAATTATGTATACATTTTTTTGTAACTTGTTTAAGAACGGATATATTGAGGTTTATTAATTTTTTATGAAAATTCGACAAAAATTATGTAGATACCATTAAACTATAAACTCTATAGCTAAGACTACTGGCAAAGCATCAGAGAAAGGGACTATTTTAAATGAATGTTCTGAAAATATTGTAGTAAAATGAAGGGCAATGACGGTTGGAGCTAAGACTTCGGGCTTTGTAAAACATTTTTCTTGAGAAAATTTCTTTCCAACGCTCATATTAGTTTCAGGTTCTTTGCCTAAATGTTGCCAATTTTGACATTTTAAATCGCGACTTTGACGTTTTGAGGAAAACCCCTTTTTTTTAGATGACTATAACTTTTTTGTCTTTCAACCTACAGAGCTAAATTTTAGTAGGTAATTTAACTATAATAACGTTAACCTACGTGGATGCCCGTACTATGTTGTTCCTGGAGATATAATTTTTTTTTGAAAGAAACAAAATTTTCCGAGAAAAACTGGGCCGATTTTCTTGGCTAACGAACTTGTCCTAGCCATTTGCAAAAGGAAGGTACTTACCAAATTTAATCAAAAGTGGCCCATTCTTTTTTGAGTTACCGGTGTGATACTTGGAAAACCGACTTCATTAAGGATAACTAAAAAATGCCTATCATCGCTGCCACCATTTGTTAAACATGTTATCGGGGGTAAATTGAGGATAATCCAAAAACTACTGCTAAGATCTTGATCAACTTTATATGGGACCACATCAGAAGCACCAGCTCTCAAATAAAAAAAGAATCATAAAAATCGGTTAACCTAGACAAATGTTCTGAGGTGACACACATAAAAAAATACAGGCGAATTGAAAACCTCCTCCTTTTTTTGAAGTCAGTTAATGAGCAAGCTCTTCGATAGAATACCTCTTCAATTCATTGACTGTTGTAGCCTTTACTTGGTGAAGCTGGTCCATACTACATATAGGCTACTTCTCTGGCTTCACTGTTGGGTTTGGTTTCTGTAAGTGAAGGATGAAGCCAGCATGTAAGCTAACTGGAACAAGTGGCCCTTCTGAATTCTAGATGTTCTAGGATGTTCTTCAACGTTTCTGTAACCAGTTTCACTGCTCTTGACAGCATCCTTAGACAGATAAAAATTGAATTTTTTTTTAAATGTTCATTCGTCTAAAATCCAAAGCCTACTAGAGCATTAATGTATCACGGATAAATATATTTTATCAAATTATTTACTGAACTTTTGGTTTTTCCGAATATTTAAATGATTTTTGGGTCATATTGGTGTTCTGAGAAATAAAAATTCACTTCGTTCATGTATTTCTCAAAAATTGTGTTTTTTTGACGTTATTTTTTGTTGCACGGTACAAGTGTGATATATCATAAACAATGTTAACTGTAACACAATTGATCGAGTTACCAGATCGTTGATAAAAAAATGTGCTAAATGTATAGAAGCAAATGGGTCGCATTTTGAACGTTAAATTAGACATTTTATTTTGGTAATTATTATGTCATTTCACACATTTTGGTTTTTCCTTTCTTTTTTGTGTTAAAATTTCAAAAAGGGTAATTTCTATGTTTTCAAAAGATTTTCACATAGGATAAACTATTACTTATAAGGATATGTTGTTATTAATGGTAGTTAAGAGATTAAATGCAGTAGAATCACCTTAAGTGGGAGTGTTTCATCGTGCGACGTTTCCAAATTCGTAACAAAATCATATTTTTTTCCTTTTTTAACCCATAACCTAACTTTTTTCACTAAGTGTGATACATATTTGTAAGGGCAAAAACAGGGTTTTTTCAAAACCGTGAAAATACAATATGACGCCCATAGGAAAAAACAAAGTTGATGATGGTTCCAAACTACCGAAACGTTGAAAATGAAATTTGACTACACAGACGTTTCCCACGTAAAAAGTTGCTATAAGAATGTTTTGAGAGATTTCAGAAATTTTCATAAACAAAGAAAATACAGGGTATTTTCGAAAATGCGTCATTTTAGTTTTTTCAAATATCGTAAAAACCAAAAGATCGTAAACTAAACGGCATTAAATTACAAACAGAATTGTCTAAGACTTTCCTCGTTTAACTGCTTTCCTATCTCTAACAGTTTCGGAGATCGCAATACATGCAAACATCTAGGGGGTATCTTTTTATAGACTGTTTGACCTTCTTTAAATAGCTGATTAACTTCGGCGTTAGCTCTGAGGAGCATTTTTTCTTTCGATTTTTGTATCCGATCTAGTACGATATCATAAACTATTTTCATAAAATTTTTATGTTTTTGGTTATACTCTTGGGTGAGTGTAACTTCGGGATCGAAGTTGAATATTTCTGGAATGTATCCGAATATTAGCTCAAAAGATGATTTGAGAGTTTGAGAGTGAATGCTTGAATTCTAGGCTAGGATGCAGTATGGTATTAAGTCTGGAGGTTTTAGATTTGGGTCTTTTATTTTCAAAATTCAATAGTGCTCAATCAGTGTGCTGTAAAATCTCTCTACTGGGCTGTTAGAGTTGGGATTATAAGGTGTAGTTATGTGCAGTTCAATTTGATATGATCTTAAGAGCTCCTTGATAGTGTCATTTGAAAATTCAGTACCAGAGTCGGAAACGACTCCTCTTACTGTACCGTATTGTGAAAAATATCTTATTGATACCCAGGAAATTTCTATAGCATTCTTGCTTTTAATAGGAAAGGCCTGATCAAATTTACTGAAAGGATCGAGGATTGTAAAGAACTGAGATGATTCGATCCTTTGTGGTCTGGTAAGAATCATTTTCATTCAGATTTTAGTTATTCGATTTGAAATGTATCTATGTGAGTTAATTCTAGAGGTTTTTAATGAGCTGGAGTGTGTTCTAAAAGTATTTTAATTGGATGTCTATTGTATCTTGCTTGTTTACCTGTCTCACAGTCTAAAATGATATTTTTTTTTAACTAGGATAATAATTTTTCTGTTTCATCCTTAAATAAGTTTCATCTGGACCACTATGATTAGTTTTACCTTAATGATATGCTATTATAAGATCCTTTAATTCATCCTCACTGTTAGTTTCTTCCAAAACTTTATCACATCTATAAAATTGCGGCGCATGCGCATTATTAAAGTGTTGATTGAGAGCCGAACTAACTAATTCATAATGTCTCTCATTGATAAATAGGCAATAGTATTTCTTTTGAGATAAACAGTGCTGTTTTACAAATTCCGCTATCTTGTCTAGATCTTCTAAAATAAATTTAGCATAGGTAAGATTTCTCTTGCCTTTTCTGACTTGTAGAATTTCGGGATCCTCTGACCAACTGAAGAATATTCGATTGGATTTGTGATTGATAATTTCCTCTTCCAAAATGGGAATGCCTGATCCGGCGTATGATTCCTGGTTAGAATTAACTGTATCTAGTTCTTAGATTTCTTCATCAGTGTTTTCATTATTTTTCTGCCATTCTGTTTCATCTACATTGTTAATTACTGACTGATTATCAACATCCAGAGGGTTAATTTTTACACGTAATAAAGCGTCGACGTTATTTGTTTTTCCTTTCTTGTATTCTATATCGTACTCATACTCTTTCAGCTTTAAACGCCATTTTACTAGGTTCGAATTGGGCTCTTTTAATGAAAATATCTATTTCAGCGGTTTGTGATCGGCCATTATGGTAAATCTTTTGCCGCAAAAGTAGGGCCTAAAGTAATTTACAGCTAAGACTATTGCAAGTAGCTCTTTCTCAATTGTGCTATACCTGTTTTCCGTTTCGTTCAGAGCTCTGCTTGCATAAGCTACGGGCAGGTCTGAATTCGGTTCGCCTTGACTTAAGACAGCTCCAAGTGCGACGTTGGAAGCATCCGTAGTCAATGTAAATTTCTTCGTAAAATCTGGTGGCTGTAATCTTGTACTGCTCATAAAAATATGTTTACATGTTTCAAATGCCTCTTTATAATCTTCGTTGTTAATATCAATTTTTGAATTTTTCTTTAGACAGTTTGTTAAAGGTTTTATGACATTCGCAAAATTCTTGATAATTTTTCGGTAGTATCCTATTAGACCCAAAAACGATTTGGTTTCTTTTTGTGTTTTAGGAATCGTAAATTTCTCTGTGGCTTCGAGTGTTCGTGGGTTAGATTTAATTCCTTCTGGGCTGACAACATGTCTCAGAAATTCAGCCTCCTTCTTTAAAAATTCGGTTTTGTCCAGTTGCACCTTTGGCTGAAAGTTCCTCAACCTTTCGAATACTTGTGTAAGCTTGTCTAGATGCTCCTGTAGAGACGTCAAGAACATAATAACGTCATCCATGTAGACAAGGCAAGTTTCCCCAATCAATCCGTGTAGAACATTATTTGTTATGCGCTGAAACGAGACTGGAGCATTATTAAGGTCAAATGTCATCCTTCAATTTTCATAAAGACCTAGATCTGTTGAGAGTGTCGTCTTTTCAATGTCGTCAGGATGTATCTATATCTGATGAAAACCTGATGCCAAACCAATTGTAGTGAATAAGTGAGATCTACCAATTTTATTCAATATTTTTTCTATTTTAGGTATGGGGTAGCGATCTGGTATGGTTTTATGGTTAGGCTTTCTGTAGTCTATAACGATTTTCCACTTTTGTTTCCCACTGGCATCTGCCTTCTTTGGGACGACCCAAATTGGTGAACACCACGGTGAATGTGAATGCCTAGGTTGACTAGGTGTCGCCACCTAGGTGGCGACACGTTGCTTCGTATCTTACCACTCACTTAGTGTTGGAAGGCTGGCTACCCTAGCCGTATTACTTTATAGGTGTATTTTCGCTACAATTAGTATGTCATACTGACGAGCTCTAATTAGAGCGAAACCGGTCTACGGTTCTAATTGTGGTGAGAATGCATCTAGCCTTACATATTTGTCCCTATATTAGGGTAGAAATGGGCCAGAGCTGACAATTTACAAAATTGTTAGTTGCTTGCATACAGTCTCTATTTTCTCATATTTTGTGTTATTTGGAGCCGGCGTGACAACATACTACTTGGTTCCGCAACTAGGTGGCGGCACGTTGCTTCGTGTTGTACTACTTACTTAGTGTTGGAAGGCTGGCTACCATAGCCGTATTACTTTATTGGTGTATTTTCGCTACAACTAGTATGCCGTACTGACGAGCTCTAATTAGAGTGAAACCGGTCTACTGTTCTAATTGTGGTGATAATGCATCTAGATCTACATACATTGTCCCTATATTAGGGTAGAAATGGGCCATGGCTGACAATTCACTAAATTGTTAGTTGGTTGTATACGGCATCTATTTTTAACACTTTGTGTTATTTGGAGCTGGCGGGACAACATACTACTTGGTTCCGCAACTAGGTGGCGGCACGTTGCTTCGTATCTTACCACTCCCTTAGTGACTTAACTAATCGTAATAAGCGGATCAGATGTATTTGTTGAGTCCGGTAAAAAGGCAGTTAACTTGTCTATTCATTAATTGCCCATTGTGTGTGTTTGTAATAAGGAGGTAATAGGTTTCCAAGTAATTAGAAGTCGAAGACTACCATCTTTCTTGTTTAAACGATCGGGACGTTTTTCGATCTCGATCGCTTTGCGGGTAATTCTAGTTATGAAATCGTAGACTAGGGATATCGTTTTGGTATGGCCGAAGTTTATTTTATGTGCTGTATCAATATTATGCATGACCAAATGGCCAGTGTTGATCAGAAATCGTATTTGCCAACTACGAGGGTATGTTGATATATTCTATTGTATTGCCGTGTCTTTTGTGGATACGTCAGTACAATAGAATATGTGATTTTTTTTGGAATCTATAAATTATATTCCACACAGTGTCAACAAATTTTAGTAGCGTTAGATAATAAAAATTCCGAGAAAAATTTATATAACAGCGGTTGTCATACAAAATTTATAATTTGTAATTAGTTGTTTCTACGGTCAATGAGAACGTTTAGTACGGCATCGCCTCCTGTAGCACTTTTTTATTGACCTGGTAAAGAGTTGTATTTTATTTATAATGAGAATATCGTAAAATGGCCAAATGGAATTTTTCAGCTCTCAAATCAGATGAGAATGTCATACACTTCTAATGAGCGCTTCTCAGCACTCACCTGTATATATATATATATATATATATATATATATATATATATATATATATATATATATTACACATATAGAAATCCAAACTGACCCCGGATGTGGGTTCTAGTTCGCGCTCATTCCAATAAATTATTTTCAAAATTCAAAAGGTGGGATCTCCCCATTAGTGAACTTTTTCCACAAATATTCACTTAAATGTTAAATGAGCATATTGCTTTACAGGTACTCGACGAAGTCATAAAAACGTGTAAGAAAAAAACAGCACAAAACAGCGGCCGTCAATGTCTTTAAAATTTGCATTTCTGAGCCATATCGGTCACTTGTGTCTATTAAATATTCCCATTCTAGAAACGGCACTGCTCGAATGTCATCGCTTTGACAATGAGCAAATGCAAGCAAATTTTCTAAAAGTTATTAAAAAGAACGGCAAAGTCCATTTTCGTCAACGCAAGAAAAATCCACAACAGAATGACAAATGATTTTTACCCGAAATTTAGAAACACCCCTCAACAAAATTATTATCAGCCACCTGTCAGGAAACAATTTCCTGGCAGACCGATTTCCAATATTAGGTCCATTCGACAACATAGGATATATCCGACTTATTCTCAAGTTTTTGGACGCGGTATACCTCAACCAACACCAATGTCGAATTCGACAAACCACACTAATAATCGCCTTCGTCCAAATCAGTTTATTCCTCAATTAAATTATAACCAATCGCATCAGGAACAGAAGCAAGAGTCTGTTTATTTCCAACAAACAACTTAGAATTACTTAGAGGACGAAAATCCTAATAATGAGGATAACGAATCAGCTGATCAATACGAAGAGAATCAGGATTTTTCCAATGCTGCCTCGGAAATTCAGTAACGATAGACCTGAATAACATTGTCTTACAGCCTAAATTGCCCTTTTTTGTATCCCTCCTTTAAACCTTAAAATTCTAATTAACAGTGGTGCTTCGGATAGTATTATTACTCCAGGTGAGACTTAAGACTTTTTTAGCGATCACGTAAAAAAAACTTGTGCCATGAGATCAGTTGGAAAAATTACCAAAGGTATCGATAGTATTCAATAGCCCTGATCACAGGAATATGGTGTCAAATTTCCACTTGATTTTCATGTTATGCAATGGTACGATCGCTTTGATGCATTAATTGGTTCGGCCCATTTCCAAAAACTTAAGGGGCATATTAGTCACGAAAAATAAACTATAAAATTAGGCAAAATAGTAATTCCATTTTATTTTGAACTCATCCCACTAAATTTCAAACCTTTTAAACAAATATGTGTAAATTGCATATTAATTCCAGTTAATATAGAAAATATAACAGTTTTAATTCCCCAATTTTCTGACAACTCAATAAATGCTAGCTATAATAGCTACTTCGCATTCAGGTATTTGTACAGTTTATATAACAAAAAATACACCTGATAGTGTTCAAATGTATTTTAATGAAGAAATCGAAGTCACCACAGTACAGAATTACTACGAGTTAAATGAGCCTATATAACAAGATCAACCGAATATTTTAGATAAATTAAGGGTAGAACATCTTAATCCAGAAGAAAATTTAAAATTATTTTCCCTTTGACAGAAATATAAGATCATATTCAGCCACGAAAATAGTTACCTTACATTTACTAATTGTGTTAGGTAAGATATAAGAACAACATACGATGAACCTGTCTATGTAAAATCATATCGATACCCCTATAATCTCGAAATAGTAATTCAGATCATATACAAAAGGTATTAGATAGTAAAATCATTAGACGATCCATATCACCTTATGCATCGCCTGCATGGATTGTACCGAAATATAGCGATCAATCGAGGAAAAGAAAATAGCGTTTAGTTATCGATTATCGAAAACTAAATGAAAAAACCGTTAACGATAAATACCCCTTAGCGAGAATAAATGAGATACTTGAGTTTAGGTAAATGTATGTACTTCACGACTCTTGATATTGCCCCAGGTTTTCACCAAATTGAACTAGGTGAAAACAGTATAGACAAAACTGCTTTTGGTGTTAAAAATGGGCAGTATGAATACATTCGTATGCCCTTTAGGCTCCGTAATTCTCCCGGTACCTTTCAAAAGGTTACTGATAACGTCCATATGAACTCCTTTATGAATCCTGCGTTGTGCACATGGACAACATTATCATTTTTTTCAAATCCTTACAGGAACAGTTGGTATACCTAAAGCAAATATTTTCCAAATTACAAGAGGTTAACCGCAAGGTACAACTTGATAAATCTGAATTCCTCCATAAAGAAGTTGAGTTCCTAGGTCACGTGGACACTACACGACGAATTCGACTTAACCCGAATAGAATCAAAGCCATACAAAGTTATCCTATACCAAGGTCTCAAAAAGAAATAAAATCATTTCTTGGTTTGATAGGTTATTAGACATTTCATTAACAATTTCGCAAAAGCCGTGTTCCCATTAACAAAATGTCTTAAGAAAGATTCCAAAATTGATATAAAAATACTGAATACATTGACGCCATTAAAAAAGCAAAAGAACTAATCACAAATTCCCCAATATTGACCTACCCTGACTTTAATAAACGTTTTCACTTAACTACAGACGCTAACAATATCGTTATAGGTGTTTTGTCACAAAATAACAAGCACATAGCTTATTACAGTCTTACTTTAAATTCCGCAGAAACTATTCAATAATAGAAAAATAACTTTTGGCAATAGTTGAAAATATCAAACCTTTTAAGCCCTACCTATTTGGCAATAAATTCACAATCGAAACGGATCATAAACCACTTGTATGGTTATTTTCCATCAAAAAAAAACAAATTCAGTAAAATGGCGGTTAAAATTAGAAAAATAAGACTATAATGTAAAGTATAAGAAAGGTAAGGAAAATGTTGTAGTTGATGCCTTACCTCGCGTCAAAATCAACGCAGTTGAAGACGACGACGATCTAGCCTGCATATTCAATAATTTAGATCCATCACAACTCAAACACAACACTCCTCTGCCGAAAATCCTGTTTTCAATATGCCTATTTCAGAAAACCCCTAAAATCATGTCAGATATTTTCAAGTAGTTATGTATTATGGCGTTAGTAACGAAATAAAGACAGATAGCGCATTTAAAGATGAACGATGTAGACTGTACGTTCAACACCAACATAAATTAAAACAAATAACTGAATTTTAAAATCTTACATTAATACAAATAATTCATAGCATATTATTTTTGGACACACAACTTGAACATTACTCTAGAATAATAGCTTCCACTCATTTCAATAGTTCTGTTGAAATTATTGACTGTACAAAACACTTAGAAGACCTAAGGAAACTTCAGGAACAAAAAGGAAAAATTCAGGAATATCACGAAAAAATCATAACGGCATTAATGAAACGTATGCACAATTAAACACTGAATTTTATTGACCAAACACGAAAATTCAAATTATTGATTTTATAAATAAGTGTGAGATATGTTTACATGCAAAATATGACGTAACCTTTATAAAACCCCATTTCAAGGACCCTTGGTCACTTCTAGGCATTTCGGAATTATACATCTTGATGTATTCTGCCTCGATAATTGTAAATTTTTAACAATAGTTGATCTATTTGGCAAACATGCACAGGCACACTACATCATAAATACTACGGCACTGACCATAGTCAACAAGTTCCGTCACTTCTTTACACATAATTATGCCTCTAAAATGGTCTCAGATTCTAACCGAGAATTCTAAAATGCTGTACTCAAATAGCTCAGTTCCATATTTAAGATTAATTCACACATCTTTCCGCTCAGAAGCCTAATTATAATTGACACGTGAACGTTTACACTCGACACTATTAGAAAAAATACGTGTCCTTAAAATCAAAAATCCTAATGAGAGTCCCCAATCTCTTAGGATCACAACTGTCCTAATCTATAGTCAATCGATACACACTTCAACAGGTCACTTTCCCTTTAAACTTCTTTATGGCTCATATGATGATTTACTACCTATTCGTCCCAATCAAACGGTTTTTGAAGAATCTAACAACAAACGTTTGAAATAAATAGTTCTGTTTTATAATGCCATTTATCAAAAGCAAAAACAAAAAGCGACACAGACTCGAGAAAACAAACAAAACTCGAGACCAAAATATTCAAATAAATGAGGAAAACTTCACTATAAGAGTACCACCAGTCAGAAAGGCGGACCCTCTTTATAAAATGCATTTGAATCGAATTCAATTGCCACGTAACAAGCTACTTCTTCCCCATTCAAGGAAACAAACATGCCACCTTACTAAGACCAAAAGAACTAAAAAGAACTTGCCTTCTTTACAGCATGCTGTGTCTAATTCTGAAGACGACCCTGTCCCTTCAACTTCAGCCAATCCAAACTAATGGTCATTTTAAAGATTATATTGGAATTGCGAAAATCCTCAATCATTACCATACATTCTACTTTATTTTAATCTCACCCTTATAGAAGAAAATTGTGATCACTTATTGTACAATGCCTATTAAATTAGTCAAATTAATTCTGATTCAATTTACAAATATTGTACCCGAATTTTTAACAGTCTATTAAGAATTATAAAGAACGAAATGCTGAAGTTAACTCATAATAGAAATAAAAGAGGTATCATAGACGGTGCAGGCTTGGTCATTAAAATGATCACTGGTAATCTGGATCAAGAACATCTAAAAGAAATTAATAAAAACATTAATTTATTACGCGCTAACGAAAACGGAATTATGGTTTAGTTAGACAGTCTAAATTCATTTGCTAAACTCCTGACATAGCGATTAGAAAAAGAGCAAGAATCAATTAAGAGAAATGTAGACTCACTAAAAACACTTTAGATACGATGCAACTAAGCAGGATATAAAGCCGTTGTAGAATTGCAAATAGCTCTTTGTTCAAAAGTATTACAACGAACGATTTCACTTAGTTTTAATCAAATAACAAACAAATATTCACCAAATTTTATGTTTTGTCCGTAAAAGATACAATTGTTTGTCTCCTGAAACTTCCGATCTTACATCCCACACCAGGATCGTATTTTCGAATTATTCCAACCCCTCCAAATAATAAAGTCCTTGTACCACCCACTGCATGCTTCTTGGAGACACCTCAAAAATATATATGGACCACAGAACATTGCCTATCTGTCAAAGAAGCAATACTATATTTCAATCAACCACACGAAGAGAACCAATACACCTTAAAAAGATTAAAGGACTAAGAAACCCACTAGAAAAAAATGAATCATCGTCATGTGTTACATCCCTTGGTATATTGGAGCCATACGGGAGTAACTGCGTCACTCATCATCATCATACTGGTCATCCTGTGCTATATCTTCAGACAGAATATCAGGAAATGATCAAGCAACAGAAACCCAAGAAACGGCCAACATCAGAAGGTTCAAGAAAAAAAAACGAGGACGTCCTTCACATTAAGGACGGAGAAAATACGTCGCTAAATAGTTATGTGTTATAAGACTGATCCCACGGTTTATAGCACGATAGCATCAGCCCGGCTGGACACCGAACTCGTGCTTCTGCAACATAGACAGAATCCAAGTACGAGCATAGCATCTGAACTGCCTGGTATACAATACCTAGCTTATAAATATTATCACTGTTAGACTAAGGAATTACTATTACATTGTACACTTAACTGGCAACACTTCTTGTTCGCCTCTTTGAAAACTATGGTAATTTTCATTTTTATTAACGTTTGTACTTGGTACTCTGGTTTATGCCATAGAAAGTATAATACGCATCAAAATTTAGAGCTGTAAGTTAAAAAAAAAGTTATAGGCATTTAAAAAAATTTTGGGAATTTCCTGTTAAAACGTCAAAATTGCGATTTAAAACGTCAAAATTAGCAACATTTAGGCAGACAACAGGTAACAAATATGGTTTATGTAGAGAGAAAGTAGCAAGACGGGTGTTTTACCAACCCTTACGTTTCAGCTTCAACCGTCATAATTGTCCTTCGTTTTACTAAAATAATTCCAGAAAATTCATTTCAAATAGAACCCCTGTCTGATACTTTGGCAGTAGTTTTAGTTATACGGTTTGTCGTTTAATGGTAATCGCTGTTCAGGAGACCGCCACTTCAAAATTTTGAAAAAATGTTGAAAAGATTTTTTCAAATGTGTGCAAACTAGCCCCCCTAGAACTGATATGCGGGGTTAGTTTCAGTTTTTATCTGGTCTCATATATACAAGTTGACGCATTTCGACGGTAAAGCTCAATATATCCGTTATTATACAACATACAAGAAAAAAAATCTATGCGAATTATAGGGTGTGTTGAGCTGCATCTTATAAAATTATTCTTACAATCACAGGATGGCCCGTAAGTCGTAGGTGATACAACTTTTTTTAATCGAACATGCCTGATATTATTGTATTGTCACATCTTTCATCGGAATATAATGCATGTTTGTAAGAAAATAAATTCTGGAAGCAGCAAGTACGTTTTGGTAGCGAACTTTCATTAAATGTTTCTAATTTTGCCATTAACATAAGGTTCGCTGGCCAAGAAACCAGTTTATTCTGGAACATTTTAAGTTTATGTTCCGAAAATTCTTTTACAAGTTCAAAAAATACAGTTGTCTGGATCAAATATGGTACATTGTTTCTATTATATAGTACTACTACAATGGTGACCAAATTTGATGCCTGGTTTCTTTAAAAAAAGACATAAGACGTAAAGCCGTCGGTCCTGTGTCTGTGCGATAGTGGGCACGATAAAGATCTCTACCCTCTTTACAGAAAGGCAGGGGTTCGGCAAAATTTCCAGGAGAGAGACAGGTGAAACTGCTCCTTGGCGTTGGTGATTGACCATATTCGCAAAAATAGACCGACGTTAACGTACAAAAAGAAACATATCTGCTTTTACAAACATTTTTATGAGAATTTACTAACATAATGCACTTGCGGCGTCCAGACTTTTTAATATTTTAGTTTGTAAATGTAATATTTTCTTTAAGTTGTCTTGTATGATCGTTTAAGGGACCTAGGCGAATCGTGCACCCGTCTAATCACCTATCTTGATAAACAAAAGAAAAAATATATATCGAAAAAAAGCAAAAAGAAAAACATATTGAGAATCAAAGGAAAAAAAGAGGAAAAATTTGAATTATAAAAATTAAAAACAAAAAAACTAAAAAAGATAAATAAATTAAAAGAATGGTAAAACGTGTAGGTACGTATGCAGAAGATTGATGTGTATGTAATTTATATGTTTATATTTATATAGGTTTGTATATAATTTAATCTCGTACTTTTAGTAAATGGATTGGATGACAGACTGGTAAGAAGAGGTAACTTAAATAGGTCGACGAGTTTGCTTTGAATAAATATAACAAGGCGCCGCTACTTGGGCTTTTGGACAGTAAGTCTGTAGCTTAAAAACCTGTAAATAGATAAATAGATATGATAAAGGCAATAATAAAAAACAAACATTTATTATCAGCCGATCATTATCCTGTTTTGCTTTTTAGGAGACCGGTAATTTGGCTTATGTACATTAAGTCGCTAACCAAAAGCCAAAATAAATAGATAGGTAGGGGGTAGTAAGAACGAGGATAACTTAAATAGGTCAGCGACTTCACGCTACGCGGAGTTTTCTTTATATAAGCATAACAAGGAGCCTTTCAGCCTATGGACAGTAAGTCCGCAGTTAAAAAAACCATCAAAAAAGATAAATAACTATGACAGAAGTAATACCAAAAAGCAAACGTTTGTTATCAGCCAATCGCTACGTTCCTTTGCTTTCTACGAGGCCTAGATTAAGGCCTCTTTTTAGAGAATTTTTGCAAGAAATTATTGGGCAGATCGCAATTTTTAAATTCTGAAATAATTTCTTCAAATGAGCACGAGCTAGTCAACTTAGCCTTTTACATTTTTTTTTATTTGAATGAGGTTTATAAGAGTCAATCTGACATATTATGCAAGGTAATTATAGTGTATTTCAATTTGTTTTTTGTTTTTGTTTTTGTCAAGGAAATATAACTAAGGGTAGTATTCTAAAAAAAATATTATCTCTCTTTATGTTTATTAAATTTTCGTTAAAAGTCATTTCCAAGTCTTCTAGACACATTCTTTTATTATTCAAGGTAAATAATAGCCAGCTTTCTACCGCTGTAATTTTGTACTTTACTGCTGTTGGTAATCGAGAAATTTCGTCTTATTATGTATATGTTAATATGTTATTTCATTTAACATTTTTCACCAATGAAACCTCTCTAATTGTCAATCGGTACTTAATTAGCACTGCCAGTTGCAACCTTATAGTGTTTGATGCATTATTATATTCTGGACTTCTTTGAACTCGAACTGATGCTGGAGAAATGTTCCTTGGGGCTTTCCCCAAATATTAGCACCACTATGTCCTATTTCGTGAAACTTTTACTTTACATAAAACTTAATCCCTTGAAGATCTTAAAATTAATTCTGCCCACACCCAGCTACACTTATCCTCTACACATTAGATTAATATGCTGTGTTGAGCGGATGTTCTGCACCCGTAAAAATACAATCTTGTACTACAAGATGTTGGTGCAGAACGGTCAACTTAAAGGGCTTATCTCTGTTTGTATTTGATATTAATATTAAATCTAACACTTTATCTTTAAGAAAATGTTTGGTCTACATTATTCTACCTTTTTTTTATTTCATTGTCTTTAACTCATTTTAATTCCCCAAAATATGTCCACATATGTTTCAACATTGTCATTTGACATTCTTTAAGCAATTTCTAAATTGTTATAAACACTTCTGCTATTTCTACTTGGAGAAAACCCTTCCCACCTATGCTAAGAACAATTTTACATCTGTAATTATACTTCATGAGCTATTAAACAAACTTTCCCTCTGATCTGTCTCTACCGGACCTTATCTAAGCTGACATTTCTTTAAATGTACATTGACTTTTATTTATTTAAAATTTTACAAAATATATCAACATATGTTTCAACATTGTCCTTTGACATTGTTTGAGCAATTTCTCAATAATTATCATAAACTATTTTCTTATTTTACTGGCTAAAACTCATGATTCTCTTTTAAACCTATTATGTACGAACGACCTATAGCACCTGGGCTTTGTTGTTATACAACCATTTCTAAGATTTTAAAGAGTATTTAATTATATTTTTATGATTTTATGTAACCTTGTCTGATTTACATTTGTCCAAAATGGTTATATTAGAATATTCACTTTTCAGTGAATTTTCTTTAAAAAAAATTGAGGAGATCTCGACTTTTGAATTTTGCTTAAAATTTTTATGTATATATATATATATATATATATATATATATATATATATATATATATATATATATATATATATATATATATATATATATATATATATATATATATATATATATAGGTATAGGTATGTATGTATATGTCACACCGATAACTCAAAAAATAATAGGCCGATTTTGATTAAATTTGGTGAGTACCTTCCTTTCGCAAGTGGCTTGTATAGGTTCGTTAGCCAGGAAAATCGGCTGGAGAAATTTTGTGTTTTCTTTAAAAAAAAATTATATCTCCGGAAATAACAAAGTAAGGGCGGCAAAATTTTGATCGCAGGTTTGCATTATTATAGGTAAATTACCTACCAAAATTTAGCTCTCTAGATTAAAAAACAAAAAAGTTACAGGCATTAACGAAATAAATGAAGGTTTTCCTCAAAACGTCAAAGTCGCGATTTAAAACGTCAAAATTGGCTACATGTAGGCAAAGAACCTGAAGCTAATACGAGCTATGGAAAGAAAATGTTTTAAGAAGAATGTTTTACAAAGCCTGAAGTCTTAGCTTAAACCGTCATTGTCCTTCATTTTACTAAAATATTTTGAGAAAATTATTTCAAATAGACCCTTTCTCTGATGCTTTGGAAGTAGTCTTAGCTTTGGAGTTTATCGTTTAATGGTATATAATTTTTGTGGAATTTTCGTAAAAAATCAATAAAGTTCAATATATCCGTTATTATACAAGATACGAAAAAAATTGTCTACATTAATTATAGGGTGTCTTGAGCTACATTTTTAAACATATTTCTACAACCCACAGGGTGGCCCATAAGTCGTTGGTGATATAAATTTTCTTTTTTTTTTAATCGAACACGCCTTATATTATTACATTTTTGCATTTTCCATCGAAATATAAGGAATGCTTGTATGAAAAGAAATTCGGGGCCCAGCAAGTGCGTTATGGTAGCGAGTTTTCATTAAATGCTTCAAATTTTAATAGCTCAATTTGTTATTAACCTATAAGGTTGACCAAGAAATCAGTTTTTTCGGGAACACTTTAAGTTTACTTTCGGAAATTTTTGTACATTTTCAAACAATAAAGTTATTTTGACGAAGCATGGCACATTGTGGCTACTATACAGGTTATACTGGTAACCAAGTTTGATGCCTCCTTTCTTAAAAAACACATATTTGCTATTAGAAACATTTTTATGAAAATTCACTACCACAACGCACTTGCTGCGTACAGACTTCTCTGTATTGGTCTAAACTTTAAGATTTTATGATTTAAAGTTAGCTTATTCCCCCTTTAATTCTTTTATGCATTATTTGCCCATTTTGGTTACTTATAATGCGATTAAAGACGTTTATACATTGTCAATGACATTTAGACTTATTAGTGAATTTTTTTTTAAAAATCACTCTTGAGGAGATTATATATTTATGTCACACCGCTAACTCAAAAAATAATGGACCGATTTTGATAAAACTTGGTGAGTACCTTCCTTTTGCAAGTGGCTTGGATAAGTTTGTTAGCCAGGAAAATCGGACTAGTTTTTCCCGGAAAATTTTGCGTTTTCTTTCGGAAAATTTTTATATCTCCGGAAATAACAAAGTTGCGGCAACCATATTGGGTACAAGGATTTATATCATAAAAAGAAACCTATGCACCAAAATTTGTATCTCTACGTTAAAACAAGAAAAAGTTATAAGCTTTTAAGTTTTTCTTTTTAAAACGTCAAAAAGTCGCAATTCAAAGCGTCAAAATTGACATGTTCTAAATAAATAACTTGAAACTAACATTACGGGCGATGTAGAAGAAATTTTGTAAGCAGTATGTTCTATAAAGCCTTAAGTTTCAGCTTCAGCCACGATTATCCTTCATTTTACTTCAATATTTGCAGAAAATGAATGTCAAATAGTCCCTTTTTCTGATGCTTTAGCTGTGGTTTCAACTATAGGGTTATAATACATGAAGAAAAACTTTGTACCTACCCCTTGTTAAACACATTGCGCGCACGAAGCACTTTGAGATTTGGCATAGTTAAAGTGCATATAAACAAGGAGCGCAGAAAGATAAAATGTATGTATAATATGTAATTTATAGATTAAACATTGCTTTCTTCTAATTAGACGAGCGTCTCTTGACAGTAAAAACTTTGATGACTTTGTTGTCGTTTTAACGAAATAAAAGGCCTCCATGACTGTGCTGTGTACACACAATCCTCCCAACTGACCTACCCTGAGATCATTTTGCCTAATCAAAAGCTAAAATAAGTTAAAAGGCAAAGGAAAAGTTCATTATGCTCACATAACCTTGATATATGGCAGGGTTGATTTTCCTTCTCCTTTTAGATTTTAGTTAGGCAAACTGATGTCAGGGCAGGTCAGAAAAGTCAGCTGGTAGAATTTTTTGTAATATCACGTTAGGGAGGACTTTTATTTCGTTAAAACAACAAAAAACTCATTCAAGTTTTTACTGTCGCGAGACGCTCGTCTAATTAGAGAGTAGGATTGATTCCTAGTGTGACAGGTAATATATTCATATCCATGATACAAATAACGAGAGATATGATATTCAGACTGCCCATTTTTAGACCTGTCACGCGCATGGTGTCAAGTGGTGAGTCCAATGCAACAATAATATGCTGTCGTGCAGTGCGGTTTGACGTTTCATCACAACCTCTTAACAAATTACGTATTTTACTAATATTTAAGTACATACAGTTGGAAGTAATGAAAATGAAAAAGACTAAATTTAGTGCTGCGATCTATATTATCTAAAAAAGACAATATAGGCGTAACTTCAACAGCATTAAAGTGACGTATAGGAACTTTTTAATTGAGAATGACTTTGTTTTTAGTGTGTAGTTGGACTTCTGTAACGTTACTCAACACGTGACGTCATAGGAGGGGGCGGGGCATATGCGCAATATCATATCTCTTCTAAGTCATTATATCATGATTCATATCAATGTAAAACACATATTACTCTTATGGTCGATTATAACAGTTATGGGCAGTTAAAGAAAAAAATTTGGAATTTTCCTCAAAACATCAAAGTCGCAATTTAAAACGTCAAAATTGGCAGTGTTTAGGCAAAGAACGTGAAACAAATGCGGATTGTGAAAAGAAAATATTGCAAGATGAGTGTTCTGCGAACCCTGAAGTTTCAGCTTCAACCATCATTGCCCTTTATATGTTTGCAGAAAGTTAATTTCAAATAGACCCTTTCTCTGATGCTTTGGCTGTCGGTTTAGTTAAGTAGGTTTGGTGAAGTTGATGGTTTAACGGTCTATAATTTTTAGCTAATTTTCGTAGAACAAATTCGTTAATGCATTTGTGCATTTTTTATCGAAATATGATGCATGTTTGTAAGAAAAAAATCTGGACGCAGTAAGTGCGTTTTGGTAGCGAATTTTCATTAAATCCTTCAAAATTCATAACTCAATTTGCTATTAACGTCAGGTTTCTTGGCTAGGAACCAACATTTAAGTTTAGTTTCGGAAGATCTTAGTACATTTTCAAACAATAAGTAATTTTGATAAAATATAGTACATTGTTTCTACTACATAGGCTATACCGGTAATCAGACTGATCCCTGCTCGCATTTGCTATTAAAAATACTTTTATGAAAATTCACTTCCATAACTCACTTGCTGCGTCCAGCCTTTTTTACTCTATTTTTATTTTCAGAATCGTTTTAGTGAATTTTCATTAAGAAAATTCACTAATAAAGAGGTATCGATGGTGAGACATTTGGAAAATTTCTTCAAATGAGCGCGAAATAGGGTCCCTAGAATCCAAATCAGTTAAAAAGTTTATATGTATATATATATATATATATATATATATATATATATATATATATATATATATATATATATATATATATATATATATATATATATATATATATATCCAACCGATAACTTAAAAAATACCTTACCAATCGAAACCAAATTTTGCAATTCCCTTCATTTTGTTAAGAACTTGGATGAGTTCGTTTGACACTTTTGACACTTTTGACACTCAGTTACTTTTAGCAAAAAATGCAGAAAAATGCTTGAAAACGCAATATCTTTCAAGTTACTAAAAGTATTATGCTAAAACTCTACAAGCATGTATACATCATATAAGTGGTCCTACCTGCCAAATTCGAACTCAATCTGTTCAGTAAATCTTGAGTTATAACTAAATAAACAATAAATAATCTACGATATGACCTGAAATTACCTCTGAATGGATGCCTATAATGTTAGACAAGGTCAGTCAGGTAAATCCGGGTTACGCTGCCATTGCAAACAAAAACCTCAAATTAAGCTTTAAACGGACAGGCTACGGGGTTGCCATTTGCGATTACTTCTATCTGAATATGAAGATAGAAAAGTGCTGATAAATAAAAATTTCAATGAAAGGGATTCAATTTGTTTAAAAGCAATCTAAAACTAAATTTTATTATGTTTAAATTAAGCTTCCTATTTTCACGATATTTAAAAGCCATCTCCCTCCCCTAGGTTCATCTGACAACACCACTATTTGTCATTTGTTATCTGGCATGAGTTTTGAGAGAACGTGCGCGTTCCAAGCATAACGTCGAAACTAACAGACGTCCGTAACAAAGAAGAAGAAGAAGAAAACCTCGAAATCGACTCCGCTAATACCTTAGAATCTTACAATATAAAATAACGACCTATATTCTAAGGTTAACACAAACAGGAGTAGGTAAATAACATGATATAATGACTTACAAGAGATATGATATTGCGCATATGCCCCGCGCCTCATATGACGTCACGTGGTGAGTAACGTTATAGAAGTCCAACTACACACTTGAAACAAAGTCATTCACAATCAAAAAGTTTCTATACGTCAGTTTAATGCGGTTGAAGTTACGCCTATATTGTCTTTTTCAGATAATATAGATCGCAGCACTAAATTTAATGTTTTTCATTTTTATTACTTCCAACTGTATACACTTAAATATTAGTAAAATACGTAATTTGTTAAGAGGTTGTGATTAAACGTCAAACCCCACTGCACGACAGCATATTATTGTTGCATTGGACTCACCACTTGACACCATGCGCGTGACAGGTCTAAAAATAGGTAGTCTGAATATCATATATCTCGTTATTTGTAGCATGGGTAAATAATACTCCAACTTTTAATTTTATCTTACCATTAGCAAATGCTTTCGGCTGTCGACTAAGTATAATATTATGATTTTACTGTACTGTATTACTAAACAGTAATAGTAAATATGTGTTGAAAAGAGTTTAGGTGCAGCAAGTACGAGTAGTAGCGAATTTTGGTAAAAATATTTTTCCAAAAATGAATTTAAGGTTGCCTTGTTTGTAAGTCTCACATAGAGAGCTACAATATTTTATCATTAAAAAAAGCATGGATACAGCAACAGTATATAAGTGCTGAAAGGGTCTGAGTGCAGCAAGTACGTTATTTGGTAGAGAATTTTCGTAAAACCATTCAAATTTGATAACTCAATTTCCCATTATGCTAGAATCTTCAATCTTGAGCCATAGTAAAACGCAGCATATACTAAATTAAAAATAAATAACATAATGAGCTTCACGAATAACTAATAATTTGTTTTTAAAAACCCTTTTTGTTGTTTTGTTTACAAAAACTAGTTTGATTGAGTTGACTGAAACAAAACCGTCCAAGCAATTAATAAGGAAAAATACCTGCTATATTTATAATTTGGTAGGTACACTCCCCCTGTAAATAATATTTTTTTTCTGGAAAACCTTTGTAACTTTAATGAAATTTGTAACACAACTTTTTTAAAGAGACTTGCAGTACTTACAAATATGTACCAAATTTTAATTTTCTATCTCCATTGAAAATAAAAATTTCCTCAACTAATTGCTTACTGGGACCTCTAAAACCGATCTCCAAGGTTCACTTAAATTTCAAGAATTAGTTTTAATAATATACGTTAATATACTAATAGTTAATATACTAATAGTGTACAATTCTTCTAAAAATTCACTAATATAATGCACTTGCTGCGTCCCGAACTTCTTAATACTATAGAACGTAACGTATAGTTGCTACTCTTGTTAAGCCATATTGTCTGATAATTAGATTATTGAACTAAACTTTAATTTTTGATTTTTAAGTCTAATTTGTTGTCTTAAGTCGCAAATTGCTTGATCGTCCAGGTATATTTGTTGGATTTTTATGTTTACTTAAGCAAATTTGGGCTCTAATAATGATATATAATTATATACAGGTACTAAGTGAGTGGTGAGCGTGTCGCCACCTAGTCGCGAAACCAAGTAGTATGTTGTCACGCCAGCTCCAAATAACACAAAGTGTTAAAAAATGAAGACTGTATACAACCAACTAACAATTTATTAAATTGTCAGCCCTGGTCCATTTCTACCCTAATATAGGGACAAAGTATATAATGCTAGATGCATTCTCACAACAATTAGAACCGTAGACCGGTTTCGCTCTAATTAGATCTCGTCAGTACGGCATACTAATTGCTGCGAAAATACACCTATAAAGTAATACGGCTATAGTAGCCAGCCTTTCAACACTAAGTAAGTGGTGAGCCTGTCGCCACCTAGTTGCGGAACCAAGTAGTATGTTGTCACGCCAGCTCCAAATAACACAAAGTGTTAGAAAATAGAGACTGTATACAACCAACTAACAATTTAATAGATTGTCATCACTAGCCCATTTCTACCCTAATATGGGGACAAAGTAAAAAGTGAGTTAAAAAGTTTATATATATATATATATATATATATATATATATATATATATATATATATATATATATATATATATATATATATATATATATATTTGTATCCAACCGATAACTTAATAAAATACTTCACCAATCGAAACCAAATTTGGCAATTCCTTTCATTTTGTCAATAACTTGGATGAGTTCGTTAGAGAGTTTTGACACTCAAATACTTGAAAAAAATTCAAAAAAGTGTTTGAAAACGCAATATCTTTTAAACTACTAGAAATATTAAACTAAAACTTTAGAAGCACGTACACATTGTAGAAGTGGCCCTACCTACTTAATTTGAATTCAATTGGATATGACCTGAAATTACCTCTAAATGGATGCCTATGATGTTAGACAAGGTCAGACAGATATGTCAGGATTCCGTTGCAATTGCAAACAAAATCTCCAAATTAAGTTTTTAACGGACAGGCTACGAAAATATGTCACAATAAACAATCAGCGGGCTTGGCATTTGCGACAACTCTCATCTGAATCTGAAGATGTCAGAAAATGTTAAAAAATAAAAAAATTAATGACAGTGATTAAATTTGTTTAAAAGCAATCTAAAACTACGTTCTATTATGTATAAATATTAAGCTTCCTATTTTCACGGTATTTAAAAGCCATCTCCCTCTCCTAGTTTAATCTGACAACACCACTATTTGTCATTTGTTAACTGACAGGAGTCCTGAGAGAAACGTATACGTTCTAAGCATAACCTCGAAATTAACAGACGCCATTAACAAAGAGGATACAGAAGAAGCCTCTAAGTCGACTCCGCTAACACCTTAGAATCTTAGAATATAAAACAACTACCTACATTCTCAGGTTACTACAAATAGTAGGTAAATAATTACCCAACTTTTAATTTTAACATCATTTTAACAAATGCCTTCGGCCGTCGACTGTGACTGTAGTATATTATGATTCTAACATCCAATCAAACAAATGAGAAAGTGGTTGTGTGCATCAGATTCAGGTTCTTAATCAATGCATGTAAGTACTGTATTACCAAAGTGAAACAAAATTACTGCAAACTAACGTAAGTGTAATACATAGGAAGGTACTTATTATTTTCTTTACTCTTAGCTTTTACTCTTTATGGAGCATTTGAACTAAATGAAACTACATAATATTATAAAGCAGCTTAAATACCTACATATATTTTAGATCAGATGTTCAGTGTAAATTATGAAAATTTTAGTTTCAAAATTTTTTATTGTTTACATTTATTCCATTTTCAAAAAGTACAGTAATAGTAAATAAGTGTTAAAAAGAGTTTAGGTGCGGCATGTGGGTTATGGTAGTGAATTTTTGTAAAAATATTTCAAATAGTGATAAATCAATTTTCCACTAAACTAGAATCTTCAGTTTTGATACATAGTAAAACCCATATAAAGGTAGCGTGGGTAGTAGATTTGAAAAATAACAACAAATTGCTTTTAAACACATTTTTTGTTATTTTATTTACAGAAACTGGTTCGATTGAGTTGACTACAATGGGTTATCCAAGCTATTAATAAGGAAAAATACCTGCCACTTTATAATTTGGAAGGTACGTTCCTGTTGTAAATAAAAATTAAAATTTCGGTAAATTTGCAGTTCAGCACACGTGGGAGTTTTATAAAAAAAAATCATAAACATGCTTAGGACCCTTTCTGGATGCACATACCACAAGAAAAATGTCTTGCAAACGGCCCTTAAAAAAGCTACGGGACCAGGAGTGAGTAGGGGTGCTGGGCGGGGAAGGAGGTAAAAAGGAAATGTGAGCGAAAAGTTTGAACCAACCAGCTTACTTGAAGCTCTATAAGCTACCTTTTGCCCAATTTGCAGCTATACTTCCTTAAAATTCTATTTACTTCGCCTAGAAGCCTTATTCACCTCAGGTCCCGCAACTTTCTTGGGAGTTGTTCCGAAGAAATTTTTCTTTTTTATATTCTTGTTTATACGTTGCGGGTGGTTGTATGCATGTAGAAGGGGGAGGATAACTCCCGTGATGAAGCCGCGAAGCAAGATTTTCAGTTTATGTTTAAAAAATTACCTTATTTCATTTGTTTCAAATATTGTTCCAAAAATGAATTTGAGGTTGCCTTGTTTGTCAGTCTCACATAAAGAGCTACAGTATTGTATCATTTAAAAAATGTATGGGCACAGCAACAGTAAATAAGTGGTGAAACGGGTCTGCGTGCAACAAGTACGTTGTGATACATAATTTTCGTAAAAAGATTTCAAATCCGATACCTCAATTTCCCATTATGCTATAATCTTCAATCTTGAGCCATAGTAAAACCTATGTAAAAAAACTGTTTTGTTGCTTATTAGCAAAAGCTAGTTCGATTGGGTTGACTAAAACGAAACCATCCAAGCAATTAATGAGGAAAAATACCTGCCATATAGATAATTTTGCAAATGTAAATAATTAATTTCTTTCTGGAAACCTTTTGTAACCTTAATGAAATTTGTAACGCAACTTTTAAGCGACTTGCAGTATTTACATATATGTACCAAATTTTAATTTTCTAGCTGCAGTGAGAATAGGAATTTCTTCAAGAAATTGTTCACTTGAACCTCCAAAACCAGTCTCCAAGAAATTTTTAAAAGAGACTTCCAGTACTTACATATATGTACCAAATTTTAATCCCAGAACAAATCCAATTACAAACATTTAAACAAAACTCAGTAAAATCCATACAAATAGACACATTTTCATACCACGATAATCAAAACAGAAATTATAATCGACACAGACCGAAAACACAACCAATCAGATAACTGTAAACCGATCAATAGAAGCTCAACACGCAGACCACAAAAAAATGGAAATCGGGGAACAATACTACATTCAACAAACAGACAATAAGAAACAGTTAATGCCAGAACAAAATCAAGTACAAACATTTAAACAAAACTTAATAAAGGCCATACAAATAGACAAATTATCAAACCACAGTGATCGAGACAGGAGACCGATACCGACACAGTCCGAAAACACAACCAATCAGAGAACAGTAGACCGACCAATAGAAGCTCAACACGCAGGTGTCACGTACAATCTCAGACATGGACCACACAGGAACGATCAGAGTCAGTAGTGTGCTGATGATGAACCAGAAAGGTTCGAAACTGCAGTTCACGTAAAGAAATAAAAAATCACAAAAATACAGAAAACAAATAAATTGTATATTTAAAAGTGATTACAGTGTAGTGCAACATTCCAAAAGATATACATATAATGTGTCTCCGGATCGACGCATGAGTAGATGAAAAATCCTGTAATTCCTTTAGTTAAACTTCATTTTCAGGGAATAAGCCCTGCTTGAATAGAAAATAATTTGTGTCATAATTTTAATTTCCAAAAATCAAGTACGCCCTGGAAATTTGCAAAAACTAGTTTTTTACACTTGTAAAGGGCCTTTTCGCTAAGAAATACAAAAAGCAAATGTTATGAAGAGAAGATGATCAGAAAAACTAAGTAGGAATACAAAATTTTAAAATCCTAAGTCTACTTTGATATTTCGCATAATTTTTTTTAATATATTTTACACTAAGTTCGGATCCGGTTCAGAGCACAGCTACAACAATAATCACAATTAAATATTTTTTACAACTGTCAAAAAATTATTTTATTCGTTTTTCTCCCATAGAATACTGTTTGTTTTCAGAATTTTAAAATATTAAAGTCGGCTTAGGATTTAAAAATTTTGTATTCCTACTCAGTTTTTCTTTCCGATCATCTTTTCTTAATAACATTTTTTCCTGTCTCCTAGAGAATTTAAATTTAAAAATTTAAATATCACTACAAAAAAGAACAAAATATTAATCATATTTTATAATAATTTTGTCGTCTGAGTACTCGCTATAAGTTAATTTTTTTAAAGAAAAATCACTAATGAGGAAATTGCGACTTGTGAATTTTGAAAACATTTCTCCAAATGAGTGAAAACTAGGCCCCCCTAGAACACATACCCGGGGTCAGAATCAATTTTTATTTGTTTATATATATATATATATATATATATATATATATATATATATATATATATATATATATATATATATATATATATATATATATATATATATATATATATATATATATATATATGTATGTATGTATGTATATATATATCACAGTGATAACTCATATATAACACGCGATTTTGATCAAATTTGGAAAGTACCTTTCTTTTGCAAGTAGCTTGGATAAGTTCGTTAGCCAGGAAAATCGGCATCGTTTTTCCGTAAAATGTTGTGTTTTCTTTCGGAAGATTTTTACATCTTTGGAAATAAGAGAATTATGGGAACCAAATTTAGTACGCCGGTTTGTATCATAAAAGGTAAAGTATTCCACAAAATTTAGATCTGTAAGTTAAAAGTTATAACCATTTAAAGAATACATTTTTGTGGTTTTCCTCTTAAAACCTCAAGTCGCGATTTAAAACGTCAAAATTGACAACTTTTTGGCAAAGAACCTAAAACGAATACGTATTATGTAGAATGTAAATGTCGCAAGAAGAGTGTTTTGCAAACCCTTAAGTTTCTGCTTAAACCGTGATTGTCCTTCATTTTGCTAAAATGTTTCCAGAAAATTAATTTCAAATAGAACCCCCTCTGATGCTTTGGCAGTGGTTTTAGTTATACAGTTTGTCGTTTAATGGTAATCGCTATTCAGGAGATAGCCACTTTTAAATTTTTAAAAGATTTCTTCAAATGAGCCCAAACTAGTCCCTTTAGAACCCACATTCGGGGTTAGTTTCAGTTTCTATCTGTTTACAGGATGACGCATTTCTACCGTAAAACACAATATACCCGTTATTATACAAGTTAAGGAAAAAAGTGTATAGGTTAATTAAAGGGTGTTTTAAGCTGCATCTTATAAAAATATTTTGACAGTCACAGATGCCCCATAAGTTGCTCGTGACACAAATCTTCTTTTTTTCTGACACTTCTTATATCATTGCCTTTTTGCATTTTTTAATGAATTATAATGCATGTTTTCAGGGGACAAACTTGAAGCGTTGATCATTTTCAGGTTATTTAAATTTTTTTGCAAGTTCAGATTTTTGGCACATATCAAGAACTATGATACGCTGTTTTTACGAATAGATAGTAGAGTCCCATAAAAGTGACTCACTCAGAGAGATCTTTGTTTATATTATTCGTCGAAAAAATCGAAATACCGTATACAGTCCTCTCAAGTAGCGTCTGAATTTAAAAAAAGCTTCCTTTGTTTCAAATGGATCAGCCTGTATTTTGTGTTTCATAATAATAAATGTTTAATAAGAATAAGTTATTCTAAATAAAAAGTTTTTCGGATTTTCATGAAAAAAATGTTTGTAAATTTTCATGCAGAAAGGTTTTTTGGGAGTTTCGTCAATAAGCTTTTAGGGGGTAAATAGCTTGACGAGGTTCGTTGGCCCGGAAAATCGGACCAGTCTGTTCGGGGACAGTTTATTTTCGGAATATTTTTTTTACTTTTTCAGGCAATAAAGTTATTTTGATTAAATATGGTAGATTCTTTCTACTATATAGGTTATACAGGTAACCAAATTTGATGCCTGCTCTCATTAAAAAGAGACATAGGTATTTGCTACGAAAAACATTTTACTGCCATAACGTTGAGAACCCAAATCACCACAACACATTTTTAAGACCTTACGATCGTTTCGCTGACCACGTCAGCGTCATCAGAAGATGAAAAATTCTAGAATTAAAGCAACAGCTACGTGTATTTATATCGCACCTAGGTAGACGAACTAATCCCAAGTAAAAATTGAAGTCGGCGACCCATCGTTTGGCTATTGTGTCAATATTGAACATACGAGGTCAAAAAACTACTTTAATCTTCTGGTTGACCAATTTATGAGCTTTTCTCTAATTTAAGGATAATTAGCTTAAAATGAAAAGTACCGAGATATTTAAGGAAGCTACACGTTCTTTTTGATCTAAAAATTTCCTTATGTGAATATTGGAGCCCTTGAAGAACGCCGACAAGCACATCTGGCAAACAGTCCAATAACAGCAGCCCATCTTTTTAAAAAACCAAAACGACTGTTTCCTCCACAATGTTAACTTTAACAAAGGATAGATAATTCAACTAAAATTCTACATAAAAAGTATTTATATTGATTCGACGTCAAACCAAGTATTTATATTGACTTCTTAGATAACAAATAAGACGAAAGGGGATTTTTAAGTCGAGAACTAAACGTGGAGCCTAGCATCTGTATAGACCGGCGAGTTATTGACAATAATTTATTATTCTGCCAGACAGATTAGGGAGTGTTTAGCTGGTCAAATGCAAAGTGAGAATAAAGGGCTTGAAATTAAAGGTGCTGCACGATTCAATGACGTTTTGTTCTTACTCGACCTTGATATATAAAGACTTTCAAAAGCACCAAGCATAGTTTGATGTCTAACATTTTTGACAAGTTTTCTTTGTCAATGTGGTGATTATTATCCCATATATGTTGTGCCACACATGATTTGTCAAACGTACCATATCGTAAATGCGCGAGATGTTCACGAAATCTGGTGCGTAGGTTTCTCTTGGTTTGGCCCACGTATTTAAGATTACAATCTTTGCAACTTATCTCATAAATACCCGACATTTCAGTGGCTTTGTCTTTCTCTTTCGTATTACCCAACAAATTTTTTAAATTACTTTTCGTCGAAAAAGTCAAATGTAAATCGGCTTTCTTAAAAATACTTTCCAAACCCTTTGTGATACGTGATTCGTAAGGTAGACATACAAATTTTTTCTCTATTTGATCCTTCTTAAATGTCGTGCATTTAGATATCATTTTCTTTGTCCACTAAACCATCCAAATAACCGTTACATCTCGCCACATTTTTTGTGTACTTTAATTTTATATTAAATCTATTTTTACTTAACGGAAAATTTACCAATCTGTTTACCAAGAAATTTTAACTAGCCTTTTTTTGTGCAAATGTATGATGTAATTTGTTAGGAATATAACTAATAGTGGCAGTTTCTTTCCTGTAGACATCGAATTCAAGCGAGCCATTATTTTTATTAGTGAATTTTCTTAAAAAAATTCACTAATGAGGAGATCCCGACTTTTGAATTTTGAAAAAATTTCTTCAAATGACCGCGAACTAGGCCCCCTAGAACACATATCCGGGGTCCGTTTCAATTTTTATATGTTTATATATATATATATATATATATATATATATATATATATATATATATATATATATATATATATATATATATATATATATATATATATATATATATATATATATATGTATCACACCGATAACTCAAAAAATAATAGGCCGATTTTGACTAAATTTGGTGGAAAAATTCCTTTTGCAAATGGCTTGGATCAGTTTGTTAGCCAGGAAAATCTGCCCAGGTTTTCCTGGAAAATTTTGTATTTTCTTTCGAAAAAAATTTATATCTCCGGAATTAACAAAGTAAGGGCAACCAAATTTGGTACGCTAGTTAATATTCTTATAGGTAAGCCACCTACTAAAATTTAGCTATGTAGGTCAAAAGACAAAAAAGTTATAGGCATTTAAAGAAAAATAAATTGGGGTTTTCCTCAAAACGTCAAAGTTGCGATTTAAAACGTCAAAATCGGCAACATTTAGGCAAAGAACTTGAATCTAATACGGGATATGGAAATCAAATGTCTCAAGAAGGATCTTTTACAAACTCTGAAGTCTTAGTTTCAACCGTCATTGTCCTTCATTTTACTAAAATGTTTTCAGAAAATTCATTTCAAATAGACCCTTTCTCTGATGCTTGGCAGTAGCCTTAGCTTTAGAGTTTATCGTTTAATGGTATATAATTTTTGTCGAATTTTCGTAAAAAAACAATAAAGCTCAATATATCCGTTATTATACAAGATATGAAGAAAATTTGTATATATTAATTATAGGGTGTCTTGAGCTACATCTTAAAAAAAGATTTCTACAATCACAGGATGGCCCATAAGTCGTTGGTGATACAAATTTTCTTTTTTTTTAATCAAACACGCCTTATGTTATTGCATTTTTGAATTTTTCAGCGATGCATGTTTGTAAGAAAAGAAATTCGGGACGCAGCAAGTGCGTTATGGTAGCGAATTTTCATTAAATGATTCTAATTTGAATAGCTCAATTTGCTATTAACCTATAAGGTTGACCAAGAAACGAGTTTTTCCGGGAACACTTTAAGTTTACTTTTGAAAATTTTTGTACATTTTCACACAATAAAGTTATTTTTATGAAACATGGCACATTGTTTTTACTATATAGGTTATACTGGTAACCAAAATTGATGCCTGCTTTCTTAAAAAAGAAACACACATATTTGCAATTAAAAACATTTTTATGAAAATTCGCTACCATAACGCACTTGCTGCGCCCAGAGTTTTTTTAATAACTAGTACATCTAGAAAAGAAAGTTGATTGTTCATTTCTATTTCGTGGGTAAATTTTATTAAATCGAATTGACTATTGAGTTTTTCAGTAAATTCTTCATCCTTGCATATATTTGTGTCAAACACTGCAAAAATGTCGTTGACATAACGAAAACAAACTCTAGGGAAATACCCATTTTTATTTCTTAAATCCATCTCAAATCTACTCATAAAAAGGTCTGCAATAAAAGGAGATAACGGATTACCCATTGCCGTACCTTCAGTGTGTTCAAAAAATGATTGTTGAAACGTTTGTTTTGTGGGTACACTAGGAAATAATGAGGCCACGTCAACTGGCATCAAAATTTTACCTTTTAGTCATTTAACATTTAATTTTATTAATGAAATCAAGAGAATTTAGCACCGAACAACTTTTTTGTTGACTAGGTAAGCTTTTAAACTCGTTTGACAACCACTTTGCCAAATTATATGTTGGATAACCTATAACCGAAATAATAGGCCTCATTGATTTTCTCGGTTTATGAATTTTTGGGAGACAATATTTTTTGGGGACTTTAGGATTAGAAACTTGTAAACGTCTTCCTAAATCCTTTGTTTTGAGATTTGGACATTTCTTAAAACTATTTTTTGCTTCGTTAATGATTTTTGATAACGGATTTTTATCTAATTTTCTATACGACCCTGTCTCTATTGCATTACTCACTCGCTCTTTATAATTACATTTGTCCATTATCACAACTTTATTGCCCTTTTTACATAGTGCCATAACGTACTTGCTGCCTCCAGACATTTTAATAAGTTGTTATCCATTTTATCCAGCTTACTTTTAGATTGATATCCAATGTTATGGTACACCATAACTTATTTCATACATAATGCAATGTATAATTATTCATATCCATATTACCACAAAATCAGACCAGTCTGTTCGGGTACATTTTAAGTTTATTTTCAGAAAATTTTTGTACTTTTTCAAGCAATAAAGTTATATTGATGAAATATGGTACATTATTTCTAATATATAGGTTATACAGGTAACCAAATTTGATGCCTGCTTTATTAAAAAGAGACATAGGTATTCGCTACTAAAAACATTTTACTGCTATAGCGTACTTGCTGCGTCCAGACTTTTTAATGTGATTTTATCCATTTTATCCAGTTTACTTTTAGATTGATATCCAATGCTATGGTACACTATAACTTATTTCGTACATAATGCAATGTATAATTATTCATATGAATGTTACCACAAGTGAAAACATGTCCAATTAATTATTTTATTCTTTAAGCTTGTTGACAGTTCAGAAGAGAGCTATACGTCTCATCGGTGACCCTACTCTAACCCAAGGGCTGCCATCCCTTGCCGATCGACGTGCCGTTGGTGACCTCTCTCTCTCTCTTTTATAAATATCTCCACGGGCACTGCTCAGAAGAGTTTTCTTCCATAGTTCATCCACCTGCTGCCCCCAACAGATCTACCAGGGGAACAGAGCGAATGCACCCTTTTACTGTCCAGGCCACCAGACAGAACATCTTGGTCCCCGCTTTTTTGTCCCGAGGGCTTCCAAGTTGTGGAATTCCTTGCCGCACATGTTTTCCTTCTCCTCCGAACCTCCAAACCTTCAAGTCCAGAACTAACAAGTTGCCTCTTTCCTCCTTGTCGACACACACGGTACGATAGTATGTAGGTTGTAAGCCCTCGTGGTGTGTTGTTGAAATATTAAAAAAAAACATATTAAATATGTCATGAATAGACTAGAAAGACGTTAGAAGACCTAGGAAACAAATATTGTGCCAGGATTCTTTTTTGTTGTAACGTGACCAATTTTATTATGCAGAGCTTTTATCTAAATAGCTAGATATTAGATTTTATCTTATAGTTACTAAATATGTACAACATGAATAATTACTCACATGCAACACCATCAAACTGCAGTCCCTTCGGAAAAAGTGCATTAATTTAATAACCTCCATTTAGTATTTAATGCGTTTTATTAATTATATGTTATATCTTATCAGAAAACTTGCTTAAATATATGTGGATGAATGTTGAAAACACGCTCTGTGCAGATATACTTTTGTTGGCAGACTTATTTAAGACGTTATTCGATTAGGTTTAATTTGTAGTTATTAGCAATATAATTACATCACCAGAAAAATATATTTATTTTGTTTCCTGAAAATGGTTCAACTGCTATTTTTATTAAGCTAAGTGAAGGTTTTTTGTGAACCTTGAAGTTTCGTATTCTCAAATCTTGCCTTTCCGGGTAACGCATCGGGTGGGAGTCAGTCTAACTGATATTTATAATATTCACTTTACCTATTATAAGTATTTCAAATCGAATTATTTTTGTGAGATTGTTCTGGTGTGCTGTTATCCTGGGACACCCTTATATCCTATAAGCCTATATTATTCGTAATCGCATTTTAATCTAAATAGTGTTTTTTAATCTATTTAACATTACGTATCCTTTAATAGTTCGACAACATATTATGAAGTAACCTTTGATGTTCAGGTAGTTTCTCCGTTCATTCCGTTCATTCTGTTAATTGTTTTTGTGATCCTAGACAGCAAGGTTTCGTGAAAGCCATCAAGTTATGTAAAGCAATATTAAGGTATGAGTGTTGTATTATTATTCTGCCGCTAACATTAAATCGTTCTGTATTCACATAATGTAGTAGAGCAAGCTCAAGGATTGATCCCAGCTAGAGTTGTCTGAGTCTCCGGGGAACGTGACGAGACTCTTATTAGGGGATTGTATAGTCCAGGAAAATTCAATACATCTTACTTATGAAAAAGCCACGTGTTGGTGGAGAATGCAGTACAGGCTGTAGGGTCAGAATATAAATTGGGCTGCTGATATGTGTGTATTAGCTATAGAACTGGTACCGTGGTCCACTGACAGGGGTAAAATAGGGCAGAATTTATTTTCGAAACAGATTAATTACAAAGAAGCATGTTTATTGCTCTGGTACATTTTTTAAATAATTAATCTGAACAACACAAATTTTATAAAATAGTTCATGGAAGACGAAGTTGTTATGTATCGGAGACGTAATGTACATGATCGTTGTGTCATAAAATGGTTGCTAACTTGCTTTTTGAATGGCTGAAGATTATGTGGTGGATGTCTTAAGTAGTATTTCATCAGCCATGTAAAAGAATGTCCCTTGGTGGTCTTTTTTGTAGATAAGCTACGAATCCATGTTTTTAGGTAATACGCCGAATCAGATTTGGGAATATCGCAATTGTAAAAAGGAAAATCTAGACCAGAAAGCGACTTTAAATAAAAATAACGTATTTTTCAAAAGTATGTCAATACAAGTACATGGATAGCTTTTTTACAAAATAAGTGCATTTTGGATGATCTAATCTACCACAACACACTTTAAAGACCTAACGATCGTTTCGCTAAAAAAATAGCGTGATCAAATAATGAAAAGGTATCAGTGTCGTCCTTTTATGCCGCTAACTTGGTTATCGAAACAATCGTCAGCTAATAAGAATGTATTGTAGTAAATTGAGTTCTCCAAGGTGTACTTATCAGTGTATCACAAGTTCTAACCATCACATTAAACTACTACTTGGGGTCTTTATGAGACCCCAAGATTACATTTTTCACTCTCCAGTTGAATAATAAGCATTATTATGCATGAAACGTCAAGTAGCTGAGTTTTTCCTTTTCCACACAACATCTGGTAACTTTCACCGAGTTTCAATAATTAATATCCATGAAAACTGCATTTTTATCAACGGGGTCTCCCGGAGGACCCCGAGTAGTATTTTATGAGACATATTTTTAATGTATATGTTCGTTTTGTTTTGGGTCCTAATTGACATTTATAAGTACTGTTACAAACTTATCGAATAGCCCTCGTATAAACGAGACAACTTTTAGAGTGATCCTAGTATATTACCATAACTCGCTAGAATGTTCTAGAAACCGAAAAATCTGGAGAATTCCATTCATGAATATTCCAGAACATAATGTAAGAAATCGAATCTTCTAGAAAATTCGATATTTTTATACATATAAGTGAACAGCCGGCACGGCAAATGAGTCTGGCGTAGTCAGTGTTAGTCGACAGTCGACAGTGAATCGAAAGCAAAATTGAGACGTTGCCAATTATGAGTACCAGAATTGAGAATTAGAATTAGAATATGTTATATGTGTGTGTGTGTGTTATTTTGTATTCGTTATATTTAAGAATCCCACACAAGAGAGTAACTGTACTAACAGTGTTACATAAAACCATTTTACCACTAAGAGTGCAAAATCGTTCAAAATATCCAAAGGTTATCGAAAAATCCTAACTTAAGTCGAGCTTCGGGAAAATAATAATAATAATAATAACACATTTATTGTCAGCATACATTCTACATCTTTTACATACATTGATCAATTTTATCCCTAATTAGAATGAAGCACGCAAAAGGCATACATTCCAGATGTTCAGCGTAAACACGGAACTCTGTTCTTCCAATGTCGCCTTACTTACAAAAAAAAATACTCTGCGATTTCGCAATAGAACATAAATCGAGCAGCACAAAATTAACAATATATTAACACAACACACACTCTTGCAGTTTAGTTTGCCCTTCAAACAGGCATTGCTTAAAATGATCTTTAAATGTGCGAACAGAACCGTCAGAGCTGACCACAGCGAAGGAGCCAAGGAGAGACGCAATGTTATATGAAAATGACCTTTTAAACAACTCTCTTTTATGTTTGGGAATAGTTAGTAACGTCTTACGACGGATATTCGAATTGTGAACATCCGTTCGAAATATCAGACGATTAAGTAGATGGCGAGGTTCTCCGGCCTTTATGATCTTATAATAGAAATACAGCATATGTAAAATTCGTCTATTATACATGTTGAGCCAACCAGCCTGTGCTAACTTATGTGATATTCGTTGTCGACGTCTCACAACATAGACTAACCGAAGACATGAATTTTGAAGCATCTGAATCCTTCGAGTACAAATGCTGTCAAGACAAGGTCCATAAATAACGTCACAGTGGTTTAATTGTGACAAAACAAGACTATCGCATAACAATAATTTATGGTCTATATCCAAGCTGTGTCTCTGTGTATAAAGTAGTTTTGGGGCATAGTAGGATTGTTTCAAACACATAGAGACATGATCCCTGAAACGCAAATCTGAATCCACAAGCAACCCCAAACTCCTAGCTACTTGCCTAACAGGGAGAACAGCACCATCCATTTCCAGACGTACTCTCTCCATCTCCCCCTCACCAAGACCCAAAACCATAACAGAGGATTTTTTTGGATTTATTAATAATGAATGTTTTTTAGAACTTTGGACCAGAGAGTCTAGATCGTTGTTTATCAAAACAAGAGTCTCAGCCAAATCTCCCAATTTCAATGAACAGTAAAGTTGCGTATCATCTGCGTAGAAGTGGTACTTACACAATTTGATACAACGAAACAGATTTGAAGTATACATAGTAAAAAGTAGTGGTCCAAGTATGCTTTCCTGTGGTACTCCCCGCGACACAGTTACAAATTGAGAATTGGTGCTTCCCAAGACTACCCTCTGCAACCTATCCTTTAAAAATGACGATACCAATGTCAATGCAGGCTGACTGGACCCACAGTAATGAAGAATTGCTTTAAGCATTTGATGATTGACCATATCAAATGCTTTAGTATAGTTTAGCAATATTAATACGCAAATGTTGCCACCATCCACCGCCCTAAAGATATCATCAGTTACATCAGCCAACGCCGTTGCAAATGGTAGCTAGTAGTCCGATTGGCTATGACAGTGATGATCAAAGTAATAAGCAAAGTGAAATTGATGATTAAGATGTCGATCCCAATTTTGTGCTGGGAGTAGGAGAGGAAAGTACATCAGAAACTGAAGACGATATAGAAGGAGCTGTCGAAGAGAAAGAGAACGAGTCGGTTGAAGATACGTTAGAAAACTATGAAGTTGGAGAAGAGGTTTTGTTAACTCTTGACATGAAGGCAAGTATCTGTGAATATACCAACCAAGAAGCAGTTTGTATATACCAAACGTACAATGAAAAAAAAAATCCGGAGACAGAAGATATGGAAACATATTGATGTAGAACTTGATGAATTTGTTGGGGTTTTGATTACAGCAGGAGCTCTCTCTTGTCGGAAAGGGAACGTTACAGAGATTTGGTGTACAGATCAGTCCATTCGTCCTAATATATTCACAGCATCAATGTGTCGTGACAGATTTACCCAGATGAGCAATTTTATTAGATTTGATGATAAAGAGACAAGAGTCCATTTGTCGTAACATGTCGACAGCGTCAATGTCGCGTGACAGATTTACTCAGATAAGCAATTTTATGCGATTTGATAATAAAGCAACAAGGCTAGCAACGAGAGAAACAGACAAGTTAGCTACATTTAGAGACACATGGGAAGCTTTCATCGCTAATTGTAAACAGGCATTTGTTCCCCATGAACACGTAACTGTGGATGAGCAGCTGGTAGCTTTTAGAGCTAAGTGTCCCCTAAGTGTATATTCAAAGAGTGTATGAGCTTAAAGCCTGCAAAATATGGGGTTAAGATTTGGCCACTAGCCGTAGTGCAAACAACATACCTAAGTAGGTATAGATGGGTGGTTCTAAGACATCCTCATCCTCCTCGCCGATACTGCGCCTGCGTGTGACGTCACAGTGACGAAACAAGATGATGTATTATAGAGTTTGCCAGGAGGTCTAACCTGAGATGACGTAATCCAAGATGGCGGCCAAGATGGCATTTGTGTAAAAATCACATTCGAAAAAATATGGCGTTTAGCGCATGCGCAAACCAAATTTTTATTCATTGGTAGGTATGATGTTTGGTATCATTTTGGCTCATCTTCTCCAGATGAGCGCGAATTTGGGTCCCTAGAACCCAAAAAAAAGGACTTTATATGTCGCTAGAAATGGTGTAAATAAATCTATGTTTTAATTTTAAGTAATTTGGTACACAATAATTAGTTTTTTCCAAATTAAAAATAAAATCACAAAGACATGCGTTGAAAAGATTTAGTGGTTAAAGTCCAATGCCTGACAGGCAGAATAGTTAACTGCCACGCGTAGATTGATTCATACAACAGCTATAAACCATACATCAACGGTAACCCAACTCAATAAAAACCAGGCATAAAACATACTACCCGAACCAACAATCTCTGCCGCAATTATGGCAAATGACAGACGACATGAAATTAAAAATTTTCCAAGTGATTGTTATTTAACTGGGGGATTCAATCAATTATTAAAACACTCTATATTTTTAGCTTTATGAACGGCCCCAAATACAATTTAAGCGCAGCATAGGCATATTATGCTGTGACTTTAGACTGAAAGTGTCGCATAATTTAGTAGAAATGTAAACAAGATCAACCCAAATCTATAAAAATGATTCTAAAATAGTTTCTTTTATCCTTAAACTTAAACATAAGACGTCATAAGATCGAAGCAGTCCTCGAATGTGTTTCAATATGGCAATTCTACTAAATCTGTAATTAATTGTTACGTATACTTTTCATATACTACCCCGGTCATGAACGCTGTGTCGAGTATCATGTAAACAAAACGTCAGTTGACGTATCAGCAGATAGCTCAGTGGTAGCGTGCTGGTCTTCTACGCAAAAGGTTGCATGATCGAATCCAGCTCGATGAGTGTATGTTCTTTGAAGTTTTATTTTGGCATTTGGGGAAACAATAGTGCACAGATTTTATGCGTTTTGAAGATCTCATTTTTGTTTAAAACGCCTTAATAAGTTTGTCACCTTTTAGTCTTAAATTATAATTTTTAGCAGACATTTTGATATTGTTGATATTGAAAAAACTGGTTTGATTAGGTTGACTAAAACGAAATCATACCGGCGATTAATAAGGAAAAATAACTGCTACGTTCATGATTTGGCAGATACTTTACTTTTCTAAATATGAATTAAGTTTCCTTCTGGAAATCTTTTGTATAACTTTAATGACATTTGTAATACAAGTTTCTTTTAAAGAGATTTATGCCCAGTTTCACAAAGCTCGATTAAATATTTAACGGCCGGTTAGTTAATCAGAGCTTCAGACGACCAATCACAGCTTCAAAATATTTGGTTGTCGTGGCAACAACCCGAATTCTCGTCTGTGATTGGTCGTCTTAATCCTTGATTAACTAATCGGCCGTTAAATATTTAATCAAGCTTTGTGAAACTGGGCATTACACTATCAACAGATATAGCAAAATCTAATTCATTAGCTTCATAGAAAATTGCGTTTTGAGCATTTTTCTCAAAAGGAGTTAAAACACAAGATTTTTTTGATGATAGAGCGATATCAATGGTAACACTTTCGAAAGAATTCTTCAAATGTGCGCGTACTAGCACCTCTAAAATCGATTTTCGAGGTATGTGTTAGTTTAAAGTATCAACTTTACTAATATGCCGTATAATAAGAGTGTACAATTTTTATGAAAATTTGCTACTATAAAGCACTTGCTGCGTCCCGAAATCTTTAGTTTTTGTTTTAAAGGGTATATGTGTGGTATCACCATACTCGTCTCGACGAGTAGAGTTCAAATATGTAAAAATTATTGGAGGGGGAGTAAGTAAAGATGGTATGTTCTAAGCTCTCCACCTCCACCCAAACTCCACCAGCTACTGTACCTGCGTGTGGCGTCTGGTGACGAAACAAGATGGCGGGTAGGATGGAGGAAGACAAGAGGTCTAACCTAAGATGACGTAATCTAAGATGGCGGCTACTAGCATGGAAATAAGAAGAATGTGACGTCACAATGATGAAATAAGACGTTTGCTGGATAAAGAGAGGCAATAGATTTAACCTGAGGCGTAATCCAAAGATGGCGACCAAGATTGACGACCGGCAGTGAAAAATCTGGGAAATTTGAATTTTTAAAAGGTTTATAATCCGAGTAATTAAGATAAGAAGATCGAACATGCCGATTTTACTAGTAATGACGTATATCAAGTATGGCGACTGGCGCATGTGTAAACCAACTTTGTTAGTTTTTTGGCTTAGAGGTATGGTGTGTGGTATCATTTTACTCGTCTCGATGCGTAGAATTCAAATATAGCAACAGGCAACAACTAATTTTGTTACTTTTTGGTTTAGCCCCATGTATGTGGTATCACCGTACTCATCTCGATGACTAGTATATGAAATAGGTAAAAATGTCAGTGAACACAGGCATCGTAGTGGGAAGACCGGAAGACAGTCATAAATAGCATGGTCAACTAAAGCGAACTTGGATAACAGCCATGTAAAATTCAGATTCAAGAACCGTTGGCAACCCAAAAAGAGAAAGAACAGAAAATTATCTATATAGCAAATTTAGGTAATAAAGAGTTTGATATTATAAAGTCATGAATTTCTAATATAAAATTAATTATCAGGGGAATTTATTGCATGTACATACAATAAAAACAAATATACACGAAACTCAAAATACGAAGTGAAGGTTTTACTTATTATTTAAAATGCAAAATTATATACTTATGAATAAAATATACAAACAGGTAGATCTTAATAAAAAGAAAGTGAAAAAAAATTCGAAGTAGTAAAAAGTAAAATCAGATAACCTTCAAATATGCTTCATATTCCATGATACCCAAAATTAAGGCAAACAGCAAAATTGATCCATAGCCAGGTCATGAATAGGATAATTTCACGTTGTCGACACCTAAAAAGGCAAAAGCATAAATTAGAACTCATTACGTCATAACATTATATTGAAATTCATAAAAATAAGTAGCACAAAGTTAAAATAATTTAGTCGACTAAATATACAGTCAACAAAATGAATAAAAAGCAAAAGTAAGATATTTGTAGCAAAACGTAAATAGCAAAATGAACTAAAGCGTGCGGTTTATATATTACAAAAATCTAACAAGGACACAAAAATGATCGTTAATAAAAATAAAACCAGGGTATAAAAGTCGATGACAAGGTGTACAGAATCCAGAGTGACAATAATTTAAGAAGAACTATGAATTTTGACTTTAAAACAATAACAGGACAAGGTGTAGCTTATGTTTTTTTCGGAAAAACGTATAGTAAAACTAGTGTTCGACTGTACAAACAGTTTGATATTTGTTGAATTTAAATACTGAATTGTAATTTAATTCAGTTATTAGTAAAATGTGATTGATAATAAACAGGTTTGCAAAACTCAAGTATATGGGTCAATTAGAGGTTAAATGACACATAAGCATTTAAAACCAATTATACATCATAATAGAAAGTAAAAATATTGAAAATTTAAAACTTACCGCAATAAAAATCAGTTTCAAAATGAGTTAATAATACTTTAAATTATATTTCCCAGGAAGTAACATCTATTTGAACTACATTTGCGAATTAGCAATGTCATTGGCCAGTTCGATGGTATTTCTGTTAAAACAAGTAAACAACACTTGACGGAAGGAAGTAAATTGCAAACAAACAATTTCATTGGCTGATAAGTCAAAACTAGGAAGAGTCGAGAAAACAAATAATTTTGTTGATTTTGTTTTTTAATAACCTCTTCTTTTTCGGACACCCAGAGCAACAGCATAAGTTGAAAACGGTCATATTGAAAATCTGATATATCCGTGGAAAAAGTAGAAAAATCAACCGAAATAACCTTAACAAGGAATAATCACATTCAAGGGTATCACACAATGGTAAATCTGTTTATAGTCATTATATGACTAAACTACAAATTAAGTAGACAGAGTGGAAAGTTAAGGTGACGCGAACTTCGAAAACAGTATTTAATTAACATTTTCAGGCTTAATTGCACAAAAATTGGCTTGCAATAACAAGATTAGAGCAAGAACTTCAAGAATTCAGCCATTCTTCTGCGAAAAATAATAAATATTTGCCGATAAAGTGGCAAATTACATTACCGACCCAGAATCAGAGTGGATGCCGTTGGATGGTGCAGTATTCAGGTACCACAGAGCTAATATCCATCCTTTTTTTTGTATAACGTTATTACCATGGCAACGGCATTACCAGCGGGTGGCATGGCAACGAACAAATAAGTGAAAGCCATTATAAGCGGTTTATTTAAACGACGCGTATTAAAATTTTAATATCAGAATTTGTAACTGAGATATATAAATGTACGTAGGATATAATTAATATAAAGTGGGAGAAGACGGATCCAAATCAATAATGTAGAATAAAGATTGTAGTAAAGATAGGAATTTATATTCAATTTTAAAATTAAATGTTGTAGTTTGTCAGCATAAAGGTTTTTATTTGTTTTATTGATTGGTGGGATAGTCAATAGTAGATCGGTTTCAAGTAAGCAATCTCTAAGCGGGGTTAACATAACGTAGATAATCCTCTAGGCATTAGAGGGAGCTTTTAGCTAGAAAGAGCAATATACAGATTTTTGCACATTAATTTATTCACATGCCTAATATTGCAGAGATATATTTTTGTGTGCTAATGAGATTTGTATCAGGAATTTTGAACCCTAATAGAATAAGAACCCTTAAGACGATGGTGTTTCATAGCTGAGACAAGTTAAGAAAAAAGATAACAGGTACATTTTGGTTATAAGGTAGATAAAAAAGAAAAGGAACTTTGCATCAAAGATATATTAAGTATAATTTCCATTGATTATTCTTTTATTTAATGTTGACAGTATACAATATTTGAATACTAGAAGTTTTACAGTAAAATACATTATTATACAACAAAAGGAAACACGATCTTACAAAATTAAATAAATGTATACATTATATACAAAATTACATATAATAAAAGACGCCCATACACATAAATAACAACATATATAAACTATAAACCTCTCATTTACATTTCTTAAGAACATAAAAAACGATAATTATAACTTATATACTATTTTCAAAATAATATACCCTTACACCTTAAAATTAAACTATAAACTAAACTAAAATATATACAAAAATAGACACACCTTAAACTATATTCACAAAATACACTTAATAACACCAACCACAAACACTATTATATATATATATATATATATATATATATATATATATATATATATATATATATATATATATTTGTGTGTGTGTGTGTGTGTGTGTGTGTAACATACTTGCTTCTCGGGTTGAACCGCGTCCAGAGTTTATGGAAACTCGACGTTTCGGCTCCTGTTTTGGAGCAATTTTCAAGAGGTAAAGGAAATATGTAAGGACACTCTAAGGCCTTAATCTGCCTACTCCTTAGAGCGGTGGACAGAGGTGGGTTGGGTTGTTGTAGCTCGATTACGGGGCCTCAATCTGCCTACTCACCAAATCTCGCCGGAAATAGTCTGTGAGGTCTCAGTGTGTTCAACCCTAGGCCTCAGAGAGATCTGGCAGTTCGTTACAAGTCTTGTTTTATATATGTCGTTCCGTCTACCTGCTTCGTTATCAGTGAAATAAGTAGGGTTCGGTCAATTAATTGGGAGGCTTTGGTCATGGTACTTAGAAGATGAGGAGGATTAAGAGGGTCACCGGCATTTGTTGAGACAGATAATGGGGAAATAAAATTCTGTCGAATTTATTTTCTTTTTGTGTGTTTGTAATAAAGATATAGTAGGTTTCCAAGTAGTCGGAAGGCAAAGACCACCATCTCTCTTATTTAAACAATCGGGACGTTTTTCAATCTCGATTGCTTCGCGGATAATTCTTGTTTTGAAGTTGGAAACCGGTGGTATTGTGTTGGCCTTATCGAAGTCTATTTTGTGTCCTGTATGAATATGATGCATGGCCAGCACCGATTAGGGGTCGGATTTTCTAACTGCGAGGCTGTGTTCATATATTCTATTGTGGATGCGTCTATTTGTTTGTCCTACATAAGTTCGGGAACAGTCGGAACAAGGAATTTCGTAAACTCAGTGGGATTCGTTTGGAATCGTATCCTTGGGAGTTTTTATCAGATTTGACAGTTTTTGCTCTGTTGTGAATACGGTTTTGATATTATCGGTTCTAAAAATTCAGCTGATTTTGTCGGTGACACGTTTAATGTATGGTAAAGGTCACTATATTTGAGGCCGGGGGCATATAACAACTGGTGCCCATTAAATACATAAAGAAACTTGAGGTGTTACATCTGAACGTCACAACCTTCCTTTTATAAATGGCTTGGATAAGCTAGTTAGCCAGGAATATTGGCCCAGGTTTTCCGGAAAAATTTTAGGTTTTCTTTCGGAAATATTACCGAAAATAACAAAGCTATTGCAACCAAATTTGGTACCCAGGTTGACACTAAAAAATGTAAACTGTGTGTCAAGACTTAGAGCTCTAAGTTAAAAGAAAAAAAGTTTAAGGCACTTACAAAAAATGTGTCACTGGTGATCAGAAAAATCCACTAAACCAAACTATTCTGTGTGGGGAAAAACATATATTGTGTTATTATGAGTTTGTGGTTTAATAGTCTATACTTTTTTGCGAATTTTCGTAGAAAATTTCGTTATTGAAGAGACCGCTACTTTTGAATTTTGAACATATTTCTTCAAATGAGCGCGAACCAGGCTACTAGAACCCATATGCGCGGTCAGTTTCATTTTTTATGTTTACATTATTCCGGGTGGCGTATTTTTACGATGAAATTAAAAATATCAGTTACTATAAAATTTATGAAAAAAAAAAATACGTTAATTATAGAGTGCTCGAGCAGCATCTTATAAAATTATTTTGACAGGGTGGCCCCTAAGTTATTGGTGTTACAAGTTATCTGTTTTAATAGCACAGCCCATATGTTTTTGCATCTTGGCATTTTCCATCGAACTATAATACATGCTTGATACACAAAAAGCTGATATCGTTCGTCGTTTTTGAGTTATTTCAATAACTGTCTTGCAACTTTTGACGTTTTTGACGCATTTCAATAATATGATGCGGCGTGTTCACAAATAGATATGGGTGTCTTATGGTAATAACGCATTCAGAAAGGTTTTCGTTTATATAATTCGTCTAAAAAATCGAGATGCCATGTATACGGCGCTCTCAAATTCGGTCTCATTTTTTTCAAATGGAACAGCATGTATTTTATGTTTCGGAAGTGAAGGGCAACTGCTTTGACTTCTGAATCAGACTTCCCATACCTAAAGACTCTAGTTTTAAAAATATTTGCATTTTTATAATCGCATACCATAATTCATGCAGGGATCAGTTTAGTCTTTTTTCAGGTATTTATTCAACTACAATAACCGTTCTGAATACTGGATTATTTAGATAATTTTCGACGAAAAATATTGAAATATTTAAATTAACTTTGGTACAAAAAATAAATAATTAATTTAATAAGGTTATGTATTACCTATGTTTACATTTTATATTATACAGGTCAGGTCAGAACAGGTCAGGTCATTCGCATAAGGACCGACACAGAGCAGAGACATGTAGGGGGACTCAAAATATTGTGATTTAACCCAACTTAACCCTATACTAAGTTGCACCCCTGCGAAGTTATAGGCCTTCAAAGTGGGATTTCTAATTTCGAAAAAAATCATTATCTCAGTTATGGCTTGAATTTAGAAGAACTAAATTTGGTACACGTTTTAGGTATATTAAGAGCAATAATCGACAGTAATTAGAATTCAATTGAAGCATTTTAACGGGTTTATAAGGGATGATTCACCCTTAAAATGTGACATAATTTTTTGACCTATTGGCAAATTTAAAAGATATTATTTATTGTTATGGGTAATTTAATTCTAAAACTTTTATTATTCTTATTAATTTTCAAAAAACTTTGCCGTTTTCAACACAATTCCGAATAACTAAATGCACGTATTAGAGCTGTGTTATTTAAAATAATCGGAAATTCAAACGTTGGCTATGAAATTTAACGTCATACTTGACAATCAGGAAAAAAGTTGTAATAAGAATAATTTAATAGAAAAACAAACAACATTTATTGTTGATTTATTTTTTTCGAAATTAGAATCCCCACTTTGAAGGCCTATAATCTCAGGCGTGCAACTTAGTATAGGAGTAAGTTGCGTTAAATCACAATATTTTAGGTTCCCCTACATGCCCCTGCTATGTGTCGGTCCTTATGCGAAATCAAGTAGTTGACAAATTGTTTTCACAAATATCAAATATAACTTCAAAGTGACGGACTTAAATAACGTTCTTATTTCTGACAGCTTGTGACATGAAATATGATCATTTTCCACGTTTATTTCTCATTACTTCCACCGGTTCACATTTCAGTGAAAATTTCAAATAAAAACGATTTTACATTTTCTTTTTTTTATGTTAATTACAGATTAGGTGTATAATTTAAAAAGGTATGTATTTTATTAACACATTTTGGTATAGAAATTATCTAGTCAGCTTTTCCCGGATTTTTTTTTCAGTGTTTTCGGCAAATTTTTGTGAAATGCTATTAATTATGAATTTAAAAGTTACTGTAAAAAATGTATTTGCGAATTCACATCTAAAGATTGTGTTCGAATTTTCATGGAAAAAAGTTGGTTAGCAAATGTTTGTGTAGAAAGCTTTTTAATTTTCGTAAAAAATGTTTATATAATTTTCGTGTAAGATTACTTAGCCAATCTTTGTAAAAAATTTGGCTAATTTTTGTGAAACAAACTGTTTGCATATTTTTATGTAATTTTTTCCTATTTCTGTGAAAAAGCTTCCTGTAAATAATTATATCTTGACGGGTACAGTTTTTATGTAAATTTCTTCAATAGGTTCGTTGGTTAGGAAAGTCAGACCAGTTTTTTCAGGATAGTGTTGTACTTTCTCAAACAATAAAGTTATTTTGATGGAATATGGTACATGGTTTCTACTTGAAGGTTATGGGCACTTTCTATTAAATTTGATATCTTTCATTAAGAAAACATATTTAATATTTTTATCAAAGTTCACTACCATATCGCACTTGCTGCGATCCAACTTTTTTAAGTTTTGGGTTAATTTCTTGAACTAGACGCGATTATAAGATATTGTAGAAAGTCGAGTTTTGGCTAATGCAATTGAATTATCGTAAAAGTTCATACTTCAATAACTTTTACAACAAAATTAATAGAAAAATTGCGTTACAAACTATAGTAAAGAAACTAATAATACCTAAATGTATTTAGTTGACTCTATAAGAATAAGTCCCAATTACCAGAACAACTTAATAAATAATGTACTTAGTGGGCTCTATCCAATAACCATAATATCCAACGTAAAACATGAAATACCAAAGCAGCTGATTGATTCATTTATTACTACTTAAAGTAAATCTGCAGGCTCTACTCACACATATAAAAACACAACCTACTAGTCAAATATACGATAATTCACCACAAAAATTATGAAAGAAGTAAAAGAGAATACAACAAACAAAACATTAGCATGCATTAAAAAACACGCGGGCACAATTCACAAAGCATTACACACTAAAATGTGTAAAAATGAAAAAGTAAAACACAATCTACAACAATCATATGCTGTTTTTAAATATATTTATATACACACATGTTGTAGTTACAAACAAATCTTATTGAGCTAATTAATTTGGAAGTTGCCTTAAAGTCATGAGTTAAGCAGTTCTAATGTATTTAAAAAATTCAAAAACTCAGATTTCTTATAATATCGCCTGTGCGTCGAAAATCGTTTAGCTTATTGGACAACGCGACGACCACTGATTCTTGGCTTTTAGAACGTATATTTTTTTAGGTCGAAAAAATATACTGAATTGTATCTAATGCATAAATCCTTTTTCCATTATTTAAAATCAAATTGTTTAACTTATATGTTGAAAGAGGAAACCTAGCAAATCATTTACATTATAGGAGCCAATTATATGTTACAAGCTCAATATAATTTTAGTTTTTATATGGATCATCTTTTGTGTTATTTTGAAGCCTTGATTGCGTTCTCTGAGCGGAGCTAACTCCAACCTTCAAAATCTTAAGAGCAATTGATGGTTCGCAGCACGTAATGTTTGAAGGCATTTAATTATCTTTTCAACGATACTCTGTTGTGTAGATTCAAATCAGTAGTTCTTATGAAATTGAGTTGCAAACTTTAAAATAAAAAAATTCTTAGTGTTGTTGGTAAGCAATGGAGGTTTAAAAATATACGCGCAAAAATTTAAAGAACAGAGAAATAATAATCTAAAAGTAACAGTTTCGTTGGGTTTCTTCAAAGCTATTTGTTTCAAATATACGTACAAAAAAAAACAATGTTTGAGAAAAAGCTGAAATTACTTTCCTTTGCTTTAAAAATAATAATTATACTGATGTTAAATGGACTCATCCACTTAGACATCTGTCGCATATATCCGTGCGTAACCTATTGGCCAAATGTTGTAAAACAGCGTTGCTACCCAACAAAAAGAGAAACCTTTAAAAACTGGTAAGAACTGACTGTTTTAAGTCATATTCAGATAGTTGTTACTCGCAGTATTAGAAGAGTGGGACATACTTCAAGTGTCTGTTCAATCACCCAAAAGATAAAGAGCATCCTAAGTTCCAAATATATCGAATAAATTTAGTTCAGGAGCTAAATGTAGATGAAACTGGCTTTCGCTATTTTGTAAGATTATAAGTAAGCTAACTATTAATGACGTATATGTTTTAAATATGTTTTTCTAGCGAGTGCTCTTTCTTTATTAAGTGGTTTAATTAACGATCATGATTGTCAATATTGTTTGATTACAATCGAAGACTCTTTTGGGAAGCGCATACCTAACATCTAGTTAAATCAAATATGTGGGCAGGAATTTTTGGCGACCGTATCCATCGACCGTTTTTCTGTCCCAAAATTGAATTGAAGGATTATGTTTCAATTTGTTAAAAAATTATATTATTCTAACTTTTATTAATTATTTCGTTTATTGTCTTCATTGGCATCGAAAACTTTACATGCGTGTATCTAAGTCTCTTATTATCGAAACATAAATTCACAAATATTTGATTCATAAAAAATCAACATCAAAATCGTATTTTTTTAAAGGCTGCGTCTTCCTAAAGAACCGTATCCATAGACCGGTTTTCTACCCCAAAATATAATTGAAGAAATACGCTTCAATTTGTTAAAAAAATATATTATTCCAGGTTTATTACTTATTACTATTGTTGTCTAGATTAACATGGATAATTTTACATGCGTGTAAACTATTGATTCTAATAACACCTCGAATGATCATCTTTTTGAATTATACTGGGATAAAGGGTACAGTGATTGGTACTACGACAGTGATTTGAACATAATCGATTTACCAGCAGATAATAAGGATTTCTAGTGGCATTAAGTTGTTCAGGGAGTTTGAGTTGGTAGACTGGTTATATTAGAATCATAACCTATAAATATCGTTTCCTAATGTCTTGTGACTACGTGTGTATGGTCATTGCAGGAGTGCTGTGTCTGTGCATTGTGGTACCTCTTAATGATTGGATAAGAATAGTGAACTGAAAGACATTAAACTGTTTCGTTGTGTTCGTTGTTGTTGAGCCAAGGTAAGTTCTAAACTGTTTTTGGACGTTGACTGTGTCTAAATATTCCCGGGTATTACCGAATATTTGGCGGGAGAGCGTTATTTTAAGCACTGTATGTTGAAATGTGCACGGAAACAGTCATTGGCACTGCGGTGCCAATGACCAGTTGCAGGAGCAAACAGTGCCTCGCACTAGTATATAAGCGGGTAATTCAAACATGTTAATCAAATAATCAAATTACTGCCAGAGAAGGCCTATAATATGTATAATTCATTATATTCATTGTGTTATTTAATGATATGCGACTATTTAAAGGTTCGAGTCTGCATAAAAAGTTTCTAATAATTTGTTATATGAACTATGGTCTAAAAATTTTTGGTTGCGAAAATACGAGGTGTTAAAGCTTTAGAAAAAATGGAAATTAATTAATATTTTCGAAACCGCTGCAGGTAATTCAGTAATATTTAGTATGTAGAGACAGTCAATAAAGATGCATATTTCTAAATGCAAGCATTATTTTCAGGTTGAACAGCGGCGTGCGTATGGGCACTGGCTTCGATAATTTTGAATAAAAAAATGGTACGCTAATTATTTTTGCACAACTAAAACTTATTTTTTAATTGCCCGTTCAATTTGAAACATAAGAACTTCCCTGAGTTGTTTCCGGCAAAGCGTCGTTTTTGAGTAAACAAACAAAAACCGTTGTATTGTCCGAGGAAATAAATGTAATTATTGTGCCATAAAATTATCAGTCAGTGCCCGTACGCACGCCACTATTAAAGCTGAAAATTATGTTTTCATCGAAAAATTTGCATCTTTATTAACTCTCTACGTATTTAAGATCACTGACATATCTCACTCGGTTTCAAAAATATTAATTAAATTCTATTTCTTCCTAAAACTTTAGCACCCCGTATTTTCGTAACGGGACATTTTGGACCTTGGTTTATAAAGCAAACTATCATTAAGTTTTCATGTAGATTTACACCCTAAAATATTCGCATATCATTAAGGAGCGCCCTGTATATATTCATAGGGGCATGTAGTTCATCGATCTTCGCCAAAGAAAACAGCAAAAAAATAAGATCTAGAGATTAAACCGGAGACAAAAAAGTTCATGTGTCCAAAGCCTGTTTTTACGAAGGAAAAAGTTTGTTCAAGATATTGTTTCGAATTTTGAACAGACATTTGACAAATAATTATTTGAACATGTATATTCCATATCAATTCAATTTCTAATTGGAACTGCACGATATTTTGAACAAAAGACTATTGACAATATTGTGTTAAGAGAAACGGATTTGAATCTTAACAATAAAGATCATATACTCAATTCTCTAAAAAAATTGAGTAGTCTGAAACAGTAGACCTAACGTAAATTGATGTACAGCAAATAGATGTATCACTCAGAATGTTAGCAGTGGTCTCAACAATTGATCCTATATGTCTACACACACTTTGCTCTTTATGGTTCAAACTAGTTCCTTTTTTAGGTCAAGACACCAAAAACCAAAAGTAGTCTGATATATAGTAAGAAATACACTGAAGAGAATATACAGGGAGCCATAGACGTCATTCGCTTAGGAATGCCAAAAAAGCAAGCTGCTGTAAAATTTCAAATTCCAAGATCCACGCTATAATTTTCATTGAATCAGATTTATAAGAACTGGTAATGGGCCATCCCCAATCCTTACATCTGGAGAAGAAGACATTTTAATTGAATACACCGCAAAGCTTGTCACCGGAAAGGATTCCGCAGGAGAAAAGAAGACATACAACATTCCGTAAAATAATTGGTTTGATATATTGTCTTCGCGAATTTACAACGGTGGTGAAAGCAACTTTCAGCTTTGCCCTAAAAGCAAAAACATCTTAGCACTACGTGGTGATAGAACTGTTTATGAAGTTGAGCGAGGAGCATCAAAACCTAATCTTACAGTAATATTTTCCTTCTCTACCTTTGGGCTTATATTGCCTCCAATGATCATTTATTCTTGCGTCAGACTGCGGGAAGATATCGACGACTCGGTACCTAGAGAGTGGGGAATTGGAAGAAGCGAGAATGGTTGGATGAATGTGGAACTCTTTTCAATATGTTGAAAACATTTTTCGTCTAGAGAAAAATAACGAACAATTGCCTGTGATTTTATTTGTAGACGGCCACAGCACGCACTTTACATAAAGGTGAGTCAATTATGTACCAGATCAGGCATAATTTTGATAGCTGTTTATACAAATTCAACCAGGATTCTACAACCAGCGGATATAGCTGCATGTAAAGCACTAAAAGCATATTGGAAGAAGTGTGTTCTAGACTGGGGGCGTGAAAATCCACAAGATCAGATTTGCCCCTCTACTAGCAAGAGCTGTTGCGCAAGTAACACCACAAACACTAATTCGTGGTTTCCGTGCCTGTGGGTTGTTTCCGTGGAATTCCAAGGCTATAAAATTAGAAAAGTGCTTGTGAAAGGTAATGAATTTTTTAAATCTTTCTCAGTTGCCCATACAACTCCCGAAGGGAACGAAGTTGTAGTAGAGTGTTCTGGATTGGAAAAAGGCAAAATAATCGGCCTGAGTCAAGCGTATATTGCGTATTCAGAAATGGGAGAACTGAATGCCACCACTGAAGGCATCAGGGATTTTTTGTCCTGCCCTGATACACCTGTACCGAAGGGAACAAAAAACGCCGAACGGCAGCCTTATCGTAGTATCGTCATCAGGATGGAAAAAAATATTCTAAATAAAACGGAGAGACAAAGAAGCTGTTGAATAGAGAAAGGGGGAGCGTAGATTAGACCGACGGAGAAAGAAACAAAGTGCGAAAATAAGAAAAATCAAGATATCTTATGAAAAGAGAAATAATGAAAATAAAAACAATGGTGGTGGTGGTGGTGTTGGAGGTATTTATGACCTTGGAACAGTAATTCCATCAGCCACAGACATTTGCTATTTTAAATAAAAACAATCCAAACAGAGATATGAATATGAACATGACTTGTGAAGCAATCAGATGTAATGACATGAACAGTACAGTTCGAGACAAAATTGAAAATACCGATCATCTCGCTATTTCTGATAATTCGAAGAAAATAAACATTTTGAAAAATGAATTATTGGTCAGCAGCAAAGATGTTTCTCAACTAAAAAATTCTGAGAAGGCAACATACGTGCAGAACATCTTCCAACAAGACCTAGTATGCAAAGTAAGCAAAGACACAGATTTCAAAAATAACATCAGGACTACTCACGGACTGTGTTTCATTTGTGTGAAGAATTTATCTCGAACGAATACAAGCATTAAATGTTTCATATGCCGCAGAAATTATCACGTAACTTGTATTAGAAAACAAAGTAATATGCCACCGATGGTTAATACATTTTATGGTTCTTCCTGTATTAAATATGGCAATAAATGAATAAAGTTTTTCAAAAGAAATGTTCCAGTTTAGGATAATCTTTCAGGACATAGGGCTATTCCCCTTAAGTTTCCAATTTATTAACTCAATTCTGGTAGGTATTACTACTCTAAATAGTCTGTAATCAATAGCTAGTTTTCCAGTGCCAATCACTGTTAGCATATACTGCTAATAACTATCATTTGAATGCCAATCACTGTAAGACTTGTCTACTTAACTTTTATAATCATTAATGACATCCAAGTGCTACATTGCAGAAGTTTATCATTTTTAGAAGGATTACATAATATTGAAGATTGAGTTGAAGCTGCTCGAGTAAAAATATAAATCAAATAAAGTGCGTATTCTCCTTATCTTCTGCAGTTCTAACCTAGTGTGCCAATCACTGTACTCTTTACAAATATCTAAGTATCATTGAACTGTCACTTATAATTTTAATTTAAATATTGATTTATTGTTGAATAATCATATAAATTTTTTTAGACAAAAAGCACCATTTTCTTACCTGGCAAAAGCTTCCAGAACAAACTACTTTCATCTACGTTGTATATTTAGTTATACTAAATACATACATAGAGACTATTTCTCTGGCTTCATAAATGTTCGTTTCCTTGTTCTTGTCTGTAACCGGTTTCGTTCCTTGGCAGCATCATTAGACAGGAAAAAATTGCATTGATTTATACGTATTCATGACAACTACAAATAATAGCCTGTTTTGTCTTTTATAAGAAATTATATATATATATATATATATATATATATATATATATATATATATATATATATATATATATATATATATATATATATATATATATATATATATATATATATGGTTGTGTGTGTGTGTGTGTGTATCACACCGATAACTCTTTAATTTCAACAACAAACCACGAGAGCTTACAGCCTAAATACTATCGTACCGTGGGCGTTGACAAGGAGGAAAGATGCAGCTTGTTAATTCTAGACTTGAAGGTTTGAAGGTTCGGAGGAGAAGGAAAATCATGTGCCGGCAAGGAATTCCACAACTTGGAAGTCCTCAGGACAAAAGAGCGGGGATAACAAGATGTTCTAAGTCTGGTGACCTGGACAGTAAAAGGATGCATTCGCTCGGTTCCCCTGGTAGATCTGTTGGGAGCAGCAGGTGGGGGAACTATGGAGGAAAGCTCCTCTGAGCAGTGCCCGTGCAGATATCTATAGAAGAGAGAGAAAGGTCACCAACGGCACGTTGGTGGGCAAGGGATGGCAGCCTTTGGGTGAGGGTAGGGTCACCGATGAGACGTATAGCTCTCTTTTGAATGGAGTCCAAGATAGCTAGTGTAGAAGCGGCAGCGGCACCCCAGATGTGGGAGCAGTATTCGAGGTTTGGCCTTATTTGTGAAGTATATAAGGTATAGAGATTAGCTGGTGAAAAGTATTTGCGAGCCCGGAAGAGGAAACCTAATTTCTTAGCATCCGCTTCTGCAATTGATGTGAAATGTTGGTGCCAATTAAGAATTCGATCCACAGAAATGCCAACAAGAGGAAAGGACTCATTACTTTGAATAACTTGGTTGTTCATTGTGGTGGGTCTAGGGCTGGTGTATCTCTTGTGAGAAAGAAAGCAAGACTTAGTTTTGGAGGGGTTGAATTGTACAAGATTTCTACTTCCCCAGTCTAATATTTTTTGGAGATCCACGGAGACAGAACCCTCTGCGATCCTCATCTAATTGGGCTAAAGAGACAGGCTTAGAATATTGTATATTTGAATGGAGGGTGCTGTCATCCGCGTAGCTGTGAACTGGGCTGGATGTGCTAGAGAGGAGGTCATTGAGGTGGAGAAGAAACAAAGTAGGGGCTAAAGCTGAACCTTGAGGAACTCCTGCATTAATTGGATACAGTTTAGAGGAATGGCCATCCACAGCAACAGAAATGCTCCTGTTGGAGAGAAAATTTGCTGTCCAGGTACAAAGCTTTGGTGGTAGGTCATAGGCCGAAAGTTTATTAAGCAGCGCTGCGTGCCAGACCTGGTCGAATGCTTTTGATATGTCTAGAGCAACAATCTGGGATTCACCGTGTTGTTCCATCGACTTGTTCCAAGAATGGCTGACAAAGGAAAGGAGGTCGGCAGTTGATCTGCGCTGACGGAATCCATACTGCCTGTCGTGGATTAGACTGTGTTTTTCAAGAAATTTTAGTAATTCGGTGTTTATATACTTTTCTATCTCTTTAGAGACGACTGAAAGGAGAGAAATGGGCCTGTAGTTGCTAGGAAGCGCTTTTGATCCTTTCTTGGGGATGGGTTGTACTCGAGCAGTTTTCCAGTTACTAGGGAATATGCCTTTATTATAAGATATCTGAAACAGACGAGTCAGGACAGGAGCAAGCTCTGGTGCGCATTTTTTGAGAACAATTGCTGGGATCTCGTAAGGACAGAGGCTTTCCTGGTATTAAGAGAAGAGAGCATATTTCGTACCTTTTTAGTTTTGAAAATGATATCCGTCATTTTATGCGCGACATTGGGGACTGTTGGTGGTTGAACATTTGGAGGTGGGTTGAGAGTAGAATTGCCGGCGAACAACGAAGCAAAAAGTTCAGCCTTGCTCAGGGCGGTAGAAACAATTTCATCCCCTGAGACAAGAGGTGGGAACGTGCTTTTGCAGAAATTATTCCCAATAGATTTAGCAAGAGTCCAGAAGGGATTTCGGCCGTTGGAGCTTAAGAGGACTTTGTTTTTGATGTGGTTATTAAACGAGTTTTTTGCCTCAGAAAGAATGCGGACATAGCGGTTTCTTGCGTCGTTAAATGCTTGACGATTTTCTTGACTGGGATTGTGTAGAAGCGTTTTGTGAGCTTTGACCTTTTCAAGTCTGGCCTTGTCACAGGATTTAGAGAACCAGGGCTTTTGAGTGGCTGAAGAGGTTTTCTGTGTACGTGGGATAAATAATTCCATGCCAGCTTGGATAATTTCGGTGACGTTTTGTGAGATATCAGAGGGGTCAGGATGAGAGAAGCAGACAGACGCCCATGGAAATGAGGAAAAGTAATCCCACATTTCGTCCCAGTTTGCGAAGTTGTAGTACCAAACGATACGTGGGTGTGGTGACTGTGTGACCTCGGGTTGCATTGCGCAGGAAGCAGTGACCATGCCGTGGTCTGAGCGACCAAGTGGGCGGTGACTGATATGTTATAGCATTTAGGTTGTGTAGTAAGAAGGAGATCCAAGGGATTTGAGCTGTGTGTTGGGATACGAGGAAAGTAAGCAGGTTGCTGAACCATATTGGCTAAAAATAATGGGCCGATTTTGATAAAATTTGGCATGTACCTTAGTTTTTTAAGTTCGTTAGCCAGGAAAATCGACCTAGGTTTTCCGGTAAAACTTTTGGTTTTCTTCAGAAAAAAATTTTATCTCCAAAAATAAAAAATCTATGGTAACCAAATTTGTACACAAGTTTATGACATTAAGAGAAAACTATATACCTAAATTCAGATTTCTATGTTACAGGAAAAAAAAGTTATAAAAAATATTTGTGGCCTGATCATTTCTAGGAAAATCACTATCACAACGCACTTGCTGTGTCCAGGCTTTTTAAATTTGGTTTTATCAAAAAATTATTTCATACATTTGCGTTTTCTTCAGCCTAAAGAAATATATCGTAGCCATTTGTGCTCAATTTATTGAGTCATTGAGTCATTATGCCTAGGCTCCATTTACGGAACAATCATTTAATTAAATTCGAGAACAAATAAAATCCTTTGGGTGAATTCGAAAGGGGGCTCATTGTTGGTATGCGGTAAACCGGTTTTTCAATCAGACAAATTTCAGACCGCATAGGACGCAGTATGTTAACAGTGTTACAGTGTCGGTGCAGGTGGTCTGAATAAGTAATACGTAACTGTCGTCATTGATCCGGACGACCTCGGGTAACTTCAGCACGCGAAAATCGTCATTTGAGTATTGCACAACACGGTCGACTGAAAATGTTTGGTTAGGAGTTTTATAACAAAGAGTCTGTATGGTAACGATGTTTCGCAGAATACGCGCTTTTGGACTTCGTTCGTATAGACCATTTTTTATGTCCCCCATTGCCACCTCAACGTCGTGCTGATCGGCTTGAGTGGTGTATCGGCAAATAAAATTCGGATGGTGAATGCAATCGTTTTGTGTTCTCTGACGTATCTCGATTCCGTCTTTGGGCACACAACAGTCGTAGAAGAGTAAGACGATTACGTGGAAAACGGAAAAAATTAGAATTTTCTGTGTAGCGGCATACGGCCCTTAACACGGGGGGTGATGGTATGGGGTGCGATAACATAGGGTAGCACGTCACCTCTAGTTTCTATTGACAGAAATTGAAGTGCAAATGATCACATACGAAATCTACTGCAGCTTGTTGCACTTCCATATATACGAGGGTTAATTCAGTCCCATTTCCAACAAGACAACGCACGTCTCCATACAGGAAGGGTTACCAGGCTCTTACAAGAAAATAACGTGAACCTGGTTTCATAACCTTCTCTCTCCCCAGAGTTGTAACCAATCGAACATGTGTAGGAATATGATTGACAATCGACTAGATAATTTACCCCAACCACCAAGCAACCTAATTGACCTTCGTCGCCGAATTGGGGAAGCCTGAAATCACATTTCCGGGATACCATAAATCATTTAATTTTAAGCATGCCTCAAAGATTTATCGAATGCATAAGAAACCGCGGCGGACCCACTAATTATGAAATAACTTAGTTATTTGTAATATTTTAGTTTCAAAATGTAGTCATTTTTGAAATTTGACTGAACACACATTATGTATATATTTTATTAAGTTTGTTCAACTCTTACGGGTGTTCGGATTTTTTTGAAAGTCAGCGATACATGGCTATCGGGTTAAACGGCTTCTATAATTTATTGAACTTCGACATTTCGGAACCTGTTTTAAATCTATCTTCAAGAACTTATGAAAATACGAAAGAAAATTAACTCAAAGGCCTCTATCTGTCTACTCGTTAGAGCAGTCTGCCTATTCCCCAAATCACACCGGATATTGTTCCTAAGGTCTCAGTGTGTTCAACCCAGATATATCTCGAGTTTAGAGTTGAACACAAGCAAGGCACATGCCGATTTCATCAAAATTGTTTGCTTATTTTAGCGAATTATAAAAAAAATCGCTAATATAGGGGTATCGATGGTGAGACTTTGCAAAAAATATTTCAAATGTCCGTTTGAATTTATATATATATATATATATATATATATATATATATATATATATATATATATATATATATATATATATATATATGTATATATATATATATATATATATATATATATATATATATATATATATATATATATATATATATATATATATATATATATATATATATATATATATATAGTCAACTGATAACTCAAAAATAATTAACCGATTTTGCTGAAACTCAAGTACCTTTCTTTTATTAGTACCTTGGAGGAGTTCGTTACCCAGCCTAATATTTTTCCAAAGAAAAAATCTCAAAAAGTAACTTATTCATGAAATTGGGTAGATATGCTTCCCTAGTAAAGGCCTTGCTAGAAAGCACAATTCAATTTTCTATGTTTATCGAAAATTGAGTTCCTCAAGATTTAAAATATTTGATGAACATTCGCTTCCATAACCGATTTTTTTTGAGTTGTCATGATGATATATATATATATATATATATATATATATATATATATATATATATATATATATATATATATATATATATATATATATAGCCTTATGAATGTTGTAAATCTAGCACGATAACGGGGTCGCGGAGTCGGCAGCCAGAGGAGTCCAGGGGGCAAGCTGAGGAAGCGGAAACAACAACATGAGCTTTCGATTAGGCTTTCCTCAAGACCGTCACTCACGGTGAAGAGCCGCATCCTGCACGAGGTGACCCTGCTTATAGGTACACATGACATATCTAGACGTGGAGGTCGCGAAAACTCCCCCACGTGACCAGTGCCTAGGGATGGAGGGCACCAGGGTGATGGTGTCGTGAACCGAATCTCTGCAGTACCGGGCAACCCTCTGGCGTAACCCGCCTGGCACCACACAGGGAGTTCTGATGGTGTGGACAGTATTTCCCCCATTCTCGTGGGAACAACATGAAGAAGCAAAATATAAATAAAACCAAACCAGTGAAGCTCGAGGAGTGACTTCGGCTACAGACTCGTGCCTTGAGTCTATTCTGGAAATGGAGACGTGACAGGGGCGCGGCAGCGTCCGTGAACTCTGGAGATCCCACGACCGACGTAGATACGGGGGATCAGGGGGTATCTTCGGCCAGAGACCTGTCCCCGACACCCAAGATGGAGACTGGGTCCGACCGGAAGGCGGCGATGTCCGCTGACTCTGAGGGCCCCTCCACCAGTGAGAACCTTACTGGTAGAGGGACTGTCCCTGCAGTCCAAGCGTCTTTCCGGGGCGCAAGGAAAATAGCTCCAGAAGGCGCAGAAAATGGCGACCGGGACGTGGACGGTCGAGAAACCTGTAAAACAGAAGAGGCCGTGCTCGGACTCTAGCGCGCCTACTACAGACAGACGTCCTAAAAGGACCAGGGTCAGAACACCGGTGCAGACTGGCTCGTGTAGGAAGGCTGAGGAGGGCCTCGGGATGGTGGTGATTGACAGACGCTATCTTGAGGTCACGCTAGACCAGGGGAAGGCGCACCTGATCCAGGATGCGGTAGACTCTCTTCAGGAAGGGGAGAGTCCGCCTCAGTTCCACCGGGTGCCCCTGGCGGGGGAAATCCTCTGGGCAGCCCGTGCCGGCCCGCAGTCGCGAGACTGGCTACGGAAAACGATCGAAGGCCTCGGTCAGATTTGGGAGGGGGGCGGACTTAACAGCCGTCGAGCCGAAAGAACTCCCAAAGAGACACAAGGTCCTCGTACGGATACCTGATACCGTCCCGCATGAGACGGTGTTCAGAAGACTGAAGATCAAGAACTCTGAACTGGGGACACAACACTGGTCGATTGTAAGCAGGAAGGCAGAGGAGAAAGGATATACTCTCGCATTCTCGATCAACCAGGCGGTTTACACAGCCCTTGAAGGAACCTCCTTCAAGGCATTCTGGGGCCTGGAAAGGGTTAGCTTCCGTCCACTGGAGAAGCAACCGGGGGTTGATGGGACTTAAGTTCCTTAAGGTCTACCTCCAATACAGCAGGGCAGCCTCGGCTGGACTACTGATGGCTCTGAGGAACACAGATGTGACCCTCATCTAGGAACCGTACTCCTATAAAGAAGAGATCTAGAGACTCGGCGGAGCTGCTGGAAAGCTCATCTACAGCAGATCCAGCGAGAACCCGAGGGCCTGCATTTTTGTCAGGGAAGGGATATAGTTCCTGCCTTTAATAAATTTCTGTTCAAGGGACTTGGCAACGATCAAAATCCGATGTGGAGAAGCGGATGGGCCGAGGGACATTACTGTTGGATCGGCCTATCTACCAGGGGACAGCACGGACCTTCCTCTACCCAAGTAATTGGAGCAGCTGATGGTGGGTAGCAGAGCAGGTGGATGGCAGATGGGCATGGATGCGAACACGCACCATGAGTTGTGGGGAAGCTCGGACACAAACTCTAGGGGTGAGTCTCTTTTGCAATTCTTTATGAAATTTAATTTAGACGTACTGAATTGAGGTAATAAACCGACCTTCGTCACAACACGGCGTGAGGAAGTTTGAGATCTAACAATTTCCACCGATTTTCTGCGTGAGTTTGTTAAGAACTGGGCTGTGGCTGGGTGAGTAGCTCAGACCATAGATACATCCGGTTTGAAATCTCCAAAGTCGAAAGACAAACGTTATGGTACCCGGACCCTCCCAAGCCAACTGGGAAGCCTACAGGGCAGACCTAGCAATGGAACTGCGGGGGTTTAAGAGTACTATAGACAATTCAATAGACCTCGAGATTGTGGCAGCCCAAGCGCGAAACGCAATTACCTCGGCCTATAACGCCAACTGCTCCCTGAAAATGAGAGCGTCCACCAGGAACGTCCCGTGGTTAAACGAGGACCTTAGACAAAGGAGGACGCAGGTTCGTAAGCTGTTCAACGCGGCCAAAAGTTCGGGGTCATGGGATGAATTTAGACATGCCCTACCGAGCTATAATAAAATATTAAGGGACGCCAGGAAGAAGTCGTGGAGGAGGCACTGCGAGGAAGTGCACATCCGAGAGTGCTCGACTACACAAGATCCTGTCCAAGGGCACTTAGACCGATATAGGCTCGCTTAAAATATCCACGGGGGGATTTACAAGCTCGGGGGAGGAAACTATGAAAGTTTTACTAGAGAAGCACTTCCCTGGCTGCAACATAATAAACCAATCACCTCCGGACTTGGAACACTCAGAAATAGAGGGGCCGTACAGGCGGGCATCTAGAGTAGACTAGGCAGTCGCTAACGAGGTGGTTACCTGGAGCAAAATTAGATGGGCCATTAACAGCTTTAAGCCATTCAAATCCCCGGGATTCGATGAAATGATGCCCATCATGTTCCAACAGGATATAGCCATACTGGCACCGGCGCTTACCCTCATTATGAGGGTCAGCCGGGCTCTGGGGTATTTTCCGAGGGCATGGAGACCAGGCCAGAATTGAATTGATTCCTAAATCTGGGCGTCCAACAGACTAAGCAAAGTCCCTGAGGCGAATAAGTCTGATGTTTTTCTTGCTAAAAACAATGGAAAACCTGTTGGACTGGCACATTGGGGACGGTGTACTGGAAGCATATCCCTACACTGCGGATATTATGCATACAGAGCAGGAGTCTCAACAGAAACAGCACTGCACCAACTGGTGCTGAAACTGGAGAATACGCTGGAGAAAGGAAGGTGGTGCTGGGGGCCTTCCTAGACATAGAGGGGGCGACACTTCATTTGGATCGGTGCTGGCAGCTGTCAGGGACCGGGTAATAGAGGAGACCTGCTGCATGTGGATCGGTTCCATGCTCAGGGACAGGGCGGTGTTTGCCTCACTCGCGGGAGGGACTCTGCTGGCGAGGGTCGAGGCGGGGTGTCAGCAGGGAAGCGTTCTGTCTTCCCTGCTCTGGTGTATAGTCGTAGACGGCCAGCTAGGGAGTCTCTCGGGAGGAGGTACGAGATACAGGGCTATGCGGACGATATTGTCATCATAGTCCGAGGAACAGTTACACAGTCAGTGTGGGAGCGCATGATTCTCACTCTATACTGTAGAAACATTCCAATGACCATGGGGGTAAAATATCTTGCAGTCGTATTGGACTCTAAGCTTACCTGGAATGGTCACGATAAAAATACTGCGTAAGGCAGTTATGAGCCTAGCCGTCACTAGGCGGCTATATGGAAAAACGTGGGGACTAAGACTTAGTATGGTCCACTGGCTGTACACAAGGGTGGTCAGACCATCGTTAACGTACGCGGCACTGGTCTGGTGGCCTAACGTGACACAATCCGGTGCCAAACAAACACTAGGCAAGATGCAAAGGATGGCTTGTCTGAGCATCACAGGGGCCATGACTTCAACCCCAAGCCGGCATGGAGGTGTTGCTGGATCTGCATACCCTACACTTAATTAGCTTGAGGGAGGCCTGGCTAGGAATATACCGACTAGCCTGCAATCATAGAATGGAGATAAACCAAGGCTACAGGGGCCACTGCAAAATTCAGGAGATCGTGAAGGAGCCCATGCTTGAAATGAGGTCAGACTTCGCGAGCCGGCGAATCTGCAGGGAAAAATTTTTTACAGTGGAAATCTCCGATGGCGAAACATGCGGTGGGGGGGGGGGCTTCCCACGGGACGCGCTCGTCTGGTTCCCGAAAGGATCCGGAGGGGAGCGTGAGACTGGGGCAGGCGTTTATTCGGAAGGACCGAGGCTAAGTCATAGTATTTCCCTCGGAGCTCATGCAACGGTCTTTTAGACCAAAATCAACGACCTCTTACACTGCGTGCGAGAGAACAAGAGGAGGGGCTACACGAACAAGCGGATGGTCATAGCCACAGACAGCCAGGCAGCCCTTAAGGCGCGAAGTAGCCCACGGAGAAATTTCAGGCTGCTAAGTGAATGCCGAGACGAGACGACCGACTTGGCTGGGCAGAATGAGCTCACCCTCATCTGGGTGCCGGGTCAGTCGGGGGTCAAAGGCAATGAAGAAGCTGACAGTCTCGCAAAGACAGGGTAAGCAGAACGATTTATGGGACCAGAACAGGTCCTGGGCGTGACGAAGAGCACTACCAGGGGATCCATTAAGTCCTGGGTCAGAAACGAACATAAGGTGTATTGGGCAGACTGTCCAGGGTTCAGACATGGGAAGTCAGTAATTAAGGAACCCAGTTCAAAGGGAGCTGTGGAGCTGCTAAATCCTAGCAGAGGACAGCTCAGGAACATAACAGGGCTCTTGACCGAACACATCGCTGACGAGAAACACCTTAATAAAATGAGGATGGTGCGGGGCACCATGCAGACTCTGCGGCAAGCGGGAGGAATCAGCCCAGCACATCTTGTGCGAGTGTAAATCTCTGGACCGCAAAAGACAACTGATCTACGGACAGCCTAGACCGGAGACAGATGAATATAAAACTTCACACTACCAATTGCTGTGCAGACTAGTTGAAGGCACAGTGATTTTGGATTGGGTGGAGTAGAAAAGACGAAGGGCATGCACAATAAGCCAGAGGCTGCGGTGCTATCGGGGCGGCAAAGCCGAGGACGAGCCTTAAGAGAGAAAAAATCACGATAGCTAAGCAGCTATTCGAAAGATATAATAATTTTGTAACTAATAAATGTTTCATTTGGGCCTGAGGAAAAGTTAATCAAGTTATGGATATGAAATGTATGCGACTGAAAGTACGACTTTGTAAAAGGAATACATAGGGAAAGAAGAAAAAACGTGGAGATGGAAAAAAATTACAAAGGCAAGGTGCACAGATGGAGAGACAAACAAAACCGTGCTTGACGAAGTGAGAGAAGAAATTGCTCACTAAAAGACATCAAAAGCAAGAAGGTAAAGTTTATCGGGATATTGTGGGACACGATAACTTTTTGACAACAATATTTAAAAACATGCCTGAAAAAGGGACAATATATATATATATATATATATATATATATATATATATATATATATATATATATATATATATATATATATATATATATATATATATATATATATATATTATAAAATCGCAGATTCATGAGAACATTTTACTAAGGCATGTTTCCCTTATTAACCATTTTATTTTGAGACCAAATATCGAAATTGTAATGTGTTCCGTAGCTAAGAGACGTCCTGTATAACATTAATAGTTAGGAATATTTTGCAAAGTTTTTCTTATATTTTTAGGTGTTTGAAATATTTGTAAGACACGTCTAATTTTGTATATAACTGTCCATTTATAACGTTGCACAATATTTGGTTTTGGTCTAGTGTATGTGTATGTGTGTGTGTTTTGTTTCTTTAACGTCGGCCTATTTGCGCGACTATGGCCAATCACCGTCGCCAGGGTGCCGTTTCACCTCACTATCCTGGAAATTTTGCCCCACCCCTGCCTTTCTGTGAGGAGAGTAGGTATATTTAACACAGCCCCTCCAAAGGGCGGAACGTGCAGACATTCAACTTGCTCAAATACAATGCCAGAACCTCAGTTTGTGTTAATGTTACAGTTTGTACTGAAAAAGTAAAAGGAGAACCCTGGGTTCGAACCCAGTACCCTTCGGTTCATGGGCACACGTTCTTACCCCTGAACCACCGAGTTTTTTTTTGGATCTAGTATGTACGCGGAAATTATTTACGTAAAAAAATTGAATAATACTTTCGTAATTAAAAGACAGAACTGGCAGATAATATAACATAATGTTACATTGTATAAGCAAAAAAAAAACTTTTTACAAGCACTAAAATGTACTTTTGCATCCTAGAATGCTCTCGAAATATTGTTTCTTCTACCCGGCATCGCCATAAATGCCAAACTGGTTGCAGAAATGATAAAAAGCTGTTGTGAAACCAGAGGGAAAGTTTCTACGTCTGTATGTAGTATATAGTAGTTTCAAAAAGCTAAGGTAACTGCAATCAATGAAGTATGGTCAATTTAACATAACTTAACGTATGCGGTGTTGTATTTAATATACAGGGTCCGCCAAAAGTCTTGCACCAAACGGTATATTGTCTAAGCGCGTATGATTTAAGGAACGAAAATTCAGAGGTGCGCATACCTAGATGGTAGGTCCATGTCCTGACGATATTTCTGATGTGTTAGTAACAGTAGTTTCTGAATGCGAGCGCCATATGTAATGTTTTAAATGACAACTTGGGTTATGTTGAGTATCATTGAATAGGGGAATAGCTATTTTTTTGTGAACATGGCAGTATACCAAAGATAGGGTGTCCCATAACAAAATTTACAACAAAAATCAAACAAAGTGAGAAAAGAAATTGGTAGAGGTAGTAACATAATGTGCAAGATTATCAAACAAAGTGTAAAAATGAACGGATAGGAGTAATAAGAGTAATAAGATTAAATGCGATAACCAAATAACAAAAAATATTCATCAATTGTGAGCCGTTGCAAACTTACACTGATATAGGTTCTGCCATTTCGAGAATATTTTGACAAGAAATGTCATACTATTAGTTTACACCCAGTATAAGCAATTAATTTAACAGGAACATAAAGGATAGAAATTCTAAAAATGGTTGGTTGTGGATATCAAAAGAGAATTCACGCCGAAGCCTGTCGCATCAGGTAAAGACACACGTAAAACTAGAAGTAAATTCATAATATCACCAAAAGGATAATCTGTGGGATGCTTACTTGACAGTGATGTTATTGGGATTTTTTTATAAACAAAGCACTAACAACTACGGCGCATATAATAATAATAATACGTACACAAATCATTCCGTGAATTATACAAGTGATTCGATCCAATCCCGATAATATTATTCATCTAGCTCTATCAATTCAGAAAAAGTCTGGACGCAGCAAGTGCGTTATGGTAGCGAATTTTCTTTAAAATATTTTTAATAGCAAATGTCTTTCTTTGATGAAAGCAGGCTCAAACTTGGTTGCCTATATAGTAGAAACAATGTACCATATTTTATCGAAATAACTTTATTGTTTAAAAATATATAAACATTTTTCAAAAGTCTTGATGCAGCAAGTGTGTTATGGAAGTGAATTTCCATAAAAATGTTTTTAATAGCAAATGCGAGCAGGCATCAATCTGATTACCGGTATAGCCTATGTAGTAGAAACAATGTACTATATTTTATCAAAATTACTTATGGTTTGAAAATATACAACAATTTTTCGAAAATAAACTTAACTTAACTTGTAGGTAGTAAAAAGGAAATATGAGCAGAAAATGCGAAGAAAACTACTTAAAAGCTGTCTATTTGAGGCCATATCCCCATTAAATCCTGCCTACCCCGCACAGCACTCCTATTTGCCCCAGGTCACGTAACTTTCTTGGGGGGTATGAACAAGAAGTTTTTCTTGTGGTTTATGCAACTACGTTGCTTTTATGCACACGGGGGGGGGGGGGATACCTACGACGAAGCAGACCCCCCGTTCGACTTGCGGCAGTGGCGGGTGGTTGGGGGTGGTTGCTTCCTCGTGGGGATTTTCCCTCCCCCTCGCGTGTATACAACCACCCTCGCTGCATAAACCACAATAAAAATGTCTTGTTCCTACCCGCGAAGTAAGTTACGGCACCTGGGGGATAGGGCTGCTGTGCGGGGTAGGCAGGGTTTAAGGGGGATATGGCTTCAAGATGTGAAAAAGACAGCTTTCAAGCCCGTTTTATTCGCATTTTCTGCTCATATTTCTTTTTTACTACCTACCCTGCCCAGCACCCCTACTCACTCCTGGTCCCGTAACTTCCTTGGGGGTGTGAACAAGAAATGTTTCTTGTGTTTGTGAATCCAGGGAGGGCCCAAGGCAGGTTTCTGAAAACAGTTATTTGAAAAGCATTCGGGAGCTAAACTGCAAATTTAACGAAAATTCGCTATCAAAACGCACTAACTGCGTCCAGATTTTTTCTTACAAACGCATCATATTTCGATAAAAAATGCAAAAATGCATTAACGAATTTGTTCTATGAAAATTAGCTAAAAAATTATAGACCGTTAAACCATAAACTTCACCAAACCTACAACGAACGCATTAACTTAACTAAACCGACAGCCAAAGCATCAGAGAAAGGGTCTATTTGAAATGAATATTCTGTAAATATTTTAATAAAATGAAGGGCAATGACGGTTGAATCTGAAACTTAAGGGTTTGCAGAACACACTTCTTGCAACATTTTCTTTTCACAATCGGTATTTGTTTCACGTTCTTAAAATTGCGAGTTTGGCGTTTTGAGGAAAACTCCAAAATTTGGTTCTTTAACTGCCCATAACTTCCTTGCCTTTAAAGCTAGAGACCTAAATTTTGGTACCGTACTTATTCTTTATAATACAAATAAGCATACCAAATTTGGTTATGTTATTTACGGAGATATGAATTTTTTTAGAAAGAAAACAAAATTATCCGGAAAAACCTGGTTCGATTTTCCTGGCTAACGAACTTATCCAAGCCACTTGCAAAAGGAAGGTACTCACCAAATTTGATTAATATTGGTCCATTATTTTTTGAGTTATCGTTCGGATATATATATATATATATATATATATATATATATATATATATATATATATATATATATATATATATATATATATATATATATATAGGGTGTCTTATCCCTGGAACACTCACGTATATCCCGGAATGAGTCCCCGTTTCTAGAGATATGTAAGGTTTTAGGTCGTGCGTGCTTTTAAGACTGAAACTATGCCGGTATTAACTATAACTATATTGTAGAACTCTATAAACATAACAATGGTGAAGTAATCAAATAACAAGTAATAGACTATCGTCTTTAGCTACGGGATCCATCTGTTATCGTTGTCGTCGTCGTGGATGGATGGCCTTGCACACCGTCGTTGAGTACCTCGGCGTCTCTAGGTACTCTCTCGTCGTACTTCTCGCGCACTATGTTCACTCAAGCTCTCTTCACACTCCGACCGTCTCGTACGAACTAGTCATGTGTAACACCGTGTTGAATGACACTTTTGTGCTGACACCTTTCTATGTGTCATGAGTGTTTTTAACAACGTCCGTCATTGTAATGACACTGACACACTATTAACTCCCTTGTCTCTCGACACACGCGCGTCACTCTGTAGCTCCCGGACATTTATGCATATCGTTAGCGGCAGAACGTTTATGCACACAGTTGTTGAGATAAAATTAATTCCCACAACTCGGCTCTCCTGACCATCATCCGCCTCGGATGATGAACCATTGTCATCTGAACACATTTTAGGCCATGACTTCATATATTCGGAACATGTAGAAGTGTAGGTTGGACCCTCGTGGAGACCTTCTTTCTTGACATCGTTGGTTTTGACCTTCACGACTCTGTATGGACCTATGAACTTCGACTTCAACTTCGACCCTGGGCAGAACTGGGTTCTTCGAATGACGACTAGATCATTTAACCCATAAGCGGCAGGTTTTCTTCTTCTCATGTTATACGTTCTCTTATTTTCTTCCTGGACTTTGAGCAGTTGCTCCTTTGCTAATCTTCTCAATTCTTCCCTATCTTCTTGAAATTGGTTTTTCGCTTCTTCTTCGATGATTTTTCCTATCTTGATTTGAACTTTATCTTTCATCTTGACACCCATCAGCAATTCAAATGGCGTGGTTCCAATGCTTCTTTGGTAGGTGGAGTTTATAACTCTCTGGACACGATCTACGTAAAGGTACCATTTTGCTGGGTCTTCTAAGGATATCTTGGTTAGAACGGAAATAATAATAGAGTTAATTCGTTCTATCTGACCATTAGCTCTTGTTAGACCAGTAGTAATCTTATGATGCTTTACGTCATTCTCGTTACAATAAGATTCGAATTCTTCAGAGGTAAAGGCTGTGCCTCTGTCGGAAATAATGTTAACAGGATTTCCGAAAGTCTTTCTTTGGATCTCGAGTTTGGCAATAACTTCTTTCGAGGAGGTGCTCTTCGTCGGATATAACCAAAGAAACTTCGTAAATGAGTCAATTATGGCTGGCAAGAATGTATTTGTAATTCTTGTTCGTAGACTCAAGAGGACCGAGGTGATCAATATGGTATGTCTGTAAAGGAATGTCATCTTTCTTAAGTGGATGCAAAAATCCTTCCTGCTTTCCATGCTTCCTGTTAGATAAGATGCAAGGAATGCAATTTCTAATACACCTCTCGATCTTCTTCCTTACATTCGGTATGTAGTATTCTCTCTTTATTAAGTCTTCAGTTTTTCTGACTGCAAAGTGTCCTTCTTCGTGTGCTTCTTTAATTATCTCTTGTTGCATCTGCTTGGGAATTACAACTACTTCCCTTCCATCTTCCATTTTGTAAAGTAAGTCGTTTTTCAAGATGTAATCGTTATATGCCTTTTCTTTTAAAATTTCCTTGATTGCCTTGATTTCGCCGTCTTCTTCTTGACTGTTTCGTATAGCCTGGGGAATACTAGTACAAACCAACATAACAGGGTTTCTACTTAGAGCGTCTACGTGTCTCATTCTGGTGCCTGATCGATGAACTACGGTACAATCGAAATCTTGAAGTAGTAAGGCCCATCTTGAAATCCTTGTTGATAGATCTCTCTTGCTCATAGTCTTCTCAAAGGCAGAACAATCGGTCACAATGTTGAAGCGTGTTCCAAGTAAGTATACTCTAAACTTCTTGAGTGCTTCGACTATTGCTAAAACTTCTAACTCATAGCTGCAGTACTTCTTTTCGGCGTCCGATGTCTTCTTACTCATGTAGTAAATTGGATGCATCTGGTTATCTTCATAGGAACGTTGAAGAAGAACGGCTCCGTATCCTTCCATTGATGCGTCTGTATGCAATTCTGTCTCGGCATCTTGGCAGTAAATATTTAGCACTGGCTTCTCTGCTTGAGCTTCATAAATGCATCTTTTTCTTTGAACCCAAATTTAAAGGTACGATCCTTTTTCAAAAGATCGGTTAGCGGCGATGCTATCACTTAAAATCCTGGAATGAATTTTCTAAAATAGCTGGCAAGTCCCAAAAAGCTTTGTACTTGCTTTGTCGTCCTTGGTTCTGGGAACTTGATTACAGCGTTGGTCTTTAGTTCTGAAGGGTAGAGCTTTGCTTCCTCTATCCTGTGACCTAAGAATTCGACAGTTCTTTTAATAAACTGACATTTTTTCTTATTAATCTCCAATCCATATTCTTCAGCGGTCTTGAAAACGATTTTTAATCTTTCCAATGCGTCTTCGTCATCCTTGGCTGGAATAATTAAATCGTCCATGTAGGGCAGTACAATTCCTTTGTTTACTAGATCTCTGAAAACTACGTCGATGTATCTCATAAATACGGATGGACTTATACAAAGACCAAAGGGAACTTTCAGGAATCGATATTGACCTTGGTGCGTCACAAATGCTGTATACTTTCGGCTTTGTTCTTCTACGGGAACGTGAAAGAAACCATTCTTAAGATCAATTGTGCTAAAAACACGATCTTTTTGCATATTGTCTAGCTGATCTTCTATAAGCGGCAGCGGAAAACGGTCTTTTATTATCTTTCGGTTGATTCTTCTATAATCAATGCATACTCTTGGTGTCCCATCTTTTTTCTTGGTTACTACCACTTGGCTAGCATATTCGGAAGTGCAGGGTTCTACTACACCATCTCGAACCCATTGCTCAACTTGGTGATCAACTATCTCTCTTTTAAAAAATGGTAGTCTTCTAGGACTACTGTAGATCGGTTCTTCGTCTTTGACTAATATTTTCATCACAACGTTTGCAGTTTTGCATTTTCTTGGTTTATACGTCTTCACAATATGTTCAACTTCTTTTCTTATAGGCGTCGGTACTTCATTTCCAATATCAAATTCATCAAGTACATCTACTTGCATGATTTCTTTAATGCCGTCGCCGTCGTCGATCTTCTTGATGGTCATCCCACTTGGATTAATCGTAAGTTCAACATGTTGGAGAAATTCATGACCTAGTATAGCAGGATTACTAGACATATATTCACCGTTGACAACATGCATCTTGGTATCAACCAGTACGTCATCTAAATCGATCTGACAGTCAAAATAGCCCAAAGGTTTCACTTTTGACTTACCGAAACCATTTAAAACTATTTTAGAATCATGCGTAGTTGGTGCTCCAATACGTCGGTATACTTCTGACCCTAAAAGGTTAACTTGGCTTCCGGTATCTACCAGACAAATAATATTTTCATTATTGATCCTTATAATTCTGTGCATTTTGCTCATCGTGATTACTTCAACGTTTTGCACATTCGACGTGGTGGGGTTAGTTGGAGAAGCGCCACTATTTCTGTTTTGAGTTTGACATTCAAAAGATTTATGTCCAAACTTATTACATCTGAAACACTTGATGCCTAGATTTTTAGATCTGCACTCATTCGACTTATGGCCTTGGTTGTCACAATTAAAACAACGAATTTTTGTTATCTGCGTCGACTTGGCATTTGACATTTCTGTTAAACTGGAAGCTGTTGCTTCATTTTTCCCTGTGTTCGGCTTGTAAGATTCCTGTTAGTTTTCATTTCAGCGTATATTCGCAATTTTTCCTTGAATTCTTTAAATGACTTGGCCCCATACAAAAATATTTTATTCGATGGTTCATCTGTTATACCATCTATGACATAATGCATTATTGCTTCATCTTCAACTCTGCCTCGATTAGCAATCTCCTTCATTATTAAGAAATACTCATGAATGCTTTCGTTTTTCATCAACTTTCTTTCAGATAGTGCTTTATGCAGTTGGGCACTATTTAATCTTGAAGAGTATTCGTCGATTAAAACTTCTTTCAAAGATTTCCAACATTTTATATTTTTTTCCCCTTATATGAACAGCTTTGCGAGACCTGTCAATGATTTTTTTTGCAAAAATAAACATATGCAGCTGATTCCATGAACATAGATCAGCCATGTCTTCCATATCTTGAATCCATTTTTCTATTGGGTAGCCACTGCTTCCATCAAAGCGTTGAATAGAATCTTCTACGTCCCTAAAATTCATAGTAAAGAACGTTTTTCTATTCGATGAAGAGTTTGAATAAACAGAACAATTTTCTAAAAGATGATCTTCCTTCTCGGCTTCTTTGTCTTCTTCAGTCTCGTCGTCGTCACGCATAGACAGTTTTGTAATGTCTACTAGATTATCGCAAATATTTTTTATTAACGCGTCTTTATCACAATTATAGTCTAAACACAAAATATTTGCAACCGACGTTAGGTCATTGTCTGAAAAATTAGTACTGACATAGGTGATTTTGTCTTTATATTCCTCAGAAAACACCCCGAAATCAAAACCGTTAAACTCGCGCAGTTCTTGTCTATTTTTTCTATCACCTTCGCTCTGAAAAATAAGTTTATGCAAGTTCTTTATAGCACTAGTATGAGCCGACTTTATATTGTTCAAAATAATGTCTATATCTCCTAACGTCTTCATATTGTTACCTCAATTCTTAGAACGTCTACCGTAACTTCAGGTATGTGAAACGTCGCGTACGTGTAGCTGCTGGTGCTGCGGCCTTGCGTCTTAGGTCGAGTACTGGCTACTGTAGATTTCCATAATACACTGTACACACTTATATTCCGGCAAGAAACTGTCTTTCAGCTACCACACTGTTTATATCCCGGACGAGCCCCCATTTATAGGGTGTCTTATCCCTGGAACACTCACGTATATCCCGGAATGAGTCCCCGTTTCTAGAGATATGTAAGGTTTTAGGTCGTGCGTGCTTTTAAGACTGAAACTATGCCGGTATTAACTATAACTATATTGTAGAACTCTATAAACATAACAATGGTGAAGTAATCAAATAACAAGTAATAGACTATCGTCTTTAGCTACGGGATCCATCTGTTATCGTCGTCGTCGTCGTGGATGGATGGCCTTGCACACCGTCGTTGAGTACCTCGGCGTCTCTAGGTACTCTCTCGTCGTACTTCTCGCGCACTATGTTCACTCAAGCTTTCTTCACACTCCGACCGTCTCGTACGAACTACTCATGTGTAACACAGTGTTGAATAACACTTTTGTGCTGACACCTTTCTATGTGTCATGAGTGTTTTTAACAACGTCCGTCATTGTAATGACACTGACACACTATTAACTCCCTTGTCTCTCGACACACGCGCGTCACTCTGTAGCGCCCGGACATTTATGCATATCGTTAGCGGCAGAACGTTTATGCACACAGTTGTTGAGATAAAATTAATTCCCACATATATATATATATATATATATATATATATATATATATATATATATATATATATATATATATATATATATATATATATATATGGTCGTGAAGTGCGCAAATATTTAAATGTAGCTTTTCCTGGGCGATGGATTGGACCGAGTGGACTAACTGAATGACTCCGCGCTTACTCGACTTGACACCGTTGGAATTTTCTTCATTTGTTAGGGGGGATTTGAAAGCATTGTCTACGTATATAGACCGGGAGCAATGATGATCAGAAGCTGGAATACTAAACGAAACAGTATGTAATTCTGACAAATAGTTGCAGAGTACATTGAATAGTTTACTAAATGGAATTCGCCATTCTCGGGAGGTAAACGGAAAACAATTTGAACACCTTAGTTGAGAGTAAAGTTTGATTTATTAAGGTAACCTAATTTTCATTGACTTATAAGCAATAAAACTTTTTCACATTTTAGTTAACAGAAATTGCATATGGCACCCGCACACAACAAGGTCACGGTTACTAACACAAAATACTGGAAAACATAGACTAACAGATGATATGCATACATATGACTATACGTTTTTTTTAGTCGTACGCGTTTATACAGTATATCGTTTGGTACAGGACTTTTGGCAGATTCTGTATAAAAAGTCTATTGAACCAAATAAAATATTTAATATACAATAAATTTGACTTGTAGTAGCCACTTTGATAAGTTTGTGGTATTATAATTCTACTGTTTTCCTTTCAAAACTATTGAAGATCTGAGCATACTTCTTTGTGTAAAATTTAAACGAAATTTTGCCTTATTTTTCAATAATTATACTTTAATATAACTGAACCGATTTATCTTTTGTGTTAACATTGTTGAATTTTTATCTGTATTTCGTTTTTGTATAAATTTTTAACGTACCGCCAAGTTATTTTCTTTTGTATTTTCATGTGTTTACATGTCCTGTGTATAATTTCAAAGTAAAACAAATGCGGACGTATTTGGCATTTAATTCAAGTACTAGAAAAAATTCAAAACAATATTCATTTGTTTCGTCACTGAAAGAAGCTGTGAAAAGCTTTTATTCGGGACTCTTTTGTTCTCACATCATCGATTGATACTTGGTTGGGAACGATTATTTACCACACAATAGGTTTATGATAAAGATCAGTGACGGACAACACAGGCATTAACACAGCTGCATTCAAATTTTATTACGCGCGTCAATCTTAAACTAAAATACCTACTCGCATAAGTATGATCCAAAGATGTATTTTAACTTTTTTTTATAAGATTCAAACAGGCAGAAAGCTGAAGTCTACAATTCTACTTATGTGCATGAAGCTCCTAATAACTTCAGCGGTGTGGGCCATTTAGCAGCTCTTTCCATACTGAAAATGATATTAACAAAGAAGAAATCATGATCTGTAAAATGATTTATGGCAACATATACAGCAAGTCAAAACAGTGTCTTCCAAACGTACATAGGTTTTTCACTTTAATAGCAAATGCAAATGAAGATGAGAACGTGCATTTCGATGGCACATTCTTCCTCAGGCATGGGAGATTATAAACTCACCCTAACTTGTGGTAAGCAAACACCTTCTGTCCCTGCAACAACTCCTTGGTCACACTGGAAAAACATGGATATTTGTTAATATGACCGTTTACATCACAAAACAGAGACCATTTAGTTATGTATCCGAGTTTTGTGAAAATGTGTTTCTGTTTCACTTTTAGTTGAGAAGACGTGTATAAATAACAAAACCATGTTCTTCTCTGTTTGTGAATTTGAAAGTGAGAAAAAAATTGCAAGTTATTGCATTTGCAAGCAGCATTTGTATGTGAGGATTTGTAGCCTAAATATTAGTAATTGTATCTTGAAAAGAACAAAATAAAGGGTGATAAGTTCTAATATTGGTATTAAGTATATTTCTTGTAAAAAATCTTACATCGTGATAAAACAAGTGAGCATGCGATTATGATGGTATAAATAAAAATGGTGAAAAACATAGGTCATGTGGTAATTATGCTTTTCAAAAATGTATTATTTAATGATACAAGTTTTAAACTAACTAAGGTAATTATAGATATTCAATTAATTCAATTGATAGGTCACGTCGGGTTAAATTCTGACACTAAAAGCAATTTCGATTTATATTTTTATAATAGTGATGTGGTTTTATAAAAAAACTTAAGTGGTATCAACGCCATGAAAAAATAGTTGTTATCTGTTCTTTGTCTTTTCTTAGTGTCGTAATAAAATTGTTTTAACAAAATTTAATTTAGTTAGTTGCATTTTTTAAAAAGGGCCTATGTAAGGATAATAAAGGAATGATACTATTTTTATGTAGTAACTAATAGGCTTTCTTTCTTTGTAATTCGAGTAACAGAGGGTTTAGTGCAACATTACATTGATAGACAAAAACTTAGTTTTTACGTGGATACGACTTAATTATTTATACATACATATACAGCGTGACTCACGATGAACGCCCATTAGAATTTCATAGTCTATTTCGCTCTAAAATTTCAAAGTTTTGGATATCGATTTTTTCGGGGATCCCCTCCTTAAATAAAATAATGGCGTTCACGTAGCACTTTTGCTTATACTGGAAGGTGCCATCAAATTGCTTATTTTAAATAGAATATTATTGCATTTTTAGATTTTACGTAGAATTTTCAGTAGACTTCATCAAGTTTCCCTGTTTCTAAAATTAACCGTTTTCGTGATTTTTTTTACAAAAAAATGAAGGTAATCAGTAACTAGCTTATAGCAATGTGTACTTTACAGTAAAAAAGATAAAGCGACAGTATTCATTGAAGGGATAGCTAGACCCCTAAGCTTCCTATTCATACTTTCAAGGTGGCATAATTGCGTACGGGGTAGTGGAAATTTAATGTCGACCTAAGTTAATTTCAAACCACCATAAATTGTTTTTTTTTTCAAATATACGATATTATTTTCTTTCGAGTGATCATGGTTCCCTATACCTATCTCGTCTAGTTTATAAGTTATCTACTTTATTTTCTGTAATCATCTAAAAACAGTTCATGCCTTAAAAGCATGGCTGTGAATTTCTGAGTAGTATTTCAAAACAAAAATTAATCTGCCATGAGGGACATTAATTTATCAGCAATGAGTGGGGAGACATTACTTTATTTTAAGAAGTTACAAATGTTACAATCGTCGGTAAGTACATGAAACTAACAAATATGATCTTGAAAATATTGAATCCCTAATTAATAGATAACGTGTAACCGTGACAAGAATGGGAATAATAGGTAACTATCATGTAATATAGTTAGGATACTAATTCCTACGTTCGATATCACCCCCCATGTAGGCTTAAACAATTATTTATCCTTCCGATAAACCCCTGTGTATAACAGTCCTGATATTTGGGCTATAGGCAAAACTTCAAATCGTCTTCTTATTCCAGCAACTAGATCTTCTTGTGGATTAATTAGTGTGGAATATACTTTGGATATTATTGCACCGCAAACATAATAATCTAGCGGTGAGCGGCCTGGATAGTTTGCTGGCCAACTCCAAGGTCCTAAACATATTGATAAGGCGCCTTGTCTGGAGGATTGCAGGTGTAAAATTTCCACATTTCTTAGTAGCTTTCTTTGTTGTAGTATTTACCATCCGTACAATGGAATTTTAAGGGCGCTTAAGAATAAGCCAAAAATGGTCATCTTTGCCGACTCTACCGAAAGTAGCATACCGCTTTCAAGTAGATTGTGCAGCGTAAGAAATTTCAACATTTTAAGTTAGTTCTTTTATAGACTCTAAATAAGCAACAAGCTTGTACTAACATAATCACTATTCATTTCGTTGAGTTCTTATGGACTCTAAAGCATACCAAATAAGTAATTTTGTATAAGTTTACAGTTGTTATTAAACGTTAAGTGTTACCAAAATCAGCGTTTAATTTAACAAAACATAATCAGACCCTTCGAGTTAAACAAGAAACAAAAGCAAATAAAATGTGGTACATCAGTACAAAGCGTAATTAAACACATATCATCCATCGGTCCATAAAGATCTCATTAAATTGTTGGTTAACTAGATTCCCACGGTGAGGTGAAGCACCATCTAGTTGGTACTGGACATTTCTGAATTGATCTAAAGGTAGATCGATCAAGAAATCCGCTACGGCAGTTTGCAAAATTTTTAGGATTTTTGGTATTTAAATTATCTTCGTAGTAAAGGTAACGAACTTGAGCGTCTTGAACTAAACAGAAGACGTTAACATCCCTTCCGAATAACATGCGGATTTTGAGATGCTCAGAAGTGACGATTACGCCTGTTGAAAACAGCTTCTTTGCAATATTTTTTTTCTTCTTGTCTTCTAATTAAAATCATTTCATGAAACTGCGCATGTTATCTGGCATCTCCTGGTTGAAGTGCAGAGACAGGATTGAACTTGGATGCATGCAAACCATTACTTTCTGAAATTCTTTGGATGGACGATCTTGAAACGCCTGAACCCTGTTCTGCAGCTCAAATTTAGGATTCGGGATAAGCATGAAAATATTCCAAAACATTGATTATGTTACCTTGGTCTGAGATTGGCAAAGTCCTAGCTGCACAAATGCGACAATTTTCTAACTTATTTCTTAAAATTCTTCTTAATATCTCTCTACTCATTGTTGGTAAATTGGGGTATCTCTCATTGAATACTCTACAAGTTAAATTCATTATCTTGTTGCATTCGCCATGAATAAATAATAAATTTAGAATGTTTGCATTTGACTAGGTACGTGTTTTAATTTTCCATTTTTTTATATATAAAAGGAATACCTAATTAAGCCGCCACTGTTAGACTGACAACAAATAACTGGTGACGAATTAGTTGTTTGTTTTGAAGTTTGACTTAGAATTTCAAAGTCATCCTGGGAAGAAATTAAATGTTTTTAGATGATTACAAACAAACAAAAAAAGAGTAGACAACCTAAAAACTGAAAGAGATAGGTATAGGTAACCATCATACCATGTTGGTTTGAACTTAACTTCACTCGACATTATATTTCCACCACCCTGTATGCAATTAAGCCACCTTGAAAGTATGGATGGAAAGTTTACGGTCTAGCTATACCTCTCATGAATATTGTCGCTTTATCTTTCTTACTGAAAAATACACACGGTTATAAGCTAGTTACTTTTCTCTTTATTTTTTTGGAAAAAAAATATCTCGAAAACAGTTAATTTTAGAAATAGAAAAACTTGATAAGGATATACCTAAAATTTTACATAGAATCCAAAAATGTAATAATATATTAGGTTTTATATTTAAAATAAGCTACTTGATAACGCCTTCCGGTATAACCGGAAACGCTATTATTTTATTCGTGCATATGCCCAATACCCTGACATTCCAAATTTTGAAATTTTAAAACGGAGTATTCTCTGAACTATTCTATTAGGTGGTCACCGCGACACACGTGTACGTATAATAACACCACAGTAGACAAACCCAGAAGTCTTAGACTTGTGCGGGGGAGCTTACATATACATACAGATATAGGACACCATCCATAACTCATCAGACGCCAGCCTTTCCAATATATATATATATATATATATATATATATATATATATATATATATATATATATATATATATATATATATAGGTGTGTGTATGTGTGTGCGTGTGTGTGCGTGTGTGTGCGTGTGTGTACAGGGTCGCCCACCACATACGCCACGGGCTCTCACGTCCATATTTTTCTTTATTTTGAATTTATTTCAAACGAAGATTGTGTAAGTTGAAAAGGACTACAATCTAAACTTATTTCCAAATATACAGGTTGATTCAAAAAAGTATGACACCTCAAACTTATGTTTTTTCTTATATAACACCCGGTATTTGACATTTTTTTGAATTATATGGGAAAATTAGGTTCACTTACTCCCAAAATCCCTATCCCTAGCTATTACGGTTTCCCAGATATCTTGATTTTTCGATGAATGTGAGGTTTTCGAAAAATATCGTAAAAAAACTCACTAGCTTTTGATGGTGGATTGGTACTTCATCGACTACTGTAGTCAATATTTAGCAATACTCTACAGGGCATTTCTGGCGCTATTCACACTTTTATTATTATTTTTTCATAAATTAAAAAAAAACATTTTTAACAGCAAATATAACTTGCTTTGTTTTAAATTCAATCTGGAAACTAATCCAAGGTAAACAAGTGATAAAAATAAGAACAGAACAACCAAGAGTAATTATAATAAACATAGTTCTACAAATGTTCAAACTGATGTCTATCCTCTTCAATGCATAATTGTAGCCTTTGTTTAAAGAACCGCTGGACACTGAGCAACATTTGCGGCGATACTGTATTGAAAGCATTCCGTATGCGTTGTTTCACGTCGTCTTATGTGGTCGGGGGCATTTCATATACGATATTCTTAACATGTCCCCACAACAAAAAATCAAGACATGTTAGGTGGACCTCCTCATCCTAACCATTTATTGGGAAAATGTCTACTAAGTTTTTGTCGCATTCTGATTTGAAAATGTACCGGAGCACCATCCAGTTGTAGCCACATACGCCTTATAATAGATAGTGGGACGTCTTCCAAATGTTCACGCAAACTTTGACGAAGAAACCTATGAAACATATCTCCATTTAGGTGTTCATTAAAAAAGTAAGGACCTATTACCCTTGACCCTAATATTCCACCCCACACATTCATAGACCAACGATTCTGACGGTTAGTACTGCGGCAAAAATGTGGATTTTCATCAGCTAGGTAATGAAAATTATGTCTGTTTACCAAGCCGTTACTATACACAGTCGATTCGTCTGTAAAAGCGCATAATCGAAAAAGTGTTCATCCTCACCCAACATCTCTAATGCCCACATACAGAAATCAAGTCGTCGATTGAAGTCAGCATCTGAAAGTTCTTGATTTAATTGGATATGGTAAGGATGAAATTTGTGTTTTCTAATTATTCTGCCAATGCTCTGCCTGCTCAACGCCGTTTCCTGACTGACCTTGCGCTGGCTTATGTGGGGATTTTCTATAAGGGATCCAACGACCGCAAGCACATTTTCTTCATTTCCGGTAATTAGACTCTGTTTATTGGTCTTTTCATATGCTACGCTTCCAGTTCTTCGAAAAACTCCTAACGATCTTTTAAAACTTCTTCTAGATGGATGTTTTCGTGCTGGATATTTTTGTGTTTAAACGCCAGTAAACAATTTTCATGACATTCACCAAAAGTTAGAATCATATCGATTCGTTCCTGTATAGGATACGTTTTCATTTCAAACACAATAATTTTAGAAATGATAAAAGTACAAAAGAGAGTAGCGATATTATAAGTGAAGAATTTGCAGTTGTGCAGTAGGTAATCATAAACAAGAATTGACAAGTGTTACAGGCATATGTAAAAACAAGTAACCATGTACGTTTCATTTATTGCAATATCCGATACAGAGAACTTGTTATCAAGAAAAAAGCCTTATCTACACAAAAACGGTTACAGGTAGCCATAAGAAAGTGTAAGCAAGGTACTTGCCAGATATTCGTATTTTAGGCAAACTACATCTATTTGATTTAACCCTGTGATCTTCAGCCTATAAAATACAGCCTGTTCGATTTAAAATTAGCACAATAATCAACTTTGCATTGTCTAAACAATAATAGAAGTGTGAATAGCACCAGAATCGCTTCACTCAAGTATAGAAAACCCTAGTATCATATGAAAGGTGATTATTTTATCTATGAAATGCAACAAAAAAATATTGGATATCCCATTTGAAATAAACGAAATAATCTGCTTTGAATGTGCCGATAATAAAACTTGGATTTTTGAACGCCCTGTAGAGTATTGCTAAATATTGACTACAGTAGTTGATGAAGTACCAAATCCACCATCAAAAGCTGGTGAGTTTTTTACTATATCATCTGACAATGGAGATAAGATTTTTTTTAACCTTACATTCGTTGAAAAATCAAGATATCTGGGAAACCGTAATAGCTAGGTGTAGGGATCCTTGGATTAAGTGAACCTTATTTTCCCATAGAATTCAAAAACGTTGTCAAATACCGGGCGTTCTATAAGAAAAACATAACTTTGAGGTTTCACACTATTTTGGATCAGCCTGTATATTTGAAAATAAATTTAGGTTGTAGTCCTTTTCAACCTACACAATTAAAAAATAGGCGACGTTATGTACTTTACAAGAGCGAGCTTTGCAGCCTGTTGGGGGATGAAAAGGAGCGTCGCTAAAGGTCAAGTTTTGGCCCCTTATGTATTTCATTTCATTTCTGATTTGGAAATAGGCAGCGTTTTCTTATAGCTGACAATGCATGTGTCCATTTAAGATTTTATTCTGATTAAAGATTGCTTAGAAAATGAATTTTGTTGTGATAGAACTGAGTAATAATTATTTTGTCAGTATTCATCAAATTAAACGAAATAAGACCAAGCAATATTAATATTCAATTAAGTGCAGTTCTCGAATCAGGGGACCTTTTAGCCAGCCAGTTGTCCGCAGTAGGCGAGTTTCGTGTACCTATTATAGGAATGGTTGCCCTTATGATCTGCCGATCTTTTTCAAACAAGAGCTGAGCCCTGAGCGTATGAGAATGGCAAGATGGATAGTTAGACTTGCCTATGCCATATACCATCAATATGCGTATAGGACCGTAACCAATACAGTGTGTCGATAAGATGCGCTAACTTCCTAATATAGCACGCTGATTTCTACAAAAACCAAGGTTGTTTTGCAACGAAAATTGGTTTCTCCGCAAACCCACATCGACAGCGGAAGGTTTAAGTTCAGATAACTATCTAGGTTTCTGATCCCACATAAGATTATAAATCACCTGAGCGATCGCCATATCATATTTTTGGTGCATTCTCAGCAACTGTCCTTTATAATTTTGTTCTAAATCTTGTCAGTTTGACCAGTTTTTAGGTTCACACTGTCAACTTTTTTGGAATTCTTGACAAACTGGCAATCACATGACATGTGTCGAAATGTACATTTTAGCTGTCCGACGCGCTGGAATGAACCACGAGGTTTTTTAAATGTCAATTAAAAAATTCCCATATATGGCCAACTTTATCACACTTTACAAACATATTTATATAGCCATACTATAATATGCTATACTTTATTATCTAAAATGTTACAGTATGTCTATACACTAAATCTAGTATGACGTGCTGTATATATTGAAATATATATTATGTGTTCATTAAAAAATACTCGATACTAAGTTATCCAAACTACGTACTACAAAGTACATTATTTCTTCTATCTGAGACCTCCAGACTTTATCTACCTACCGATAATAATCATAACAACTTTTTTATTATTTTTAACAACCATTCTTTATTAACCTTGCTTGTTTAGCACAAAATACTAATATATATATATATATATATATATATATATATATATATATATATATATATATATATATATATATATATATATATATATACATACATACTTAACAGCAATAATTTATTCATAAAAATACAAACTAATAAAAAGTTTCCTTAGATAAAAAAGCTGAATAAATGCTATAAAGCCCACAAAAGTCACAGACTTGTGCGTGGGTAATACAGAACAATATACCTACCAAATACTAACAATAAAAGAATTGGCTACATTTAAAGTATACAACCCTATACAAAAAGAAAAAATTACTTACACTTTAAGAACCAAAATAAGTCCGAAAATAGACTTGGGTATCAAAAAACACGATTATTTGTTTAGTTGTCATTTTGTTACTCTTCATTTCATTTCAGAATAAGCTGCTATTTGTTGTTTAAGCTCGCACGAAAATTACTTCCCAAACCAAGTGAAAACATACAAAATGAAAAAGTTGCGTACTTTTCTGAGGAAACTGTAAGCCTGACAACAGCGCTTATGCAAATTCAGTAGTGAGTTAGTGGTGGTGTAAATAAGCAATCATAAAAGGCCTATCGTGGAATATAGTTCTATGGGCATTTAGTAATAGTGATAAATATTTTAGTTGATAATGGTGTTGGAAAATAGTTGTTTATAATAAATTAGTAGGTTGGAAAACTGTGTTTTGTTAGTCAACAAATCCAGTCTCGAAGAACGTAACAACATTTCACATACAGACTTTTCTTCAGGTGGCAAGAAATTATGTAGTCTTGGTCCTATTTAAACATGACATCTCGTGTTTGGGATTTATTAAATTTTGGGACCACGCTGGCACTCTCAATCGATCGAGTCTGTTCGCAATTATTTTCAAAATCCACTTCTGAGCGACCTCCAGCCTTCCAATATAACATCTTGCAGCTCCTCTCCAGATGAGATTGCCGTACAGCAGATGTGTCTCAACCAGAGATTTGTATAAGATTTTTGGATGGTTTTGGTCAAACATATCACGGTACATTTTAAACCTGCTGCTCGAAAATCATAGATTGCACGCCTGATTGTTTATGTGTCCATACCATCTCAGATGACAGTCCACTGACACCCCCAGGTATTTTACCGCCTTCACGCCATCTATCCGCATGGTTCCATTATCTCCATCTTCAAGCTCCAAAGCCGTTGGCATAGCTACAAAAAGGCAAACATTTAGGCTCAAGTTGATCGTGAGCAATCTGGAAACAAACCAGCCTGCCATGTTTTTAAAGTCGTCTTCGGCTTTACGTTTAAACTTTGCCCACGTTTCTCCCCTGTAGAATATATCTGTATCATCCGTGAAGCTCACGACAGTACGCTAAGACGACTGTGCAAACACTTCGTTAATATATATATATATATATATATATATATATATATATATATATATATATATATATATATATATATATATATATATATATATATATATATATATATATATATGTTGAACATTATGGGACCGATGACTGTGCCATGTGGAACTCGAAGGCCTTCGCCAGATCCACAAATGCACATGCTTGGATATCCATCATCAATCTCGGAGATAACCTCTCAGTCACGTATGCTATGGTATCCTGCGCCGATATACCTTCACGAAATCCATATTGTCTCTCTGACAACTTAAATTCTTTTAAGTAGTTGGTCATCATAAGCTTTATAACCTTGTCAAAACTCTTTGCAATGTTGGAAATCAGGAATATACTTAGGTCTATAGTTTTCCATTAAAGCTTTGTCACCTCTTTTGTGTATGGGAACAATAGCAGCCACCTTTAGTACCTATGAGAAACATCCACTACCAAAGGACATATTTATCAAATACGATAGAGGAGCTGAACTGGTGTCCGAAATAGCCCTAAAAGCGGAACCTCTTGTGCCGTCCAACCCAGGAGCAGTTCCCAGCCTTAGTGTTTTAATAATCTCTTTAGCTTATTCTTTTGTTGTCTCAAGAAAACACGATTTTAGATGCCCTGTTGTTTTCTCTTGTGATAGTTTCCTTTTTTCTTTATTTTCTCTGCCAACGTCTTACCTACCTTGGCAAAATATTCATTGAATTTGCAGCCAATTGTTTTTTTTATGACCACATTATCACTTTTGATCTCTCGTAGCTCTTTTTCCTCTTCCTTCTGGGCTACAGAATTGTCAAGCTTCTAGACATATCTTGCACTTCCCCTGCTATTTTGTAGTATTTCACTGTGAAAGTCCCTTTTCCTTGCTCTTGTTATGTCGTTCAGCCTATTTCTATAACTCTTAAATTGTTTACGAAGTTGACTATCGTCTGGGTGTCGCGGAAGTTGTCCATATAGGTTACGTTTCTTATTACAAGCCGTAACAATCCCCGCTGTGATCCATTGATTTCTCTCAACTTCCCTTTTTTTAATTTTCCTGCTGATGCGATACTAGATCCTAACTTCTCGATATAAATTTCTGTCGTTGAGTCAGCATTGACTGCGCAATACACGTGCACCCACGGTTCACTCAATGGTTCCTGTCTCAAAGTAGAGAGCTTTCAAAAATTCACAGTTCTAATTGTTTTATTGTCCCCAACTACAGGCAAAACTAACATCTTTAACACCGCACAATAATGGTCTCTGAAGAACCACAGGTGTCACTTCAAAAGCAAAGTCAGACGGATACTTTACAAAAATGTGGTCTATCCAACTGGCACTTGACCGAAAAACACGTGTTGCTTCATTTATCAGCTGAGTAAACACCTTAGAGGCCAAAATGTTCAAATAATTGTCAGTCGATTCTGTTTGATTAAAAATGTATATATCAAGGTCGCCAACCAAAACATGGGTGTTTATCATATTTTTACAGGTTCCAAGATAACACAACAGCGCCTCACTAAATACGTCTAGTGGAGACGCCGGTAAACGATAAATGGCTGTTATGAAAAGTGACATGGGCTCGTTACCCACCAGTGCTTACAAAAACAAACAGGACCCATCCTCCTAATCACGCAACGGCTATGATAAACGGAGCCCACATAGCCTATCACACCGTCGAGTCTATTAAAGTTACCCGCACTATAGTACAGATCATATCCCTGCCGGTCATAGACACGTCTCTGTTCAGACTATCAAATCGAGGTCAAAAGTAAACTTACAAGACTAAACTATACTATATGTGTATATATATATATATATATATATATATATATATATATATATATATATATATATATATATATATACACCTGTAGCTCAAAAACAAATGACAATCCAAAGTTGAGAATAGCACAAGATGATTACTCTGCAAAAAGTGTCCTGATAATGTGCAAGTCTTAGACGTGTCAGATCAACGCCTACTTAGATATTGAAGGAAAAAAAATGGACAAATTTTGTTTTTTCAAAATACCTCGAAAACGAAAAGAGGCGGGGCAAAATACAAGTCATATTTGGAACGAGCATAAAATTCTACAAAACATTGCTAATTTAACCGTCTCCCTATCTCTAATAATAACGGAGATAGCAATACATTCCCATCCAGTTTGGGACACACTGTATAGGCTCTACCGGTCACCAGATTGATGCCTGCTTGCATTAGAGAGACATATTTGCTATTAAAATATTTTTCTTAAAATTCACTTCTATAACGCACTTGCTGCGTCCAGACTTTTGTAAAAGTGACAGGCTACGCTAAGACGAAAACTCGGTATCCTTTACGCAGCAAACTGAGTCTGAGTTACGGAATCGCCAAAGAAAAAAAAAATTATTTGTTACTGTTAATAATTATCATTTTAGTCCAAGTGCTAACTATATTTTACTATCCACCCTTTTCCCCGTTTTATGTTAATAATGTGATACTCAAGGGAAGTAAATTTTTGCCTGGCCCTTAGTGAAGCATCTTTTTTTTTGTTCCCTCAGGGCTCACTTAAGTAAATACAACAAAAAAAAACACTTTGTACAACTTCACTGAAGATATTTTGTTAAGCTTGGAGACTTCAGCTTGGTCTCGCGACCATTCTCGACGAGCACCAGATATGTAATATTTTTTGTTACAAAATAAGATTAACAGAAAATCTTGGAAAAACTAATGGCGACATTTATCATTGTTTAAATTTAAATTTCACATTAAAATGCTTTATATCAATCATAAGCGCTTCTTCTGGATATCTGGACTATTTATATGGCAAAAACTACAAGAGCACTTAAAATATATAATTTTTTTATATGTATGGTATTTTTTTCGACAGTTAAATACATTAGATAATCTCAACAATATCAAATACGATACAATGTAACATGGTGTCTGAACTGTTCAACAAACTTATCTTAGGTATTCACTCAGAAGGCACATTTGAAAATTTCATCAAAATCTGTTTTACACTGAACATTTTTTGACACTACAAACTTGTAAGTCTTTGAAAGACATCGAAGCGGTCACTCAAACATGGCATAAGATCTCACATACGGATGTGGACATCATAATGCAAACATAGTGTAATTTTTGTTTCATAACCGTTATTACTTTATTTTAAGATTGATGCCTAATGGAAGGGTTTTATATATATATATATATATATATATATATATATATATATATATATATATATATATATATATATATATATATATATATATATATATATATATATATATATATATATATACTTAGAAATTTTCTACTAGGTACGTATAAATTATTGAAACCATTAAAAGTTTATGTTTTTATTACCTCCTAATATTTTAAGGCCCTCTACTATAAGAAGGCTAATGTGTAGTGAGATATTCAGGTCACATCGTAGAACTAACAGAATACATTGTGGGACTTTGTATTGGTTATGTGTTCTATAAAGATAATATGTTAGAGTTATCCCTCTAGAGAAAAGACAATTATATAGCGAAATTGTTTTCGTGCAGGGCTGCTTTATACTTTATCCAGTTGGTTCTTCCTTAGTTGACTGCCTTCTGTAATATTTTATGAGATAAGAACAGTTTATAACCCAATAAGGTTAGTTACCTACTTATTTACGAATATTGGCTTAGTATAAGGTGATTTTTATTGTTTGGTGTTCTTCGAGAACACTTATTTACAATCAAAGTATAAAACAAAATTATAAATAAATATTTTAAAAATATAATATACAAAGAGATATTTTAAGAAAATTTGAGGTTATTTTAAAAAATAATACATTTGAATCCTAGACTGTTTAATTATTTGATGTAAATTTAATACATATTTTCATTAATATTTTCTCTATTCAATGGCCAGTTTTGCCACTCATAGTAGCTTTATCAGATACAGGTGGACTGCAACGCGGATATTAAACTTATACAGATAAATAATAATCTACTGCATTATCTTCTCAAAAAAACTTGGATTTATCAAACCTAAAGAATCCTCACGTATATAGTGTGGCCTGATAGCATATTTTCAGAAAGTGTAGATTTCTTCACGAAAGTCGAGTTATTGTGTTAATAAAACTCAAAAAGATATATTGAACGATTAAGGGTAACCGTTTTATCAATTTTGTGAATAAGCTGGACAAATAAAAGAAAAAGAAGGTATTTATATTAACAAATTTTCTAAAATGAGCTTTTTTGAGTAGATCACGACTTTGAATTAACAAAATTCTTTAACTAAGCACAAACTACGAGTCCTATTACCTATTACGTATTAGTATATCAAGACTATACTAATTTTTATTTATTCATATATATATATATATATATATATATATATATATATATATATATATATATATATATATATATATATATATATATATATATATATATATATATATATATATATATATATATATATATATATATATATATATATATATATATATATATATAGTTGACATTATAAATATTTCCCGCGAGTGCGCCCCACCGTTGACAGCTCAGTTGTCAAGCTGTCTTGGACATTGGTTGTGCACAAGCCCAACGGCCGCGCTGGAGAAGGGCGATGAATCATGACCGTCAATCATTCTATTCTAGTGCCTCGCAGAGCACGCCGCTCCATCTTGTATATTTATTCTTCTTGGTTATAAGTAATGTATTTAGTGTAAATAGTTAATACAATATTTTACAAAAATCCACATTGCTTTAATTCTATATTCGATACAGTCCACTAAATCGATCGAGAACCAGCCAAGTAAATCAATTCGACGGCACCAACGCCGTAACCTCCATTTATTGGCCTTCGAACCGCACAATTAGTTTGTTAGAACACGTGTTTGTAACATATAAAGCGTAGTGGATTCTGTAGTTACGCAATCGGAGTGTATTCGTCAACATCAAGCAAGCAATCAAATTTCTTACAAGAAAGAAGAAGAAGCACGTGGACGACCACGCTGTTCTCTGGTGGGTCACATTCTCATTACCCCATATACCTTTTTGTAATATTTTATCCAGCACTTATTTTAGCGCAATGTCATCTGTGCTGCATTGTTTGAGTTTCTCATATTATTTTCAAAATTTAACAATAAGAAAAACCGTTTGTTGAATTTAACATATCTTCTTGCAATCATGCCAGACGAAACGGCAGTAGAATTACGTGCATTGATTAAGAAAAGAGGTTTATTACGGGGAACACTAACGCGATTTAACACATTTCTAGCTAAATTTACTGAAATTCAAGGTGTTGAAGTATTAAAACGTAGATTATCCGATTTCGAAACATTGCTAAGTCAATTTCAAGATATACAACATCAAATCGATTTAATAAACGACGGCGATGATATTTCAGAATCGGAAATCGAATCATTTGAATCCGAATTTTATACTGCATGTGCTTCCATGGAGAGAATGTTGACAAATTTTCAATTGGTTCCTTTATCGTCGGGAAATTTAGCGATTAACGCAACCGTCGACACCAATGCAGCCACGACGCAAACAGCTACATCGCCGAACAATTTCTAAACTAATAACAGCGATTCTAATGCAATACCTATTGTTACTACACCAGTCGAAACCGTTAGGTTGCATACTATTTCGTTGAAAGCCTTTTCAGGAAAGTTTCAAGAATGGTTGAGTTTTAAAGACAGTTTCGTGTCTCTTGTAGGTTCGAATAGTAACCAGCAACATGTACAAAAAAAAATTATATTGAAAATCGTGCCTGAGTGGTCAAATCTCACAAGCAAAAGCTAATGTAGAAATGACGAACTCGAACATAAAATCGCTTGTGATATACTCGTAGAACAGTTCGAAAATAAAGACGTTATAATTCACAAGCACGTCAGTAATTTGTTTAATTTGACCCCTGTTAGCAGGGAATCTCACAGCAATCTAAGAAGTTTGATAAATGAAACAAAAATAAACCTTAGAGCTCTTGAAACTCTAGGGGAACCTACAACCTATTGGAATACGTTAATTATTTATCTTTTGTATACAAAGGTAGATGGCGCGACTCGCAGAGACTGGGAAAATTATAAAATCGGCAATAAAACGTACAAATTGGATGACCTTTTTTTCATTGTAAACAAAAGATATCACCTTTTAGAAAAACTAAACCTGCAGAATAAAACACCCTATTCATATCAATACCGTAAGCTGGAGACTAATTTTCGAACTAAGATAACATCGTACGTGAATGTTAGCAATGCTAGATGCCCATTGTGTAAACATTCACATCACTTGTACCAATGTGATAAGTTTAATAGTTTATCGCCCCATTTTCGCCTGAATAAAATTTAAAAATTTTACGGCAAGGCCACCATACTGTTGAATCTTGCACTTTTGGCGGTTGTAAAAAAGGTGGAGCGAAGCATAATACCCTATTACATGCTTCATACCACTAATAAAGTTTCATTCGTAATAACAATAATTTTAACAATCGTAACCATATTCAAAATTCTGATGTTTCTGAGAATGATGTTCAAATTTAGAATAATTCAAATAATGACCAGGCCCCAGAAATGATTGCACATACGTCTACAAATTGCTGCCAGGCTCAAAAAACTCGTGTTTATTTTAAATATTTTTCAACAATATATTCAGTAATGAAGAATATTTTAACATGTTGGAATGTTTTATTCGTTCTAACCGAAATACTGAGGCAGCTGCAAATGCATGTCAAACAACTACCCAGAAAGACGACAACCAAACACGCAAAGAAACTACCAATGCCTAGAAATGAAGAAAGAAATAATGCCGTCTTAACGTTCCAAAAAATACGGCACACCGTGTATTAAAACAAAGTCATTACCATCCATACAAGCCTACAATCGTACAAGGCTTAAATGTTGACGACTACCCTAAGCGACTTCAATTCTGCAGATAGTATCAAGGACAATGTCAGCAAGATGAAAATTTTCATTTGAAAATAATATGGACTGATGAATCCAGATTTACAAATTGTGATGTGTATAATCGCCATAACAGGCATTATTGGACAAATGAAAAGCCCCATCTAAAGGAAGAAAGACGATTGCAAGACAGATTTGGTATTAATGTTTGGTGCGGTTTCTTAGGTAAAAAACTGTTATTTTTATTTGTAGATTAGACAGTTAATTTTAAAAAATTTCAGGTAACTTCATTGTTGGTCGGTCCGTTCTTTTTTGAAAATAATTTAACTGGGGAAAGGTATCTTAATCTATTGAGAAATGATATCTTACCAACAATTAGAAGAGTTCATGATAATTTAGACGAGATCTGATACCAACAAGACGGTTGTCCAGCTCACAATGCTAGAATCGTCAAAGAATTTTTGTACCAAAATTTTAATAATCGTGTCATTTGTAACAATGGGCCGGTTAATTGGTATGCTTGAAGTCCTGATATAACACCCATGTATTTTTATTTCTGGGGTACTCTGAAGAATGATGTGTATAAATTCGATCCACCACAAAATATCAATGAATTACAAAACAGAATCACGAAAGCTATAAATCATATTAACCAAAACACCCTCACCAGAGTTTGCAGGCATGTTTCAAAAAGGTGTATAAAGTGCATTGAACAATTTCTATTTAGTGTATTTTTAAGTTTCTATTTTATTATTTGTTGAGTTCCGCGTCTAATTGTGTTGTTTTGTGGAGTTTAAGTTTATATTTGTTATTGCCGGGTTTCGTTATTAAACTGTTTCACACAATATTACCTAGCATTATTACCTAATTAAATGTTGTAAATTAAATCACAATATTTTTTAACGTGAATCATTATGTTAAAAGTAGAAGTCTATTGTTAGACTACATGGCCTACTGCTTTTTGAACACTTTTTTTTGTCATTTGTTTTCTGGTATTGGATTTCATAGCCTAATATTCCCAAAGTGCAATTACAAGATTTCTCAAGCATGTTGTACATCATCAGAAAGCTCTTTTCACAGGCTATCACATGAGCAAAAATCAAATATGACTGCCATAATAAAAATAAACGTTGATGCATGTAACTCAAAAACAAATGACAATCCAAAGTTGAGAACACCACAAAAATATTACTCTGTAAAAAGTGTCCTGTTAATGTGCAAGTCTTAGACATGTCAGATCAACGCCTACTTAGATATTGAAGAAAAAAGAAATCGACAAATTTTGTGTTTTTCAAAATAACTCGAAAACCAAAAGAGGCAGCGTAAAATACAAGTCATATTTGGAATGAGCATGAAATTATACAAAACATTGTTAATTTAACCGTCTCCCTATCTCTAATAATAACGGAGATAGCAATACATTTCCATCCAGTTTTGGACACACTGTATATATTTTGAGCTCAGTCAGTGAAATAGTTTCGGCGGTAGTAACAATGAACTGAAATATGTCGAAGAGTTAACTACCCCTAAATGAGGGTGTTTCTGTGTCAACTTCTGCTGGCAAGTTAACAGTTATTAGTAATGATGATATGCAAATGCAGGTGTATAGCTTTCTCAGATTTATAGTTTTTCTGATGGCACTAACAAATGAAAAAAATCAAGAGTAAACTACCCTTGAATAAAAGTTTTTCTTTGAAGCTTCGGTAACAGAAAGACATCATTAGGATGTAAAATATAAAATATCAAAAAAATCCTTAAACGTTAAAGCGTCGGTCAGCAAGATTCGATTTGGTCATCAAATAATATTATTATATAAACTACCCCAGGGGGGGGGGTACATTTTTAAATCAGCTTCTGGCGGTAAGATTCTTGTTCCTAAAAATGGTTATATAAGTATTTTGAGTTCAGTCTGTTAAATAGCTTCGGCGGTAGTAGCAACAAACTGAAATATTTCAAGAGTAAATGACCCCTAAATGAGGGTGTTTTTTTTGTTACCTTCTGGTAGCGAATTAATCATTGAAAGTACTCGTCGTATATGTATTTTAACTTAAATTGGTTTCATCGTTCTCCCGGTAGCAATGACAAACTGAAATATTTCAAGAGTAAAAGTCCCCTAAATGAGGGTGTTTTTTTGTTACCTTCTGGTAGCCAGTTAATCATTGAAAGTACTAGTCGTATGTATATTTTAACCTTAATTGGTTTCATCGTTCTCCCGGTAACAATGACAAACTGAAACATGGCAAAAATAAACTGCTCCTAAACGGGAGTATTTTAAAGTCAACTTCTGATAGCGTATTTACTGTTCATAGTTGTGATTGTATATGTATTTTAACATTAATCGGTTGCATAGTGCTCTCGGTCGCAGTGATAGACTGAAAGATGTGAAGAGTAAAATGACCCTAAGAAGTGTATTGTTCATAGTAGTGATTGTGTATGTATTTTAACATTCATCGGTTGGCTAGTTCCCCCGGTAGCAGCGATTAACTCAAATATGCCAAGAGTAACCTACCCCTAAATGGGGATATTTTTCAGCCAACTTCTGGCGTATTTTCAGCTCAGTCGGTTAAATAGTTTCGGCGGTGGAGGCAATAAACTGAAATATGTGAAGAGTAACCACCCAATTTTTCAGTCAACTTTTAGCGAGCTGGCAGTTACTGGTAATGATTATATGAAATGTATAGTTTTGTCAGATTCATAGTTTCTCTGGTAGCATTAAAAAAATGAAAAAACGCCAGGAGTAGACTACCCTTAATTAGAAAGTTTTTTCTTTGAAACTTTATTAACAAGAATAGATTATCACTAGGATGCAAATTATTAAATATCAAAAAAAAAAACTTTAAAGGTTCAATTGTCGGCCAGCAAGATTCAATTTGGTCAGCAAATTACATCCCGTCATTAAAAATTAAGTTTTTATCATCATGGGCTACAATAAACTGTTCAATTAAAACAAATACGTTAATATATTTTATAAACAACATATTTGTGTAATAAAGTAGGTAAATAAATAATAATTAGTATTTTTCTGTACCTAAACTATTTACTACAACGTGCATTGAAATAGACATTTAGGAAAACATGTTGTCACGCGATTTGGGATTGAAGTTACGCGGTAACCTATAAGTTTTATAGATCTTAGCCGTCGCTGCTTTTAAAATTGGCATTTCTGAGCCATATCATAGTCACTTACGTCTCCTAAATATCCTGGATTTAGAAACAGCACTACTCGAATGTCACCGCATCGATAACGAGCAGATGCAAGTAAATTTCTTGAAAGTTATTAAAGAGAAAGACAAAGCTCATTTCGGTCAAGGCAACAAAAATCCACAGCCACAAAAACCGCTCATGATAAATAAGAGAGTAAATGATTCCTACCCCCATTTCCAGAGAATGCCCCAACAAAATTATAACCAACAGTTAACATTTTGACAACCTCTTCCAAGCCGACTTATTTCAAATCTAAGGCAAATTCCTCAACAAAGAAATTACCCTACTAACTCTCAAGTTTTCGGAAGAAAAACTAATCAAGCAACGCAAATGTCAATTTCGACAAATAACACAAATAATCGCCCACAGCCAAATCAGTTTATTCGTCAATTAAATCATAAACAATCGTATCAAGAACAAGAACCTGTCTATTTCCAACAACGAGAATTACCTGGATGATGAAAACTATTATAATGAGGAATTTAATGAACCAGAAGAGCAGTATGGTGAAAACCAGGAGTTTCATATAGGGCCTCGGAACACAATAAAAATAGATCTTAACAATATTGCCGTATAGCCTAACCTGTCCCTTTTCTGTATTCACTCCTTCGTCCTTCAAATTTTAATTGATAGTGGTGCTTCGGATAGTATTATTAATCCAGGTCCGGCTTATGAGTTATTTAGCGATTATATTTACAAAAAACCTTTCGCCATGAAATCTGTTAGAAAAATTACCAAAGGTATCGATAATATGCAATACCCCTTATTACAGGAATATGGTGTCAAATTTGCAGTTGATTTTCACGTTACGCAATGGCACGATCGCTTTAATGCATTAATGGGTTCGGCCCATTTCCAAAAAATTAAGGCACACAATAATTATGAAAAACAAATTATAAAATTAGGCAAAACAAAAATCCCATTTTATCTTGAACTCAACCCACAAAATTTTAAACCTTTTAAACAAGTATGTGTAAATCACATTACAATTCCAGTTAATAAAGAAAATGAAAGAGTTTTAATTCCCCAACTCTCTGACAATACTGTAACCGCAGAAGAAGCTATAGCTACTTCGCATACAGTTCCTATAACAAAAAATACACCTGACAATGTACAAATTTATTTTTCTGGACAAATTGAAGTGGAACCTATTCAAAATTTTGAAGAAACATCTAAATTTCTCAATTTGATTCACTTTGACATATGACAACAACTCAGAACTGACTACTTGAATTCTGAAGAAAACACAAAAATTAATTAGCTTATGTCACCGCTTTAGAAATCGATTATATCATGAAAGTTCAGATCTTACTTTTACAAGTAGCATCAAACACCATATAAGAACTCGTGGTAGCGACTCCATTCATGAAAAATCTTACAGAGACCACTACCACTTAAACACTGAAATACAAAAAAAAATTCCAAAAACTATTAGATAATAAATTTATTAGGCCCTCTATATGCCCTTATTCCTCTCTGGTATGGATTATACCAAAAAGCGTTAACACGTCAGAAAAGAAAAAATGGCGATTAGTCATTGATTATAGGAAACCTAACGAGAAAGCCATACCTGAAACAAACCCCTCACCAAAGGTTGATGGGAGTTTAAATAACTTAATAAAATGTACGTTTTCCTACACTCGAATTAGCACCACGCTTTCATCAGATTTAATTAACTCCTGAAAGTAGGGAAAAAACAGTCTTTAGCGTAAATAATGGTCATTATGAGTACATTAAAATACCACATGGTCTCCATAATTCGGCGATAAGTTTCATGAAAATTATGAATGATGTTTTAAAAGACTTCTTGTATAAAAGTTGCGCTTTATCTACATGGACTATATTATAATATTCTCTAAATACCTTCAAGAACACCTTATCCATATCAAACACATATTCCAAAAATTACAAGGCGTTAATTTAAAGGTATAATTAGATAAATCAGATTTCCTTATAAAAGACGTTGAGTTTTTAGGACATGTCGGAAAAGACGGCGTAAAACCAAATCCAAACAAAATTAAATGTATAAAAATTATCGTATACCAAAGTCTCAAAAAGAAATTAAAACCATTTCTTGGGTTGATAGGTTACTACAGACATTTCGTTAAAAATTTCACAAATGTCTGGTTTCTATTAACAAAATGTCTTAAGAAAATTTCCAAAATTGACATAAAAAATGCCTAAAAACTGAGGCTTTTAAGAAAGCAAAAGAACAAATCAAAACTACCTCACCTACCCTGGATTTAATAAAAGTTTTTGCTTAACTACAGACGCTACCAATATCGTTATAGGAGGTGTTTTGTCACAAAATGACAAGCCTATATTATAGTCGTACTCTAAATTCCGCCGAAATAAACTATTCAACAATAGAAAAATAACTTTTGGCAATGGTTTAAAATACCAAATACTATAGGCCTCACCTCTTTGGCAATAAATTTACAATTGAAACGGATCATAAACCACTTGGATGGTTATTTTCCATTAAAGAACCAAATTCACGTTTAGTAAAATATCGGTCAAAATTAGAGGAATATGACTACGATATAAAGTATAAGAAAGGTAAAGAAAATGTTGTAGCTGATGCCTTATCTTGCATCGAAATAAACGCAGTCGCAGATGCGTATCTAGCGTCGATATTCAATAATTTAGAAATTTAGATCCATCTGAGCCTAAGGTATTAACTAATGACGATCTTAAAGAATTAGCAATTAACATTCGGGAAGACGAACAATCTTCTAACTCTCAAACACAACACAACCATGCCGAAAATCCTGTTTTTAATATGCCTATTTCAGAAAACACTTAAACCATTTTAAATATCAAATAGTTGTGTTATGTGTTATGGCGTTAGTAACGAAATAAAGACATAGCGTTTTACGGTTTACAGTGGTAATCCCCGACCGCGAGGCATCGCGGGGTAGACGCCGGGCCTAGCACTGGGCGCGCTCGTCTGGTCCAAGCACGGATCTGCTGGGGAGCGTGGGACGGGGGCCGGCGTTTACTCAGAAGGACCGAGGGTATGTCACACTATTTCCCTCGGGGCTCACGCAAAGGTCTTTCAGGCAGAAACGTACGCAATCTTGCACTGCGTGCGAGAGAACAAGAGGAGGGGCTACATCAACGAGCGGATCTTCATAGCCACAGACAGCCAGGCAGCCCGTAAGGCTCTAAACAGCCCACTGGTAAACTACAGGCTGGTTAGTGAATGCCGAGACGAGATGAGTGACCTGCCTGGGCAGAGGTTACCCTCATCTGGGTGCCTGGCCAGTCGGCGGCCAAAGAGGCTGACGAAGAGAGGATCAGCAGAACCATTTATGGGGCCAGAACGGTCCTGGGCGTGACGAAGAGTACTGCGAGGGGATCCTTTAAGTCCTGGATGAGAAACCAATATAACGCGTACTGTGCAAACTGTCCAGGGCTCAGATGTCAGTAATTGGGGAACTCAGTTCAAAGAGAGCTGTGGAGATGCTAAACCTTAGCAGAGGACAGCTCAGGAGCATAACAGGACTCTTGACGGGACACATGGCTGTCAAGAAACACCTGCATAAAATGGGGCGGATCGAGCGGGACCTGGCATGCAGACTCTGTGGTGAAGGGCAGGAATTAGCCCAGCACATCTTATGCGAGTGTAAAGCTCTGATCTACGGACAGCCTAGACCGGAGACAGAGCAATATAAAACCTCGCCCTATCAGCTGCTGTGTAGACTAGTTCAAGGCACAGTGATCTTGAAATGGGTAGAAAAGGTTAAGAGCATGCACAATAAGGCAAAGGCTACGGTGCTATCGGGGCGGCAATCGCGGACGGGCCCTAAGGAGAAAAAATAATAATAATTACGGCATATTATTCTTGAGCCCACAAATTGAACATTACGTTGGAATAATAGGTTCCACTCTTTTCAATAGTTCTGTTAAAATAATGAAGTGTACAAAACACTTGAAGGACGTATCAAAACTTCAATAACAAAAAGAAAAAAAATCAGGATTATTGCGAACAAAATCATAGCGACATTAATGAAACGTATGCGCAATTAAAAACTAAATTTTATTGGCAAACAGTAAAATTCAAATTAATAACTTAATAAATAAATGTGAGATATTTTTACAAGGAAAATATGACCGTAACCCTTATAAACCCCCATTTCAAGGCCACTTGGTCGCTTCTAGACCCTTAGAAGTTATACATATTGATGTATTCAGCTTCGATAATTGCAAGTTCTTAGAATTGTCGATTTGTTTAGTAAATATGATCAGACATACTACATCATCGATACTACCGCCCTGACCATAGTCAACAAACTACGTCACTTCTGCTCTCACCATTATTAGCCTTCTAAAATAATCTCAGATTCTGGCCGAGAATTTGAAAATACTGTACCCAAAGAGTTATGTTCCCTATTTAAGATCAATTTACACATCACTACCCCTCAGAATCCTAATTCTAACTCACCCGTAGAACGTTTACACTTGACACTATTAGAAAAAATATGTGTCCTTAAAATCCAAAATCATAATCAGGGTTCCCAATCTCTTATGATCACAGCTGTCCTAATCTATAATCTATAATACACTCTTCAGCAAGTCACTTCTTTATGACACATACGATGAATTACCACCTATTGATCCCGATCAAATGGTTTTTGAAGAATATAACAACAAACGTTTGAAAGAAATAGTTCCATTTTATAACGCCATTTATCAAAATTAATAAAAACATAAATGAAATGATTGTCCAGTCAGACAATCTAAATTCATTCGCTAACCTCATGACTCAGCGATTCGAAGAAGAACAGGAATCAATCATCATAAATAAAAATCTAGACTTACAAAAAATCGGTTTAGAGGCGATGCAACGAGAATCAGAATATAAAGCCGTTGTAGAATTTCAAATAGCTCTTAGTTCAAAACTCTTACAAAATCTAAAAGTATTCCAACAAACAATTTCACTTACTTTTAACCAAATAACAAACAGAGATATTTACTGCGAAAGACTTAAAGGTTATTAGAGACCATTTAAAACTTATTTATAATAACGATGAATTGATTAACTTCGATCAAAATCATATTTTCAAAATTTTAGAGTTCACCAAATTTAATGTTTCGTCCGTAAAAGATACAAGTGTTTGTCTCCTCAAACTTGGAAAATGAAAGATAATGGATTGACTTACATGAGCTTCATTCCTTGTAGATCGTCTGTTGCTTTTTACTCCACTTGCAAACGAAAATTTAAAATTTTGCTTCTGTGTTTCAGTATAAACGTTCAAAGACGACCGACAATTTTGTGAACGTTTTTCTGTTGCCAAAAAGTTTTTGCTGAATCCTATTCGCAGCACCAATTAGGTTTTGAACTTTTGGAGTTTTGATACAAAAAATTATTTATTTACTCTAAAGTACAAACGTTAATAAAAGTGAAAATGACAAAGATTTGAAAGAGGTGAACAAGAAGTGTTGCCAGTTAAATTTACACCGTGATAATTATTCCTTAATCTAACAGTGGTAATACTTATAAGCTAGCTATTGCATACAAAACGGGTCACACGCACTGCTCGTCCTTGGATTTTGTCTATAAGGCAGAAGCGTGGGTTCGGTGTCCAACCCGGGTGATGCAATCGTGCTATAAACCGTGGGATGGGCTTTATAGCAGGTTAACTATCTGATATGACGTATATATATATATATATATATATATATATATATATATATATATATGAAGTCTGAAACTGGCCTGCGATTTGTGTTCCAGGGGTCCTAGTTTGCGCTCATTTGAATAATTTTTTTCAAAATTTAAAAGTCGAAATCTCCTCATTAGTGATTTTTTTAAAGAAAATTAACTAAAATACAGCTTATTATTTTAAAATGATTAATTGCAACTCATTTTGAACTTCTGGCCTCCACTAATTTTTTTCTCGCTTTCAACTTAAGATTTATCATAAAAATTTGCAAATCTAAGTTTACATTTTATAACTTTTCCAGGCCCTTTTAAAATGTAAGCTTGCTGTAAGTTAACATTTGTAAGTATGAAGAAAGTTTGTAACAGCTCACTACAGTAAACTTGCAGTAAGATTACAAAAGAAACTTGCATTTGTAATGCCACTGGAGGGAAGATTTGCTATTTGCAGCAAATTTTCAGGAGGTTATAATTTTGAAATTTGACTAAGCATAATTTTAGTAATTTATTTTTTATCTATTTTAATTTATTCAGAATTAATAGACAAACATTTAGAGGTTATTTAAATTCTGCGTTATTTCCTTGCCAAGACGCACCATGCTTTCCGCAATGGACAGGGTGGCGCTTATCGCTACCGAATAAACGCTACAGTACCTAAAATACCATCCCGTATCCCGTTATAGCTAAGCTGCAGCTGTCAGTTTTTGTTTTATTTCAGGTGTAGCATCATACGGGTAGCACACTAAAAGAATTGGCAGCCAACATGGTGTCTCAAATATTGTTTAGGTTAATTTCGAATATTATTTATCCCAACTCTCTATTAGACAGGACAAATCTATATGCCTGTATTGAGATTCAGGTTAACAGTTTAAAATATGAAGGACAATGACGGTTGAAGCTGAGACTTCAGGCTTTGTAAAACATTCTTCTTGAGACGTTTTCTTTCCATAGCTTTTATTAGTTTCAGGTTCTTTGCGTAAATGTTGCCAATTTTGACGTTTTATTTCGCGACTTTGACGTTTTAAGGTAAACCCCAATTTATTTTTCTTTAAATGCCTATAACTTTTTTGTCTTAAAGCTACAGACCTAAATTTTGGTAGATAATTTACCTATAATGATATAAAACCATATACCAAATTTATTTGCCCTCACTTTGTTATTTCCGGAGATATGATTTTTTTTCGAAAGAAAACACAAAATTTTCCGGGAAAACCTGGGCCGATTTTCTTGGCTAACGAACTTATCCAAGCCACTTACAAGGGGAAGGTATTCATCAAATTTAATTAAAATCGGCCCATTAGTTTTTCAGTTATCGGTGTGATACATACATACATACATATATATATATATATATATATATATATATATATATATATATATATATATATATATATATATATATATATATATATATATATATATATATATATATATAAATTGAAACTGACCCCGGATAGGTGTTCTAGGGGGCATAATTAGCGCCTACTTAAAAAAAATGTCACAATTCAAAAGTCCGGGTCTCCTCTTTAGTGAATTTTTTTAAAGAAAATGCACTAATAATAATTTTAGAAAAAAAAGTTTTAAGTAAAAGTTCTAGAAAATTTGTCGATTGAAAAGTTAAGTTATAAGCATTTTATTTTTTAAACAATTATTAACAAAGATATAGGTAAAAAAGTCAATAAATGAATGCTAATAGTCATATAAGTTGTAAACGGTGAGTGATACAACAACAACAAAATTAACAAAAAAGATGAAAAATGCAATTATATACAATAAAGGTAATTACCTTTTTTGGTCTAAAGTGCACGGTTACGGAGATATAGGTCAAAACGATTTTTCTCAAAATGGCGGCACTTCCGCCCTCCTAATTTGTAAGGATTTTGTGTTTTTACATTCAGTACGTAATTCTGAACCTATCTATCAAAAAAAATATATCTCCTGTAGTTTAATGCAGAAAAAAATTCTCTATTGCCTGTACTACAGGCGACGTGTTTAAAATGTCTATATAATATTTGACATGAAAAAATAACAATAATAACCATAACAACAATTGTAATAATAAATAAATAAATAACAATAATGGCAATAAATAAATAAAGCAGGTTCTATATAACGAAAATATCGACATGAACTTACATATTAGGACGTATTTTGTTTAATATACTTAATTAGAAAGAAGAGTTTCCAAGAAAGGGAAATCCATCAATTAATTAATGTAAGTAAAGGACTCACTAAGCCAAGTAAAACGAGCCTAAGCTCGAGTGTCCTACCAAAAATCATAGAGGAGTATCTATAACCGCGTCCCTCCTCCAGCCTCATTCAAGTTCGATGGTACCATAATATTATATTGTCACCAAATAATATTGTATTGTCACAATTACAAGTGTGTGAAAAGGATTCCTATGACCACCTTCCTCCTCCATTATCTAACCCTCCTACTCACAATATGTAAACAATGGACTCACTAAGTAAGTCAAATGAGCCCTAGCTAAGGCTCATTTGACTTACCGTTTTTAGGTCGATCGGACAATCAGAAGTGAGTTAGAATTTGATTACAAGATTTGATTGTCAGACAGCTGTGAAACCAAATCATTTAAAAATAACTACACCGAATTTACTGGGTTTCATTTGTGATTACTTTCTATTTGATACCCATATCAAAGATATTGTTGAGAAAGTACTTTTCCGTCTTATTACGTCAGCCACCATCTCACTTTATTGAAGTTCCACCCAACCCATATTTTACTTGTTAAGCCCTTTCTTTTGATATCCTCATCAAGGGGTTGTAGAGAAAAATAGATTCCGTTATCTTGTGTCGGCCGCCATATTAAATTTATAAAAGCGCTACCTAGTCCACTGTATTTTACTCGTGAGGCACTTTTTTGGGTACTCATATCAAGGAGGTTGTAAAGAAAAATGTAATACGCCATCTTGCCTCAGCCGCCATGTTGAAATTATCAAAATATCATCCAGTCTACTATATTTTACTTGCGAAACTCTTTCATTTGATACCCATATCAAGGAGGTTATTGAGAAATAAATATTCCCTCATTATGCGTCGGCCGCAATTTTGAAATCAGACAAGTTTGATGGTACGATAATATTGTATTGTCACCAGAACTGAAAAAGAATGCATAATTTTAAAATGATCGGACAACTGGAAGTGAGTTAAAATTCGATTACAAGAGTTGACTGTCAGACTACTGTGAAACTGAATAAAATCGTTTACTTAAAAATATAGGACTTTCATACAACTTTCCGTTGCCCATGTGAAATTTTGAGGATAAAAAGTATTCCATGTGATAACCCATGTCATGGTCTATCAGTTGGTCAACTTATATCTAAATGTGTTTAGCTGTTTATGCGTGATTGAGTAAGAAACATACAAATATGTCACACAACTTTTCATCCCTTATTTTACACTCTTGGTGATTGATTTTCTAAAAATGCTGGTACAGGTAGTTTACTATTTAGAATTATTAACTAAAATGCCAATTTTCACGCCTCTAACTTCAAAAACATAGCACTTTCATACAACTTTCCAATACACAATATTAATTGGATATAGAACGTCAAGATGTAAAAAAGAAAAATATTAATAATTCGTTTAATATAAGAACATGAAATTGTGTAGATAAGATTAGCTCGGCTTTAGATAACCCGAGAAATGAGACTTAAGAGAAATAGAGATACATTTATTGCATTTGTAGACTTGGAAAAGCATTTAATAATATGCCTTCACATTGTTTAATACCATAAAGTGAGCTGGATTGGCGGCATATGTGCATTATTATTAATCTATACAAAAATCAGACTATCATAATAAATACTAACTTATATAAAGCTGCAGCTAAAATGAGGAAAAGTGTACGGCAAGGATCTTCATTATAACCACATCTAATCATTGTATTGTATATGTAGTAAATATGCTGAAAGAAAAGACAGCAAGATAAAAGTAAATAAATAACGGTTCCATTGCATAAGGTACGCAGATGGCATAGAAACGGAAAAATCATTACAAATGCGCTGGGTATGCTGGAATGTGTACTAAAACGAATCAAGCTAAAGATTAATATGACGAAAACAAGAAGTAATGAAAATAAGTAAGGATAGGACTGCGAAAATACATGTAAAGCTTAACGGTCAACAACTTGAAAAAGTAGAAATGTTTAGATACCTCAGGAGTATTATTATGGATGATAGTAAATGTAGAAAATATTCTAAAAGAAGGATGACAAACACAACATACAATAGACAAAGTAAGCTTTTCACTAATAAACATTTTTATTTGTACATTAGGAAGAGGTATATCAAGTCATACGTATGGGTTGCGGCAAAAACCTGAACTTTAACTAAGCCAGGCACAAAAAGAATAGACGCTATTAAAATATGCGCTAGAGAAAAATGACAAAGACACGGTACACCGACAGAAACGAGAATTGAAATGCGCTAGAAGAGGCAGTTGAAAAAAGATGCTGGCTGAAATAAACTAAAAGGAGAAAGTAATAAGTTTCTGACAACATTATTTAAAGGATATATATATACTTGTAAAAAAAAGAAAAAACATAAATCAACCGAAAAACTTCTAGGAAACCTGACACAATTGATAAGTGTGGGAGCTACAACAAAATGAATAGGGCTGCTGGAGGGAGAGAGAATAATGACTGCGGCGACATCGCCTTTATTTAGTCTGGTGATGATATGTATGTATATATTATATTATATATATATATATATATATATATATATATATATATATATATATATATATATATATATAAGTTTAAAACTGACTTCGAGTATGAGTTCTAGGGAATCACGTTCACCCCCATTTGAAGAATTTTCTCAAAATTCAAAATCACTATCTACTCATAGTATTTTAATTCTATAAAAGCAAAGGTTTTACAGATATTATGGTATAAGTGTAAGTAAATTATCATTAAAGAAATGCTCAAAATCGGCTTCCAAGTGAGAAGGTTTAAATTTTACACTTTTTAACAAAAACACTCCAGTATTTTGATGTCATTTATTCGTATTGCTGACAGTTATTCTAACTCTGTCCATGGTAATAATATACTTTCACTTCATCAAAATAACTGTTATTTTCTAAAGTACAAACATTTTTGCAATCTATTTTTTTTTTTAGACAAAACTGCTAGGGTGGTCGACAGTATTTTGGGACCATTCGTCCTCACGGCTGGCAATTGTTCTCTATCTAACCGTGAAAATAACATAAAAAAATAAAATATTTTATATGTAGTTCCATGAGTACAGTTACCGTGATCAAAAATTAAATAGTGCTGCAAATTGAATCATAACTTCCACATAGCTGTGACACTTTCCTATCTTCAGAATGACATTCTCATGAAATGAATTTAGGGTCCATGACTTGATCACAAAAGAATTCGTATTCCTGTACCCATAAATTTCTGCAACTATATGTAACTCGATTTTTCACAATAAAGTATCAGTTTCCCCAATCAACCGACTATTTCGTCCTTTTTTCTAAAACGACTTACTAACAAATAATTCAGACGATCATAAGGCAGTTCGTAGTTGCAGTTCATTAGCAGAAGTTTCACCTAAAAGCAATCCAGACCGTTCCGGCTGTGTATGAAACGTGAATACGACGGCACAATCTTTTCAAAAGTTATCATGCCTACAGTCCAACACAAAAAATGTCATTTCGAAAACATGTTTCTTCTTTACACAGTTTCGGCAGAATTTTTATTTTAAAAATTGTGTCACTATTATCATACTCTAACACCTTATGACAATTTGAAAGTTTTTCTCAGCGACATAAACTTTCCGAGTTATTGTGTCAGATTTTATACACGAGCGTTTCACATGATCTGATTTGAAAAGGTCACTTCTCGAGGTCATGTCTAAAGGTGAAATTTATTGCTCATTCGATTTTTGTGTTGAAAATTATAGGCTCCCATTCGAAAATATTATGTTGACCTTGAGTTAACCTTGAATGTCACCGTGAATGTCGAATACAAGGTAACCTTCAGATAGCCAGGGAAACATCCTGGAGCCTTGCGCTTGACATTTTTTATCAGTAACTCGAACTTTCAGAGTAATTGTTGCAGCTTTTTGTACTTGAGCGTTTGACGTGCAGATGGCTGTGAGTCATCACTTCCTCTAAAGCAATGTTAACCAAAAACAAGTCGAACTAGATATTAATATGCCCTCGCATGTACGTACCTGCTGTATGTATATATCCGAGCGACAACTTAAAATAGTGCTGCAAATTGAATCATAACTTCCACATAACTGTGATAATTTACTCTCCTCATAAATACATTCTCACGAAATGAATTTAGATGGTCACTCCCCCTCAAGCGATGTTACCAAAAAACAATGCGAAACGTTACTTTGTCGGGTGCTAACTCTATACAAAATTTGAAGATATTATCTCACTTCGTTCGAAAATTATTGCGCCTACTAACAGACACGCGTACAGGCTGTCAGACCGACCGACAGACAAAAAAAAAATCGTTCCGAAATCAAGTTTTCTATATGTTTTGAGACTTTTTATGTCGTTTTAGCAAAAAAAATACAAAACTTCTGTCGCCGATATTCCATCGCCACACATTCTACCCCTATTTAATTTCAGCAGCACCAGATCTTTGATTAAATTGAAAGTTTTCTAATAAACAAACCCTTAATAGTTATATTACTTTAACGAAAAAATGTGAATTTTCATCAAATCCCCCCTTCTGCGGCTACTCCCTGGAGCGATTTGAACCAAAAACAATCCGAACTGTTCGTTTGCCAAGTGCTAACTGTATACCAAATTCGAAGACGATATCTCAATTGGTTGTAAAGTTATCGTGGCTACTAACAGACATACGAAGAGACCGACAGACCAACAGGCCTACAGACCGACAGAACAACAGACCGACAGACCGACAACTCGACCTGATCGACAGACCGACAGAACAACAGACCGACAGACCGAAAACCCGACCTGACCGACAGACCGACAGATCGACAGACCGGTAGACCGACAGACAAAAAAAATGTTCGGTCCCGAATCATGTTTTCTTTATATTTTGACATTTTTTTACATCGTTTTAGCGAAAAAAAATTGTTTTTATTTATGTTACCGATGCCATACTTCCACGTCTATTGACGATGTGGAAGTAATAAGTGTAAAAATATATCTATTCATATTTGCGTTTACTGATTTGTCAAAAATGATTTATTTAGTGGTTATTGGTCCGTCAGTTTGATGATAGTAGTAGCATTTGTCAAAAAAAAATTGTCAGTTATCTGTAACAAGCAATTTATCGTAACCTTATATTTAGCATATTAAACATGTTGAACCTCACTGGATCGTTTGTAATACAAAACTAATTTATAATGTTTTGGCACTTTCCGACCCTTAGCACAAAATTACTTTTGAAATAAAATCTAAAGTTTTCCCAGAATCACTGGCATTATCGGGTTCGTTCACGAACTTATCCAAGGTACTTACAAAAAGAAAATAATTGTAAAGTTATGCAGTATGCAGGCTGTTCTTTAATGATATGCGAATATTTAAGGAAGTGAATCTACATGAAAAATTAATGAAAGCTTGATTGATAAACTATGGTCAAAAAATGTACCGGCGCTTACGAAAATACAGGGTGGTCAAGTTTGAGGGGGGAAATGGAAATTAATAACATTTTCGAAACCGCTTGAGATATTTCAGTGATATTTACTTATAAATATGCATATTTTCAATACAAACATAATACTTAGATTTAACAGTGACGTACGGGCAGTGACATATTCCAGGACAACTACATTTATGGCACAATAATTACATTGATTCTCTCGGACAATACAAGGGTTTCTATTTTTTATTCAAAAACGGTGCATCGCAGAAAAAAACAGCTTAGGAGAGCTCTTATGTTTCAAATTAAACGAAGAATTGAAAATTAATTTTTATTTGGGCAAAAATCATTGGCGTACTTTTTTTAATCAAAATTTATAAGTCAGTACAAAAAAATCTTCAAATGTCTGTGACCAATGGACTTAATCTTCCCGAGTTTGGATAAGGCCCTTTTAGCACCTTAAAACAAAACAAACTTTATTTTGAAAATTACAAGTTTAATTATAATTCAAAACAAACACGATGTTTAATGTTAAAACTCTCGTAATATATTTTGCTATAATATTGTACCTTACCTTTATATATCAACTAGATTTTACTTATCTAACATTATAAAATAAAACTACTTAAACTAATAATTATGTTAAATGTAATTATCAGCGGTTTTCGTATTTCCGTGGTGAACGACCGCTTCCATCATATTGCTACACTAACGCGTGATATCAATACAGCATTATACAGGGTGCTGTAACTTCTTCCTTGCCAGATAAGATTTAGGGTACCTAAATCTTGACCTTGATGTCCTCCAGGGGAACTTCATGGGTCTTCTTAATTTCATTAATGATTTTGGACTCGGCTGCGGAACTGGTTCTTCTACTTTTAAATTTCCACAAACGGAAACATGCTACTGTTAACAAAAGGACACAAACAGTTAAAGTAAAAGCTTATAGAAGTATGAATTACAGGAACACTTATTGTTTGTAGTAACTCCTTCTGATGCTGTAACTGGGATTTCACTAAATTCAATTCATCTAAATTTATAGATTCTAGATGTAGAGGCACAATCTTAACTTTTGATTTAATAGACAGTTCACTAAATTTAAGTTCGGGTAATAGCACATAGAAACGTTTTTAAATTTTAGATTGTTGAGAACTTACGGTTTGCCCTTTGAATTTTACCTCACAGCTTTCTTCAATTTTTACCAGATAACTACCATCTATGGCCATAATTTCACGGTCATTGCTGCATCTGTAATTGACTATTGTTTCTACTTTGTTGAGATATTTCTTTTATTAAATGAATTTATTCTATGGTAAATAAGTTAGGTTAGTTTGTGTGGTCTGTGTAATAAAGACAGTTGACAGATTAAAATAAAAAAGGAACTAGAAATGAAAATTGACAGTTCTAGAGTCGAGGTGTCAGTGTCGAAAAGTATGCGGATTAGAAGTAATAATAATAATAATAATGTCAGAATAACGTTTTCTTTATTTTTAAAAAACTAACATAAGTTGTATTCTAGAATAATGGTTCTGTTCTGGTGTTCTGTATTGTTTTGAGTAATAAAGCAATGCTAAAATATCAACTACGTCGTTGATTCCACTGCTAAAAACATTAAAAATCATCATACTGGAGAGATGATGATCCATTTACTTTCGCTGATTTTCTTAATCTTCATATCTTCTATTAAAATTTGGTGATTCTCACAATTGTTATACTGGGTGGAGAACTTTATTAACTGCATTTCACAAGGGCTGTTTGGACTGATGTGACTCATTGTTTGAGCTTTACACAGGAATTCAGTTGGTCTGACTTCTCGGCATGGTCCATTATGGAGAATTTAATTTTCATCATTCAAGGAGAGGTATTTTGAATCGGGAATTAATGTTAGGAATGTGTGGGCTAAACTACGACGAAAGAGAAAGGCATATAAATGATAGTAATCGTAATATGCTGACTCGACCAAAGGTACGTCTAGAATGAATGTGAACTGAGTTGTTTTGTAATAGCTTTTAATAGTAATTTTTTCTTCATAAAGGGCCATATTATCTATATTTACCTTATATGGGATATTTACTTTATGTCTTTGAATTTTATTAAGCTCTATCAATAAGTCATCTGTTTCTAAAATAGAGGGATGCATTGTCTCCAATTTGGCAAATATTATTGCATTAACTAAAGTCTTTTTTCTTCATAAAGGGCCATATTATCTATATTTACCTTATATGGGAAATTTACTTTATGTCTTTGAATTTTATTAAGCTCTATCAATAAGTCAACTGTTTCTAAAATAGAGGGATGCATTGTCTTCAATTTGGAAAATGTTATGGCATTAACTAAAGTCTCCAACATATTTTTAATTCCCGTTATTTCGGTAATTAACTGAACAAAGAGCATTTTCAGCTATGATTACTATGTCCATGTAATCCTGTCTTAAGTTTTCAGTTTCAACATTTTTCGTTAAAAATTCAATACGGTCTTTTATCTTTTTTTGATTGTTAGTCAAAATGTAAACTGTTTGGTTAAATTTTGTAATGGCGGTTTCAGTTAGTAACATTTAATTTTTTTATTACTTCTAATTTATTTGGGTTACTAGTTAACTCCAAAATTGTTGAGTCATAACGTTTAGCATCATTAACATCTAAATTTCCTGTGATAGACTTAATCACTGTTCCGGGTCCGTTTATCAAAACTCTCTTTTTTCGATTTAAACTTGATGTTTAAAAAATGTTTACTTTCACTTATTTCGTGGAATAACACGTTTTGATAATTTCGTAATTCTTCATAATAGGATTCATTATAAGGGGAGTTTTGTATAGAGATGTTCAGGTGATAGGATGTGTTTTGTAAAAATTTAAAGTCCTGTACAAGTGTTTGTAGTTCAATTGTTCTAATCAATGTCCATTTATCGATTGTGTTTTGCATAGCCCCTATTTTTAGAGATAGCAGTCCAAGGTTGTCATTCATTCTGTTAAACTCTACCTGTCCAAAGATATGGGTGAGGAAGAGGATTGAGCTGACACATTAGGTCGTTTTAGATTTCGTAGGTGTCGTTTAGCTATTTGTTTATTTTTTCTAAATAGTGCTACATTTTTATCTGTAACTTTTATCAATTCAAATGGACCTTCGAATTTTGGATTATTTTTATATCGTTTATCTACTTTAGTATAGACATGTGTTTCCTTATTTAATAGAGCGGTGTCATCCTTGGAATTTCTTCCAGGCACAACTCTTAATATCTTTTTTTCTAAATTCTCCTTAATTTTTTCGTACATTAAATTTAGTTTATTTTTATGTTGTAATAGGTACCCCTGCAAGATTTTTTGTTGATCGTTTATATCATACACATCTTTACTAGAAGTATGACCTAAGACAATATCAAACGGGGTAAAATTTGGGGCTGAATGAATGGTATGATTGTATGCCATAATCGCATATCAATAATTTTTGTTATCGGGTCTTTTGGATAAATTTGACGTAATATGCGTATCTGTTCTAATAAAGTTGAATGCAAGCGTTCTATGAGACTATTAGAATTTGGATTTCTGGGGGTGGTGAAATGAACTTTTATCTTGTGCAAATTAAATAATTGTTTCACAGTTTCTGAGCATAGCTCTGAACCATTATTATTTACTATTTGCTCGAGTGTTCCGTAGTAAGAAAAATTCTGAACTACAGGTTTTGATCGGATTTTTACTACTAATAGCTACTGCTTGTCCTAATTTCGATAACGAAACAATTAAAGTTAAATAAATTTGATTTTCAATTATAAATGTATCTATATGTAAAATTTGGAAAGGTTTACTTGGATTTTCTGTGAGTATTAAAGGTATATTAGGTGGGTTACGATCATATTTTGCTCTTTTACATATTTCACAATTATTTATAAATTCAGTAACTTTTTCCTTCATGTGTAAAAAATAATATTTATTAGCTATTTCTTTGAACGTCTCATTAATACCACGAGTATTAGTTTTGAAGGTGTGATAATTTTGTATTACTTCTTGAATATCATCTGTGTCTGCGAACTCAATTCTACGTTTCGAGCAGCTTATTATTTCAGGGCCATTATCATTAAACACTTCAGTGTAAATATTGCTAAAGTCCTTATATAATTGATCCGTTTCAAAATTAAAATAATAAAGTTTATTGGAAACAGTATAATCTCGTAAAAATTTAACAATATGATCTCTATTATTTTGTCGAGGAATTCGCACTAAGTATTTAGTTTGGTTATAAATTTTTACCTGTTTTACTGGTCTAGGGTTATAATTTACTGGGGAAATATAATATTGATTCGGTTCTTTTTCCATGGGATTTTCAAAGATTTGTATCCCTTTTTTCAGTTCAACATTTAATTGAGAATGATCACTTCCGTCAGAGTTTTCATGTGGTTTTTGTGCGAGTAAATTACGTCTTAGTTCACTTAAGGGCATATCTTTTGAATTTGGGCTACTTGGGATAAAGGGCATTTCAGGTGGAGTCATCGGTGGTATATATTCGTTTGTCGGCTGTGGTAATATTATACTTAAAGGAGGTGTATTCAGTTCACGGTCAAGGTCCACATTATTAAACGTAGATGAATGCTCATCATCTAGAGCGTTTATCTGTATTCGAGATAATGCGTCAGCGTTCGTGTTGTATTTACCTTTTTATATAGAATTTCATAGTCGTACTCCTCCAGTTTTAATCACCACCTAGTGAGTTTTGAAGTTGGTTCTTTTAATTTCATTAACCAAACTAATGCTCTATGATCGGTGTAAATGTAAAATTTACGTCCGTATAAATATGGCCTAAAATATTTAGTCGCCCAAACTATAGCTAAAATATCTTTTTCTATGATAGAATATTTTTCTTCGGAATTATTTAGGGTGCGAGATGCATAACTTATTTGTTTATCACTGCCTAAAGGTCCTTGTGATAACACTGCCCCTAAAGCTTCATTTGAAGCGTCTGTCGTCAAAATAAAAGGTTTTGTGAAGTCGGGATATTGTAAAATAGAGTCATTCATCAGGATGTTTTTGCAAGTTTCAAAAGACTTAAGGAATTCTTTGTCATGACTTATATTGGCATTTTTCTTAAGGCATTTAGTTAGTGATTTAGTCACTTTTCCGAAATCGAGTATAAATTTTCGATAATACCCTACAAGACCTAAAATACTTTAATTTTTTTACGGGTTTTGGGAAGTGGATACTGTTTTAACGCTTGAATCTTATCTGGATTGGGTTTCACCCCCGATCTGTTATTATATGCTCTAAATACACTTCCTTCCTTAAAAATTTGCTTTTATCAAGCTGAATTTTTAGATTGGCATGCCTTAATCTCTCTAATTCGTCTTTTAGTCTTTCGATATGTTCCCGAAGCGAAGTTGAAAATACTATGATATCATCTAAATAGGAAAAACCCGTCATTTTGTATACCCCAAGAATATTTTGCATTAGGCGCTCAAAACAGGGTGACTGATTCATTGATCACCCCAAAAGGGAGTCTCAAGTATTCGAAATGTCCGTCCTGCGTGCTGAAGGCAGTTTTTTCAACATCTGGTGACATTTCAATTTGATGGTAACCAGAAGCTAAGTCAAGAGTGGTGTAATATTGGCTTCTTTCAAATTTGTCTAAGATGACGTAAATGTTAGGAAAATGATATTTGTCCGGGATAGTTTTTGCGTTTAATTTACGATAATCTATTACCATATGAAATTTCTGTTTACCACTACTATCCTTTTTTGGGAATCGCTAATACAGGGCTGGACCATGGGGAACAGGATGGTCGAATTATACCTTGTTTTAGTAAGTTGTCTACTTGTCGTTTAACTTCTTGTTGTTGAATATGAGGTAAGCGATACGGTCTTACATAAACTGGATCTGGGTCAGATAATCTAATATGATGTTTAATTTGATGTGAGAATCTAAGAGAGACTCCTTCACAATAAAGTATATATTTATATTCCCTACATAAAGCTTCAATTTCTGTTTTCTCTTCAATATTTAAATGATCAAGTCTAAGTTTTTCTAAATTTTGATTTTGAAGATATTTTAATTCTACCCCCGAAAAAGCTAAGTCCATGTGTTCGTCAAAGTGTTCAGTGAAATTTAATTCTGTTTCCGTAATTGGGTCAAGTTTTAATGGCAACTTTAATATCCCTTGTACATGTTTATCTGTACTATTCAGGACACTCACATATGCGAAACCATTATCTACGTTAACTAATGACTCTGGTATTTCTACTTCAGGCCGCAGTGTCAATTTCGATACAACACCGGTATTTGTTGAACCTGAAACCGGAATTTTAATAATTTTCTCAGTTCTTGCTTCTATTTTACTTTTTAAATTTTGATAAGTTCTTTTATTGGTATTCTGTTGTTCAGACGGCAAATAACGTGGAATTGCTACTCTATCTGTAATTAATTGTCTATTTTTTAAGTCCATTTTGGCTCCTCATTTTTGTAATAAAGCAGCACCAATCAGACCATGATATTGGTTACTAATATTAAAAATGTAAAATTTATATTTTGTGTTCCCTGTGTTCAAAATTAATGGTAAAGGGATTTTTGCAATCTCGTTATGTGTACTTGTCTGATGGACAGATTTGATTTGAAAATATTTATTTTCTATAAAATTTATGTAATAAGTATGAGCTAAAGATGGGCACAATAAAGATTTCGTACTACCACTATCTAACATAATTTTTAAATTTATACCAGGCACGATTACGTAGGGTAGTTTTGGGCAATTATCTAAATTAACCTGTATTATTTGTTCAGATCTAAATTCACGCTCGACTGAAAATTGTGTTCATGTTCAGTATAATAATTATCATTAATATTATCTCTAGGTTCATAATAATTTTAAGGGTAATGTTCTGAAAAGTTATCAGGGTCACAATATTCAAAATTTGTTTCATTATTTTCATAATTTTCTTGATTAAAATTTGTGTCATCATAGTCATTGTTTTGTACGGATCTCTCAGATTGTACTTCGTGATGATAAAGTTCCTCACTCGTATATCGTCTGTTTTATGTATTAGGTATGGGATTTGACGGTCTATGATTTCTAGTGGAAGTTTCCATTGGACTAGGCGTATAAGTTGGAACAAAATTAGGATTAAGTCTGAATACATTTCTAATGGAATTTCTTGCGAAATTTTGTGAAAAATATTGATAAGTGGGTCTTTGTTATTGAATGTTTTGTGTTCTATTAAAAGAATTTAGTTGTGGAAAGTCATTTCCAGAAAATTGTGAATTAGATGGTCCTTGATTAAATGTTTGATTACTAGAAAATGGTTTATAAAAATTACCTAAATTTTGAGAAGTAAAATTATTTTGGAATAAATTATTACTATTATTGACTTTATTAGATGTGCTAGTATGCATATACTTCTCTGTTTTTCGCCATACTGAAAATTTTCTTCCTCTACTACTAATGTCATAGCTTGGTCCAAATGTATTGGTTTTTGCAATCTAATAGCAAGTCCTAATTGTCCGTGCAGTCCATATAAAAAGGTCTGCAAGGCCATTTTGTCATAAATTTCATTTTTTGCCAAACGAATATTGTTATCATCTATAGTTAATATTAATTTACTTTGTAACAAGTTTCTAGCATCTTGTATTCGCATACCAAACTGATATGGTCTTTCATTCTGGTTAGGTTTAAGTAACATTAGGTCTCTAGCTAAGCAATCTTCATCTCTTTGATCGGAAAAATATTGCTGTAAGAGAAGTTTTATTCAGGGCCAATTTGTGGCATCTTCTGTACTACTTATTAAAGATTTTGCTCTTCCCTCTAATTTATTGACTATTATTCTAAGAATCCAGTTATTGCGGTAATTATTTAAATTTTGTGTATCAACAAAAGATGATCTAAAGTTTTCACAAGCTCCAATAAATAACGCCAAAGTGGCTTGATCCCCGTCATCACTCGAAATTGCATTAATATGATATGATTCAATTTTTGTTTGTGCAGCAACATTTTGTTCAGTCATATTAATATTTTTATTTTCTAACGTAAAATTATTTTCCAAATTTAATACTAATTTTTATTTTTATAAAGTTAAATAATGTTTTGTCTAGAAATGCTACTCAAAGTTTTATCTGAGTCAGACATACACAATTATACAAATTACGGGATAAATTTATAAAGGTTAATGAAAATTACTCACAAAAATTTTTCCATTCGCTTAAATTATGAAGTCGGCAGTGTTGTCCTTCTTCGCTGACGATGTTTGATCACTTTTATCTGTACTTTGCTCTTCGAGGTTGGCGACGATGTCCTTCCCCTTTGATGGCTGTGTTGTCTTACGCTAGTGGTGACTTCTGCTGTTGATGACTTTATGAGGCTGGCAATGATGTCCTTGCTCGTTGACGATGTTTATCACTTTTAATTTCAAGGTTGCAGGTTTTGAAACGATAAAAATCGACGTGTGCCTTTGCGATTTTGTCAAAAATACTCTTTACACCTATACTAACGACTGCGCCAGTTTAGATAAGGCCCTTTTAACACCTTAAAACAAAACAAACTTTATTTTGAAAATCAACAAGTTTAATTATAAATCAAACAAAGGAGAAATACACCATGTTTAATGTTGAAACTCTCGTAATATATTCTGCTATAATATTGTACCTTACCTCTATAAATCAACTAGATTATAATTAGCTAACATTACGAAATAAAACTACTTAAACTAATAATTATGTTAATTGTAATTAATCAGCGGTTTTCGTATTTCCGCGGTGAACGACTGCTTCCATCCTATTGCTACACTAATGCGTGATATCAATACAGCATTTTACAGGGTGATATAACTCCCGATCACGCGCAACCACACACAGACACCTGAGTCAGTGCCCGTGCGCACGCCACTGTTAAAGCTGAATAAAATACAATGTGTTCCATTAAAAAAAGTTATGTCAAAAAGTACACTTTGGAACCACCCTGTATATCTAAACAAAGTCTAATTGAAAGGATCCTTTTTAACCAACAAATTTTGGTCTCAAACTTTTTCTTGTAGCATGTACGGGGACTGATGTGTAGCGTCTAGATAGATCTGAAACACCGTATATATATATATATATATATATATATATATATATATATATATATATATAAACAATAACTCACATATATTTTACGTGACCTCATCTTTAAAAAAGGTCAGGCTGTGTGGACATTGCGTAGTCTCCATCCACAGACGCAATAATTTATTAGTGTGGGTCTAATTATTCTTAAAAGAGCATCATAAGGGTGTCGATGTATACATTTCGAGTGTTTGAAAGCTTTCTGTAATTAACGAGGAACAGACGCCTTAAGATCGTGAGAAATTCTTATTCTCGTGTCATCTAGGTCGAGCATCTTTACATAAAAACAAAAGAGATAAAAAAATGTACAATGAAATGTAAGCTGTCTGCCATAAATATGCCTAGGTATAATCAATGCAAATTAGGGGCATTCTAATTATAAATAATTCCCTGTAAAAGAGATACACTATTTCGCCACAAAAGAACACATGCAAAGTACTGACAATATCCGATTAAAGAAAAAATGATTGCCCTGCTGGCAAGCAACGGACTAATTGCAGATTTTACTAGCTTGTAACCTTGTGAAGTAAGGTAATTAATTAGAAATCGAAGTCATGCGACTCGCGAAAAGAAAATATGTATTTGCCCATTCTCGTTTTATTTTAACTGCAGTCGTTTTTCTAAGTAACTAGGGTAATTGTTTGCATACAATGTCGTGGCTAAGTAAATTTCAAGTAAACGTAGTAAATTGTAAAAGTAAATTTGTGAAAATACACCCATGTTACAAACGGTATTGTAAGAGTTAAATTCCGGCTGTATATGAGAATTTTTAAACTGACAGGCATGGACTTTTTCGCGGATTCGTGGCAAACAGGTAAATTATCTTAGAGATATGGAAAAGACGCACACAATATTTCGTATACAATTTAAAAGGGAATTGTCAGAATAAATTCGGCGCTAAATAATATATATAATGTTTTACAAAGTATCACATGACGCCCTCGTGGCACAGGTGGCTAGGTGCCAGCCTGCAAAGCCAGAGGTCCCGGGTTCGATTCCCGGGCGAGCCAAGTTGACTTTGTCTGGAAAATTTGTAAAAAATATTAAATGATGGAAAAGAATGTGCTAATGTCCTGAGATGCCGCAGCCAATAATATTAAATTAAATTAAAAAAAAAGTATCACATACCCGGCGCAAATAAGTGCTTTGTATTATTTATAAACTGTATTTAGATTACAACTACTGTTGTCTAAATAACAAATAGCTGTAGTAATATAATTTGTGTATATATGCTGATAGCATATAGCAGGGCAACTAACAAAGCAGTGATGCACAAGTACACTCGCATAATAATTGTCGTAAATGGAGTAATTGATTACTAAAATTTTGATTTAATTAAAAGAGGACGTATTACAATGTATTGGAGCATCCAGACAGTTTATATAAGAGGCATTTATTTGAAACAAGAAAGTAATACTTTTTTCACGCAGGCAGTGATTAGGTCGATAATGGTGTACATAATTGATATCTCTTCGACCATAACGACTATGTCTGTTATTCATAGTTCCCACGGATGCAGAGGGGAGAATTTCATATAAAAGAAGCTGCGTTGTCACAAAGAGAGCAGACTTAGTTTAAACTTTCAAACGATCTCAGCTTCGGAAACCCACCTTTACTAGAAGGATGATTCTGTGGTAAGCACTAAGTGCCATAACCTCGCGCACTGGTGTTGAAGCGGAGAAATCCACTAGTATTCCTTCGCGATTCAAAACCCACCTTTACTATTAGTGTCCAACCAGGGACTCTGCTGCCAACCTTCGCGAGCCAAACGTCCACCCATGCTAGGGGAGAACCTGTTAAGCACCAAGTGCAAGAACCTGGCGCACTGGTGTCTAAGCAGAAACTTTGCTGCTAACCTTCGCGAGTCAAACATCCACCCTTGCTGGGAGATAACCCGTGTTAACACTAAGTGCCAGAACCTCGCGCACTAGTGTGGCCGCAGGGGAGCTCTTTTGGTTATTCCGCGCGATTCAGACGTCCACCCCTGCAAACAGAAACCCCGTGTTGCGTACTGGTGCCAGAGCCACGCGCACGGACAACAAGATAGGGGATCTTTTGCTGAGAACTTCCACGCTCGCCTCAGAGCGGGAATCCCCGGGCGCAGGCTCATTTTCGAACTTGCCTTTTCTTATTCGGAAACCCAAAGATGTGGGAACCGTCCCCGCACTTGGACGAGACCTAGGATATGAGTAGCCGTCCCCGAGTGGAGCCCATGCAGCAGCCTGTCGGGACGAGAAGTTACTCAGCAAACGGTGAGTGTACCTTTAAAAATGACACATGCATCAGGTGTCTGAAAAAAAGAGAATGTTTTACGCACCTCAACTGTGCTATTTAGGAATAGGGGTAGTATAAGGAGGCATCCGTAATATGTTGCCCAATTTGATATATTTGAAGAGAAACTTGAACCCTGGAAGTTTATTTGTCTGCATATTATTTAAAGAAATCATTTGTGTATTTGAATGTTGCTCAATTTACTGTATTTGAACTAGACTTGAAAGCTGAAGTATTTTTTTTAATTTCAACAACACACCACGAGTGCTTACAGCCTAAATACTATCGTACCGTGGGTGTTGACAAGGAGGAAAGAAGCAACTTGTTAATTCTGGACTTGAAGGTTTGGAGGCTCGGAGAAGGAAAAACATGTGCCGGGAAGGAATTCCACAACTTGGAAGTCCCCGGGACAAAAGAGTGGGCATAACAAGAAGTTCTATGTCTGGTGACCTGGACAGTAAAAGGGTGCATTCGCTCTGTTCCCCTGGTAGATCTGTTGGGGGCAGCAGGTGGGGGAACTATGGAGGAAAGCTCCTCTGAGCAGTGCCCGTTCAGATATCTATAAAATATAGAGAGAGGTCACCAACGGCACGTCGGTGGGAAAGGGATGGCAGACTTTAAGTGAGGGTAGGGTCACCGATGAGACGTATAGCGAGTGTAGAAGCGGCAGCTGCACCCCAGGTGTGGGAGCAGTGTTCGAGGTTTGGCCTTATTTGTGAAGTATATAAGGTATAGAGATTAGATGGTGAAAAGTATTTGCGAGCCCGGAAGAGGAAACCTAATTTGTTAGCAGCCACTTCTGCAATTGATGTGACATGTTGGTGCCAATTAAGATTTTGATCCACAGAAATGCCAAGAAGAGAAAAGGACTCATTACTTTGAATAACTTGGTTGTTCATTGTGATGGGTCTAGGGCTGGTGTATCTCTTATGAGAAAGAAAGCAAGACTGAGATTTGGTGGGGTTGAATTGTACAAGATTTCTACTTCCCCAGTCTAATATTTTTTGGAGATCCACGGAGACCGAACCCCCCATGAGTCTGCGATCCTCATCTAATTGGGCTAAAGAGACAGGCTTAGAATATTGTATATTTGAGTGGAGGGTGCTGTCGTCTGCGTAACTGTGAAGTGGGTTGGATGTGTTAGAGAGGAGGTCATTGATGTGGAGAAGAAACAAAGTAGGGGCTAAAGCTGAACCTTGAGGAACTCCTGCATTAATTGGATACAGTTTAGAGGAATGGCCATCCACAGCAACAGAAATGCTCCTGTTGGAGAAAAAATTTGCTGTCTAGGTACAAAGTTTTGGTGGTAGGCCATATGCCTGAAATTTATTAAGCAGCGCTGCGTGCCAGACCTGGTCGAATGCTTTGGATATGTCTAGAGCGACAATCTGGGATTCACCGTGTAGTTTCATAGACTTGTTCCAAGAATGGGTGAAAAAAGAAAGGATGTCGGCAGTCGATCTGCGCTGACGGAATCCATACTGCCTGTCGTGGATTAGACTGTTTTTCAAGAAATTTTAGTAATTCGGTGTTTATATACTTTTTCATCACTTTAGAGACGACTGAAAGGAGGGAAATAGGCCTGTAGTTGCTAGGAAGCGCTTTGTTGAAGAAATTGTTTGTGCACTCAAATGTTGCCAAATTTTATATACTTAAGCAAAAACCTAAACCGTGGAAGTTTATTTGTCTGTATATTATTCAAAGAAAAATATTGCCAAATTTTGTATATTTAAACTAAACTTGAAATCTAGAATTTTAGTTATTTGCAGATCATGTAGAGAAATTATTTGTGCATTTAAGGTTGCCAAATTTGATATGTTTAAACTAAAACTTGAGAGTTGGGACTTTGTTTATTTGCATATTATTGTAGGGAAATAATTCGTGCGTTTAGATGTTGCCAATATTTTTTATATTAAAACTAAACTTGAAGTCTGGAATTTTATCTTATTTGCATATAGTATAGAGGGATTACTTGAGCATTTAGACGTTGACAAATTTTTATACTTAAGCTAAACTTGAAGTCTGGAATTTTATTATTGTTTGCATATAGTCTAGAGGGATTACTGGAGCATTTAGGCGTTGCCAAATTTCATATGTTTAAACCAAACTTTAATTTGGAATTTTATTTGTTTACATTGTGTAGAGAAATTATTTGTGCAGTTAAGTGTTGCGAAATTTCATATATTTAAACTGAAACTTGAAGCCTGGAATTTTAATTCCTTTTGTGTATATTTTAAAGAAATTACTTCTGCATCTGACAAGTTGCCAAATTCAATGATATTTAAACTGAAAGTTGAAATCAGAAACGTTACTAGCTTGTGCAGTATTTAATGAAATTACTTTGCATTTAAAAACATAAATCTTGTTCCCACTTAAGGATATTTAAACTGAAACTTGAAATCAAAAATAGGTAGTTCTATACAATACAATTTTGAAACCGAAATCTGAAACCAGAAGTAACTAGCTCTCTATAATATCATTTAAATTTGAATCGTGAAAGCAGAAGTATGTAACTTTTTATAATAGAATTTAAATTTAAATCGTGAAACCAGAATTATGTAGCTCTTTGTAATATAATTTAAATTTGAATTTGGCACCAGAAGCATATAACTCTTTATAATATAATTTAACTTTGAATCGTGAAACCAGAAATATGTAGCTCTTTATAATAGAATTGAAATTTCAATCGTGGAACCAGAGGTATGTAGCTTTTTATAATATAATTTAAATCTGAGTCGACAAACCAGAAGCATGTAGCTACTTATAATATAATTGTAATTTGAATCGTGAAACCAGAAATATGTAGCTCTTTATAATATAATACTAAATCTGAATCGTGAAACCAGAAGCATGTAGTTCGTTATAATATAATTTTGAATCTGGAACTTGAAACTAGAATTAGCTGGCCCTATATAATATAATTCTGAATCTGAATCGTGAAACCAGAAGTATCTAGCTCCTCATAATAAAATTCTGAATCTGAATCGTAAAACCAGAAGTATGTAGCTCTTAACAATACGATTTGAATCTGAATCTTGAAACCAGAAGTGTGTAGCTCTTTATAACAATTTTGAATCTGAAGCTTGAAAACAAAGTCCGTAGCTCTATATAAAACAATCTGAATCTGAAAGATCAGAAGTATCTAGCTCTACATAATACAATCTTGAACCTGAAACGTAAAACCAGAAGTATCTAGCTCTATATGGTGTAATTTTAAACCTGAAACTTACAACTGAAGGAATGTAATTCCATGTATGTGTAATATTGAAACTGAAACTTGAAGTCAAAACATGTGGCACCATTTCAATGCACTTTGAAACTGAAACCTGAAGTTAGAAATCTCATTGTTTTGTATGTTACCTGATTAAAATATTTTGTACCTGAAACAGACATCGTGGCTCACCTTTGTGTAGTAAACTTAAACTGAAAATTGAAAGTATGTGATGTCCACTGGACGGTTCGGAAAAGAAAGGAAAAGGACATAAAGTAAATGAACTACTTCCCCCTGTGTTTTGACATAGTTGTGTAATTATTCTCTTTGTGTCTAGAATGACATTCAGGTGAAGCCTCGTTCCACAAAGTGGCACGATCCGAACATCAAAGACCTCATAAGGGAGGCTATAGTCCAAGATAGGCTTCGCGATTTATCACAATCTTGACATAAATGAAACGAGAGGGCAACCTGAAGGTCAGTAATTAGTTGAAAGCCTTGCACTACACGTCATAATATTAGGTGAGGTAATAGTAGGTTTGCTATCGTTTTCGCTTAGTCAGTAAACAGTGAAATGGCCTGAATTAAAAGAATACCTTCCCCTTGCGTCTCATGCACCCTACAAATCCAAAACAGGATCATTTGCAAGCGGTATTTGGGTGAAGCTTTTACTTCTTGGCCTGCCAACCCCCGAAAATCAAAGGCCTCCAGTGAGGCTATAGTCCAAGAAAGGCTCGGGAAAAACTTAACTTGGCACAATGGAAGTCGAAAAGGCAATCCAAATGCGCAATGCGTCATTCACTAATGATTAGTGGTCGTGTATAAGACGTAGAGGGAGGAGTCGGTAAGCCTCAAATATGCACCCGGGTGTGGTGCCCTGTTCTGAGATGTTGCTCAATCAGTCCCACAGTAATAAAACAAAGGCAAGCCAAAACTAAAATGTGAACGATGAAACCAATAAAACCTGAATAATGAAAATTGAAACGAAAATATCAATATTTAATTCTACGCCACTGTGAAGACTGAGAGTGACATCGTTGATCTCGATACACACCGGGTCATTAACCCTCTAAGCGATCCAGATTATGTATGCTAGTGCACTCCCCATATGTATAAGATTTACCCCAACCGTATGACTTCTCGTAGCAGGAGGGTTCCTAGACGCCCGGTTCACTGTATTTGTCAAATGGGAAGCTTTGTTAAATAAATTAAGTGTTTAGGAATTATTGCGTTTTTCTCACAATGTTCCAATCCCATAGTCTGAACAAACACAACCTCGTCCTAACCCTAGATTTTCGCGCCTCAATATTTATCCTGGTAGCCCAGAAAATTTGTCATTCTTAGTAAGCACAGGTAGAAGCTTTTAATGTAAGGTAAGTGAGTACATTTCAGGTCACCTGTAGTAATTTTAAGTGGTCAGGGATTAGATTGCGTAAAAGTCAACATTGCAAACCAGAATAATATGCCTTTGCCTTCAGTAGACATGTTGAAATTACGTATTACGCAATATTGTGATGTTTGTCCTTGTAAACCGCACATTTGTTAAAAATCATCACCCTTATGGTTAAATAAAAATAAAAAAGAGAGGGCGGGAGGGATATTACAATATATATATATATATATATATATATATATATATATATATATATATATATATATATATATATATATATATATATATATATATATATATATATAGGGACCTCAGCGAGACCGGTCGTTAAAAACTCATAGAGTTCTGGCCAAATTAAAAATTTTAAGACAAATTATTATTTTATTATTTAAGGTTTTACAATGTAAAATAAGAGCCTTGGTGGTTCAGTGGTGAGAACGTATACCCCTGAACCAAACATTAACATCAACCGAGGCTGTAGCATTGTATTTAAGCAAGTTGAATGTCTGCACGTTCAGCCCTTCGGAGGGGGCGTAAAGCCGTGGGTCCCGTGGCCATGCGATGTTGGGCACGTTAAAGATCCCTACCCGCCTTACAGAAAGGCGGGGGTTCGGCAAAATTTCAAAGATAGTGAGGTAAAACTACTCACTGGCGTCGGTGATCGGCCATAATCGCAGAAATAGAACAACCTTAAAGAAAAAACCGTAAAATAGAAACATTGCTAAAATTTATATCATGGCCAGTATCAAGATTATTATGTTCAGGCAAAGCACAAGTTCTTTATGGTAGATATATATATATATATATATATATATATATATATATATATATATATATATATATATATATATATATATATATATATATATATATATATATATATATATATAACCTTTGTGCTGGTTAAATATATCTTTAAGGTATCTGCTTGTTTAGTCAATGCATTTTAAATTACAATGATGACTACACGAAATACATATACCCAAAATTGGTTAAACCGTATTTTATTAATGGTTAAAGCGATGACTTGCTAAAAACTGACATTTTAGGGACCACGTGACCTGACGTATCAGAAACCACCTTTGAAAGTTGCAACGTTAAATTCATATAACTTTGTCACTTTTAATTCTTCCCATTTTCACCTTTTATCATTTTGCATTAGTTTTCTCGAAACTACGAGTAAACTAATTAGTTGTTAGGATAGATTATAAATTTTGCATTGTGAGTGGCCTGCTACCTATTAAATGTCGCACATCCAAAATGTTTTGTTGCTTAAAAGGTAAATGTTAATGCAGAAAACTTAAAGGATTGCCTAATTGTTTAAAATATTGCTGAGTTAAATTTTTTTGTTACATACAAAAACTTAGTCCTATGTGTTTGTGTGTGCGTCTGTGTGTGTGTGTGTGTGTGTGTGTGTGTGTGTGTGTGTGTGTGTGTGTGTGTGTGTGTGTGTGTGTGTGAGAGAGAGAGAGAGAGAGTCACCTAAGGGGAACCTAATTTCTAAGTCCAATATTTTGCACCCAAACAATACCAAAAACAATTACCAAAACAGTAAACAGAAGCAGAAAGTTTAAAAGTGTAATTACTTAAAACCTAATAGCAATTACAAGGTTCCAACCAGAAGGCTCAATATTTACAAAGAGCGCTTAGCGTATATAACCTGAAAATTCAGTAGAGGGAGTGAAAATTATAATGTTCACATCGTTATTGACCCGAGTCAACAAGTCAAATTGACTAGCATATTATATAAACACACCCACACCTGATGTAAAACAAATATGCTCTACGTAGACGATAGTTAATGCGTTACTAATAAATTCATTATTAAAATGCAAGTACTACATAATATGTATAAATTAATTTATATGCCGTATAGATGTACTTGAATATTACGCAAAATATATTTGCATGGCAATAACTAATTTAATTGTTTACACTTACTGTTATAAGCACCCTGAAATCTTAGAGTCTTATTTATTAAAAACAATAGAAAATTTAGGGACGCAGCAAGTGTGTTATGGTAGCGAATTTTCATTAAATGCTTCAAATTTGTATAACTCAGTTTTCTATTAACCTAGAAAGTTGAATTTTGACATGTAGTAAGGTATTTACGGGGGCAATATTTCAACCAAATTTCATCAAAATAGCTTTATTGTTTTCTGAGATACAATTATTTTTCGGAAAAATCACATTTTTTTAAGCAAACCCAGTCGAATTGGCTGGCTAACGAACTCATCCAAGATATTAATAAAAAAAAAGAACCTTGCCGAGTTATATACATACATATATAGATATATATATATATATATATATATTGATATATATATATATATATATATATATATATATATATATATATATATATATATATATATATATATATATATATATATATAAATTTCCAAAAATGTCTGCTGAAAATTATAATTTCGGACTCAAAGGTGACAAAGTGATTCGGCGTTTTAAACAAAAATGAGATCTTGTTCAAAGCGTATGAAATATGTATGAATTTATTTCTCCAGATGTCAAAATAAAATAAACAAAAGCATACATTCATCAAGCTGGAATCGATCACGTAACCTTCTCCGTAAAAGACAATCAATTATTTTCATATCTAAAGGTCTATATTACATTATAACAAAGCTACAAAAAATTAATTTTTTTTTTATATACTACGACTTAAATATAAAGCTCCTGTTAAAATAATATAACATCTCTAATTTGTCATTTACAAAGAAAAAAGTATTTCCTGCGTAGAAAACCAAGTACAGTGCCACTGAGCTATTTAAGCATACGTTATCTTATGTTGTCTTTACGTCATACGTGAGGACGGCTTCATGCCCAGGAATATATTAAATGTATACGTAACAATTAATTACAGAGTTAGTAGAATTGCGATTGAAACATATTCCACGACTGTTTCGGTCCTATATGACGTCTTATGTTTAAGTTTAGAGATCAAAGAAACCATTTTAGAATCATATTTATAGAGACTTGACTTGATTTCTACTATATTATGCTACCCTTTCAGTCTAGAACACAGCATAATATATCTGTGCTGTGCTAAAATTGAATTTGGGGCCGTTCATCAAGCTACAAATACAGTATATTTTAAAATTTTATTCAATCCCTGTTAAATAAGAATCACTTGGCATATTTTTAATTTCATGCCTGTCATTTTCTATATTTGTGGCCGAGGTTTCACGATTGTTGGTTCGGGTAGTATGTTTTATGCCTAATATTTATTTAGTTTGGTTAGCGTTGATGTGTGGTTTATACATGTTGCATGAATCAATCTACGCCTGTCAGTTAACTAATCCGTCTGTCAGGCATTGGACTTTAACCACTAAGTCGTTTCAACGCATGTCTTTGGTATTCCCCACTGAGCAAGGTAATATTGCATTAACATTGCAGAATCTTTTCCAAAGCAAGTGTAAGTATGATAGATTACTTGCAGAAAGCCTCCTGCAAGTTTGTTGCAAATGGCAAATCTTCCCCCAGGGACTTTACATATGTAAGTGTTTTTTTTTTTTTGTAGCGTTACTGCAAGTTTACTGTAGTGAGTTGTTACAAACTTCCTTTATACTTACAAATATTACCTTACAGCAAGCTTCAATTTTAAAAGGACCTAGCAAAGTTGTAAAATTTTAACTTACATTTGCAACCTATCCGCAATTGTATATATTATACATACAGTGCAAGTTTGCAACTTGGAATAATTCCAATTAATCTACTTTGGCTTTTTTTCAAAAATAGATTATACAATTTGTGTCAAATGTCATTGATAATTTTTGTAAATGACAACCATAGATTTTTGTTGACTATTTTTAAAGTACACATCAAGCGATACAAAACCACCAAATTTCAAATTTTTATTATAAATCTTGAGTTGAAAGCACAAAAAAAAATTGTCTAGTTAATCATTGAATAAAAACTTTAAATCTGTTGGTTTTCTACAACTTCACATGTAAGAACTTTAAAATAGTCAACAAAAACCTAGGGTTGATTTAAAGAAATTATTGATGGTCATTTTTCAAATATGATACATACTGTATAGGTTTTTTGAAAGACTGTAACTCGAAATACAAATCAATGTGTCCAAGAATTTTTGAAAAAAAGAAACTATATTTGATTAAGTGAATTTATTTCAAGTTATAAACCAATATTGAATATATGTATAGGTGTATTTATACATAATATATATTTCTTGAAAAATGTAAAAAATGACTTAAGACAATGTTAATTAGAATAAAATCTTTATTACATAAAAAAATTAAAGACTTAGAACATATTATTCATTTCTGCTGATAGATATATAGATTTTATTGACCATCAAATGTACATGGTAAGTCACTGCCTTTATAGGTACCGGCTATATTCACTAGATAGAGATAGTTAGGACATATAGCGAGAGTGCCCATGTTTAGGCTAAAATGCAGTTCTAGGCAAAACTCGACGACAAAATAGATAACTTGAACTTGTGATATCGTTATTAATTGACCGATTTCAAAAATTCTTTTTTTTTTTAATGAAAAGCAATTAATTGTTTTTGATGTTGTTTTACTAAATAACTCTTAGTCGTCTAGGAAAACGTGTGAAACACCAATAACAAAAACGAAGTCTGTGCAGCATTACTTATTTTGAGCGGTAAGAATTTTTTTAGCTTCTAAAGTATATGGTAACATATGTGGCATAAAATCAAGTCAACATATCAAATACTATTGTAAAAAAAGAAATATCTAAAATGGTGCATTCATTTTGATTTTAGATAAAGTTTCGTTAAGCAAACGTAAGAATATGCAATGGATAAATCAAGCGCAGGGAAACAAATACAACTTCAATGCGAAAATAGCCTAAATATGGTGACAGTCTCTGAAAGTGTTCACGCATGTCTTAACTATCCCTATCGAGTAAGTATAGTACTGTCAATGTCTGTGTACCTTCAGAAACATTGAGTTAAAATAAAGCAAAATTATGACTACAATGAATTACGTATATATAAAAAAAGTCTGTGGCTAGTGGAACTTGCATTCCAAAGCTTTTCCCTAACACACACACACTACAAAGAATGAATACAAATAGTATGTAACACTATACACATTAGTTTAGAGCACCAATAAATTCCTTCACCTTGGTTTTTGGTTTTATAACATCCACTAATGCCTACTTTAAACTTGTTAGAAAATTGAGGAATTTGATTCCCAAGTAATTAAAAATTCTGCTTTGTTTTCTCCTTTTTGTGCAACCGTATTTTTAATTCATGCCTGCAGCTGGTATTAATGTTGCGAGCTTCACCATTCACTGGATATTTTGAATACATATACTGAAGAAGAATATCGCTGGAGGGGTACCTAAGTATCCCATTGACCTCGAACACATCAGGGCAGCTTTTTATTGGACCTACGCACACAATGTCCTCATTGCTCTTTTTTGCATAATAAATGATAGAAATGTTGCAAACTTAACTTGCCTAATGGTAAATTATCTAACGTTGCGGTAAGCATTTGTAAGTTACCATGCTTAGTGGGTCTATTTTTAATTTGGAAAAAAATCTAAATATTGGGTACCAAATTACCTAAAACTCACAACATAGGTTTATTTACACATTTCTAGCCACATCTAAAGTCTTATTTAGTTACTCTGATACTTACAAAATATAGAGTTTTCAAAAATATTTTTGTATATTTGGGGGGGGGGGGGGTGAAATGTCTGTTATAGCTGATATACGAACTCGTCCGCGGTCTTAATACAGTGAAGATATGTGCCATGTTTCGTTTAAATAAGTTTTTATTTTACTGCCCTTTTACAGGTTAACGTTAATAATTACAGTCCACTTAACTGCTCTTCATAGAGTATAAACTAATTATATATACATATGTCAATGTCAATATGCCTACTGGTGTGATCTCTAATATCCACTTTGTTCTATATGACATCTCCCCTTTTAAATAAACAAATAGACATTAGATACATAGTCCTTATATTTATTTTTCTTTTAATGTTTTTAGATTCCAATGTTATAGTTTCGCCACTTTGCATATCATGGTTGTCTTCCGCTACATTTACAAAATCAGGTAAATTTAGATCTAGAATTTGCGTCGTTTGGTAAATTTTTACTTGGTCGCGGAGTTAACAAAGAGCCATCATCTCTTCTTATGACAAACACGGTACTGCTTGGTTTCACAAAATTAGAGGTGCGACGGACTACATTGCCTTTCTGATTAATTACCTTGTACGATCCAGGATTCTCATGATCCGACACAATTTTTATAGGTTCCTATACCTTATCATGCACTGTCCTACTCACTGCATTTTCTCCCCCCTAAAATTTGTGATCAAATTTCCTACAGTGCCTATCATGATAATATTTATACTGCAACTGATTGTTTGTAAGTTTGTTATGAGCACCATGGTCTAGATCTGGTTTAAGTAACATAGAGTGAATAGGTAGCTTTGTTCGTGTCTTTCGAGAAAAGAGAATTCGAGCTGGTGATAAATCTACACCCGCTATAGGTAAATTTCGATATGCTAATAAACAGATAGAGAGATGTTTGAGTTTCCTTACATTTTTTATTTATTTGTTTGGCAGTCTGTACTGCACGTTCGGGTTATCCGTTACTTCTCGCATAATGTGGTGAACTTGTAGTGATTTGAAAATCATATTCCATAGCAAATTTCCTAAGCTCAAAAGAACCAAAGGGAACATTATCAGCACAAAGATATCTCGGAATTCCGTGAGTTGCAAATATAGTTTTCAATTTTGTCATTGTCACTGTTTTAGTTTTTAGTAAAATAGATTCGAGCCATTTTGAATAATAATCTTGTAAAAGTAAGAAATCCTTTCCATAACATTTAAAAATGTCACACCCGACTTTACTGCAAGGTATATCTGGTATAGCATGACAGATTGGAAGCTCTTTTAGAAAACTTTTCACATATTGAGCATTGTGCAATCAAATTTTCAATATCAGCATTCATTCCTGGCCAATAAAGCATTTCCAGTTGTTTAGTTTTGGTGATTCCAAAATCATTTTCGTGAAGAAAATTCAAGACATAAGATCTTAGCAACAGAAATTATCAGCATGAAACCTAAAAAGACTAACCCATCTTCTAGATGAAGTTCATTCCTCAATTTGTAATAAAATTTTACTTTATCGTCAACTTCTTGTTTATTTTTGGGGCACCCGTTATAGTGACATCCAATAACCTACATCGTTAGATGTGGCTTTCTGAAACTATTTTTTCTTTGCTTTAGTTACATTTAAATTTATTGATATCGAATTAATTTCTTCAAATAACCAAGTTTTCTCGGACCCATGCTCTTATAAGAATGATCTTGATAAGAGATCTGCAATATGCATTAGTTTTCCTGGCACATACTCTAAATTAATGTTATATTTAATTGAAAAGAGTACAATTTTTTTCAATTTACTTGATGCAATATTCTGTAGTGGCTTTCTTATTATGCCTAACAATGGTTTGCGATCGGTTATTGTTTTCACAGGCTTCCCATATATATATATATATATATATATATATATATATATATATATATATATATATATATATATATATATATATATATATATATATATATACCTAGCATTTATTTTTCAATTTGTGGCAATAATTGTTTGCAGTTAAACTTCGCGAAAGAAAAGAAACTGGTTTATTTTCTTGTAGAAGAACACATCCTATACCATTTTGTGAAGTATCACATTGGATCACTATTTTCTTAGTAGGTCATAATTAGCTAACACTGGAGCACTTTTAACCAATTTTTTTTAGCATATCTAATACTCTATTATAAACTGAAAACAATTTAAAAAATATATTTTTTTTCAGTTGTTTCAATGGTGCTGTTACTTCTGAATAATTAGGAATAAATCTGCCTAAAAAATTAAACATTACAAGAATACTCTAATTCTTTCACATTACTAGGCTCCCTAATTGCATCAATAGCCCTAACCCTTTCTGGATCAATTCGCATACCTAAATGTAAAAAGATATGACCTAGGTATTTCAAACTCGTCTGTCTTAATTGAATTTTCTGTTTATTGAATTTAGCTCCTATTCCTCTAGCTCTCTGAAGAACTTTTTGTAATATTTTGTCATGCTCCTCCACCGAATCTGCTGCAATCAATATATCATCGATATAAATTACCACACCTGGAATACCACTAAAGTTTTTTTTAATTAATCATTTGAAAGTATTCTGGAGCCATCGAAATTCCAAACAATAACCTAAGAAATTTATAATAACCGAATGGTGTTGAGAATGTACACAGATTTGATGATCCTTCATCAAACTTTAGATGCCAAAATCCTTCTTTCAGTCAAGCACAGTAAAAATGTTATGTCATTTAACATGGGTATAAGCACCTCTGGTGGGCGTTTTATAACTTTCTTCAAATTTTTAGGATCTAGACAAATTCTAATTTTGCTATCCATTTTCTCTACCACTACCAAACTGATTATCCGTCCTTCAATCTTACAAGTGTTACTGAAGCTACCCATTCCCTCGAACACGTCCTTGTTATTGTCTATAAAATCATCCTTGCTAATTTTGTGTATATCAGCCATGTTATGATGCAACTGCGACATTTGTTTTTGGAAACTTCTGCAGCTCTGTAACACGCGATTATTTTTTGTAACGTCAACTCCTCAGATTCCATTCGTAATATCCTTTGTTGTGAGGCTTGATCACTTAACCCGATGACTAATTTATCTCGAATTAACTCGTCCTGCAGCTGCTTGAAGTCACAGATTTGAGCTAATTTTCTGACTTCTGTTAAAAATGCCTTGAATTTCGCTCCTTGATTCTGCTTTCTTGGATTGAACTTGTACCTCTCATAGACTATATTCCTCTTCGGTTTGCAGTACGAATCAAAAGCAGCTAACACCCTGGATAAATCCTTCTTGTCGTCATTAGTAAGTTCAAATGTATTCTAGAATTCCACTCCTTCTTCTCCAACGATATTTAATAGGATAGCTACCTTAACCTCACCACTAGTGTTGTCCTTGCCGGGTGCAGTCATAAAAAATTTAAAGTTTTTTCGGAACTTTCTCCAGTTTTTACTAATGTTCCCACTTAGTGAAAGTGAATGCGGTGTTCTCACGTTAGTACTCATTGTCTCTTATCTCAATACTTCCTTGTTGCCCACACATGTACCACGTTTTTCAATTTTCCTTTTATACTCCACGTAGATTCAAGTAAAATACTGCACCATGTTATATATGAAATACTAGTCCATGATCTGTTATTTGATAATGTTTAATAACAAACACTCATACGTTAAATATAAGTTTTTATTTTACTGTCCCTTTACAGGTTAACGTTAATAATTACAGTCCACTTAACTTCTCTTCATAGAGTATAAACTAATTCTATATACATATGTTAATGTCAATATGCCTACTGGTGTGATCTCTAATATCTACTTCATTCTATGACAATATGTAGGTACCAAATCTCATAGATACGAGTTTTTTTTTACTTTTTGGGAAAAACTGGTCCGGTTTGGTTGGTTAACGAATCCATTCAAGAGATTTGCAAAAGAAAGATAGCTGCCAAATTTGAAGGAAATCATTTTACCTCCGCATGGTCAGTATGTGTGGAACCTTGGCATCGGCGACAAAAAGTTTCTAAATGTTTTTTTTTGCTCAAACGTCGTAAAAGTGTAAAAACATATATAAAACATGTTTGGAAAGGAAATTTTTGTTCTGTTGTCGGTCTGTATGTCTATTAGTAACCAAGATAACTTTAGAACGAATTAACTTCGACTTTGGACAGTTAGCACCCGACAAACGAACGGTTCGGGTTGTTTTTAGGTAAAATGGCTCTAGGTTATAGCTGATGAATGGGGGGGATTTGGTGAAAATCCACATTTTTTCGTTAAGACTCAAGTAATATAATGGTTGAATGTGTGGGGGTGGAATATCGGTGACAGAAATGTCGAATTCTTTTTGCTGAAACGGCGTAAAAAGTCCCAAAACATATAGGTAAAAAACTTAATTCTGGAACGAATTTTATTTTGTCTGTCGGTCTGCCGGTGGGTCTGCCAGTCTGTCGGCCAGTACGTCTGTCTGTTAGTAGGTACAATAACTTTCGAACGAATTGAAATATCATCTTCAAATTTGGTATACAGTTAGCAGCTGACAAAGAACATTTGGCATTGTTTTTGAGTAACATCGCTTCAGGGAGGAGTAACAATCTAAATTCATTTCATGATAATGTCTTTCTGAGCAGAGTATATTATCACCGCAATGTAAAAGCTATGATTCAATTTGCAGCACTATTTTAAGTTGTTGCCTGGATATATACGTGCAATACCTATATGGGAGGTTAGCGTGAAAACTTTGAGGTAAGCAAAATTTAAATTGGTTGGTAACAACCCATTGGATGGTAACAACTATGATGTTTAATAAATAAGCCGTTAAAGTTTGACATATAAAAGAGAATTAGCGACAGAACTCTGAATTTTTAAGAGCTGCATGTATCAAAACTATATGTTAGTAAAAAAGAGTTTCGCTCAGTTATTCAGTACTTACTTTTGAAAGGGTTATCGAACAAAGAAATTTCTGCTGATATGATAGAAACCTAGGTGACCAACGTTATTCGCATGGTATTATTAAAAGCTGGGTTGCAGAATTTAAAAAAGTCTGGACGCAGCCAGTGCGTTATGGGAGTGAATTTTCATAAAAATCTTTTTAATAGTAAATATGTATCTAATTCAAGCAGGCATTAATTTGGTCACCGATATAACCTATATAGTAGAAACAACGTACCATATTTTATCAAAATAACTTATTGTTTGAAAATGTACAAAATTTTTCCGAAAACAAACTTAAAATGTTTCCAAGAAAACTGGTTTCTTAGCCAACAAGTCTTAGGTTACTAGCAAATTGAGTTATTGAAATTTGAAGCATTTAATGAGAATTAGCTACCAAAACGCACTTACTGCGTCTCGATTTATTTTCTTACAAACATGCATCATATTTCGATAAAAATACAAAAATACAATAATATAAGTTTGTATAAAAGTATATATGTTCGAAAACAAGAAATTTAGGTATCACCAACGACTTATGAGCCAGCCTGTGATTTTCAAACTAATTTTATAAGATGCAGCTCGAGACACCCTATAATTAACGTATACAACTTTTTATTGTATCTTGTATAATAACAGTTATATTGAGCTTTACCGTAGAAATGTGTCACCCTGTATATATGTAAACAGATAAAAACTGAAATTAAACCCGGATATGGATTATAGGGGGCCTAATTTGCGCTCATTGAAAGAAACCTTTTTAAAATTCAACAGTCGTGAGTTTGGATAAGGCCCTTTTGGCACCTTAAAACAAAACAAACTTTATTTTGAAAATTACAAGTTTAATTATAATTCAAAACAAAGTAGAAATACACGATGTTTAATGTTGAAACACTCGTAATGGACGCCCTCGTGGCGCAGGTTGCTAGGTGCCAGCCTGCTAAGCGAGAGGTCCCGGGTTCGATTCCTGGGCGAGTCAAGTTGACTTTGCCTGGAAAATTTTAAAAATATTGAATGATGGGAAATGAATGTGCTAATGGCCTTAGATGCCGCAGCCAATAATATTTTTTAAAAAAACACTCGTAATGTATTCTGCTATCATATTATATCTTACTCCTATATATAAACTTGATTATGCCTAGCTAACATTATGCAATAAAACAATTTAAACTAAATAATTATGTTAACTATAATTAATCAGCGGTTCTCGTATTTCCGTGGTGAACGACTGCTTCTATCCTACTGCTATACTAATGCGTGATATAAGTACAGCATTATACAGGGTGCTGTAACTCCACCCTTGCCAAATGAGATTTAGGGTACCTAAATCTTGAAATTGATGTCCTCCAGGGGAACTTCATGGATCTTCTTAATTTCATTGATGATTTTGGACTCAACTGCGGAACTCGTTCTTCTGCTTTTAAATTTCCATAAACAGAAACATGCTTCTGTTAACAAAAGGACACAAAAAGTTAAATTAAAAACACTTATAGACGTATGAATTACAAGAACACTTATTGTTTGTAGTAACTCCTTCTGATGCTGTAACTGGGATTTCACTAAATTCAATTCATCCAAATTTATAGACTCTAGATGTCGAGGCACAATGTTAAGTTTAGATTTCATAGACAGTTCACTAAATTTAAGTTCGGGTAACGGCACGTAGAAAAGTTTTTTAATTTCAGATTGATGAGAACTTACGGTTTGTCCTTTGATTTTTACCTCACAGCCTTCTTCTATTTTTGCCAGATAACTACCACGTATGGCCATGATTTTACGGTCATCGCTGTATCTGTAGTTGACTATAGTTTCTACTGGAGAGATGATGATCCATTTACTTTCGCTGATTTTCTAAATATTCACATCTTCTATTAAAATTTGGTAATGCTTACAATTGTTATACTGTGTGGAGAACTTTATTAATTGTATTTCACATGGGCTGTTTGGACTGATATGACTCATTGTTTGAGCTTTACACAGGAATTCTGTTGGTCTGACTTCTCGGCATGGTCCATCATGGAGATTATAATTTTCATCATTCAAGGAGAGGTATTTTGAATGGGGAATTAATGTTAGGAATGTGTGGGTTAAACTATTACGAATGGGAAAGGCATATAAATGATAGTAATCGTAATATGCTGACTCAAATAAAGATACGTCTAAAATGAATGTTAACTGAGTGGTTTTGTAATAACTTTTAATAGTAATTATTTCTTCATAAAGGGCCATATTATCTATATTTACCTTATATGGGAAATTTACTTTATGTCTTTGAATTTTATTAAGCTCTATCAATAAGTCTGTTTCTAAAATAGAGGCATGCATTGTCTTCAATTTGGCAAATGTTATTCCATTAACTAAAGTCTCCAACATATTTTTAATTCCCGTTATTTCGGTAATTAACCGAACAAAGAGCATTTTCAGCTATGATTACTATGTCCATGTAATCCTGTCTTAAGTTTTCAGTTTCAAAATTTTTCGTTAAAAATTCAATACGGTCTTCTATCTTTTTTTGATCTAAACTGTTTGGTTAAATTTTGTAATGGCGGTTTCAGTTAGTGACATTTAATTTTTTTATTATTTCTAATTTATTTTGGTTACTAGTGAACTCCAAAATTGTTGAGTCATAACGTTTAGCATCATTAACAAATTTCATGTGATAGACTTAATTACTGTTCCGAGTCCGTTTATCAAACCTCTCTTTTTTCGATTTAAACTTGATGGTAAAATTTGTTTAAAAATTTTGTTAGTTTCTACTTATTTCGTGGAATAACACGTTTCGATAATTTCGTAATTCTTCATAATAGGATTCATTATAAGGGTAGTTCTGTATAGAGATGTTCAGGTGATAGGATGTGTTTTGTAAAAAGTTAAAGTCCTCAAAAAGTGGTTATAGTTCAATCGTTCTAATCAATGTCCATTTATCGATTGCGTTTTGCATAGTCCCTATTTTTAGGGGCAGCAGTCCAGGGTTGTCATTCAGTCTGTTAAACTCTACCTGTCCAAAGACATGGGTGAGGAAGAGGATCGACCTGAAACATTAGGTCATTTTAGACTTCGTAGGTGTCGTTGAGCTATTTGTTTATTTTTTCTAATTAGTGCAACATTTTTATCTGTAACTTTTATCAATTCGAATGGACCTTCGAATTTTGAATTATCTACTTTAGTATAGACATGTGTTTCCTTACTAAATAGAGCGGCATCATCTGTGGAATTTCTGCCCGACACAACGCTTAATTTATTTTTTTCTAAATTTTCTTTAATTTTTTCGTACATTAAATTTAGTTTATTTTTATGTTTTAATAGGTGCACTTGCAAGATTTTTTGTTCATCGTTTATATCATACACATATTTACTAGAAGTATGACCTAAGACAATATCAAACGGGGTAAAATTTTGTGGCTGAATGAATGGTATGATTGTATGCCATAATCGCATAACACATAATTTTTGTTATTGGGTCTTTTGGATAAATTTGACGTAATATGCCTATGTGTTCTAATAAAGTTGAATGCAAGCGTTCTATGTGACCGTTACAGTTTGGATTTCTGATGGTGGTGAAATGAACTTTTATCTTGTGCAAATTAAATAATTGTTTCACAATTTCTGAGCATAGCTCTGAACCATTATCACCTACTATTTGTTCTGGTGTTCCGTAGTGAGAAAAATACTGAATTAAAGCATTACCAGTTTCGATCGGATTTTTACTACTAATAGCTACTACTTGTCCTAATTTGGAAAATGAGTCGATTAAAGTTAAGTAAATTTGATTTTCAATTATAAATGTATCTATATGTAAAATTTAAAAAGGTTTACTTGGAGTTTCTGTAAGAATTAAAGGTATATTAGGTGGGTTACGGTCATATTTTGCTATTTTACATATTTCACAATTATTTATAAATTCAGTAACTTTTTGCTTCATGTGTAAAAAATAATATTTATTAGCTATTTCTTTAGGTGTCTCATTAATACCACGATGACTAGTTTTGGAGGTGTGATAATTTTGTATTACTTCTTGAATGTCAGCTGCGTCGGCCAAAGGAATTCTACGTTTTGGGCAGTTTATTATTTCAGGGCCATTATCGTTAAACAGTTCAGTGTAAATATTACTAAAGTCCTTATATAATTTATCGGTTTCAAAATTAAAATAATAACGTTTATTGGAAACGGTATAATGTCGTAAAAATTTAACAATATGGTCTCTATTATTTTGTCGAGGAATTTGCATTAAGTATTTAGTTTGATTATAAATTTTTACCTGTTTTACTGGTCTTGGGTAATCATTTACTGGGGAAGTATAATATTGATTCGGTTGTTTTTCAATGGTATTTTCAGATATTTGTATACCTTTTTTCGGTTCAACATTTACTTGAGAATGATCGGCAGAGTTTTCAGTTGGTTTTTGTGCGAGTAAATTACATCTTAGTTCACTTAAAGGGATGTCTTCTGAATTTGGGCTACTTGGAATTTCGATTGGGATAAAGGGAATTTCAGTTGGAGTCATCGGTGGTATATATTCGTTTGTCGGCTGTGGTAATATTATACTTAAAGAAGGTGTATTCAGTTCACGGTCAAGGTCCTGTAAACGTCTCTCATTACTGTCCACATTATTAAACGTAGATGAAATATCATCGTCTAGAGCGTTTATCTGTACGCGAGATAATGCGTCAGCGTGCGTACTGTATTTACCTGTTTTATATAGAATCTCATAGTCGTACTCTTCCAATTTTAATCTCCACCTAGTTAATTTTGAATTTCGTTCTTTTAATTTTAGTAACCAAACTAATGGTATATGATCGGTATAAATGTAAAATTTACGTCCGGATAAATATGGCCTAAAATATTTAGTCGCCCAAACTATAGCTAAAAGCTCCTTCTCTATGGTCGAATATTTCTGTTCTGAATTATTTAGGGTGCGAGAGGCATAACTTATTGGTTTATCACTACCTAAATGTCCTTGTGGTAACACTACCACTAAAGCTACATTCTGAGCGACTGCTTCCATCCTATTGCTATACTAATGCGTGATATCAGTACAGCATTATACAGGGTGCTGTAACTCGCGGTCTTCTCATTAAAGAAGTTTTTCTGCGAAAATTAGCTACAAATTATAGACCGTTAAATCATAAACTTAACCAAAACTACCGCCAAACCATCAGAGAAAGGGTCTATGTAAAGTGAAATTTCTGGAAATATTTTAATGAAATGAAGGACAATGACGGTTGAAGCTGAAACTCAAGGGTTTGCAGAACACTCTTCTTGCGGCATTTTCTTTTCATGATCCGTATTTGTTTCATTTGCCTAAATTTTTCGAATTTTGACGTTTCAAATCGCGACTTTGACGTTTTGAGAAAAACTCCAAATTTTATTTATTTAACTCCCATAACTTTTTTGTCTTCAAACTTACATCCCTAAATTTTGGTACATGGTTCACAGAATACAAACACCCGTACCAAATTTGGTTGTTCTTACTTTCTTATTTCCTTAGATATAAACTTTTTCCGAAATAAAACACAAAATTTTCCGGGAAAACCTGCGCACCGCTCTGGTAGACCGAATTTCTATGACCATTTAACAAACCATTGATTATGTCCCTAAAATGTCATTTGGTGATCGGAGAAACGTATAGCAAAAACATTGCACATTTCTTATGAACCTGCGTTTTACATTGTTCGTCACGACTTGCAAATAAGGAAGCTTTCTCCGAAAGGTCGAAGAAAATGTGCTAACGTTTTAAAGAAGATTCCTCAAACTCTTTGGGTCACATTGTCAGTATGAATAAAGAATGAGCTCCTTGAAGCTGCACCAACTATTTCAGCCTGGACCAAAAATACTTTTGGAATATTTCAGTAAAAGTTTATCAAAAATTCACTCTACAAGAAAAAAATATTAACGTCAGCCATCAAAACCTATAAACAAATATTCCAGCTTCAACCTCAACTTGCACTGGACGTGAAAAAACCTGGTGAAACATTTACTACACGTTAATTAGAAATTTATTACATAAGTATAAAGTGTATTAACCGCCCCAAAGAAAAGTTATAAACAGAGTCGGCTAACTGCAACCTGAACCAACACCGGGCATTGATAATTTTTATTAGGGAGTAGCGAACGCTTCTCAGGCTTGAAGTAGATTTTATTAACAACAAGTTTGGACGCAGAAAGTGCGTTATGGTAGTGAATTTTTGTTGAAATGATCTGGCACCAAATATTTTTTATAATCTTTTTTTTTCCTCTAACATAAAACTCTATATTTTGGTATATAGTTTCCTTTTAATGTCGTAAATTTGTTTAACAAATTCGATTACCATAGCTGGTTGGATTTTCCTGACTAACAAACTTAATCAAGGCCACTTACAAAAGAAAGGTACGTGCCAGATTTTATCAAAATCGGCCTATTATTTTTTGCGTTATCGGTGTGATATTTATTTAAGAGCCATGTTGAATACTTGGCGAATAAATTAGATAAAAACTCTGGACGTAGCAACTGCGTTATGGTAGTGAATTTTCATAAAAATATTTTTTATAGCAAATATGTTTTTTTAAGAAAGCAGGAATCAAATTTGGTTACCAGTATAATCTATATAGTAGAAACAATCTGCCATGCTTCATCAAAATAACTTTATTGTTTGAAAATGTCCAAAAATTTCCGAAAGTAAACTTAAACTGTTCCAGAAAAAAACTGGTTTCCTGGTCAGCCTTATAGGTTAATAGCAAATTGAGCTATTCAAATTTGAAGCATTTAATGAAAATTCGCTACCATAACGCATGTACTGCGTCCCGAATTTCTTTTCTTACAAGGATCTATTATATTTCGATGGAAAATGCAAAAATGCAATAACATAGGACGTGTTCGATAAAAAAAATTGAATCACCAACTAATGGGCCACCCTGTAATTGTGGAAATATTTTTTAAGATGTAGCTCAAGACACCCTATAATTAATGTATACAATTTTTTTCGTAACTTGCATAATAACGGATATATTGAGCTTTAATAATTTTTTACGAAAATTCGACAAAAATGATATACCATTAAACAACGATCACCTCTATGGTCAACACTACTGCCAAAGCAACAGAGAAAGGGTCTATTTGAAATGAATTTTGTGGGAATATTTTAGTAAAATGAAGGACAATGACGATTGAAACCAAGAGTTCAGGCTTTATAAAATATTATTATTGAGACATTTTCTTTCCATAGCTCATATTACTTTCAGGTTCATTGCCTAAATATTACCAATATTGACGTTTTAAATCGAGACTTTGACGTTTTGGGGGAAACCAAAATTTATTTTTCTTTAAATGCCTGTAACTTTTTTGACCTTCAACCTACAGAGCTAAATTTTGGTAGGTAGCTTACTTATAATAATATAAACCCGTGCACCAAATTTAGTTTCCCTTACTTTATTAATTCCGGAGATATTTTTTTTAATGAAAACTCAAAATTTTCCCGGAAATTCTTGTCCGATTTTCCTGACTAACGAACTTATTTAAGCCATTTACAAAGGAAAGTTACATGCCAAATTTTATCAAAATCGACCCATTATTTTTTGAGTTATCGTTGTGATACATACATACATACATATATATATATATATATATATATATATATATATATATATATATATATATATATATATATATATATATATATATATATATATATATATATATATATAAACATATAAACATTGAAACTGACCGTGGATATGGGTTTTATGGGTCTTAGTTCGCGCTCATTTGCAAAAATTGTTTCAAAATTCAAAAGTCGAGATCTCCCCATTAGAGAATTTTTTCTACGAAAATTCACTAAAAAAATTACTCGTTTAACAGTGTATAAGAGTATGATAGCCCCACACTTTGAATATTGTCTGACAATATTGATGTATGTTAATGAGACCGATAAAGAAAACCTTCAGGTACTACAGAATAGGGCCATGAGAATTATCTTAGGTGTTAACAGATATGCTAGAATTGAAGATATGTGGGACACATTGGGGTTTATGAGTATTAATCAGAGACTTGTGTTGTTGAATTTGATTTTTATTTACAAGATAGTGAATAAACTGTTACCGCAATATTTGTGCAATAAAATAAAAAGTGTAAATGATGTACATAGTTATAATACAAGAAATGCTGAGAACATTTATGTAAATAAGACTAGGAAACAAAGAACAGAAAATTCATTGTTTTATAACAAGTTACCAATAAATGTAAAGAAAAGTAGAAATTTTCAGGTATTTAGAAGATAAATAGTAGTTTATATTAAAGAAAATTTTTATTAAGGCAAAGAGTATGTAAAGTAGATTTTAAATTGAAAATAGTTTTATGTTTGACGTAGTGATAAGAATATTTGTATAGCTTGGTTTCTAATAAAGATGATTATTATTATTATTATTAAACATATAACAATTCAAACTGTCCTGACCTGACCTTACTTGACCTGTCCTAACCTCACGTGACCTGAACTGACTTGAATGCATTTGAGAGAAGAGGAAACAGGAAGGCATTATACAGCAATTTCAATAAGATGCGACACTTGGTGTATGTACAATGATTGGGATGCTTTGACCAAGTCTGTCAAGGATACCAAAAAGTGCGACCAGCTTTGATAATTTTGAAAAAAATTGAGGAATGAACAATTGAAACATATTTTTTTCTTTTTGTGAGTAAAACATTAGAATCACAATGACCACTCCGGCCCGTATCAACTCTAATTTATTGTTAATAAATACCTGAGGCCCCAGAATAGATCAGGTCAGGTCACGAGAACAGAGAGTTTTGATAAAAAGAAGAAACTCTGGAGGCAAAAGCGGCAAGTTAAAGTTTAAAAATCGAATGAGCGTATCGACTCTAATTTATTATTGATAAAATCTACAAGCCTCAGAAGCGTACGCTACTCCCTATGTTAGCTGAGTTTGTTTATAAATTTTCTTAGGGGAGGTTATTAAATTTTATACTTACGTAATAAATATCTAATTACTGTTTATTAAATGTCCACCAGTTTTTCTCACGTTCAGTGTAGTTTAAGGAGGAAGCTGGATTATTTGTTTATAGCTTTTCATGGGTGACGTTAATATATTTTTTTCTTGCAGAGTAAGTTTCTAATAAAGTTTCAGTGAAATATTCCATAAGTATTTTTAGTATGGACTGAAGTGGTTGATGCAGCTTCCAGTGGCTACAAAGCATGGGTCCATCAATATGATCCAGAGACTAAAGAGAAATCAAAAGAGCGAAATAATTTCGGCTCTCCACGACTAGACTTTCTGGAACAAGGTAGAACTATCACGGGTATATAGTGATTTTCTAAATAAATTACGTGAGAATATTTTGTTATGTGAAAAAAGGCTGCGGAAAAATGGCCAAAATGTGATCTTTTTTAGAGACAACGCCCTACTCACAATGTATAAATTGGTATTTAATTTGTTAACCATCCGGATTTACGATCAAACTATGATTTATTCCCAAAGCGCAAAAAAACATTGGAGAAGTAAACTATTTTCAACCAACTCCTATGTGGCGTTAAAGAGTTGTTTAGACCAAAATAAACAATGATTTTTAAAGGATTTAGAAATGCTTTGTGAACATTATGTTGAATGTGTAAGTCTTCAAGGAGATTATGTAGGATAAATAACATTTTGTTTTAGAAAATGTTTGCGTTCTCTACTGTAGGCTAAGTACCCTTCAAAAAATCATATATATATATATATATATATATATATATATATATATATATATAATATGGATTTTAGGGGATCTAATTCTGGCTTATTTAAAGAAATTTTTTAAAAGTTTGAAAGTCGTCTTTTCTCTATTAGCAGCTCTTTTTATGAAAAATCTAGTATTAAGCAGTTTGGGGGTGTGGTCCCTTAGCCTGGTCATGCGCTGGTCGTTCTCTTGATTGATCGACGCGTGACTTAGCTACTGGATTCCTAGAGGCTGGCTCCACGTACCACCCCTGGCGTGACTGTCGGCAATGGGAATAACGCCCAAGGCTGATTGTCTACTAAAGTCTCGCTCCTTCATTTTGCAGGTGGTAGTGGAATTTTCCTTTGCGTGATAAAGGTAAAGTAAACGTTTTTCACACCCGAGGAGATACCACTCCATGCATCGGTGAAGTCCCAACGGACGTTTCTGGTTCTGGTGTATGAGTCGGTTTCCCTTATAAGCAAAAATGATGATGGCTCCTTCCTGTACAAAAGATTCCGGGGGTAAAATACCCCTCTATTCGGATCTCCGGGAGAGGGGTGTACAGAGGGCGCCAACATCATGATTTAACATATCTTTCTTGAATATATGTGGCCTAAATTTTAACCTGAACTTCGTCCACCATTTCCTCCAGGCTAATAGGCCCCAACTCCTCTTCCTCACCGAAACCCAAATCAGTGCCAAAACAGCCACTAATCACCTTAATTTCCCGGTGTATGAGCTCCTTACATCCTTTAGATTGCATGGAGGTGTGTGCACATACGTCCGTAGCAATATACCCTGCACCAGACTCCCTTATTTAGAAGCTGGAAAAAAAGACATACTATGGATAAAACACTCTCTCAGAGCTGCAACTAAATTCATCTGTTGCATTTACCGGTCACCTTCTGACAACAACTTTGTCCAGCTCTTTGAATACCTTTCTGAAAAAACCGACCATCTGATTTCTGAATATCCTTCCTCCGAGGTCACTATTCTTGGCGACTTCAACGTCCATAATAACGAATGGCTAGGATCTTCAAAAACCGATCCACAAGGGAGAGCAGCGGGGGCCTTTGCAGTCAGCAACTCTTTAGCTAATTTACTTACTTTCCTCGCATCCCAACACCTCTTCAGCCACTCAAAAGCCCTGGTTCTCTAAATCTTGTGACAAGGCCAGACTTGAAAAGGTCAAAGCTCACAAAACGCTTCAGCAATCCCAGTCAAAAAAACCGTCAAGCATTTTTCGACGCAGATCAACTGCCGACCTCCTTTCATTTGTCACCCATTCTTGGAACAAGTCTATGGAACTACACGGTGAATCCCAGATTGTCGCTTTTGACATATCCAAAGCATTCGGCCAGGTCTCGCACGCAGCGCTGCTTAATAAACTTCCGGCCTATGGCCTACCACCAAAACTCTGTACCTGGACAGCAAACTTCCTCTCTAACCGGAGCATTTCTGTTGTCGTGGATGGCCATTCCTCTAAACGATATCCAATTAATGCAGAAGTTCCTCAAGGTTCAGCTTTAGCCCCTACTTTGTTTCTTCTCCACATCAAGGGCCTCCTCTCTAGCACAGCCAACCCAGTTCACAGTTACGCGGACGACAGCACCCTCCACCCAAATATACAATATTCTAAGCCTGTCTCTTTGGACCAATTAGATGAGGATCTCAGACGCATGGAGGGTTCTGTCTCCGTGGATCTTCAAAAAAATATTAGGTTGGGGAAGTAAAAATATTGTACAATTTAACCCCACCAAATCTCAGTCTTGCTTTCTTTCTCATAAAAGATGCACCAGCCCTAGACCCATCACAATTGACAACCAAGTTATTCAAAGTAATGAGTCCTTTCAACTTGTTGTCATTTCTGTGGAACGAAATCTCAATTGGCACTAACATGTCACATCAATTGCAGAAACGGCTGCTAAGAAATTAGGTTTCCTCTTCCGGGCTCGCAAATACTTTTCACCAACTAATCTCTATTCGTTATATACTTCACAAATGAGAACAAACCTCGAATACTGCTCCCACATCTGGGGTGCCACTGCCGCTTCCACACTCGCTATCCTGGACTCAATTCAGAAGAGAGCTATACGTCTCATCGGTGAACCTACCCTCACCCAAAGGCTGCCATTCCTTGCCTACCGTTGGTGATATATCTCTCTCTCTCTCTCTCTCTCTCTCTTTTATAGATATCTGCACGGGCACTGCTCAGAGGAGCTTTCTTGCATAGATCCTCCACCTGCTGCTCCCAACAGATCTACCAGGGGAACACAGCGAATGCACGCCTTTACTGTCCAGGTCACCAGACATAGAACATCTTTTTATGGCCGCTTTTTTGTCCCGAGGACTTCCAAGTTGTGGAATTTCTTGCCGGTACATCTTTTTCCTTCTCCTCCGAACCTCCAAACCTTCAAGTCCAGAATTAACAAGTTGCCTCTTTCCTCCTTGTCGACACCCACGGTACGATAGTATTTAGGCTGTAAACCCTCGTGGTGTGATGTTGAAATAAAAAATTAAAAAATAAAAAAAAGCTGATCTTGTCAAATATGCCAATGTTTAGGATTTTAGTCTGTCTAATATATCAATTGCCTAGCAATTATCTTAAATGTAAGGTATATTTCCAACGCGTGCGTTAAATGCCTATGATATGTGTTATTGACGCATATAAATCTGTCTTGAATTACAAGTGACTGTGCAAGATGAACCACACGCGATTGAGAAGATCTATATATATATATATATATATATATATATATATATATATATATATATATATATATATATATATATATATATATATATATATATATATATATATATATATATATATATATATATATATATATATATATATATATATATATCGATATACCGATAACTCAAAAATAATAAACCGATTTTGATGAAATTTGGTACGTGACTTTGATAAGTTTGTTAGCCAGGAAAATTGGAGCGGTTTTTCCAGCAAAATTTTGTGCGCAAATTTCTACTATGAAACGTATCCTACGCACCGAAATTCAGACCTCCAAGTTGAAAGAAAAAAAAATCATTTAAAGAAAACAATTTTGTTTGATACTGCTGATCGGTGAAGGGCACAAGATTACAATATTAAGTTTTCTTAGTGCAAAAAGGTCAAGAAATATCAGAAGTCAAAGTCGCGATTTGAAACGTCCAGTTTGGCGAATTGTAGACAAAGTAGAAAACGAATACCGGTTATGTAGAAGAAATGTCCTAAGAAATGTACAAAACCTTAAGTTTCTGCCTCAACCGTCATTGCCCTTCATTTTACTCAAATATTTGTATAAAATTCATTTAAAATAAACTTGTTTTTTAATGCTCTGGCTGCAAATTCATTTATAGAGTTTGTGGTTTAATAGTTTATAATTTTTTGCGAATTTTTATAGAAAAAATTTGCTACTGAGATCTCATATTTTGAAAAGATTTCTTCAAATGAGTGCGAACCCGGCCTCTAGAAACCACATCAGGGGACAGTTTCAGTTTCATATTTTTATACATAAAGAGGATAACGCATTGTAATTGTAAAGCTCGATATATCCGTTATTATACAAGATACAGGAAAAAATTACCTATACACGTTAGTTATAGAGAGTCTTGAGCTGCATCTTATAAAATTATTTTAACAATCGCAGAATGGCCCATAACTCATTGGTGATACAAACTTTTTTTAATAGAACACCCCTTATATTATAGCATTTTTGCACTTTTCAAGGAATTATAATGCATGTGTGTAAGGAAAAAATTTATATCGTTCACCTTTTTTGAGTTATTTCAATTTTTTGCAACTTTTCACGTTTTATCAGTAAATAGCAGAGTCCCATGAAAATGACGCATTTAAGGAGGTTTTCGTTTATGGTATTCGTCGAAAAAATCGAGATGCCATATACACGACACTGTCACAGTCAAACTGCCGTAACTATTTTTTTTAAGAAATGCCATCTGCTTCAACTTTTGTACACATCGTATACCTAAAGACTAGTTTTGGAAAGATTTACATTTATGAACGCATACCATGATTCATGTATGGATGAGTTTTAGTTCATGTTTTTTTGTGTTTTATTCAATTATAATAACCGATCGGCATATGTCATTGATCAGCGAACTTTCTAAGGAAAATATTAAATTATTTAAATAACCTTTGGTAAAAAAAAGGTAAGAAATAATTATTTTGATAGAATTATCTATGTTCACGTTTTCATTATATACAAGTAGGTAGTTAATAAATTGTTTTCGCACTTTTTAAAAAATCTCAAATGAAACTTTAAAGTAACAGACTTAAATAACGTTCTTATTTATGACAGCTGGTAGCATGAAAATATGAGTATTCGCTATTCTTATTTTTCTTTACTTCCACGGTTCAAATTTTCAGGAAAGGTTCATTTTCATTTTAAAAATCGCTAATAGAGAGGTATCGATGGTGAGTCTTTGCAAAAAAATTTTCAAATGAGAGCGAAGTTGGGCTCTTAGAACCCGAAACCAAGGTCCGTTTGATTTTATATATATATATATATATATATATATATATATATATATATATATATATATATATATATATATACAACCGATAACTCATAACTCAAGAAGTTATCAACCGATTTGGTGAAACATGGCTGGAATATTTATTTTATTAATAGCTTGAATGAGTCCGTTAGCCAGCCTTATCGGAGCAGTTTTTTTTTTAATTTGATTTTTCGGAAACAAAATCGTATTTAAAAAAATTGTAAAATTATTTTGATGAAATTTGGTTTGTATGTTGCCCTCGTATATACGTTACTACATACCAAACTTCAACTATCTAGGTTTATAAAAATTTAGGTACTTGCTGCGTTACGAATTTTTTTATTTTATTTTAAGTACAGATTAGGTATATAATGGAAATTTTATATATTTTATTCAGCAAAAGTTTTTTTATGTTTTCCGTAGAATTCTTTTTTGTTGTTAAATGTTGGTAATTAATAATTAATGTTTAATAAGTTGTAAAAATTATGTTTTCGAATTTTCGTGAAAAAATATTGTTTAGCAAATGTTTGTAGAAAATCTAATTTCGTGTTACGTTACTTAAGCCAATTTTTGTGAAAAAAAAATGGCGAATTTTCGTGGAGGAAATTGTTTGCTAATTTTCATGTAGAAATTTGTTTTGGAATTTTTATCAAGACGCTCTTTGTGAATAATTATATCTTAGTAAGTGTGTAAATAGTTTAAAGAGGTTTGTTGGTCAGGAAGATCGGACCAGTTTTTTCGGGAACATTTAAAGTTTATTTTTGTAAAATGTTTGTAGTTTCTCAAACACAAAATTATTCTAATGAAATATATGGGACACTGTCTCTACTATGAAGATTCTACTGAACCCAATTTTATGACATTTAAAAAGAGACATAATTGCCATTAAAAACTTTTTATAAAAATTCGCTACTATAACGCACTTGCTGCGTCCAGCGGATTCTTAAATTGTAAAATGAACTATGTGCATATATATATATATATATATATATATATATATATATATATATATATATATATATATATATATATATATATATATATATATATATATATATATATATATATATATATATATATATATATATATATATATATATATATATATATATATATATATATATATATATATATATATATATATATATATATAGTGTTGCTTGATCTTTTTATTTTGGTGAGACTAATAAAAATTTTCGTTATTTCACGTATGTAAACTCTGAAACTATAAATATACTATAATTTCAGTTCATGACAAATATTGTAACTGTGGTGTAGAGGGCGTGTTATTTAGTTTATGGATAAAAAATTAACTTGTTAATGTTTTGGTCTATTTTGTGTTTTTGTGCTTATAAAATCTACTAAATTAATTTGTTGTAAGTTATCTACTTACCCTGTGATCTTTAGGTCTTATTTCTTGTCTCCTTGGCGGTCCTCCCTCTGTATCTGGATAGATCAAGTTTCTGATAGACCCAACAAATCTTGGCTCAAAAATAACACTTGGCAGGGCTAGAAGAGTTAATTTTGTGTTATACCACGTCGGCATCCCACCTACAAACACATCTGAATTCGTAGCAAATCTACCGAATGTAAAATCTTTTCCTCTTGAGGTACGCATCTGTGAAACTCCATCAACGGTCAGAATAGTACGGTCGTCATGTCTTTGGACGTGGACTTTATGCCAGTGTGAGTCATTCAAATCTCTTCCCACAGTTATAATTTGAGCTCCACCGCCAAGATTATATCTCAGTCTAAGAGCACCCTCGACCAATTTAATTTCAAAGAAATCGTAGGTCCCTCCATCGTCCGTATATAATAACAGTCCGTTCGGTTGATCAGTCTTAAATTCAAACTCTAAACTCCCATTCGTTCCACCACCCCATTTTCTGAATTGTGAGTAAGAGTTTGTAGAGCCGTCTAAGATAAATCCGAAACCTACATTGAGGATTAAGAATACAGCGATGCATATTATTATCTTCATTTTGGAGAGCTTGATATAGATATCTTGATGGCAGAACACTTTTTTAACTCTTAAACATTTTTTGGTTATCTTTTCTCACGAACATATAAGATTTCTGTTTTCATCTGCATGGTTCACTTATAAAGTCTGATGTAATTTAATATTTCTATCTCAAAGGCTAATATTAACTATAATTTGTCTAATTATCTATTTCAGTCGTTTAAGCAATTAGTATTTATACATAACTACAGTCTCTAAAAATTTGATATATGTTTCAAGAATTACAGTAAACATTTTGAAGAGAAGCTAAGTATTTCACTAAAGATTTGAGTAATATGTAGTGGTAGGATAACATGAGATATTATTCAGTTTAGCTGCATCGTTTCAGTGGCTGGGGCAAAAATTGCATAGCGAGCTGCATATAGGATGCTATTCTTATTACTACGTACAGAAACACTGAAAAAATATGGTTTTCATGAGACACATTTTCATAATCTACAAAGAGCTCATAAAACGAAGTTGCATTAGTCATTATTGTGCTCGTAGCTTTAAAGATATAACTAAAAACACCAAGAACGTGAAACTTCGATCGGTATATCACTGAAAACCACAAACACATCTAATTAGAAGAGAGATTAAGCAGGTTAGCGAGAGTTTTTAGTCTTTTTGTCGCGATTCTTGAGAGTTTTGTCTAACATAATAACCAGATTCGCCGATATTAATCAAGAAATGAAAAATAAAACGAAGCAATGGATACGCGATGGCTTGTATTTCCGAACGTCTGCCGCACTAGCGTTTTACCCCAGTGCTGGCAACCACGCAGGCAGACTTGCGCCTAACGCTACGCTTACGCAGATACAGACCTGTAGTAGTATCCAATATATTATTTATGTTTGGGTTAATCACTGTACCATCATCGATCAAAAATAAAACTAATTTGGAAGTCGTACGAAAAACTATGATCGGGGAGCTGTTAGTTTTTCTAAGTTAATTTTCTTGAGGCTTGTTTATGATTGCTCTATTATTTCTAGAAACAATTTGTGAAGGAAAATAATAAGTATTTTTAAGGCATCTTAATGACGTCTAGGCAATTTAACTTTAACAATTAATTTGCTCAGTACATGTTTTATTTAGTCTAAATTTTAAAACTGACAGTCTTCAAGCAGCAAGTGCAAATTTTCATACAATTGTAAGGAATGTATTTTCTCACTCTGCTCATAAGGCTATTTTATTATGAAAATTCTCTGTAGGTATTAAATATACACGGCAATATGTGGACAAGTTTCACGTAAAGCTTTACATGTGGTCCCATTAAAACTAAAGTGTTAGTTGAGCCAGACGCGCTTAAAAATTGTTTACGGAACGAAACACATGTTGTGGGGTTGCAATGTAGTTCAGATAGCGTCTTAATACTATATCTCTTGGATTCAAGGGCCTCAATCTATTCACACCGTCTTTATCTGTAAACTTGAGGACTGGTTTGCAGTAAAGCATACCTCCACATTTGTGCGTGAACCATCATCTGAGCTGCATTAAAATATGCTCGATATTAGTGAGATTTACAGTGCACGTTATATATAAATTTATTCAGGTGAGTGAATGCGCATTGGACATGTTTCGTTGTTTGCTTATTTTACCTGTTCTTATTGTTTGAGTTATACATTGAGGAGCAATTTCAATAGGTATATGATTCAGGCTCGTTTTAGCAAATCATTTTAATAACTAGTTTATATGAAAATAAATTGTAGCTAGAGTTCAAAGTAAGTTTATTATTTTTACGAGCTTTAAGTTATAAATTGAGAAGTAATTATCATATTCAAATAAAGGAGCTTTAGGAAATAATTTGAGAAATAGCTAAGTTATATTACGTTTATTATTTATATGAGGGCAAGTTATAAATTCAGAAGTAATTATCATATTCAAATAAAGGGACTTTATGAAATAATTTAGGTATTAGCCACGTTTACATGAGGGTTGTTACTTATACGAGGTTAAGTCAATATTCATAAATTAAGTAAGAGTTGAATTATGTCAGTTTGTTTAGAGTAAATAAAGTAGAGTCTGTTGGGAAGTAAATTGATGCTAGTTTGGAAGGTGTGTGGGACACCTTCGCTGTTTGCTCACCCAGTAGGGCGTCATACTGGTAGAAGCGTAGGGTTTAGGCCCAGGTTACGTAACCGCAACACGGTTCTTTTGTTTGCATCGATGGATTTCGGTAGGGGTACAGCTGAGCTCGCTCTAGGTATCCATTGCACCTACTCCCGTCGATAGCTGGATATTGGAGAGGACACATCGTTGAGGGTGCTCCGATGCGTCCATTGCACTTCTCAGTATTCACGGTGGTACCGTTGTTGCATTTTGGTCGATCTGGTAGCTTGACCGAGACACTGTGGTCAGTTCACCCGTTGGTCTCATTGCACGTGTCAGTCCCAGTGTAGGAGTTGGGCTACTTGGAGAAGGGCACACCCTGGAGTGTGCATCGTGTGCCCATTGCACTTCTCGGTATCCAATTCTGACAGTTGCGAGCACTCTAGGTGAGGCATTGAACTGTGCCTCATTGCACACCTGGAAGCCGGCACTGACCTGGTGTCGGATACAGCACCCAAACAAACACACAAGCTAAACTATTGGTTAAGTTATTATTATTATTATTTATGTAATTATTATTATTATTAGAGTAATTATATGTGAGTAACTATCGTGTGAGTAACTACTTGAGTAATTATTGCCTGAGTAATTATTGTTTGAGAACCTAATGGTTGAGCATTTAGAGACATTGTTGAGAAGCAGTTCTGAGGCACTGATGTGCGCTGTTGAGAGAGTATTATGTGGCTCAGTGGAGCCTTGAGTAGGAACTGCTGTTAATGTTGGAGTTGCTCAGTGGAGCGTTTTGTCGAAACTGCTCTTAATGTTAGGTTGCTCAGTGGAGCCTTGAGTAGGAACTGCTGTTAATGTTGGAGTTGCTCAGTGGAGCGTTTTGTCGAAACTGCTCTTAATGTTAGGTTGCTCAGTGGAGCTTTGAGTATAATAGTTATTGATTATGAGTCGCTCGGTGGAGCGTGTAATTGGTAAATGATTGATAAATTAATAATTGAATGCTCCTCGTATATATGTTAGGTAGTGCTTTAGATAGGCAACGGTGTGTTCAGGTATATTTTTAATTACAGGTTAGTGATGTTGTTACTGGACACATTTGGCACCCGCTCGCCCGACTCATTACGCCCGTACATTAAGGCTTCGCCATCATTCTGACAAGTAATAAACCTTTTGCCTTTTGCATGATTACTCTTAAGTAGATAACACAACTGCTAAGTAATATATCGACTGGTGATTGATTGTTGAGCTATGTAATTATATTATGTGACCGTTAGTCGATTGTTATTATTATAATAGGTTACTTATATTGTTTACTAAGAGGGTTGTAACCTTGTGTCATCGAAGGGTTGCGTTCAATATTATTCAATATATATATATATATATATATATATATATATATATATATATATATATATATATATATATATATATATATATATATCTTTAGAAAAAAAAACGTCCACCCTTACAGCTTCAGAAGTGGGATCTGAATCGACAATCTGAATCGAATATTTGAATCAAGTATCTGAAGCAAGTTTTAAAGTTGAGATTCGGCAGTAGTTGTGTTATTACTTTACTGAGTCATTGGCGTAGCCGGGTGTCCAAAATAAGAAACAATAAATGTTGAACTGTTGGTGGTTTTGAATTTGGCTATGCCCTATGTGCAAATATATCTATCCTTGTGGTTATGTGTTGACTATACATTTATTTGTGCAGGTATTATGTGTAGTTATTTGTGTTATATATTTTATACTGACCATGTAAGTGCAACTGAAAGGTGGATATCATATTTAGTGAAACACTTTTCTATTTGACTTACATGCCTTGATGGCTCAAAGACTCAGCAAAACACCAGAGGTCGACAAGAGCCTTGAATTCTATGCTCACTGTCAAAATATACAAAGAGCAGCTTACTGGACCAAGTTTAGACATTTAATGGGGTAAATTTACCCTTAGCTAAATTGGGAACATGAGTTAAAGTCGGACTGCCTTGAGGGCGGGCTTGTCTCAGGTGGTGTGCCAATTTGTTGCCTTCTTAACGTTAGGCTAGCTAAAGTAGATATTGGAAAGGACATGACTAGTTAGTCGTGGCCCATTGCACTCCGTAGTATTCAGATAACTTCTAACCATATGTAGAGCTGGAGTGATGAAGAGTACATTTCGGATAACCTTGTCAATTATAATATCTTTGGAAAAGTATTGTCAACTAAATTCCAGCGGAAAAGCATGACTGTTGGGTATAATGACCAGTTATTAATATCTGATGATATGTCTAGGTTGACGAAATGTCTTAGAAACTAAACAAGTTTGTGAATTTGAAACTATGCAGTTTAGTTTGAAGAAATGTAAAATGAGTTCTATACCTATTGTTGGAGTAATATTAATCTTTGTACTGATGGTAATCTTGTGTAATTAAAGCTTGAAGTTAGAGCGACAAACAGGTGTTGCTTACAAATTGTGTATTCTTGTTGTGTTGCATATTTGGTTATTGACTGAAGTGTTTAAAGGTTTGAGTTGAAACCCTGTGGTGTGATATGAAAGTTACTAGTGAACCATATATACCAGGACTGTTCAAAATATTAAGACGGGCTATCAGAAGTTCAAGATTTTAAAAGGATATTCTTAAAATGCAGGCTTCTCAATAGCTTAGTAAAGAAAGATGAAACCTGTATAGCTGAGTATACAGCAGAAATATTTAAAGCTTAAGACAAACTTAATTGATAGACGAAGTCTGTCACGAAACACGCATTGCAGTTATGTGTGGTCAATTACATTGGCATTACAGAGACATTATACAGCTTTAAGCAAATAAAATATTACAGGTTGTTTACTTTTATGTTAGACATACATTATTTGGGATGCTAAATACTACACGTGAAACCTGTGAGTTTGATTATAACCAAAGAGGTTGTAAGGTATAGAGGTAACAAAGGTGCAGTTTTGCAATACAAGAAGCCTGTACACTTTTCCTAACTGGGCGGAGTTCGGTGACTTGAGTGGGAGAAACGTCAGGGACGTATTTAGGAATTTTTAGTTTGGTTAGAAATAAAACTGAAATTATTCAATCATTGAAATGTAATGCTTATTCATGAATTTCTTAAGCTTTTGTATAAATAGGTAACCTAAAAAGGTTCGGAACGCAGCAAGTGCGTTATGATAGTGAATTTTCATAACAATATTAAATAATATATTTATATAAGCTGTAAGATTTAGCCTTATATTAAAAGTTATGAAAATTAATTTATTTAATTAGGAACAGTAAAACAAGGTAAAGAAGGACAAGCAAAAACATGATCTATGACATATATTTATAGAGTAATTTGGGTACAAAACTCAAACAAAGCAATTGATAAACAGGAAATATACTCTAGAAAAATACACTAGAAAGCTGAAAAAAAAATCCTTTGGTTGATGCATTGAGGGTGATTGTATGCATGCAGGAGAAGAACCCCCAGGAGGAAGAGGGTTTCTGCTCCTCACCCAAAAATTCGGGGGGTTCTCCTTCCCCTTGTGCATGCATACAACTACCTTCAAAGCATAAAGCACAAGAAAAATTTCTTGGGAGCAACCCACAAGAAGGTTGCTGGACCTGGGCGAATATGGGGTAGACAGGGTTTAAAGGAGGTATTGCTGTAAAATGTGAAAAACGCATGTTTTCAAAGTCCCTTAATTTTCTTGGGGGTTGTTTGCCAGAAAATTTGTCTTGTGGCCGAGGAAGGTTCTAAGCATGTTGCTGGAAAAAAATATCTAAAACCCTCATGCAGTCAACTGCAAATTTACCGAAATTACATTCTACTTCGTCGCCTATAATGTCTTTTTCAGATAATGTAGAATACAGAGCTAAATTAAATAGGTTCACTTGCATTTTCATTTCTTTTTTATTTTTATATTACATTTATAAGCACAATATGCGTATAATTAAGGAAACCCTTAATTAACATTGCAGCAACACAAACTTGAAAAGTGGAGAAATTATTTACAGTATGTTAACAGTTATAAACTTGATATCATCATGTTACAGTAGTATTCTGATAATAAAAAATTACATCTAACTGTATGCACACAACAGCTGGTGTGTTACGAGATGTGATGAAACGCCAAACTGACTGTACCACAGCATTAGCATAATATTATTATGCTGCCACATTATCATATCTCTCTAGTAATGGTATCATGTCAAAAACCTACACTAGAGGCTAAATTTCCAATTTCTTCTTTGTTTATGGTGTCTGTTTCTACTGTCCTAAATTTCCAATTTGATATTGTCAATAAATAACACTACCACACAATGACAAATGACAGCTGAGCTTCAGCACAGACGCAGTCTAACAAAGTTGTCGGATAGAGTAAATTATGATCGGAGGGATACCTAAGTTAAAAATCATGAGAAATGGGTAATTCGAAATTTGCAGGTATTAAATACAGTATTTTTTAACTGACTGATAAAATTAAATTTTATAAAATGTTTTCTTTATTATCAGAAGTTGTAAAAATTTCATATGTTTATACATGAAAGGTTTAACTACATGAAATTTCTGAAGATCGGGCAACCCCGGTCAGCAACATCTTGACATCTGGCAATGGTTGTAACTTCCATTGTTTAGATTTTATCTACAATTTATTTAAATAGCATAACAGTACAGGTAGCTGTATTGCTCTGCCTCTGTCCAACATTGTAGATATTGCATTACAGAATTTGAAGTGATGTCGAGGATTATTTTATTATTAATTTCGAATAACTTCATTTTTCTTTGATCAAAAAAACTTGAAAATTGGTACACAACCACATCTCAGTATGTTCTTTTAAGTTGTAAATTTTCGTTCCAATCACTTAAACAATTTGAAAGCTATTGCGTTTAAAAAAATATATTTAATTTTTTGTTAGGAAAAACTATGCGTTAAGATCTGATGAACGAACTCATCCAAGCCATTAGCAAAATAAGCGTAATTCCAAAATTTTCTCCAAATCAGTGAAATATTTTTTGGGTTATTGGTTGGATAAATTGTTGGATGAATATATTGGATAAAGTTGTATATTCAAAAGGTTGGATAAATAATAATAGCTTTTATTTCAACAACAGAAGAAAATACAAAATAAAGTACATTGTACTGTTTACAAATTAATGTTAACATTCCTTGTCTTTTTTAAAGAAATAGAGATTAATTTCATTGATTGCTGTTGCCCTTACTTCGTGAAACTGGTCCATACTTCATACAGACTTGGAGACTACTTCTCTGGCTTCACTGTTGGTTTTCGTTTTTGTAGGTGAAGGACGTAGCCAGCGCGTAAGCTAACTGAAGCAAGTGGCCCTTCTGAATTCTAGATGTTCTTCAACGTCTCTGTTACTGGTTTTGCTGCTTGATAGTATCCTCAGACAGAAAAAAATTGAATTAATACGAAATCATGACAATTACAAATAAAGATCTGTTGCTATTTTATGATGTTATAATCAAAAAAATCTTTAAAAGTGAAAATAAAGTAAAACAAATATGACGGATGACGCCTTTAAAATGTCTACGTGATGTATATCAATATTTAACATAAAGATAGAAGAAACCTATAACAGTAATAACTGTAATAACAATTACAACAATAAAATAACTAAACAAACACATTAATAAAGCAGACTATACAATGAAAATATCGACACACATCATGTCTTATAACAACTTTTTGGAAAAAATAGTTAGATTTATGTTGTCTGATTTATTTAATTAGGAAGAAGAATATCTCAGAAATCCTAAATATTGTCGTGTATATGCTTTTTTACTTCTAAAGCTTAAAACAAGTCTAGTTTACACTTGTCATGACAAAAATGTTGTGGTTTTATGCCGTTATTTACTGTGGGTCTATGTTGGGTATCAATAATATGTTTTGCAAATGTAGATTTGTCAGCATGGTTATTTCTAAATGCAAAAATATGTTCTTTGTATTGGGTGTTAAAATTTCTAGAAGTTTGATCGATGTAGATTGCGTTACGTGTGCATTTCACAAATTTTGAATACCTATACAAATACAAAAGTAGCTTTTAAATCTTATAACATGACGCTTGATTTATTAGATTATTTCAAATAATTGATTGGAAGTATTATCACAGATGATGGTAAGTGTAGGAAAGGTCTGAAGAGGATCGCGATGGCAAAACAAGCATTCAATAACCACAGTACTGTTCTCACTAATAAACATTTTAACCTGTACATGAGGAACAAATGCAAGTCGTACGTGTATGGAGTATGGTAATGTATGGGGCGGAAACTTGGGCTGTAGTTAAGCAGGATATGAAGAGAATATAAGCTTTTGAAATGTAGACAAGAAAAATTTCAAAGACAGTGCAGGTTGATAGAAAGACGCTTCAAAGTGTGCTAGGAGAGGTGAAAGAATAAAGAGGGTTGCTCAAAGAAATAGAGAGGAAGCTAAAATTTATTGGTCATATTATAAGACATAATAACTTTCCGATAACATTATTTGAAGGACATACGAGTACTTGAAATGTACACTGAATTATTGGCCCTTAAATAAGAGAAGTTTGTTATAAACAGCCCTTAAACTTCTACTTTTATCAAATAGATTTTTGTTATAATGATGTATTCTAATAGAAACATACATAGATGATATTAGTTTAATTAGATGGCCATAATGGCAAGTCAAAAGATTTTGTTCTCGAAAGTGAACTTCAAGTTTTTTAAATATGCTGTTTTGGTTTATTATAGTTTTTAATATTCGCATGTTTATTTCCTTTACATTTATAATCACCGCAGATTCATTTAAGTATGTTTGAAGAACTTTTTCTGCAATAGTGCAAATAGATATTACATCGTCAGATGGGTATGTGAGGAGTTGACCTTTGTCTTTCTGATCTATAAACGATGTTAATAACACAGACCTCTCCCCAACAAGTTCACCCGCGCATTCTTCGCATCTCAGAGCTTTTGTTATTTTCCTTACTACATAGCCAGATATATATGTCACGACTTCTTTCTTAAACTCTGATATATTCATATCTAATATTTGAAGAACTGTGTCGTCGTCAAAATTATCTATTTGACTCATGTCTTCATCTGGTTCTTCAGATATTCGTTCTCGCCCACAAGTTTTATTTATTACCTCAATGGGTGACAGAATAGGAATTGCTTCCAAAGGGATACAATTTCCTTTAAATGAATCTTTTAATTCAAGATGCACCATCATCCTTTTATATGCACTTTTAAATTGCTTTGCTGATGGGTTATTGTTATAGCCTCCCATGGATCTAATTTGCCCAAAAAAAAGCTCAATATGATCCTGACTGATTTTGTAAGTGGGAAAATACAGCAAAAAATTATTGTCGGCAATTAAAGTTTTATAAACAAATTGCAAACTTTGTATGCAAAATAAAAAGCCAATTATACCCATTTTTCTACCACTCTCACACAGAAGCGGTCCATCAATTATCCTAAGTGACGTTAAATATTGTGATAGCTCTTTTAAAAATACATTAATGTTTTCAAAATTTTCTGCGTTTATTGCTTTCTTAAAATCTGAATTGTTTAAATTTCTAGAATTAAGAATGTCAAATAAATTGTTTATAAGTCGGATAAATTTCACAGTTCCCTCACATTCTTTGAACTCCTCAAGATGTAAAACTTCATTGCAATATTCCAAAGAATGTGCCACTGAGTGGCTAAAAAGTTGTGTGGCTAATTTAACCTTCATTTTTTGGTTTGTATAAAATATATGCGATTTTCTTAATTTATTTGCCAAATGAACGCCCTCCTGATCCTGTAACTCATTTAATTTTACTAAATAATCCCACTTTATATTTTCCCCATTCTCATCAATTATTAATTTTTTATCGCCTAATGTGTTTCTTATCAGTTTGATCATATGACATGGATCAAAAAAGACTGCAATTTTCCTACCTGAACTAGGATCAACAAACGTAGAGTTAATGTTCCTCCAATTCAAATCGCAGCCAAGTTCTTTTGCTAACGTTAGGTTATTTGTTGCCTCATCAAAAGTTATTGAGACCACGTATATGCCCGACTCATTTAGTAGCGTTAAACACTGTAATACCAAATTTTGTTTTTGTGTACCCCTTAAAGAGTCGATTAAAAAATATCCAAGAGGAAGCTTCCATGATTGATTAATGCTAACAAGCATAAAAACAAGAGCTTCTTTGGCTACAGGGTTACAATCGGTCTCAAGATTTGTACCAAAATCTACAAACCCATAATATTTTACCCCATCCCATTCTATATGTTGGCGAATTGCCATCTCATCTATGACTAAAGAACATATAAGTTTTCCATTTGTGCTTTCTGATTTTGACTTTTATAAGTTGAACACCTCTGACGTAAAACCAGCTTCCCCATTAACGCTTTGATACCATCTAGATATAGTTTTTGGATGAGGAAGAGCCGAGTTAAATGTGTTTCTGACAAAACTGTAAGCTTTGGGAGAGTAATAATGCAGCGTAAGAGAAAAAGCTTTAAGTTGATTTTCATACTTATGTTTACGACCTAATTGTCTTTGTAAAAATTCTTCATTAGGTCCTATTTGCATTAATGTTTCTAATGTTTCGTCGGTTACTTTACCTTTTAGTTGTTTGATTATATTCGCAAGGGTTGCTGTTCTCTTCTTATAATGATGAACACTACTGCTGAGCCGTTTAATTTTTTTTCGTGCATCGAATAACTGCTTCTTCAGTTTACGTTTGCGCGGTGTAACAACCTATAAAAAATGTTCAGTGATAAACCATTTATTTTCTCAAGTAAAATGAATATATAAACAAAATTTCCAACAACACATTTTGGTTAATAGTGGTTGAGATAAATTGCAAAACAGTTGTTTCTAACTTATTTAATCATGGACTATACAAACTTAAACACCATATAAAATGTGATGGAATAACATATTAGGTTTTTTAAAATTATACTGATTTCATAAACGGCAAAAACTGAATTTAACTCACCATGTCCTTCAAAGTGGGTGACATTGAAGGTGTTTTCATTTCAGCAAATCCTAAACTACTAAACGATCTTTGCGGTACCTCTACAACAGTTTTCTCTTCATAAAAACCAGCACTTGTTGATGGCCGAGAATAATCCATTACAGGTACATTGCTACCAGACCAAGTACTAGTTGACAGGTCAGCTGCAAATGGCACATTGATAGCAGTTATATCAGTCATTGGCTGCTCGCCAAAAACGACTTGTGTTGATGGCTTGTTTGTTACCTGCATAAATAAATTTGAAACGAATACCATTAATGTAAATTTGCAGGGCTAATTAAATTACGATAAATATCATAACAATATATTACGTGAATGTAATTAGTAGCATAGTTACTAGAGATGAGCGATATATAGCTACCGGTGATTTAATCGCTTCTATTAAAAGATCGCTGTTAGTAGCTGTTATTAAAACACAAAACAACAGCGATTGTGAAAACCGAGATTTACACAAATCATTAGAGTAATTATTTCTATGAAATTCATCTTATACTAAAAACTCCATGACAAACAGCAATTGCTGTATTCATAATACACGCAATCGCAGTTTGTGCGAGCGAGTAGAAGTATCTGTATACTTTCCTTCTCGCCATTATTAGAATACAACATTTCTCCTTTTCTTATAGGTAGAAAACGAAAAACTCATGATACAAATAACGCGAGATATGATAATGAGACTATCTATTTTTAGAACCGTCACGCGCATGGCGTCATGTGGTGAGTCCAATGCAATAATAATATGCTGTCGTACAGTGGAGTTTGACGGTTCATCACAACCCCTTAACAAATTAGGTATTTTACTGATATTTGAGTGCATACAGTTGGAATTAACTTTTTAAGATCAGAATACTATACTATGATTATGTGACATGATGATCAAATCAAGTTTATGAATGTTAAGGCCCCCTGTAAATGTCTACGAACGTCTTCTCTACTTTTTAAGTTTGTGTATCACCAATGCTAATTCAGGGCTCCCCTTAATTATTATACTTCACTTGTGCATATATATATATATATATATATATATATATATATATATATATATATATATATATATATATATATATATATATATGTAATATAAAAATGGAATGGAATGTAACTTCAACCACATTAAAGTGACGTATAGAAACTTTTTGATTGCGAATGACTTTGTGTTAAGTGTGTAGTTGGCCTTCTATAACGTTACTCACCATGTGATGTCATAGGAGGGGACGGGGCATATGCGCAATATCATATATCTTGTAAGTCATTATATCATGGAAAAACCTGCTGAATCTAGAATTAAAGCAGCACCGAACTGTAGCATATATATGCCTTCCAACTTTTTCATTATATTAAAATAAAAATAATATGTAGATTTCTCTCATCGTATATTCTTGTAATATGCTAATTTTATAGAACTTTTATTAATAGTAAAAATCTGAGTAGTTTTAAAATTAATATATAATTTAAAAGTTATCTGAAGATCATATTGTGGTTTCAATTAAGCGGTTAACACTAACACCTTGTAAGTGTTTAAAATAATAGCATACGCACATGCAGCATTGTAAATGGCTAAACCACAATCGCAGTAGCTGTTTAAAGTCCCTGTTATTTAAAAATAGCCATCACTGATATCAGTGCCATTGAAAAACCGCTGTTTGGCTATATATATATATATATATATATATATATATATATATATATATATATATATATATATATATATATATATATATATATGTATATATATATATATATATATATATATATATATATATATATATATATATATATATATATATCACTAATAGTTACATAAATTAATAACCTTGATTCAGTACTTACCAATACAGGTATAGAACTTTTTTTTAAGTATACTGCAAAAGGTGATTTTTCTAAATCATAAGATTCCTCGGTAAAATGTAAATTGCACACATTTGAGTTCATAAAAATATCTTCATCGCTTAAATTTAATGCTCGTTTCCAAGCCTCGTATCTTTCACCAGCTTTGGGAAATCTGAAAATAATATCTCAAATTATCTACTTTATCAGTGACTGAACCTCTAGAAAGATGCAGTAATAGATAAAACAAAACTATTCTACTTTTTTTCTGCTTCTACTGGAACTACATAGGTAAATACATCTAATTCAAATAATAATTGCCAAACAAAATGCCTAATTTCATTACAAATACTCAATAAATAATGCATTATTAAGATTTTATTTCTTGAAAAAACACAATTGACAATAATAAATGCTAAAGATTTAACGAAAGCAATACAATGTGTAAATACGGACCTGTGAAAACCAATAAACATTTGGCGCCAAACAAGGAAACAGAAGACATGTAAACAACTTACCGAAATAAATGCACAGTTGCTTTATCCTTTTCATAATTGGCACTTTTATTGTACATACAGTTCTTCACAATACACCTTGGCATTTTTTAACTTTTACACTCTTAAAACACTGCTAAAAAACGGCAAAACACACAAGATAACCTCTAATCGCAAATCAGCAAACACTTCAAATACTTGTTGACAGCTGACAATAACTTCAAGAGCGGTTGGGGGAACGAATCAAAACAAAACACATTAGCGCGTTATTCAAAATTTTGTTTGTGATTGGACGGTGACAGGAGTGGGAAATCGACAGGCTGCAAACTCGGCTTTGTTCCCTCTAACATATACAACCTCTTTGATTATAACAAAGGTTTCAATGAAGTGGTGAGATTGCTTTACAAGTCAACTTTTTGGTACTGCCGTAGTGAAATGGTGTGAGGAAAATAATCAGTTGATATAAATGATTGCCTTAAGATAGCTGCAGCATCAATAGTTAATGCTTATAGTACAGTAAAATTTAAAGCATAATTCTATGGTGTACTTAGTAAGGTGCTATAGCGTAAAGTTGTTGACTCTAAGATTTTATGCCATGCAAGCGGCAAGTAAGCAGCAAGGTTTTCTGTGAAGGCGTTCTTTGACATAGGACTTGGTTGATTTAGTAGATTTTGCTAGTTTGAGATTTCTTCAGGAGGTGGAGAACAGCTTATTCAACAAAATAGATCCGTCACGTATGCAGTGTCGAATTGTCAATTACAGTTAACAAACGTGGCGTCACAAAAAAGTCAGAGCTTTTGTTTTTTTTTAAATGAAATAGACAAGTGTGTAGGTTCAGCTGACCATCATGATCATCTAACTGAGCCCAGCTTTGAATAAAGTTGATTAAATTGGATGTTGGGTTAGTCGGGTTGAGTTCTACAGTGAATAGTGGTTTAAGTAAAACTAGCGGCGAAGCACCAAGTCAGCTACGTACTACGATTTCTTCGTTGAAGTTGCATGAAGAAGGAAAGCTACAGCAAATATGACAAGTTCTCAAGAGATGTGTTGAGACAAGGATACCACTGTGGTCTAAAGTTATTTGGGTTGTGTACCAGAAAGTAAACTGGAATTACCTAGTTGTGTCAAAAAATGAGCTTCTGTGGTCGGTGGATTTTAGTCTGATGACCATTGTGTCACTCCAAGACACGACAAACTTGCACCAATGCTATGGTGTTCTAGAGTTGTGGCTTACAATGATGTGAAGCTAAGGAAGACAGTAAAGGAAGTATCTAGTGATACCTAAAGTAATAGCGAAGATCATGAGGTAGATCTGTCGACACCTTTGTTGTCAGCATTAACGAGAAGTCATCTCGGGACGAGATGAAGTTCAGGATGGTCGAATGTAAGGAATGTATTTTCTCACTCTGCTCATAAGGCTATTTTATTATGAAAATTCTCTGTAGGTATTAAATATACACGGCAATATGTGGACAAGTTTCACGTAAAGCTTTACATGTGGTCCCATTAAAACTAAAGTGTTAGTTGAGCCAGACGCGCTTAAAAATTGTTTACGGAACGAAACACATGTTGTGGGGTTGCAATGTAGTTCAGATAGCGTCTTAATACTATATCTCTTGGATTCAAGGGCCTCAATCTATTCACACCGTCTTTATCTGTAAACTTGAGGACTGGTTTGCAGTAAAGCATACCTCCACATTTGTGCGTGAACCATCATCTGAGCTGCATTAAAATATGCTCGATATTAGTGAGATTTACAGTGCACGTTATATATAAATTTATTCAGGTGAGTGAATGCTCATTGGACATGTTTCGTTGTTTGCTTATTTTACCTGTTCTTATTGTTTGAGTTATACATTGAGGAGCAATTTCAATAGGTATATGATTCAGGCTCGTTTTAGCAAATCATTTTAATAACTAGTTTATATGAAAATAAATTGTAGCTAGAGTTCAAAGTAAGTTTATTATTTTTACGAGCTTTAAGTTATAAATTGAGAAGTAATTATCATATTCAAATAAAGGAGCTTTAGGAAATAATTTGAGAAATAGCTAAGTTATATTACGTTTATTATTTATACGAGGGCAAGTTATAAATTCAGAAGTAATTATCATATTCAAATAAAGGGACTTTATGAAATAATTTAGGTATTAGCCACGTTTACATGAGGGTTGTTACTTATACGAGGTTAAGTCAATATTCATAAATTAAGTAAGAGTTGAATTATGTCAGTTTGTTTAGAGTAAATAAAGTAGAGTCTGTTGGGAAGTAAATTGATGCTAGTTTGGAAGGTGTGTGGGACACCTTCGCTGTTTGCTCACCCAGTAGGGCGTCATACTGGTAGAGGCGTAGGGTTTAGGCCCAGGTTACGTAACCGCAACACGGTTGTTTTGTTTGCATCGATGGATTTCGGTAGGGGTACAGCTGAGCTCGCTCTAGGTATCCATTGCACCTACTCCCGTCGATAGCTGGATATTGGAGAGGACACATCGTTGAGGGTGCTCCGATGCGTCCATTGCACTTCTCAGTATTCACGGTGGTACCGTTGTTGCATTTTGGTCGATCTGGTAGCTTGACCGAGACACTGTGGTCAGTTCACCCGTTGGTCTCATTGCACGTGTCAGTCCCAGTGTAGGAGTTGGGCTACTTGGAGAAGGGCACACCCTGGAGTGTGCATCGTGTGCCCATTGCACTTCTCGGTATCCAATTCTGACAGTTGCGAGCACTCTAGGTGAGGCATTGAACTGTGCCTCATTGCACACCTGGAAGCCGGCACTGACCTGGTGTCGGATACAGCACCCAAACAAACACACAAGCTAAACTATTGGTTAAGTTATTATTATTATTTATGTAATTATTATTATTATTAGAGTAATTATATGTGAGTAACTATCGTGTGAGTAACTACTTGAGTAATTATTGCCTGAGTAATTATTGTTTGAGAACCTAATGGTTGAGCATTTAGAGACATTGTTGAGAAGCAGTTCTGAGGCACTGATGTGCGCTGTTGAGAGAGTATTATGTGGCTCAGTGGAGCCTTGAGTAGGAACTGCTGTTAATGTTGGAGTTGCTCAGTGGAGCGTTTTGTCGAAACTGCTCTTAATGTTAGGTTGCTCAGTGGAGCCTTGAGTAGGAACTGCTGTTAATGTTGGAGTTGCTCAGTGGAGCGTTTTGTCGAAACTGCTCTTAATGTTAGGTTGCTCAGTGGAGCTTTGAGTATAATAGTTATTGATTATGAGTCGCTCGGTGGAGCGTGTAATTGGTAAATGATTGATAAATTAATAATTGAATGCTCCTCGTATATATGTTAGGTAGTGCTTTAGATAGGCAACGGTGTGTTCAGGTATATTTTTAATTACAGGTTAGTGATGTTGTTACTGGACACATTTGGCACCCGCTCGCCCGACTCATTACGCCCGTACATTAAGGCTTCGCCATCATTCTGACAAGTAATAAACCTTTTGCCTTTTGCATGATTACTCTTAAGTAGATAACACAACTGCTAAGTAATATATCGACTGGTGATTGATTGTTGAGCTATGTAATTATATTATGTGACCGTTAGTCGATTGTTATTATTATAATAGGTTACTTATATTGTTTACTAAGAGGGTTGTAACCTTGTGTCATCGAAGGGTTGCGTTCAATATTATTCAATATATATATATATATATATATATCTTTAGAAAAAAAAAGTGCACCCTTACACAATTTTATTTCTTTAAAAATAATTAGTTAAACGGACAATAAAAGTTTAAAAAGATAGATCAAAAATATGTGAATCTACCAGTAAAGTTGCTAGGGCCAAGAAAATAAATAAATGTTAGAGGAACATACGTATATTTTCTTTGACAAGTTAAATATAGGTAACCCCTATTTGACCTATTCATAATACTAAAGCTGAGTTCGGAACACCATGGGGTTTTGAAGCCGGGTTAGAGCAGAATGTGACTGTAATATTATTTGTCAGCAAACTGAATTGAAGATAGACTTTAATGTTCCATTGCCCCGTTTGGAAATTATTATAGATTTTGGGGAAACTTTTTATTCTAAAAAAAACTAATAGAGTAACGTGGCTTGTAGTTGCACATTTTGCAAGAGCAGTTTTTTTTAGACAATAGGTCAGACTTATATTAATAAAAATCTCGGGACGCAGCAAGTGCGTTATGGTAGTGAATTTTCATAAAAATGTTTTTATTGTAAATATGTGTGTTTTCTTTTTAAGAAAGCAGACATCAATTTTGGTTACCAGTATAACCTATATAGAAAAAGCAGGCATCAAATTTGATTACCAGTATAACATATATAGTAAAAACAATGTGCCATGTTTCATCAAAATAACTTGATTGTTTGAAAACGTACAGAAATTTCCAAAAGTAAACCAAAAGTGTTACTGAAAAAATCCGTTTCCTGGTCAACCTTATAGGTTAATAGCAAATTGAGCTTTTCAAATATGAAGCATTTAATCAAAATTCGCAACCACAACGCACTTGCTGCCTCCAGAATTTCTTAACTTACAAACATGCATTATATTTCGATGGAAAATGCAAAAAAAATAAGGCGTTTTCGACAAAAAAAAATTATTTGTATCATCAACGACTTATGGGCCACCCTGTGATTGTCGCAATAATTTTTTAAGATGTAGCTCAAAACACCGTATAATTAATGTATACAATATTTTTTCATATCTTGTATAATAACAAATATATTGGGCTTTATTGATTTTTTACAAAAATTCGACAAAAATTATATACCATTAAACAATAAACTCTATAGCTAAGGCTACTGCCAAGCATCAGAGAAAGAGTCTATTAGAAATGAATTTTCTGGAAATATTTTAGTAAAATGAAGGACAATGACGGTTGAAACTAAGAGTTCGGTGTATGTAAAACATTCTTCTTGAGACATTTTCTTTCCATAGATCGTATTAGATTCAAGTTATTTGCCTAAATGTTGCGAATTTTGACGTTTTCAATTGTCACTTTGACGTTTTGAGGAAACCCCCAATTTATTTTTCTTTAAATGCCCATAACTTTTTTGTCTTTTGACCTACAGAGCTAAATTTTGGTAGGTGGCACACCTATAACGATATAAACCAGCTTACAAAAATTTGGTTGCCCTTACTTTGTTAATTTTGGAGATATAAATATTTTGCGAAAGAAAACACAAATTTTTCCGGGAAAACCTCGGCGGATTTTCCTGGTTAACAAAATTATCCAAGCGACTTGCGAAAGGAATGTACTCACCAATTTTGACGTTTAAAATCGCAATTTTGACGTTTTGAGGTAAATCAAAATTTATTTTTCTTTGAATGCCTGTAACTTTTTTCTCCTTTAACCTACGGAGCTAAATTTTGGTAGGTAACTTGCCTATAATGAAGTAAATCCGCATATGAAATTTGGTTGCCCTTACTTTGTTAATTCCGGAGATATAAATTTTTTTCGAAAGAAAACGCAAAATTTTCCGGGAAAACCTGGACCGATTTTCCTGGCTAACGAACTTATCCAAGCCATTTGCAAAAGGAATTTATTCACCAAATTTAATCAAAATCGGCCCATTATTTTTTGAGTTATCGGTGTGATACATATATATATATATATATATATATATATATATATATATATATATATATATATATATATATATATATATATATATATATATATATATATATATATATATATATATATATATATATAAATATATATATATAAACATATAAAAATTTAAACCGACCCCGGATATGTGTTCTGGGGGGCCTAATTAGCGCTCATTTGAAGAAATTTTTTCAAAATTCAAAAGTCGGGATCTCCTCATTAGTGAATTTTTTTTAAGAAAATTCACTAAAAGTTAATAATAACAATTTTTAGAAAACAAACTTCAATAACCATATTAATATTGGGAAACTTGGAAATTTGGTGTAAGGAGAAACGAAATAAGTAAAGTAGTAGAACCGTATGAGATGAGAGTTTATGAGAATGGAGACTGTTTAATTAATGTCTGACTGGAAGAAGGCCTGTTCTTATCGAATACGTGGTTTACACATTAATATCCACAAGCAGATGTGACAAAGGGGCTCTATGAAAAATATAATAGCCTACATTGTACGAGAGACTGCGTGCATTGGTAAAAGCTGCCAGCGTTATGCACGGTTCTGAATGTGGGTCACACCATTTTCTTGTAATGTCTCAGATAAAACTGGGACAAGGATGAATAAAGAGAGGCACGTAACAAGAAAAACAAGTGAGAACCAATACTGAGGTACTGTTAGCGCTTGAGAAGCCAGAATTGTATGCCTATCTATGTAAAAGAATTATTCACATATTACGGAACGAGAACATCAGAGACAGCAATTTTCAAAGTGCATGGACGATCTTCAAAGATCTGATAATTATATATGCAAAAAAGCATGTGGTGGACCTAAAATATCTTAAGAGGAAGGTGTGGTGGAATAAAAAAGAAAGTAAGCTGTAGATAAGAAAAAGGAAACACATAGAAGAGTGATAAATGCCAATGATGTGAGGACGGAAGAGAAGCGCTTGGTTGGGTAGCGAAAATTGAGAGCTGAGTGAAAACGAATAGTGTCTGACAGTAAGCCAGAAATGAAAGTGAAAGAGACTGAGAAAATATTGAGTGATTTTGAAGTGAACAAGAAACTGGAAGTGAAAACAGGGCAAGGCAAACCGGAAGAAGCAATATTATTGCCAATGGAAGAGGAGGTATCAGACAGAATATGACCAAGCAATTAAAGAACGAAAAAGCGGCGGGTGTTGATAGAATTCATGGTGAATTGTAATAAAATACGGATGCTAGAATTTGGCTGTATGGCTATGTGAGCTCTTTAACGTATGCGTTAAAGTAGTTCATGTACACAATGGAGTGGAAGGACGTTATCATAATGGCCTTATGTAAATATAAAGGAAACAAGAGCGAATACAGAAATTATCGAGTGATAAGTTTGTTAAGTGTTGTGTCTACGCTATTTGAAAGAGTATTGATAGAATACCTGATCGAGGGAAAGATTATGGATGTTCAGTGTAGGGTCATAACCGGCTGTGCTGACCAAATATTCTCACTTGAGCAAGTGGTTGAAAAATGGTTGAATGGTGAAGACAAACTATAATGTACGTTTGTAGACTGGAAGGAAGCATATGTAGATATGCAGAAGCTGCGGAGTATTTGGAAAGAATATGATGTGGATGTGTTTTTAACAGAATTTTGTAAACCAGCTCATATTTGTGGAATTTTTCTTAATTATCATGAAAAACCGTTTTTTAGCGATTTTTCCTAGAAAGAATTTGATAATTTCGGAAAATATCTTCAGATTAGCGTGAATATGATCCCTAGAACCCATATTCGAGGTCAGTTTCAATTTTTATATGTTAATATATGCAGGGTACTTATCTACTTCGGTATAATGGACAACTTTGTTATTTCTGTAGATACTGCTTCGGTTAAATTAGAAACGTTGAGCAGAATTTGAAGAGCAGTTTAATGACATGAACAAACTTCTGAACCTACCTCATGAGATAATTTAAACAGGCTGAAAATAACCGATTTTTTCATTGTGGAATATCTCTGTCATGGTTTATAGCACCAAAAAGACCAAGGCCTCATTTTGTAGGTATTTTTTCGTAGAACAGAATAGTGTTAACAAAAAACCCATGACATGATTTATTTCAAAGAGATAGCTCAAAGTTGCATTTTTTGCAATAATAGTTGGCTGTGACGTCATTCAAAAGCCTAATTATTGAAAAAGAAATTTCAATAATTAAGCAAACAGCATTTAATAATGGCTATTCTGTTAAAATAATAGATAAGATAATCGAGAGAAAAGAATACAAATTAGCGATTAATTTAATTTATCAAAATATTAGAGACAAAGAAGACAACAAATACGTTTCGATAACTTATTTTGGAACCATTTCAGAAAACATTTCAAAAATTTTAAATACCTGTACAAATACAAAGGTAGCTTTTAAATCTTACAACACGACGCGTGATTTACTATTTAACGCTAAAGAAAAATCTTGTTTCCTGACAAAAGCTTAGGTTTATAAATTAGCTTGTACACATTGTAACGCAATCTACATAGGTCAAACTTCTAGAAATTTTAACACCCGATACAAAGAACATATTTCTGCATTTAGAAATAACCACCCTAACAAATCTTTATTTGCAAAACATATTATTGATACCGAACATAGACCTACAGTAAATAACCGCATACAACCACTACATTTTTATAATGACAAGCGTAAACTAGACTTTTTTGAAGCTTTGGAAATCAAAAATCACACACACGACAATAGCTACCTTGTTTTAAACGAGCAAACTGATTTAATGAATTCCCCTTTCTTGGATATTCTTCTTTCTAATTAAATAAATCAAAGAAAATAAATTTAATTATTCTTTCAAAAAAGTTGTAATAAGATAATGAGCTGATGTATGTCGATATTTTCATTATATAGAGACTACTTTTATACTGTTATTGTTTAGTTATTGTATTGTTGTAACTGTTATCATAGGCTAGTTCTATTTTTATGTTAAATATTGATACATTACGTAGACATTTTGAAAACCTCATCTGTCATCTGTGTTTCATTATTATTTTCAATTTGATAAAAATTTTTTGATCAAAACATCATATCCTAACATAGCAACAGATATTTGTAGTTGTCATGATTTCGTACTAATTCAATTTTAATCTGTCTGAGAATGCTGTCAAGCAGCGAAACTATAGTCACAGAAACGTTGAAGAACATCCTAGAACTTCCAGAATTCGTGGGCCACTTGCTCCAGTTAGCTTACGCGCTGGCTACGTCCTTCACCAACGAAAACCAACAGTGAAGCCAGAGAAGTAGTCTCTAAGTCTGTATGTACTATGTTTTTTCTGATTCCAATGATATAAAGTTTGTTATGGTTGCTTCCATTATTTTAAAATTTATTGAACAAAAACTATTTATTATAAATTATTTGCAAAATTATATACCAAGCAGGGGGTGAATACATTCAATTCGATGTAACAATTATGCTAATCATGTATCTATTAGAGAACTATTCTTATGAGTAAATGAATTTTTGATTAGAATAAGTATAACAAACGAATTAAATAACTTATTGTATTAGGATAAAAAGAAACGTCATTTGGAACACAGAAACTTGAATATTATTTTTTAATTCTTCAATATTCTTAGGTTTTTTATACACTTTATTTTTAAAGTACATCATAAAAATAAATCGACAGACGTCAGATCCGGAGATCTCATCGGTCAAAAAATAGGTCCTGTAGTTCCTATCCAGTTGGGAAAATGTTCCGTTAGATATGCTGACACATTTATAGGATTACGAGCAGGAGCACTATCGTGCTGAAAATGTCTTAGGTTATGAATCCTGCTCAGAGGTAAATTGTCTAACATTTCTTCCAATTCCCTTTGCAGAAATTTCAATTATCGGTATGAATTCAGGTTCGTATCATAGAAAAATGGTCCCAGGATTTTAGTATCAATAATTCTGCACCACATATTTACTGAAAATACGTACTAGTCTTCTTTGTGCAATAAGATGAGGATTGCTTGGATCCCGATATGCACTATTGTGTCGATTAAATAACCCGTTATTAGTGAATTTGGTTTCATCTGTAAAAAGAATTCCATACGACAAACGATCATTTTGCTCTGTTTCTCTCACCAACCATCTAGCAAACTGAATACGTCGGCTCAAATCTTCCGAATATAATGTATTACTGGCATCATATTTATAGGGACCATAACTATTCGATTTTCTGGTAGATGTACCTGGTTTATAATTAACGAATGCCAAATGCTTTGTCTTTCTCTTTAAATTTCAACTTCTCAGTTTGTGGTTTGTTGAATGAACCGTAACCTTAAGGTTTTATTTCAGTTTCGCGAAGTCTCTTATCGGGCTGCCTTCTTTCCATGTATTGTTGTAAATAGATTTCAGTAGCTTCATCGATATTTCTGTTACTGGCATAATAACAGAAAATCACGTCATCTTTCTCTTCATGCGTATACATTATAACTTATTGTTTCAACAAAAAATATGATGAAGAACTACGTAAGTTCAAAACTATGTCCGACACAAGCTTGTACAACGACAGTTTCTTGATTGTTACATCAGTAGGTAGAGTAGAGCGGTTCTAAATCCTCCACCACCACACGGCCTCTGTGCCTGTGTGTCGCGTCAGAGTGACCAAACAAGATGGCGGGTTGGGTAGAGAGAGGCAAGAGCTTTAACCTAAGATGACGTAAAGAAAGATGGCACCCACGAAGGCATGGTGATAAGAAGAATGTGACGATAGGGTGACAAAACAAGAGGGCGCGTTGGATAGAGCGAGACAAGAGGCTTAACCTGGGATTATGCAATTCAAGATGGCGGCTGTTGGGATCGAGATAAGAAGAATATGAGGTCAGCGTGGCGAAATAAGGGGGCCGGATGGATAGAGAGAGATAAGAGAGATAACCTGAGATGACATTATCCAAATGGCAGTTAAGATGGCTTCCCTGAAGTAAAGAATAGGAAACAGATAAAACGGAAAAGGTATCTAACCCGAGCATTCTCTAAAAGAAGATCCGACATTTTGATTTCACTCATAATGACGTATGCAATTATGGCTGTTAGCGCATGCGCGAGATAGCTTTTTTAGTTTTTCGCTTAGGGGGCGTGTGTATGATACTATTTTACTCGCCTCTATGAGAAGAATTCAGATATGGAAACTGGCGCATGCGCACACCAACTGCATAGTTTTTAACTATGGCAAAAAAAAACGTCAACAAGATGCTGGCTGCAAGGGGCTGGCTGCTTGGAGCGTTCTCGTTATCTGAATGCTTATCAGTATTTGCATGTGACCTTGTTTAATATTTCAAACAGATGTTATCAGTTCCCCCGTGTACTTGGTACACGCGCGCAGATAAAAGTATGACTACTCTTTCTACTCTAATTTCCTCTCAGAGATTCCATATCACAAGTTTGAGATAACGATAGCTTGTTAGACTCTCAATCAAGTAGATAAATATGATTTGTTAGCGAGTGTTTTCAATTTTGTTAACACAGAAGTCTTTAGCAGTTGCAGGATGCAGTATAATAGTGAGTTGTAGTATAGCATTAAAAATAGAATATATGATGAAGAAAATAGGAACAAGGATACCCATACAGCACAAGATATTCTCAGAATGTTCTCACAATGTGAGAACATTCTTTTTTCAGAATATTTGTTTCGGAATGTTCTAATAACATTTATAGAATTTCAAACTTCAATCTTGAATATTCTGAGTACATTTATCAGTAGTGGCTCGTGCCTTAATGCATTGGGGGTGCGCAAGAAAAAAATTAAGGGCTCGCCTCTATTTTCCCCGAAAAAGTATTATAAAAAACCTATTTACTAAACTTAATAATTATTAACTACTTACCAAGTTTTCCTCTAGATGGTTATAGGTTATAGTAGTTAAAAAGTCCTTTCCCTGGATAATTACTAACACAAATCACAATTCTGTCAACACTCAGCATTCACTTTAGTTTATAAGTTATAACATAACAGACCTATACTTATTCCTTAAACAAAAATCCATACGTCTATTTTTGATAGCCACACACTGTTCTAAAACTATATAATACTAACACTATATTTTAGCCTATATTTAATTATCGTTGTTTCAATTACGTAATATTTTGCTGTATACAAATCAACACTAACATTGCTTGCATTAAAGATAATACGGTCCTGGCGGTAAAATGAGCGATTACGCCTGTGATTCGAGAACAGCATAACTGTATGCCGAGTCCCATCCTGGTCCGTTAAGCTGGAGCGATGTGGGCAAGGTCAAATATTCTATTCTCACAATAACAAAGGGTCGCCCTACAAGATTCAGTGCTGGGTCTTATTATGCTGTGCTGCAAGTGTGGAATTTTAAATTGCACAACGGGATTGCTTATTCGGTCGTTTTTGACGAAGATAGTCGATCATTTCGCATTGAAGTTTCCCATTTAGTTAGAGCGCCGAAGAATACACGCCGACGCAAGACTCAGTGTATGGATGTATATAACGTCGGCAACCATTTACACACTATACTTCTTTTGATTCTGTATTAATGGCTGCCGACTCTGCGATCCTCAATATACTAATTTTGTTTGTATTTGTAGAATGCAGGAGGTAAAAAATTAAAATGTATTAAAATATAGCATAGCAAAAATATTATTTTTCCCCGGCAGGCGGCAGTGCGCGCGCACGGGCGCACTTATTGAGGACCCCCTGACATTCATTCAATCACAACCTGGAAATTCTTCATCAATATACTGAGAATAATTGAATAGATTATTATTCCGAATATTCACTAAGAATCTGCTTGAGATGTCCTTATAATATTATATAACTTTAAAATTTAATGAAAAAGATAGATGATGATTACGTGGTGAGAATTATAATAGTAACTATTTTGCATGTTTGGTTCTGTTACTTGTCTGTGGTAAACACATGCGAAAATTGAATATTTAGGCAATCCCTTCTTTAGGCATAGAACGCATGTCCATGTCACCGGAAAGTGAAGATAGCAAATAGCAAGATGGCCGCTAAACGTAAATGAAAATTAATGTTAACTTGAACGGTTTGTTTTCAATGTTGTAAGTAGGTATAGATAGCCGGTTCTGAGCCCTCCACTTCCTCCACTTGGCGCCGGCGCAAAGCGCCGGCATGACGTCACAGTGACGCCATTGGGTGGGGATTGGGCGGGGGCCCGCCACGCCCCTTTTGGGGCGGAGCCCCACCCCGCCCACTTGGGCAGGGCTCCACACCCGACCACACCCTAACTGGCGCGAAGCGCCGGAATGACGTTTTGGTGACGTCACTGGACAGAGAGCCAATAGGGCGCTAACTTGAGGTGACGCAATCCAAAATGGCGGCCAAGATGGCTGACCGGAAGTGAAAAAAACTGGGAAATTTAAAATTTTAGCCGGTAGGTGGCGCCACTAATTAAAGTAAGAGGCTCCGCCATTTTGATTTTTGCAAAAAGTGACGTAACAAATATGTCGGTTAGCGCAGGCGCAAACCTAAATTTTTAGTTTTTGATTAAAGTCCTAAGTGTGGGGTGTCGTTTTACTCGGCTTGGCAAGCAGGATTCAAAAATGGTATTTGCGCAGGCGCAAACCTAAATTTTTAGTTTTTGGTTAAGTTCTAAGTGTGGGGTGTTGTTTTACTCGGCTTGGCAAGCAGATTTTAAAAATTTTAGAATATGTGAATGCCCGGCATGCTCGATATGGCAACATAGCAACAACTACATGTGTAGAACAACCTTGACACGTGACAGGAAATGAGTCATATGTTTACCATCTCAGTCAGATGATATTATTTAAAGAAAGCAAGATGTTAGCATTTTAAGGTTGAAAATAAAACAACTGATTTAAACACAATTAATTTATTAGGATAAATTCACAAGACTTACATACTAAAATATTACATAATGGCTCTTACAATGCCAGTTAGAGGTTTATATTCAAATACACAATCATGAATAACTAAACAGTAGGCTTTGGTTCTATTGGGAAAATTGTTTTTACTCATAAACTCCACTTTGATGTCCACTGTTGACGACTTGATTGACTCATTCTGGTGCTGACAGTCAATTACAAATAGAGCTCGATCTTTAAACTCATCATAATTTAGGAGAGGCTCTGCTATGTTTTTATAACAAAAACTTTTTTGAAAATCTGTGTACATCTGGTAAGCTTCAACATATTTAGATTTTTCGAAATCCATATTCATAGATTCATAAGGGTAGCATTCTGAATTGAGGAACACTCGTAGATCTACCATACCAATATTATCAAAAAAGTCACCTTTCTTGCTTACATTATCTTTTCGATCTGTTTGAAATGCTATAATCACATATCTAGGTCTTTCTAAGTTTGTTGCAGTTTTAACAGACCATACATCTTTATTAATATCTCTAAGCGCTGGTAGCTCATATATGTCCCATTTGCGGTATGCTAGAAATATAGATGTGTCTTTTGCAATTTTATCCATCAGTTCCAACTTCATTTTATCGTTTGGAAATACATGTTTAGCTTTTAAAAACATGTTGGTTACAGTTATTTTAGATCTTGCACTACCAGTACTATAATAACTGTTGGCATCACTTCGAGCTCTTGTAAATCGGAAAGTATGTTTACCGCAGAGAACTCCTTTAAAGTGATGGAAGAAACTGAAGAGGTACCAGAGAGGCATGAGCAAGTGAAACTTGTTATTGTTTAAGGTGATATGATCTGACGATACATTCACTCCGGCGTTGCTAAGAGATTTGGCTTCATTCTTGCTAAACGAAAGCAGGGTTTTGATAGTTGTTGTGGTGTATGGGTCTCGTACTCGCTCCACTTCCTTGTTATTTAATTCATACGACACTGATTCAAACAGAGCGGCTCCTCCATTATTTGACATATAACACTCACCATCGGCATTTTGTATTGCTAAAGGTTCCAGAGCACCTTCGATTATTAGAACCGACTCTGCTAGGCATACAAAGGCATCTTGCTGATTGATGTTTATTTCGACTTCATCACTGTTACCAAAGGATTTAGTTGACGAATAGTAAGACCGAAGCTCTTCTCGATCAATGGAATCGTCAAACTCGGGGTCTTTGAATATTTTGAGTTTTGATGACATGATAACCAAGACTTTTAAGGAACTCAATATTATCGGAGCGAAGTGTACACTTTGAAGTGGTTGACTGTACTGAACTTGTTTTAGTAGATTCACTTGCTTTTATATCCTTAAAGACTAGCATTCTAGGTAATCTTTTTAAGGTTCAGACGAACAGACACCTCTTCACCTTAAAAGTTTACAGGAACTGAATCTTGATCCACGATGTCGATGCTTATATTTGAAATCTCTTGCTTGTTCACTGGTAAATAAATTAGATTCTTAGGTTCGATGTCGATTGCATAACCAGGATCAACCATCGGGGCAAACTCATATAACGTATGTGAAGGTTTCTCGTTATAGTAGGAACCAGACACAATATTAGTTTCTATACGAATCTGTTTAACATCTACTATTTCAACAGGCAAATCAGATTCATGGAAGACACCTGGTCGAAGAACTTGCTTTGAAAATCCCAGCATTCGCCCAATCGAATCATCAGCTTCAAAACTGATACTTGTGAAACATTTTATTTCACATCTAATGGTGTTCGGATTAGGTCTTAGAATCAAAGCTAGTTGCTTTTGTTCATGTGTCGCTGCAGCACCAACAAGCTCATTTTGAAGCAAGTTTTCCAAATGTGTTATTTCATATGCACCAGTAGGTATCGTGATGGTTCTCCAAGCACCTCCTTCTTTTACATAAAATTTATTTTTACCTTTATATATGTTAGGTATGTTGTTGTATGTGTGAAAACCTATCAAAGCAACAGCATAACTACCACCAGGATCCAATTCAATTGGTGGATCGTAGTCTGTTGACAGATGGGAGCTGCGGTCTTTCAACACAAAGGTTTGCGACATGACTGATACACAGAGGTTACTGTTTGAGTCTTTTATTTAAAAATTTTAAACATAAGTGACCACAATTATAAGTATTATATGTTTGATACACATCATGATTATACATTAGAGTATAGTCTTTAAGGTACTGTTGCAACTCGACTGGTGGCTTTAAGTTTCCATAGGAGTCAAAGTACTCGACTGTGTTACCACGTTTCCTAACTGCAACCCAATGACTACCAGGCTCCTTGTTGGTTTGTAAATTCATGATAAACGATTCATTTTTACGTGGTCCATTTCGAGGTAGACTATCTCGCATGTATACACCTCTAAAATATGGGATTTTCATTTTACCAGCAAATTTCAGAAGATCTTCATCTGTTAGAGGTCTTGCTGGCAAACGACTTATTCGTTTTTTGGCTTTTGCAGATACAAACCATAGCCACCACGTTGTTTCTTCAGATATAGACCCTTGCCGAGTTTCTTGCATTTCGGTTTTAATTTCAAACCACTACCTCTCTTACCCATTGCGATAGCCTCCATTGTTTTGTTGTGACGTTCTTCTTCCTCCAGTTTGTGTTTGGCTGCTTTAGCATCGTTTACGGCTTTAGCAATACCAGCAGCACCACCACCCAAAACACCAAGAGCTGATAGACCACCAAATATAAGAGGTAACAGTGGTAGGAAGCCTCCGCTTTTAGGTATTGGAATAACTCGAGGTTTCAATACATTCTTACGCCCACCAATCTGTTTAACAATTGCATGAGCGATATCAAACACTGCATTCTCTGATGGAATAAGGTTTCTGTCTTTTATAACTTCTCCAATCAGACTAAGAATGTTTTTAAAAGGAACTTTCTTCTTTGGTTTTGAGTTGGTTACATCAAGACCCATACCAAGCTTTCTTTTAACTTTCATGGTGTTTGTAACGCTCCAAGCGGCTAACTTTTCACCAAAACTTGCGTCCTTTGATTTAACTCTCTCCCAAGCTCGATTCTCCAACACCTCGTTGGCTCGATGTCTATCACTTAACTCTTTTGATTGAGAGTAAGCGATGTCGTGGTCTCTACAAGCACGGTCTAGCAGATTGATACCTTGATCACCTCTGGCAAGACGTTCTTTAAGTTTAGTACCCGGACCACAAAATTGATAACCAGGTATGTGTAACTCAACAGGCAGCTTGTTAATAGCTGTGTTTACAAGACCTTCACCCTGTGACACCAACATTGATACTAACTATATGACTCACTTGCATCTGTCTATATATGTTTATACTTACCGAAAATATAGTTTAGTTTAAGTCAAGATGCGTACCATTAAACACGCTTCTGTCTTACCTATTACAAATATAGACGATGTTGTTGATACATCATCAGAACAACAACGAAAACATGGCCCTCTCTTGCCAAACACAGTTAGATGTATCATATGTGGCCCGAGCGGGTGTGGTAAAACAAATGTTATGCTAAGTTTATTGTTTGAACCGAATGGTTTAAAGTTTGATAACGTGTATGTATATTCAAAGTCTCTATATCAACCTAAATACAAGATGTTAAAGGATGTGTTGAAGGCAACAAAAGATGTTGGTTACTATCCATATAGTGAAAACGATGAAATATTAGATCCAGCAGATGCCTTGGGTAACTCTGTGTTTATATTTGATGATGTAGCTTGTGACAAACAGGATAAAATGAGAGCATACTTAAGTATGGGAAGACATAAGAATATTGATTCGTTCTATCTCTGTCAAACATATACTCGAATACCGAAACATCTAATACGTGATAATGCCAATGTGTTGATTCTCTTCAAACAAGACGAAACCAATTTAAAACACATCTACGACGATCATGTAACGACAGATATGGACTTTAAACAATTTAAAAATATATGCTGTGAGTGTTGGAAAGACAATAAGTATGGTGTGTTGGTGATTGTAAAAGAAAACGAAGTACACAGAGGGAGATATAGAAAAGGATTCGATAGCTACATATTAATCTAATTGACTACAACCAACAACAACAAAGAGATGTCTAGCAGGACAACCAACTATCTAACAAGACAGACAACCTGTCTAACAACCTGTCTAAAACAACCTGTCTAAAACAACCTGTCTAAAACAACCTGTCTAAAACAACCTGTCTAAAACAACCTGTCTAAACCAACCTGTCTAAACCAACCTGTCTAAACCAACCTGTCTAAAACAACCTGTCTAAACCAACCTGTCTAAAACAACCTGTCTAACAATCTGTCTAACAACTAGATAGGTAGACATACCACCAATTCGAAGCTAGTACACCTTAAACCACCAAACTGTTTGCATCTCTTAACACGATCTGAAACAAATAACTTTAGCAAGATGGAGATGATGGGTAAACAAGAGAGAAAAATCAAGAAAAAGATTTTACAACTTGCCGAAAACATTCGAAAAAAACATTTAATGCTTAAGCTTGGTAGAGTTGAGAATGATGAGGTCCTACAACGTTTATATAAACCAATTGTTGAACCACTAAGTGAAATATCTAAAAACACATCGGTACTTAAACTACAACCAACGGCTGAACAAATCAAAGAAGAAGAAGCTTCTGCTGATGTACCAGAAAAGAAACCCAAAGTTGAGTTCCTTAAAGATCATGAAGTTTTTGAAGCAGAACCAGAGGTAGAGACAAGTTCTGATGAGGATATTCCAACATTTGAAGAGCTTGAGGCAGATCTACAAACTGTCACAAACAACCCAGCATATCAAGAATTTTTGGAGCAATATCCTGAACGAGTTCGGTATTATGTAGACAAGTATTTTACTGAACCACCGAGGCTTGCTACTATTGATCAAACGTATGGTGCTCGCTACGCTAAAGATACTGGTAGCTGGAGTCTTGGCAACAAACACTTGGACTTTACTGATAATGACATACGACTAGGTCAAAGGAGATATCCGCAAACACAAGGTCTGCTAGAATTGATATTTATGAAAACACCTAGATGGTATGACGATCTTCAACACTATAGAGATATTCTAGAAGCAACTAGTGTTCATAAAATGAACTACGATCCCAACGCACGAACCAAGGGTTGTTCCTCGGAAAAGTATCTGACTCTAATAAAACCAGTTATAAACCCACGAGGACGAAGATCCTCAACTCCTCAAGGTTTTGGCTACGACACACATCTTAATGAAGAACAAAAAACCGAACCTAGAGCTCAGAATGTAAGCAACAACTATATGATACAAAATAACAAACAAATAGAATATGTCTATTGGGATGATATAAATGAGTTGGTTGATAGACTTAGACTTTTAGTAGCTTCTCAAGTTGCTGGTAATAATGCTCATAACAACGAAATTCAATCAATCATTGAAGAATTAAAGGAAGTCAGTGTTATTGCTTAGTTAACCTAGATATATGTCATACATACATACCTATTGCTTAGTATAAAAATGTCTATCGATAAGTTCGGACGTTCCCAGTCCAATAAATGCTTTAAGTTTAAAATCATCGAAAGAGAACTTTTCCCAAGAACTACAAGTGGTGACTTTGATTTGCAAAGCCATAGATTGTGTAACGTTGGTGATCCAATCGATCCAACAGATGGTGTAAATAAAAAATTTGTAGATGCATGGATAGATGACTATCAGAAAAACAAAGACGAAGTGACAGAAAGAATAATTGCCATCTTACTTGAAGCTGTGCACAAACCAGAGTTGGTTGATTTAAAAAACGAATTTGAAAATAAATTGAAAAATTTAGCTAAGGACATAACTGCTCAAGTTTTAAAAGACACTGATCTGTCAAAGAATAACAAGTTAAGGAAGAAGTTGGGTGAAATAGACAACAAACTAAAAGATTTACATAACAAGTGGATACTCTTAAATCCATCATCACCATGAAACGGAAAATAGTTGAACCATCTGATGCTAAGAAGCAAGTAATAAATGAGTTATACACACCAGCACGAATCAACTTCAAACGTAGACGTACCATAATTAAAGGTTTAAATGACTTGTGGCAGATTGATTTGGCAGAGTTTCAAGACTATCATCGCGAAAACTCTGGTTACAAATACATTTTAGTGGTTATCAATTGTTTTTCAAAATATGTGTGGACTCGTCCGCTTAAATCTAAAAATGCTGAAGAGGTGACTAAAGCTATGGCTGATATTTTAGCTAATAGTACAACGCCCTCTAACGTTCAATCTGATCTTGGTAAGGAGTTTTATAACTCCAAATTTAATGCCTTAATGAAAAAATATAACATCAATCACTATAGCACTTATAGTGTGAAAAAGGCTGCAATAGTGGAAAGAGTTATACGTACCTTAAAAGAGAAGATCTACAAAAATTTCAACTTGTTTGGCTCCTACAAGTGGTTAAATACACTACCTGATGTCACTACTAACTACAACGCTACAATTCATAGAACAACTGGTGTAAAACCTAAAGATGTTAATAAGAAAAATGAAGAAGCTATCCGTAAACAAACATATTCAAATATTAAAGTTTTTGATCAGAATAAATTCAAAGCGGGTGATGTTGTACGTCTAAGTAAAGCAAAAGCTCAATTCGAAAAGGGGTATACACCTCGCTGGTCAACAGAGTTATTCAAGATTGTTAGTGTTCATTTCACAAATCCAGTAACATACTTTCTTGAAGACATGCAAGGCAAGCCTATCAGTGGAGGATTTTACGAGGAAGAACTACAAAAGACTAAACAAACAGACATCTATCTGGTTGAACGCATCTTGAGGAAGAAAGGCAAGAAACTCTATGTAAAATGGTTGGGCTTTGATAAATCTCATAATTCTTGGATAAATTCGGATGATGTTAAATAAACTTACTTATATATTTAGTGTATTAATATACTTAGAATAAAATAAAAGTCGTTATTAAAATTAGTGTGTTTTATTTTTCCATATTGTAACATACATACATACATACAATTAAGTCAAGTGAAAATTTAAAAATTCTGGCGTAAATCAATAATGTCCTGAATAAACTTCTCCTGTGGCACATCAACTATCTGCAGATCATTTCTATTCGTCTTGAGGTATTTTACTTCGGTCTTTATTCTATTAAAGAGATTTATAGAATTTGGATCATACAACATGTTTAGAACCACTTCGGAGTCGGGATGTTTATTTTTAAAGTTTCTGACGGCTCTTCTAAAACTCTTCTTCTGGGTTCGTATAGCATGATACGGGTACTTAGCGTCTTTCTCATTTCTTGAAAGTAAACCAAACATACTGATTTTTCCGGGATTGCTTGGTTTTGGAGATATATCTTCAATGTGTTCTGTAACTCTAGCATCTGCTTCTCGCATACGTTGCACTTCATCCTCTATCTCCATTAATTTCACTTCAATTTCTTTAAGGTTTTCCTTGTATTTTTGATTAAATTCGTTTACGAAAAAATCAAAAATAATTTGGTTGCACTTTTCATAGAAAGGATTATATATCCAACAGGCTAAATTTAATATCAAATCTTTACAGACATATGTACCAGATATCAAGTTGTTTTCAGTCTGTGTTCCACCAAAGTCCACCAAGTATGTAGCGGTTGTAGGTGTTAGTTGAGATGTTGCTTCCGGCACATCTAGGGGGCCGGAATTCCGGCCCCCTAGATGTGACTCTAAGTGGACACCTTCGGTTGAAATATTTAGGTAATCGGTATTCTGGCTACCTAAATGTTTCTTCACCTGACCGTTGTAATAGGTAATCAACTCTTTAGTTTTCTTATTTTCCAACCAATGTCTGAATCTTTTCTCACCATTTTTACATAGTTTAGTTGCATTAAAATAACCAGTGTTTTTATCAATAATTAATTGAAAGTCTCCAAATAAACCATACCAGAAGTTGTCTTTAATTTGCTGGTAGCACACATCATTTAATGTAGCCATTTTAAACACACTACTAAACACTTAGATACTCAAGAGCAGACTGAAGCACGTCTTACTTCTAAGAAAACTAAATTTTGAATGAGCTTCAGAGTATGTGTACGACAATTTATAGATGTTGACCCCACTCTACGGCTTAAAACTGTGTTTATTAATGTTTATTTCCAACCACATTAGCCGCTGCAACATCCATCCACTTTCGGCTTCTGCAAACTCCAAAGCTTTTGTATAAATCTCGTTGCTGAATTCCTTAAATATATTTTCAAACTCAGTTGAAACTGTGACATTTTTGTTTTTAGTATTGAATGACTTCATTTCTTTTATATTCCGACTTTGGAGCACATACAATCCAAACAATTCCAAGTTCATTTTAATTTGATTATGTTTAGCTAGAGAAGCTTCAATTAGATGAAACACTTTATGTTTCACAGTATCCATGGCTAAGTTTATGTCATTACCATCTAAGTTAATACGATAGGTGGCCACTCTATTTTTAAAAGCTTGAGCAAGCATATGCACTTGTTCAACTTGCCATGGCTCACATACTTTTGCCTTGTGAACTTCACTACGTAAATGTCCAGAAAATTTATTCTTTTTCACTTGTATCGAGCATGACTCACAATATCTCATCTTAACTACAGATGGTTAACTAATGAATAAAACACATGTGTTTCGTTTAAGTAGATATATTAACAAACATGTTTACGATACATATCCTTAAGTACAGTGTAATGTTTAAAACAAAAGTAAATTAACATAAATAATGCAAGACACATAAGAAAACCTGTTGATATAAACATGGAAATATAATTTGAGGTAAACAGGTAAGAATTATTTAATACAAGAGTTCTCCAATCAGATGTCTCACCACGTGTACCATCATCAAACAGAAACATAAGTTTGTAATGCACCACTTCAGACTTGCTTTTGGACATGTTGTACATTGAAAGTTGTATAAGTTCATCATTGTTTAGATATGTTGTTGCTGTAAGAGCTGACCATATCATGCAGTCATCGGTGTCGAAACAAATTCGTACTTCTGTTACATTGGGTGGTTTGTAAATATACAACACATTTTGACATAGTGCTGTCAGGATGATGAAGCTTGCTTTAAGATGAGTCATTATATATCGTGTGTATTTCTTTGAAACGATCAAGTACTTGCTTCTTTGTAAAGTGTAAGCACTCTAACATACTAACTCGGAATGAGGATTCATAGTCTTTTAACATGGCTTTTATAAGCTTTATCACCTCCTCGTCACGTGGTAGCTCCTTCTTATTAACACATTTGAGAACATCAGCAACACAATAGAGGAAATCACTAAGTCGAATATCAAAGTTCAAATCGGTTAGAAACTTCAGCTTTTCGTTGATGATTTCAACCAGATCTAGTAGCCGTTGAACTGCGTCTTCGGTTAAATAAAAAGTAATAGAATCATCTGAGATTGATATACCTTTACTGTCTACTACTTTAATAGGTTTGATGGTACATATTCCAATATTTTCAGGTTCGATCTTATTAGCTTTAGTAAAGTACTCTTCAGCTGTGTTTTTCAATGTTGAAATAAAATACTCCCATTCCCATGAGCCAGATGAGATTGTTATATTTGTATTTGGTGCATATAAGCATGTATTTATAATTTTAATTATTGGAATCAATCCGGCCGCTTTTGATATACCAATTGCAACACTTAGAGCTGGAGTAATGGCATACCTTGTTTCCAGTAGCATTCTACTTTCTTGCTTAATATCACTAATATTCTGACGTAGAGCTGCATCAATTTGGCCCCAATAACAATCACAAACATTGCTATTAATAGGTTCGTCGTTAACATCCATACCATACATGTTGAACAGAACAAATACACTAATATATAACTACTGGGCGCAGACTACAGACAACAACTGATGTACTTGCTTGCTACCTAATGTTTATATATACTTATACCCCCACTTTTGGCTTGTTATTGAAACTCATTTAACCGTCATCGGTGTTGTTGCTATGGCATGTTTGTTAGAACAATATTTGTCGAAGGTCACTCTCAAATTTGAAAACATATGACTCATTTCCTGTCACGTGTCAAGGTTGTTCTACACATGTAGTTGTTGCTATGTTGCCATATCGAGCATGCCGGGCATTCACATATTCTAAAATTTTTAAAATCTGCTTGCCAAGCCGAGTAAAACAACACCCCACACTTAGAACTTAACCAAAAACTAAAAATTTAGGTTTGCGCCTGCGCAAATACCATTTTTAAATTCTGTTTGCCAAGCCGAGTAAAACGACACCCCACACTTAGGACTTTAATCAAAAACTAAAAATTTAGGTTTGCGCCTGCGCTAACCGACATATTTGTTACGTCACTTTTTGCAAAAATCAAAATGGCGGAGCCTCTTACTTTAATTAGTGGCGCCACCTACCGGCTAAAATTTTAAATTTCCCAGTTTTTTTCACTTCCGGTCAGCCATCTTGGCCGCCATTTTGGATTGCGTCATCTCAAGTTAGCGCCCTATTGGCTCACTGTCCAGTGACGTCACCAAAACGTCATTCCGGCGCTTCGCGCCAGTTAGGGTGTGGTCGGGTGTGGAGCCCTGCCCAAGTGGGCGGGGTGGGGCTCCGCCCCAAAAGGGGCGTGGCGGGCCCCCGCCCAATCCCCACCCAATGGCGTCACTGTGACGTCATGCCGGCGCTTTGCGCCGGTGCCAAGTGGAGGAAGTGGAGGGCTCAGAACCGGCTATCTATACCTACTGTTGTATAAGGTTATATTCTAACATAATTAATTAAAAATAATAATGTGACGTGAACAGTGTGTAATTGCAAACATAGATCCAGAGTACAGAAGCCACCAGAACATGGTGTCAGGTTATCCAAAAGTAAAACGCACCCAGTAAACAAACAAGTTTTAAAGTATCTTCTGTAATTGAGACTGACGATGGCTTCGCCAATTTTGCTTGAGACTGGATCATCTTACGAATTAGGTACACCTACATTGTATAACATATAATTAAAAATTTGTGTTATGTTCAATAGTACCTAAGTCATGCAATATAAACCACCACCACCGTTTTATGTGCATGGACTGATGGACTGGACAAGTGCAAGAATACTGCAAATCTATAGAATTATCTAAGCAAGATCTCGGGCTTTTTACTCCTGTGGAAGAAGTTAATTATGTGAGAAGTATTACTATAAAGTGCAGAAAATGTGTACCTGAACATATGGTGAGAAGATGAATGTACAATAAAACTTGCAATTTATCAGATACGGAATCACTTTGCCAAAGTATGCCTTTACAACCAGAATATCCAAGCTGTTGGTGACAAACATCGGGATATGGAAATAGCTTTAGAAGTAAAAATCAAGTCCTCTGGAACAGAGCAGAAAGCAAGCATACAAGGGATGATTGATGACTTTCAGTTGCAGTTTTGTGTAAGTGCAAGTGGATGTGATTTTTTAAATACTATTATGTAATGTAATTCCTTTAATGCCATACTGAAAGCCTGTAGGATCAATAGTCTAGCCAAATTACTCAATTACTTCAGTGGGGTAACCGCGATTATGCATTTCAGAAACATTGTATTTGGCTATTAAATTTTCTGGCAACTCCAAGAACTGTATCTTTATTTATTTGATTTTTATATTATTGAAATTTTAATTGTTTTATTAATATTTTATTCAGATTTCTTTAGAAAAACGTTTCGAAAGTAAATGAATATGGATCTCTGGAACATCATCCATACATAAACCTCTCAAAAAGGCATCTGAAACATATCACCAACATTTTTAGAAAAAAGTGCAGTTCCCTTAAATCGAACATCGAACAGAAACAGACTTCTTAATACCTTAACTGCGAAGAAATTGTTACCTTCCAACAGTATACAACCTAAAAAATTAAATATTTTGCAGACTAGAAAGGCAAACTAGGAAGTTTGGAGCAATGACAATATTAACCCAGAAATGCTTTTAAGAATTAAAAAAAAAGTTGGCTACACAATCTGAATAAATGTGAAATACTCGAATTGTTGACTTATTACGTATCTGTACTTGAGTTTACAGGTGTGTGTGCAACTGGAACAATATGGTAACTTACGCAAGGGTGAGTGATTAAAGTTCAAATTCTAACCTGTTGGACTTGCTTATACGAAAATATATAAAAGGCCAGTTAAATGGTGGGAAATCAGTAAATTTTGAAGAGAAATCCAATATTTCATATCTTTGCATTTTCTTAATTTCTGTATCATTCAAAAAATGTATAAGGGTGTTTCGCATAAGAACCGACATAGGGCAGGGGCATGTAGGTAAAAGTAAAATATGGTCATTTAACGCAATTTACCCCTATATTAAGTTGCACCCCTGTGAAGTTATAGGCCTTCAAAGTGGGGTTTCAAATTTCGAAAAAAAATCAATCTCTCTGTAATACTTCAACTTAGAAAAATCAAATTTGGTACCCTTTTTGAGTGTACCAAGAGCATTAATAAATGGTTAGTAGAGTTCAATTAAGGCATTTGAAAGGGTTGACTAGGGGCACAATTTTTAACAGGTTGGTGGATTTAAGAAAATATTTAATTTTATGAGGAAGTTAACTGTAAAACTTTATTACTCCTGTTATCTTCAAAAAAATTTCTTGTTTTCAAGAAAAACACAAATATGTAAAGAAACATATTTTTTCAATCTTACTAAAAATCATCGAAAATTAAATATTTGCCCATAAACTTATGTATAGGTCAAATTTGACAATCAGGTAAAACTCGGGACGCAGCAAGTGCGTTATGGTAGTGAATTTTCTTAAATATGTTTTTATTGCAAATATGTCTGTTTTCTTTTTATTTAAGAAAGCAGACATCAATTTTGGTTACCAGTATAACCTATATAGTAAAAACAATGTGTTATGTTTCATAAAAATAACTTTATTATGTAAAAATGTACAAAAATTTCCAAAAGTAAACTTAAAGTGTTCCCACAAAAACTCGTTTCTTGGTCAACCTTATAGGTTAATTGGGCTATTCAAATATGAAGCATTTGATCAAAATTCGCTACCATAACGCACTTGCTGCATCCAGAATTTCTTTTCTTACAAACATGCATTATATTTCGATGGAAAATGCAAAAATGCAATAACATAAGGCGTGTTTGATTAAAAAAATAAGAAAATTTGTATCACCAACGACTTATGGGCCACCCTATGATTGTAGAAATATTTTTTTAAGATGTAGCTTAAGACACCCTATAATTAATATATAAAAAAAATTTTCATATCTTGTATAATAACGGATATATTGAGCTTTATTGATTTTTTACGAAAATTCGACAAAAATTATATACCATTAAACGATAAACTCTATAGCTTAGGCTACTGCCAAGCATCAGAGAAAGGGTCTATTTTAAATTAATTTTCTGGAAATATTTTAGTAAAATGAAGGACAATGACGGTTGAAGCTAAGACTTCTGGGTTTGTGAAACATTCTTCTTGAGACATTTTCTCTCCATAGACCGTACTAGATTCAAGTTCTTTGCCTAAATGTTGCCAATTTTTGACGTTTAAAATCGCAATTTTGACATTTTGAGGAAAATCCCAATAAATTTTTATTTAAATGCCTATAACTTTTTTGTCTTTTGATCTATAGAGCTAAATTTTGGTAGGTAGCTTACGTATAATGATATAAACCCGCGTACCAAATTTGGTTGTCCTTGCTTTGTTAGTTTTTGAGAGATAAATTTTTTACAATTTTTTTCGAAAGAAAACTCAAAATTTTCCGGGAAAACCTGGGCCGATTTTCCTGGCTAACGAACTTATCCAAGCCATTTGTAAAAGGAAGGTACTCACCAAATTTAATCAAAATCGGCCTATAATTTTTTGAGTTATCGGTGTGATACATACATATATATATATATATATATATATATATATATATATATATATATATATATATATATATATATATATATATATATATATATATATATATAAACATATAAAAATTGAAACTGACCCCGGATATGTGTTCTGGGGGGCCTAATTAGCGGTCATTTGAAGAAATTTTTTCAAAATTCAAAAGTCGTGATCTCCTCATTAGTGAATTTTTTTTAAGAAAATTCACTAAAAAGTGAGAATAAGTATATTTTATTAGAAAACAGACAACTCAAGCAACATAAATAAAAAAAATTGCTATCAAGAAGTTATAGAAATTCTTCAACATGATAATATAACAGGCATCTATTGAATTTTTGATGATTTTAAGTAACATTGATAATGTATGTGTCTTTAGTTATTCGGGTTTTCCTTGAAAACGACAAAAGTTTTTTGAGAAATAACAAGAGTAAAAAAGCTTTATAATTTACTTCCCCATAAAATAATGTTTTAGATCCGCCAATAGGTTAAAAAATTCTGTAACATTTTATGGGTGCATCACGACTATTCAATCCTTTGAAATGCTTCAATTAAACTCTACTCACCAACAATTAATGCTCTTAGTACACCTAAAACGTGTTTTGCTAAGTTGAAGAATTACTGAGATATTGATTTTTTTCGAAATTTAAAACCCTACTTTGAAGGCCTATAACTTCTCAGGGATGCACCTTAATATAGGGGTAAGTTGCGTTAAATTACCATATTTTACGTTCCCCTACATGCCCCTGCTCTCTGTCGTTTCTTATGCGAAACACGCTGTAAATCTTTTTTTAAACGCAATGTTCCCATAAGTATATGTATGAACATTTTGAGAAGATTCATTGAATGTTCGTGGAACATTTCCAGAAGATACTGGGAGCTCCTAAGAATATTATAAATAACATTCTAAGAACCTTATTAGGATGACAGAATCTGTCCCATTCTCATGTTCATAGAATGTTCTATGAATATATATTGTACCTTGTGAGAATGTTCTGGGGATGTTTGAATATTCTTTCGAGACATTCCTAATATATTCTCAGAATATGTCTGTGCTGCCTGGGAAGACGAAGAGGGTTTCTGCCCCTCACCCAAAAACACGGGGGTTCTCCTTCCCCTTGCACATCCATAAAACTACCTTCAAAGCATAAAGCACAAGGAAATTTTCTTGGGAGCAACCCTCAAGAAAGTTACTGGACCTGGGCGAATATGTTTAAAGTTTAAAGGAATTATTGCTGCAAAGTGTGAAAAACGCATCTCTTCAAAGTCCGACTAAATGTTTTTTTAACATTTTCCGCTCAGATTTTCTCCCCGCCCAGCAACCCTATTAACTCTTGGTCGCTTAAGTTTCTTAGTGGTTGTTTGCACCAAATTTGCCTTGTGGATTGTGCATCCAAGGGGGGTTTTCAGCATGTTTCTGAAAAAAAATCTAAAAGCCCTCCTTGCAGTAAACTGTAAATTTACCGAAATTACATTCCACATTGTCACCTATATGTCTTTTTCAGACAATATCGAATACAGCACTACAGTAAATAAATTCACTTGCTGTTTCACTCCTTTTTTATTTTTATATTACATTTATAAGCACAAGATAAGTAAGTATAATAAAGGGTGGACCTTAATTAACATTGGGGCTACACAAACTTAAAAGTAGAGAACACATTTAGATAGTGGATGTGTGCACACAAAAATTTGTAAATAAATTAGAAAATCTAATAAAAAAACAACAGTTTTACGATATGATTTTAAATAAACCAATAGGCATACGTTTCGCGGCTATTTCGCAATTCGCAAGTGTATGAATCTAGGTTTTGTCCAAAACTACACTGAAATCCGGTCGACGCCGAAAGCAAGCACCTTTTAAATTAGGCTCGATAGGGTTGGACGCTAAGCAAATGTACGTATGTCTAATTTTAAGCGGGACTGTACCTGTTTGAAACGTACAATAAGAGAAATACAGAAAGTGTTATGTACTAAACTCACTAAAAAAAAAAACTAACCTGCGAAATCATCGATAATAAAAATTATGGATCTAATGAATTATCTATCAGTATCGTTCTCATTTTTTGAGCAGGTTTTGATACTTGCAGAGAACATTGTCGCATGCTAAAATTTAGCGCTTTTGAAAGCAAACATTGTCCCGGTATTATAAAAAATGGGCCAGATCTGACATCTACAAAATTGTTAGTTGATTGTACAAAAGTCTGCATCTATAATATTTTGTGCTAACTAGAGCAGTTGGGAATACATACTACCTGGTTCCGCACCGAGATGGCGTCCCTGTCTACGTTAGATTTTTGTCGACCATTTATTTAAATATCATAGCAGTACAGGTAACATCATCTGTCTTTGTCCAACATTGTAGATATTGCATTACAGAATTTGAAGTGAGGTCGAGGGTTATTTTTATTTTAATTTCGAATAACACTATTTTTCTTTGACCAAAAGACCTGAAAATTGATACAGAACGTTGTCTATCTATGTTCTTTTAAATTGTAAATTTTCGTTTATATCACTAAATGAATTTGAGTGATATTGCGTTTTAAAAAATATTTTTAAATTTTTTGTTAAGAACAATTGGGCCTTAAGATCTGATGAACTTATCCAAGCCATTAACAAAATAAGGGTAATTCCCAATTATGGTCCAAATCAGTGAAATATTTTTTAGTTATCGGTTGGATACACACACACATATAAACATTTTAGCTGACCATGGAAATGGGTCCCAGGGGCTCTAATTCGCGCTCATTTGAAGAAATTTTCTGAAAGTCTCACCATCGATACATCTCTATTAGTGAATTTTCTTAATGAAAATCCACTAAAACTCACTAAGCGAGTAAATTAGGAGGGATAGTTATAATATTACAGACATTTTCAGAGTAAGTAGAGATATTACAGATGTTTTAAAAATATCACAGAAAATAAAATTCAAGCCTCAAAACTTCAAAATCTACATGAATCTAATAGACCCACTGCTATTTATATTTTGCCGACAACTTCTAAAAGGGTGTTTCTCACCTACATTTTTGAAAATGACAGATCTATTAATGACCCAAAAGAAATGTGTAAAACTATAAATGAATATTTTCAGGATATTTATGAGGACCCGCAGGAACATTTAACCTTAAATAACCGCTTGTTTGAGGGCCCTAACAAATTAGCGAGGAATTAAAGACAGATTCATGCCCAGTTTCACAAAGCTTGATTAAATATTTAACGGGCGATTAGTTAATCAAGGATTAAGACCCCAATCACAGACTAGAATTCAGGTTGTTGCCACGACAACCAAATATTTTGAAGCTGTGATTGGTCGTCTGAAGCTCTAATTAACTAACCGGCCGTTAAATATTTAATCGAGCTTTGTGAAACTGGGCATGAGACTCTTCTTTTACACTGAAACAAATAACAAGGGCATAAAGGTCGCTTAATAAAGAAAGTCCACGGAACAGACGGACTAACACCTGAGTTTTATTTATGCGTTTGGACTAGAATAAAAAAAAACACCTTAACATGCTGAATAAGTCTATTGAAATACGGTGTTTTCCAAAGTCTCTGAGAACAGCGATAATGTCGTTACTCTACAATCAAGGTGATAACAGGTTATTAAAAAACTGGCGGCTAATATCAATAATAACAACAGATTATAAAATCGTTTCGAAATATCTCGCAAACAGAATCTCAAATGTTATTAATGAACCAGTTCATCCACACCAATCCTTTTGTATCCCTGATAGATCGATCTATGATGATAGTTTACACACACACACACACACACACACACACACACACACACACACACACACACACACACACACACACACACACACACACACACATACACACACACACACATATATATATATATATATATATATATATATATATATATATATATATATATATATATATATATATATATATATATATATATATATATATATATATATAGACCTTATTGAGCATGTCAACAAGACAAATTCTAATGCTGCTATATTGTTACTTGATCAAAGCAAAGCCTTTGATCGAACAAGCTATAGATATTTGTTTCACACACTTCGCAATTATAATTTTGGCTCAAATATTAGAAATTACATAAAAACGTTATACACAGGGGCTTTGTGTGATAAAATAATGTCAAGCTTTACAACAGCCGCTATCAAGTTCATCACAGGTATTAGACAAGGATGTTCGTTATCCGGAATCCTCTTCACACTGTCCTTTGAACCTTTGTTTCAAATGGTAATAAAAGATTGACAGACTTTAGACTACCAAGGCAACAAAATCCAGAATATAATCTCTGAGTGACTGCATATGCAGATGACGTAAGTACAGGGTGATTCGCAACGTAATGGACACAGAACGTGTACGTGTAGAGGACCTCAAAACATGCCGATTTTTTATATAAAATTTTTCTCTGACGCACTTGGTTGGTGAGATATTGACCTCGGAATATTCTTTAATATTTATAGGAAACAGCTGTATTGCAGCAGTGCCCTAACATAGAACAACCAAATTTGGTACATGGTTCTCTTTTATTAACATCGTTATTTGACACAAATTTGAAGTAGATATGAACTCAAAAAGGGGCGAATTAGAGGTGGGTCACCCTTTTCATGATTTGGCTTTTTTAAACCCTAACCATTGGTTTGTCGGAAAATTGACAAGAGAAGAAAAAGATAGAAAATTTAATTAAACATAAAATTGATTGACTCTACCTTTTAATTAGGTTAAGGTTTAAAAAACAAATCATTAAAAGGGTGACCCTCTCCTAACTCACCCCTTTTTGAATTTATATCTACTTCAAATTTGTGTCAAATAATGATGTTGATAAAAAGAAACTACCTACCAAATTGGGTTGTTCTATGTTAGGGCACTGCTGCAATACAGCTGTTTCTTGTAATTATTAAGGAACCTTCCGAGGTCAATATCTCACCAACAACCATGGACGTCAGAAAAAGATTTTATGTAAAAATCGGCATGTTTTGAGGTCCTCTACACGCACACATTCTGTGTCCATTGCGTTGTGAATCATCCTGTATAACACCCACTTCTCATGATGAAGTAAACATGGCTTTGGAGTGCTATAGTGACTACTCGGCTGCCGTCCTCAATCTGGAAAAACCTTTTTTTACATAGAGCTCCGGTTCTTACACAACCTGCAGGCTTAGCGTTTGTAAGTTTATTAGAGTAACTTAACGATGCAGCCATTCAACTTAGTTTCATTATAGTGAGGAAACGTCTAAACATCAAAAGAAAAATAGATGTTATAAATCTTAAAAATTTTGATATATGGAAAAAAAAAGACAAAAGTGTAGATTGACTATTACAGCAGCAAGTTAGATGAACATTTGGGTGGATGGTATACAGGCCATTTAAATGTTTCAACAGAAGCACCACACTTTTCGTCTACATACTTAGTGAAAATTGGGGGGGGGGGGGGGTATCAGACTGAAAACGCCTTGCTATGTGGTACATATATTTGCAAAGATTTGATATTAAATCTGGCTTGTTGGATATCCAAGCATTCTACGATAACTAAACAGAAACATGATTTTAATACAAAAAAAGAGTGGTAAAAAAGTTTGATATATGAAAAAAAAAGAAAACCAAAGAGTTGATTACCTATTACAACAGCCATTTAGAGAAACCTTTGAGTAGCAGGAATTCCGGCTACCTAAATGTTCCAACAGAAGCAGATCACTTATCCCCTACAGCTGCTACACACTTAGTAAATATTGGTGGAGCGTAGACTGAAAACCACTCGACATCTGGTACGCTACTGTTTGGGAGGTCTTAAGAATACTTTTCATACTATTGACAATATAAGCTGGTCATCCTCTGATGAAATAAAAATATTGGGAATATAATATAAAAATGATGTTTTGTCCAGCAATCAAGAGGTTTTAGAGCAACTCTATAACAAAATAAAAGATAAGTGTAAGAAGTGGAAGGGTATTTTCATGTCACTTTCTTGTAAAAGGAGATCCCTAGTTATAAACCAAATAATTACTCCAAGACTCTGGTATCACCATCGGATTTTTCCGGTCGATAAGAATTTCTTAATCAGAATACAAAAAATAGTCAGATTTGTTGTAAGGATAAGGTCCGAAGAAAACAATACCCGTGTCAACTGCCGGTTCTAATTTTATTAATAACATATATTAAAAATAAAAAGCATGAGAAAGATAATGTACAAATAAAGTTAAATTTTTCATGTAAAATATGACAGTTCCTTCGTTTTTCACTCCTACTCTGCTTATTTGTGCTCGACTACAAGGCAGATCATCGAATAGGCCGAACACTGAAATATCTCCGGCATCCTCCCACATGGGGCATGGGAAAACAATTTTTACGAATGCCCAGGAGACATATTATAAATGGGGGCAAAATCAATCATAACTTTTAGGTTTATACACAACCCTTCCCGAACGAGACAACTGGTACTCTGCTTTAATTGGTCACTCCCGCACTATGACTAGATTCTTGAACTGCAGGTTCTTCGTGACTAACAGCACTGGTCTCCCTAAGAACAGACTCCTCTTCTATGTCACATTCCAATGGGTAAACCCTCGGCACTGGCCGTAACAACTCACCGTTAGCCACACCAAGACGCACCAACCTGATGATGCCATCTCTTTCTGGAATCAGCGCTCGTACTCTCCCAAGCGGCCAATGAAGACGCTTCTTCTGGTCATCACCAACTACCACTAGCTCACCCAAGCGCAAAGGGTGAGACGACCTACGTTTGACCAAAGTCTCAGCTGTTCATTCCGCAACCTTAGTCGAAGGTTTTCGCGAGATACCAGCATCGGGAACAATAGCTTATTATGATACAAAGTGATACAGTGTAAGACAAAAGATAGTAAAACTGCAAAGATAGCATTCCCATAGGTATACGACGGAGTTGTTCCAACCAAGACACCAATAAACAATGGAATATTTGATGCAGAGATGGACACCTGCATCCAAGAACAATCGACGCCTCATCCGTAATTATATAAAAGAGTATAGCATGAGGGCTCGCCGTTCACTTGTCGCAGTTTAGTCTGAGTCATTTCGTACTAAGTAATATTATATCACATTTATATTGATATCTGTTTTTTTAATATTTATATTTTAAATGTATCATTTAGCGTATTTTTTGTATTAGTAAAAAATTGTTTTAAAAAGTCAATCGTGTTAACCCGAAAGTTAACTGACGCAGTCGTTAGTATCCGTTAAAGAACCAAGTTGATATTGATTCTTAGCGTATCGACGCATGATAACCAAGTAAAGAACCAAATAGAGCCATGCAGGGCCAAATAGAGCCAAGCACAGCCAAGCAGAGCCAAGCAGAGTCGAATGCAGTCAAGAACAACAATACTAATGTAAGTTGTTTGCTTTTTTCCTTTACTTCACGTTTTTTTCTTCATATTTCAAGTTATAATCCTGTATTTTGTTGTGTTATATGGTATATGTCTGATTCCGACGACGAATTCCCCGATTTATTACATTTAGAATACCGTTTAAGACAAAATAGCATTAGTGAGAATGTCACCTATGAAAAATATATTAAAGAGTGTAATTTAAATTATAATAATACAATGGCCGACAGATTCCAAGAATTCTACTTCAAGGCATTGCCTGAATTTGATGGACAACCCGCCAATGTAGGAAACTTTTTAGTCATGCGAACTGCTAATGAACCAGTGTTATAACGCAAATGAGAACCTGCATTTATGTCATTTTTTACTCAACTTTATCCAAACTAAATTAACAGGACAAGCTAGACTGATAATTAATACTAAAATCATTAACTCGTGGGAAGATTTAAGAAGTGCTATAGTTCAAAATTTTACGGATCAGAGGGACGATACAAGCTTAGTAATAAGTACCGTCACATAGAACACCTATTAATTTCTAATTTAATATCTAAGGAAAATAATAAAGCAGTGCAGGTACTGAAGCAAAGTATGTACCAGCAACAAACTCTGAAAGCGTTCCTAGGTAGACTTAGAAATCCAGTGGGGTTGGTCTTAACATCGACCGCTTCGACAAGTATAGAACAAGATTTAAAATTCATTTTTTCTAAAGAAAACTACGATTACAGAGACAAAAACACAGAAAAACCTAATTTCAATAATAATAAAAAACAGATTGACAACAAAGACCATTTTTCCAATGAAACAATTTTCCTAACACTCAATTGCAAAGACTTTTCCAACCTCATTATAGGAATTTTAATCAAAACAATCAGAATAATTTCCAGCCAAGACAGAATTTCCAAACACTCCGTCCAGATTTTCAACAAAATAACTGTTCAAGTCAAATAGCAGACCCTCCTATAATCCAAACGGTAATCAAAGAAATTATCCAGACTCCCATGGATACAAGTTCAAATACAAGCCCTACAAATTTCACTAGACTGCAGTCCTCAGCACAGAATAAATTATTTTCCGAGAAAATGCCATAACGGAAGAATTACATTACACAGAAAATTAACAGCAATCACCTGCTGAAATATACGACAACGAACATGAAAATTTTCCAATACCAGGGACGTCGAATACAGACCCATAATCGAAATAAATAATGTTAATAGACCCTGCCAATTACCCTTTATCGAAATTCCAGAATTAGAGGGTAAGGTCCAAATCGATTCAGGCTCGTCAAAAAGTCTTTTAAATTCCACAGTAGCATATGCAAATTTTTACAATAAGATTTATGAAAATCCTTTCAATAAAAACGCCACATGGGTATTCAAGCCGCAATAACAGGGCTAAAATAATTTTAAGGTCACTCACAGATAATGAGCAAGAATTTTGTTTATTTAATTTTAATGACAGTTACAAAGGTTTAATATGTATAGGTTTCCTAATTAAAAATCAAGTGAATACTGATTTTAAAAACAGAAAACTAATTTTAATAGAGAAAAGTATTGATAATAATTTTCCATAAAATAATTAGCATATTAGCAATGAAGGCAGCGGAGATAGTTATAGGAGTCTAGATACCAACGCACTTGGTACAGATTTGACAAATATTTTAATGAGATAATTTATTAATAATGATCTCAGACATAACCGACTCAACTGTATAAGCAGGTTAAAGTCACCAGCTGAAACGCTTAGCTTAGGTAACAATATACGACGAAGGGAACCTTATAATAAATAACCTTATAAACCTTATAAACTTGCTCATGAATGCAGCTAGTGAATATCGTAATAAAAACAGTAATATAATCCCAGCTGTTAATAAAGACACGCACGAAAATTGTAGTAGCTTTATCAGCACAAGTATGTTGCAGAACATTTACCGAATAATAATACCGTGATGTTAAATGATAGAGGGATCATTCGAAATACTTTAGCAAACCAAATAAATTGCAGTCATTTAAACGATGAAGAAACAGAAATTTTAATGTGCTTATGTAATCAATATCAACACATATTTGCACGTTCAAACTAACCATTAACACATACACATGTAATTAAACATAAAATTAGATTGACGGATGATATACCAGTCAATGCAAAGCTCTATAGATACCCTTATATCCACAAACCAGAAATAGATAGACAAGTTAACGATATGCTAGAACAAAAAGTAAATAGACGCAGCCACAATCCGTATAATAGTCCAATCTGGATCGTTTAGAAAAAATCTGATACTATTGGCAAGCAGAAATGTAGAATAGTAGTTGACTATAGAAAATTGAACGAAAAAACGATTTCAGATAGTCATCCTAAACCAAAAATAGACGAAATTTTAGATAAATTAGAGCGCGTACAAAATTTTTCGTCAATCGATTTAATCTCGGACTACCACCAAATTGAAATTGACCCTAACGACATTGACAAAATAGCCTTCAGCACCGATACAGGTCATTTCGAATATCTCAGAATTCCGTTCGGGTTGTCTGGGGCACCAGCCACATTTACCAGATTGATGCAAGATGTTCTAAGACCTCTAATAGGTAAAACATGTCTTATATATGGATGACGTAATAGTATTTTCAACACCTTTGCAGGAACATGTAGAAAAATTCAAATTAGTATTTGAAGGATTTAGGCAAAGCAAATTAGAAATACAGTTAGACAAAGGCTAATTTTAAAAAAAAGAAGCCGAATTTCTAGGACATGTGGTAACTCCAGGCGGGATCAAACCAAACCCAATGATATTAGATGCTATAAAAAAATTCCTGTACCCAAAACGCCAACAGAAAGAAAATCATTTTTAGGACTTTTAGGAAACTATAGAAAATTTATAGAAAACTTTCCACACGTTACTAAGCCTCTAACAAAATGTTTGAAGAAAAACTCAAAATTTAATGTAAATGACGAAGAATTCTTAAATGCCTTTAACTCGTGTAAAAGCATATTAATGAATGCACCCGTACTTGTTCCCCCGGATTTGTCAAAAAAATTTCTTATGCATCAAGTGTTGCCATCGCTGGCATATTAACTCAAGGAAAACCAAATTCAGACCAGCCTATAGCATATGCAAGAAGAACATTAAATGACACAGAATCTAGGTACAGCACTATCGAAAAGGAACTTTTAGCAATAGTCTAGGCGACTAATTATTTTAGACCCTATTTATATGGTAGGAAATTTACAATTTATACAGATCACAAGCGACTAAAATGGTTATTTTCTTTAAAACAAGCACACTCCAAGTTAATGAGATTGAGATTAAAATTAGAAGAATACGATTTTAAATTTGAATACAAAAAAGGTACATTAAATTGTGCAGCGGACTCACTTTCTCGTGTAGAAATAAACCCCATTGACATAGACAACAAATCTATGATAAACAATGAAGACAGGGCTAAATGGAAGGATGACAACGCTATAATAATAAAAGACAGTAATACAGACGAAACAGAAAACTTTAATGTAGATTCGTCCTCAGCACCGAGAGTACCTATTGTAGAAGAAGACATAATTAATAATAAAACCACCCAAATTTTCTTTAGAAATGCTGAAAATTCGGAAATCTAAGTTAGAAATTACAAAAAAAAAAAGATTCATTCATGCTAGTTTAAATTCAAATGAACCAGATCAGAGAATTTTATTAAAGAATATTGTTTACCTCAGCGAAAATATTACTGTGTATTTATAAATGAGAGAGATTACGAATTAGTAAGCTAAGCAATCAACCTACAATGTTAGAATCACCTAAATTTTATAGATGTCTGTTAGCTGTAGAAGAAATAAATGGCGAAGAGGAATTAAAAAAAAATTGATCTTATATCACGAAGGCAAAACAAATCATAGAGAGACGGACGAAACATACTTAAGAATTAAAAATAAATATTACTTTCCAAATCTAACGAAACGCATTGACGATATTATCAAGAACTGTGAATTATGTAAAGCATGCAAAGGCAATAAAAACCCTGTCCATATTTCATTGGAACATATACAAACGCCATCTAGACCTTTGGAAGTCTTGCACGTAGGCACATTTCAAATCGAAACATCACACCGCAAAATCCGATGACAAACGGTCCAGTCGAAAGATTCCACAGTACCATAATAGAACACTATGGACTATTTTAGACTAAATCCAAAAATATGAAACCTTGCGCTTTAACGCCTCATGGTATTTTTGCGTATAACTCCTCTATAGACTCACAAACAATAAAACCGCCCTTTGAATTGATATTTGGCTATACTCCGGAATTCTTTAATTACGATCCTGAGGTAATTATCACTCAGAAATATAAGAGTAAGCACAAAGGACTAATGAAAATTATTTACGAAGTTATACAATACAGAATTTAAAATTGCAAATACAAGATGCTAAAACGTACGAACAAAGACACTAATCAACCTTTTAAAGAAGGCGACATAGTATACAAAAAGATTCCTCCCGGGTTTCACAAAAAATCCATTTACAGGACCGTACTCGATGACTTCTATTTTAGAACACAACAAATCAATTATCTCAAACCACAGAACTGACGAACAATCAATCACACATTTACGAAACTTTCGTATTTCAGGTTCATCCTCTTCACGGGAACAAAATCCAACTTAGAAGTCTTGACAGACAATCCAGGCATACTACCCAGAAAACTAGACTTGCATATTCAGAAAACGATAAATGGGGACAAATACATATACATGACCTTACACAGTTACGAACCGACTATGACACGATTAAAACATATTTCCAAAACACTATAAAAATCAAGAATGACGACTACAGACTAAAATATCCCAATTTCATATTGACAATAAATTTTCCAATCTCTAATATAGACGATATATTTTATAGGGTATTTCCCAATATTAATATTATGTATAATTATAATAATGAAAATAATAACATTAATGGTAGGAAAAATAGAGGTATCATAAACAGATTAGGATCAATATTTAAGTCTATTATAGGCAATTTCCTTGCAGAGGACGGAGAACGAATTTATCGAGCACTCGATATCCTATGTAAAGATCAGATCGAAATGCACCAATTGTTAAGCGCTCAAACGTCACTAATGATAGAGGTTATATCAGAATTTAATAAGACCATAGAAAAACTTAATAATAATCAGGAAGTAATAGTAAAAGAGAATAAATCATTTACAATGCACAATTCACAGCTTAAAAAGTGAACAATTAACAAATTTTCATAGAGTACAACACTTTTTTAACACAAGTAAGCTACCTATTAAGTAATATTCAGGAAATAGTATTAACAACATAAAATTCCATTACATTTTCAAGATTAAATACTTACCATACATCAATACTAAAGCCAAAATTCTTAATAAGTGAATTAAATAATATCCAAAACCATATCGCTAAATCACGCCTCGTTACCAGAGATGATATTACACTTTATGAAAAAATATTTAAAATCAAAACAGTCCAAATTAATTACAGAATTATATTTCAAATAGATGTACCTTGAATTGATAAATACAATTATATGTATTTCCAACTATATACATTACCTGTTCTTAAAAATACTGACGTATTCACAATGATTATACCCAGAACCAAGTACCTTATCCTAAGTAGCAAACAATATGCGTATAGAAACAGCCAATGCAGAAATTTAAAAGACCAGCTATACCTTTGTGAAGACGACAACCTAACAGAATTCAATGAAAACAATCCTTGTGAAATAAAACTCATCAAATTTTAAAAACCAAACAATAATTGTAACAAAGAATTTGTCAAACAACGATTTCGGGATATGGGAATCCCCAGTATAATATAAATGTAGCACTTAAAGAAACCAAACTTAGAATAAGCTGCGAGGAGCAAGTATAAACCAAAATATTAGCTGGCACAAAGTTAGTGACTTTAAAACCAAAATGTCAATTAATAATCAACGATAAGAAATACAATTCAATACAAATGACGTCAGAAACAACAACTATTTAACCTTCCCGAATTGAATATAAGAACTCAAGAAGAACCTGTACTTCCAAATAAACTACCAAAACTCAAATTAGAAAATGTGCATTACACGAACTCCAATCAATAAAAGGTAGAATTCAAGGAGAAATCCACCTGCCAATTTACCACACAGCAGCATTTGGACAATCCTGCTATACATTATACTAATAGCAACCATGGCCAGTAATAATAGTCAGTAGTAATAGCTGATGCAGAGATAGCCACCTGCATCAACAATCGACGCCTTATCCGTAATAATATAAAAGAGCATAGCACGAGGGCTCGCCGTTCACTTCTCGTCGCAATTTAGTCTGTCATTTCGTGCTAAGTAATTTTATAGCACATTTATTTTGATACCTGCATTTTTGTATTTATATTTTAAATGTATCATTTAGCGTATTTTTTGTAATAGTAAAAGAAAGTTGTCTTAAAAAGTCAACCGTGTTAACCCGAAAGGTAACTCGCGAACGGTGTGTCTGTACTTCGCTCTCCGGCTAAGAGTCGCACGATCCACCGAATCGCAATCAGTAACATTTTTCTCAGATAAATCACGCATAAAGCTCATCGGCGTCAGAGGATTCGAGCTTTTAGGATCACCGGATGCGTGCGTTAATGGTCTAGAGTTCATTAAGCTCACAATCGCACAAAACAGTCAACAACTCCTCGTAACTCAACGATGCGAGACCGAGAAGTTTACGCAACATTGATTTTAGAAGTCCAATCATGCGTTCCAAAATCCTCCCCACCACGGCGCACTAGTGGGGTTGAAGCGCCATACAATACGTTTAATCGAAGAATGCTCAGCGATATCGTCCCAGTTTATATGACTGAAGGCATTCTCAGCACAGACTAAGTTAGTCCCGTTATCACTGTAAACCGTCTTAGACCGCCCGAACCTTGCCACAAAGCGACGAAATACTTCTAGAAAACACTCAGTAGTCATAGAAGAACACAGTTCTACATGGACTGTCCAGTAAACTGCACATGTGAAAAGGCAGATCCAAACTTTCTTGCCAAACTTTAAATGAAGAGGGCCCACTAAATCCACACCCGTAATCTCGAATAGGACCGCGTACCGTACCATGTCCACTGATGGGGGTGGTGAAATCACTTCACATGATTTGCCTGAATGTCTCTTGCAAACGACACATGGGAAAATCGCTTGAGCAGTCGACAATGACTGTCGGAAAATCAGCGAGCAATATTCACCAATACAGATCACGTAACAGTTAATCTTTGTGAATTTGATTCGTTTTTTGACATTGTCATCTTATACGGATTTCAGTGGCATATTCAATTATTTCATCAAATGATCCTTATAGAAACCAAACAGTACGGCATAGACTACTTTAGGGATTTCTATGTGGTATTCCTAGAAAGAGAATTCCGTACAAACCCACATATAATTCACAACCCTTCCACATATATTTCCCATTAACCTTATAGAGACCAGTCAAACCACATAGGTTTCGTTATACGTTTTAATAGTATTTCTATTAGTCATTTCTGGCAGGGAAGTTTGTTAGCCATCTCAATTGGATCAGTTATTTTACGGAAAATTCAAGTTTTCTTTTGGAAATTTTCTGTATCTTCAAAAACAAGAAAAGCATATCAATTGAGCTTGGTGTATGTACAAGCAGCCCTTATGCAGGGTGTTTCATTAATCAGTACAGAAAACTTGAAGAAAGTTTATCTGATAAATTTAAGGTTTTCTTGTAATATATTTTAATCTAATCTTTCCCTGAGAAGTTGAAAACTGAACACTTATCTCCTCACTCCGGTAGGTATCTGTCGGTATGTCACAAGCTCCCAGAGCTAAGGCTAGAAGCTCTAAACTTGAAATTTGACATATTTAGACCTTGATTTGACCTAATACTACGAAATGAATGAAGTTTGGAACCTGTGATGAGGACTGATAAGTACGATGACGCTAATTTTGTTAGCGAAACGATCGTCAGGTCGAAAAACTGTATCGTGATGAATTGGGTTCTCCAAATTGTACTTACTAACACTACGGTTTCTCATACAGATAAATAATTCTAATAAATAGGGGTAATATTGGGAGTCAAACAGGGGAGGAAAAAAACAAAAAATTAACCCCATCGAGTGAGGTGTCTCATGGAAGCTAAGAATTCACAGAATTCAAAGTAATTGGTTACTTTTTTAAGCGAAAAATGACAAACTCCAAAAATTCTAACCCAATTGATCCTAAAGTATTAGTTAGGAAACCCTGAAATTAATTGAACAAGTGTATCCTAAAATCAACATCGAAAGAAAATATAAGCATCATTGTAAAGTTTATTGTTTTAAAGAAATTACTGAATAACCGTTGTAAATCTCCTTACACAAATTCCAGAAAATGAGAACGACATATATTACACGAAAATCATTGTAATATAATTTAGATAAGCAACAAAAACCGCACAGTTCACACAACTGCAACTTTTTCGTTTTTATTTTGTAAAAATAAATTAACCAGACTTTTTTCGATTGTCCAGCTTTTTGTCAGGACTTTTATGATATCGATGTAGGAACTCTGGTTATAATATCTTTATATTATTTTGGAGCATGCCATAAAGATAAAATAGTCTCCAAAATATTTATTTGAAAATAATGGGAATAAATATTGAAAAGTAATATCACTGAGTAAAACAATAACGTTGGAAGCTGTGAGAGGATTGAAATATTTGGTGGATAGAGTTTTGTAAAAATTGTAAATGTCTGTCAAATTAACCAGTCGAATTCATTTAGAAACATTATTACAACACAATTGTGTAATTATAGTACAAGCACAAGAATTTTACTTCTTTGTAGGCTAGGAAACATACAGTTTGTATGCTAATTAAATCTCGGAAAGCTGGAAAAGGTTTTAATCTCTTCATTTGCATGTAAAAATAGTTGATTGAAGTTTGCATCAATTTTCTGATGTGTTGTATAAGGGGTGTCCAAAAAACTTCGAAATTTTCGGACTTTTAAAAAGTTTTTCACTAATAACTCCTAAACGAAGCATTTATAGGAATATGTTATTCTCTTATTAAATTTAAGTACAGAAAATTTTAGATCGAATGAGCACCACATATTTAAAAGATATGCAAGTAATTTTTTCCCACTTTTTTAACTTAACTATATCATATGAAATAAATAACATATGAATATCATATAGTATCAAATCATGCACCTGACCGTATGTTCTACTTTTTCATTCTTGATGACGAACCAAGGACCAGTTTTGGTGAATAGAAGAAATTTGAAATTAAAAACGCGCATTGCAAATATTTAAGTAATTGCAACTTAATAGATTGGCCTAAAAAACAAAAATAATGGATGTAAGATTTTATGTGTAGGTGATTGACAAACTAGAAATTAAAAATAATGAAAATACAAGGTTAATTTAATTTGCTTTGTTCTGAAGTAGAAGCTGAACGGAGCAATTGGTCCGATTGAAGGTCCTCGTAACCCATAAGGTCTTTGAATTCATCATCATTGTTAGGTACCATACCTTCGGTTTCGTTCAAGTTTGGTTCGTTATTAATTTCATCTGGTGTATTGGTGAAAGGCGCTCCTCTGCAATTATAGCATATTGGGGAACATTCAATCGCTTGCTTCCTACAACAACAAGCATGTTGGCACCCTTTAAGACATTTGCTTGCAGTATTAGTAATCAGTTCCTGCGGGGCTTGTTCGGCTATTGATTGTAATGGGAGTAGCCCATGCTTAGTAACCTTCCATCCCAATTGAACTGGGTCCATCAAATGACCATTCCACAAAGTTTGTAGGAAAGCCCTCAAGATTGAAGAAACGATCCGGCATCCAAGGCAACAATTACTTTTTGCCGGCAGCACCGACTTCATGTGCAGAAGCATCGAGATTTTAAAATATTTTCCAGTCCTTTGTATTTCGGCATCTTGGTCGATGAGCTTTGCTCACTTTATCTTCCTCTGTATGAAAATAGCAGATGTTAAATCGCATCCGCTGAAAGCGTGATGAAATAATATATTTTCTTTAACTTTGACATTTTGAAGTGTCGCGGAATAGAAGACGGTCTCGGACTTTCTTTTTTCAGACTTCATCAAACACAACCTATTAGGAGCTAATGCAGTAATAATTACTAGATATATGTCTTCTACCACAATCACATATTCAGAGTGTGTAGCACTTTCAATAGGAATTCTCATAATTGTTGTGTAGGCATCTTCTGCAGCCTGTTCGACAGCGATGTTTTCATAAGCAAATTTTTGAATTAGCATTGAGATGAGCCGTTTTTTGTTCCCTTCATTTGAGCGAAATTTATCTTTTGACATTGTCAGTAACATTGTTTCATTACATTCAACGTTTGCTGTAACATATTTGTACCTTCTTATACGTTCCGCAGATTTTGTTCTCCTCTGTATGGTCTTCTGGATAGCCGTCAAATACGTACTATGACTGAACGCGAGTTATGTGATCGCCCTGTGTATTAGTATATAGGAATAATATAAATCTAATTGTTAATTTCCATTAGAGTATAGTATATGCAAACTCTGCAATTTCAGCATTTGTAAATGTTTCTTTATAATATGTATATCTAATTTAGCAAGTCTTATTTAGATCATTAACTTTGTGAACTCTAATATTGAAATTCAGTGTTTTTATTGTAAATTTCCACATCAATGGCCAGATGTCATATGATCGACATCATGCCACCCGAGCTATTAAATATTTGTTAGATTTATAATTTTAACCAGTTCTGTATTAGACTTAGCCTTGTGTCTTTTCAGTTCTCATAATTTTAATGAATTGTAACTCACCAAGCGTTGAATAAATAAATTTAATTTTAAAGCCGTAAACCGGAGTTACAATTGATTTGGCGCAGATCTCGTGGATGTTCAAAGTGCAGTTTTGACGCCAAAAATTGCGAAAAAGTGACCCTTTAGTTTCAACTATTTATAGAACGAACCAAGTATGACAGACATCCCTCTCAAAAATGATGCTTACAAATACACCCAGTAGGCCCATGCAGATTATACATGCAGATACATTTGTTATAGAAGGTCATAATTACGTCACATTTGTGGACGCTTTTTCAAAAATTGCACTAGCATTTCTGATACAATCTAAAAAATGCTGTAGAAATTGCCGACACCCTAATTGATTTCTTTAGATTTTATGGTGTTCAAGAACAGATCAGTATGGATAATACAAGTGAATTCTCGAACAATACAGTACTTAAGTTGTTAAGCTTACAAAAAATAAAACCTCACTTTATAACAGCGAGAAACCCTCAGTCAAATGGTATCGTTGAAAGGATGCATTCTACTTTTCTAAAACGCATCAGAATATTAAAACAAAAATTCCCGAAAAAAAAGAATAACCTCTAATAAAATATGCGTTAATAGCTTATAACACGACAATACATTCTGCAACAAACTTTACACCCTACAGTCTCTTATTAGATCATACTTCAAGTCGCGAGTCAACTTTTGAACAAAACATATGAAAGGGTGAAAGAAACTTTAGAGGAACATAAAATTGATGTACATTCAAAAAGAAATGAAGACTTAAAACCACACCCATTTAAACCAGGTATTGAAGTGTACCAAAAGGACGAGCTAAGTAATAAGACAAGAGTATGGTGCAATGGTGCATTTAAAATTAATAAAATTCGAGATAATCAAGCTATAGTGCAACAATCCAATACCACAAGGAGAGTACCACTGAGAAAATTGAAAATACCTCCTATTGTTTCAGATTCATCGCAATCTGCCGGACCATCAACACGGACTCATAACGAAGATCAAAAACAACCCTGGCCTGCTACCCAGCAAACTTGGCAATGTTCAAAATATAAATAACTATTGGAGCATAATTCGAACCTCTAAAAAACGGATTGAAGTATATAAAATAAAATCAACATAAACTCGAGGGCAGCCTAAAATACGGTTCCTATAGAGACAACTATACATACGAAATAGATAATTATCAAAACCTACTATTTTATCATATAGCAGAAGCAGAAAAACTGCAAAAACAGCTCTTACTTTCGGATACCAACAGAAAACGCAGAGGTTTAATCAACTGCCTAGGAACAGTTTGGAAATCGATAACTAGTAATCTAGATCAAGAGGATGCCGAACGGTAGGACAAAGCTATTGAACACTTAATCAAGATAACGTTAGGTTTATGTTAAAAGAGCAAATTTTGTTAAATCAAGAGGCAACAGAAAAATTCACTAACACTATAAAAATAATAACTAGTAATCAAATTCAGCTTAAATCTCAACTCAATTTAGATACTGGAAACATAAATAGACTCAACCTAAAAACTGAAAATATAGAGACTGTCCTAAAGATCAAATGTTACTTATGCAAATGATTAGCGGCATCATTGCTATAAAAGAAACTTTCGAAATATTAGTAGATGCTATCACATTTGCCAAATTAAATGTTGTTCATCCCTCTATTATAGAAACACAGGATTTACTTAATGAACTAAACAAAATATCCTCATTTGAAAATAAACCACATTTGCCGTATGAAATTTCCGAACACACTATTCAGATATACGAAAGGATCGCTAATGTGAAATCTTATTATAAATCAAGGCAATTAGTTTTTGTTATTGAAATACATTTAACAGACTCAGCACCCTATGATTATTTCCATCTTTATTATGTACCTATAAAAAATTCTAATTTAACCTTCCATACTATCATTCCACATCAAAAATACCTTATCCTAAACCAGAGATACTACAGTTTATCCAGTAGCCCATGCAAAGAAATTAGTGCCGCAGAACATCTGTGTCTGCCACAGAGTACCCAAGAAATAAATGATGACAGCCCTCGTGAGATTCAACTTATGCAATTTTCCCACAAATACGAAAATTGTATACAGCATCCCGCTTAACTTAAATACCCAAAAATACAGAAAGTAAACTACAATCAATGGATTGCAGTGTTTCCTCAGGAAACTATAGTGAACAAAAGGTGCTCAAATAACAAAGTCACTGTTATATTAGAAGGTGTCTACATAATTGGTATTCCCGAAAATTGTCAAATACAAATTGGACAACAATTCTACAAAAGCCCTCTGAAACAAATTACACATTTGGAGATCCCAGAAATCAAAATGAGTCAACCAAATTTCAAGAAAGAAATAGCAACAATGACACGAACGAAATTAGATCCAGTCAACCTCGATGATCTACAGCCCATCTTACACCAAATGCAACATACGAAAGATCAATTACAGAATATAAAATTACCACTATTTCATTCAAGCTTTAGCATATGGACTATTATCTTATATAGCATGGTACTTATAATACTAATGTTCTGTTTATACAGGTATAGAAACATTATAATGAACCGAGTGCCAAGTGAAGTGTCAAGTTCAAAGACAAGTTGCACAACGAGAGAAATTTCATTAGAAAATATTAACCTGAAAAACTAGGTCACTGTGACCTATGTTTTCATCTGCGTATGGAGGAGTTATGTGATCGCCCTGTACATTAGTATATAGTAATATTATAAATCTAATTGTTAATTTACATTAGAGTATAGTATATGCAAACTCTGCAATTTCAGCGTTTGTAAATGTTTCTTTGTAATATGTATACCTAATTTAGCAAGTTTTATTTAGATCATAAACTTTGTGAACTCTAATAATGCAATTCAGTGTTTTTATTGTAAACTTCTACATCAATGGCCTGATGTTACATGATCGACATCATGCCACCCGAGCTATTAAACCAGTTATGTATTAGACTTAGCCTTGTGTCTTTTCAGTTCTCATAATTTTAATGAATTGTAAATTTAATTTTAAAGCCGTAAACCGGAGTTTTACGAGAATTTATTTCGCGCTCCGAAGTATTTTTTACATACGTAATTTGTTGTCAATTGAAGAGAACTTTTGTCTCAACTCCCACGCTATACAGTGAAGTAGAAACTATTGCTAATCACATAGAGAGCATTCCCGGTACTTGACGGGGTGTCCACTGGTTCAAACAAATCATAGTAAATAGATTTACGTGATTTTCTAATCATTCCTGGTTCATCAAATAAAGATGGTGGGCAAGATGCCAGTTTATATGTAAAGTAATTTCTGAGTTCGGATTCTGTTTTGCGAAAGTATGGTAGCCTTTCTCTTATGCCTTGGAGATGCAGGCACCAACCACCGGGTCTTTTGGCTTGGACAAACTTCTTGATTATCGTTACGATTTTGAAATACTGCACCCATATTATAGCTGTTGCGCCTCTACATACCAACACCTCAAGTTTCTTTAAAAATTTCTTCAGAGGGAACAAGATTAGTCTCAATTTGAATTCTGAAAACAACAGCTTTACTCAATTCATCATTTATAGCGAACTTGCATTAAGAAAAATTCGCTAATAGAGAGGTTACGATGAAAAGCTTTTGAAAAAATTTCTTCAGATGAGCGCGAATTTGGGTCCCTAGAACTAAAAACCAAGGTCTGTTAAAATTTGTATATGTTTATATATATATATATATATATATATATATATATATATATATATATATATATATATATATATATATATATATATATATATATATATATATATATATATATATATATATATATATTTGTGTGTGTGTGTTTTAGATCGATAACTCAAAAAATACTAACTGATTTCAATCAAACTTGTCAAAAATCTTGTTTGGGCGAAAACCGAGATCGAGTTCGTTAATCAGCCTTTATGCTGGTTTTTTGGTGGAAAATCGGGGAAAACTTTTTGAAAACGCTATATTTTTGTAAGTATCGGAGTAACTAGAATGAGACTTTACATGTGGCTAGAAATAATGCAAGTAAACATATGTTGTGAATTTTAAGTAATTTGGTACACAATATTTAGAGTTTTTTCCAAATTGAAAATGAAATCCCAAAGACATGCGTTGAAACGACTTAGTGGTTAAATTTCAATGCCTGATAGACAGAGCAGTTAATTGCCACGCGTAGATTAATTACCGGTAATTATGGAAAATGACAGACGACATGAAATTGAAAATTTGGCAAGTGATTGTTATTTAACTGGGAGATTCAATCGATTATTAAAATACAGTATATTTGTAGCTTTATTAGTGGCCGCAAATACAGTTTTAGCGCAGCATAGATATTATGCTGTCGCATAGTATAGCAGAAATGTAAACAAGGCAAGTCTCTATAAAAATGATTCTGAAATAGTTTCTTTTATATTTAAACTTAAACATAAGACGTCATATAAGACCGAAACAGTCATGGGGTGTGTTTCAATGGTAATTCTACTAATTCTGTAATTAATTGTTACGTATACTTTGAATTTAAGATCCCGGAAATGAAGCCAATCTAAAGTATCACGCAAATAAAATGTTAGTTGACGTGTGCCTAGATGGCGCAGGGGGCATCGCGCTTGCCTCCTAAGCAGAAGGTTACGCGATAGAATCCAGCTCGATGAATGTAGGTTTTTTATGTTTTATTTTGACATTTGGAGAAACAATAGTGTACAGATTTCATACGTTTTGAACAAAATCTCATTTCTGTTTAAAGCGCCTAAGCAAGTTTTTTCACCTTTGAGTCTGAAATTATAATTTTTTTATTGTTGATATTGAAAAAACCGGTGTGATTAGGTTGACTAAAAGTAAATCATACCCGCGATTAATAAGGAAAAATAACTGCTAATTTGGTAGATCCTTTACTTTTCTAGATATGAATTAGGTTTTCTTCTGGAAATCTTCTGCATAACTTTAATGAAATTTGTTGTACAAGTTTCTTTTAAAAACACTTACACTATCTACAGATATAGCAAAATTTAGTTTTTTAGCTTCATAGAAAATTGAGTTTTGGGCATTTTTCTCAAAAGGAGTTAGAATGCAAGATTTTTTTGATAATAGAGAGATATCGATGGTATGTGCGTGTACTAGGACCTCTAATGGATCTTCAAGGTGTATGTAAGTATAAGGTATTAACTTTACTAATATGCCGTATAATAATAGTGTACAATTCTTATGAAAATTCGCTACTATAACGCACTTGCTGCGCCCCGAAAATTTTTTATTGTTTTAGCTGCATCGCTAATATTTTTCCTCAAATCAAGATTAGTCACTTAATGAGCTTTTTCTTGTCGTGACCTGTCCTTGTAAACTATCACCACATATTAAACACTGTGAATCCGCCATACTTTTTACAAAAGGGTACTTCAATGCACACTGAAAAAAAAAACACCTCAAACCACAATTTAGCCTCACTTGCTTCATATAATACATTTTACATTGCGAAAATAAGGTTTAAAAATCCAAAACACGATTTTAAAAAAATGGGGAAAAATTGTCGTTTTTTGAACTCGCATATCTACTTAACAACTCCACACAATTTCAAACATATAGTTTTCATTAGACGCAAAATTTTATGTACTTCAATTTATGAGTAAACAACTTTTCCTAGAAATGAATCGATTGGGAGTTATTAGTGAAAGACTTAAAGAGGTCCAAAAATTTCGACGTTTTTCTGACACCCCTTATAGGTAGAGCATGGGCAGAAAATTGATGGGAACGTCAATAAACCCTTTTTACATTCAAATGCAGAGATTAAAACCGTTTCCAGCTTTCCGAGAATTAATTAGCCTACAGCCCTTTTTTGGCCTATAAGCAATAAACAATAAATGTAGCTGAATGACACATAACCTAACTTTTTTAGTATCAAAGTGGTTAAATTATTTATTGTGCGAGGCCCGACTCACAGTTGATCAAATTTTTTTGCAAAAAAATTTATAAAAATTTGCATAAAAATAATACATGGATTCTCTTGTTTTCTGAAAGAGTTGTTAAAAGGTAACGTATACCAGATTTATTTATTTTAAAACTTTTAAATAGAAAGATATCACCGCAGTAACTTTTTATTGGGATAAAAAAGTTTCTATTAAATTTGAAGTTATATTAATAGGGTCAGCTATATCACAGAATGTGATAACGTGGCACGTTCTAAAATTCAAATTACGTTTTGAGTGATGATAGTTTGAAAACTAATCTTTTTTCTGCTTCCCGTGCTTGGAGAGACTTTCACACATGTTAGTTATTGATCTGTTTTGTTACGAAATCTCTTCATCGCTGTTTTCGGCTATTTCATAAGCCCGTTTCTTCTATATGACATCGGTATTACACGCAGAATAAGAAATATGTTGAACAGGCCCTTCACTTCTCCTGCGAATCTTATTAGTTTCTCACATCAAGTTTTAATTTACTTTTACTATAATTAAACAGAATCAACTATATTTTCCTGATTTCTACTCCTTACTGAATGTTATATTTGCTTTGCAGGAGAAAACAACTAGCCCCAACTATTTTTTGCATTTAAATTTTAGGAACCTACTTAACATCACTAGGTCATCTTCATGAAATTATACAGGTGGATTCAAAGGTACTCTGACAAACTTAGTGCCATAATTTTAAGATGAAGAGTGTTTATAAACACTGGTCCTTGGTGGCATCGTTACGGAGATGGAAGGTGTTAAATTGTAAGAAAATTAATGTATTTGTATTCCATACTAAGATTTACATAAGACAGGTTGTACAATACTAAGAGGACGTTTAATTTAACAATAATATGTACAAAACGTTACGCTAATTCTTATTTTAACTAAAATTTAGAATCAGTGTGATATTTTTGATTTTTTTTTGCCCAACTGCAACGGAAATTAAATATATAATTAATATATATATATATATATATATATATATATATATATATATATATATATATATATATATATGTATATATATATATAGATATATATATATATATATATATATATATATATATATATATATATATATATATATATATATATATATACATATATATATATATATATATATATATATATATATATATATATATATATATATATATATATCTAATAACTCAATAAATTAAAAGTGAAACGTAAATTAAATAGAGTACCGTTATAACGTGACTAATTAAAAAACTAACAAAGATATTGTTACGTTCTACGGGTTTCTGGATTTGTTGATTAACAAAACACAGCTTTCCAAACTACTTATTTATTATTACCAGTTATTTTCCAACACCAGTATCAACTAAAATATTTCTATTATCTATTATTAAATGTCCATAGAACTATATTCCACTATTCGCCTTCTATGATCGCTTCTTAAACACCAACACTTCCTGCTGACTCACTTAATACTCTATGATCACTGCTGTTACACCACACTAACTCAATACTTAACTAACTGACTCTATGTAACGTTCGTCTATTTATACTCTCCATAGAGATACTAGATCTTCTACACTTTTCTAGACCTGTCACTTCTGGTCCCTTCTAAAAATATAATTCCAGAGTGATCGCTATTACCAACACACTTTATAACCGACAACTGACCATAGAAGTAACAAAGTCCATAAACCTAATTCTCATAGACAAATGTGTCACTGCCCCCTTCTTATATTCGATTGTTCCGGTCGAATCCTGAAATTTCTTGTAATGGCGTAAGTCTGTGCATATGGACCACCTTCATCTTGCTCTTCGGGCTCGTCTGAATTAGATAGACAAAGTCATTGATCATTTTGACCACCTTATAAAGACCTTCCCATAATTTATGTAGTTTTGGTGACCGTCCTTGCGTCGTACTGGATTGTAGAACCACACACGATCTTCTTCTTTAAAACCAGCTGAATTAGCTCACACGTCATAACGGGTTTTCATACGGTCGCTTTCTACTCATATATGCATTCTGACAGCAAAGTGGATGGCTTCTGTTCTTTTTTTCAAAATCTTTTATGTATCCATCAGTTGACCGTGGAGCATCTGTGGGTTTTCCAAATATGAGATCAGGAGGAAGTCTTAACTCTCGCCCAAAAACCACGCTGGCTGGTGTATGTTCGGTAGTCTCATATAGAGCCGAGCGGTATGCCAGTAGAAATAGTGGAATGTGCCGGTCCCAATCCGTTTGGTGTTCATTGACAAATATTCTTAAGTGGGACTCCAAAGTAGCATTGAATCTTTCCACCATTCCGTCAGATTGAGGGTGCATGGGTGTAGTTTTCGTTTTCCTGATTCCCATAAGCTCACAAACCTTCTGGAATACAGCCAACTCGACGTTGCGTCCCTGGTGGGAATGGAGCTCTAGTGGTGTGCCAAATCTACAGAAAAACTCTTTCACCAATACTTCTGCGACAGTGGTGGCCTCTTAATTCGGGACCGCAAACACTTCTGGCTACTTGCTAAAATAATTTATGGCTACAAGCATATAGCGATTTCCTGCGTCTGTTCTAGGGAAAGGACCAGCTATGTCGATTGCAATTCTTTCGAAAGGGGCTCCCACGTTGTACTGCTTCATTCGCCCCCTGGTTTTTTATTTAGGCCGCTTACTGGATGCACACGCTTGGCAGGATTTGCACCATTCTTCCACATCAGCTCCACATCGTAATTAATAAAAACGTTCTCTGACCTTTTCCAAAGGTTTATTTCCCCCTAAATGGACTCCACCTGCTCCGCCATGGATCTCCTCGATTACCTCCCTAACTCTTGGCCGCGGAAGGATTATTTGCTTCAATTTGCGCGTTCCATCCTCTGACTCCCAATTCCTGACCAGAAGATTTCCTTCGATTTCAATGGAGTCGCACTGGGCCCAGTAACTTTTGGCGGCAACGCTTTAATCACTAACTTTTGACCAAGTGGGTCTTTCGTGACAAGTCTCCTTCCATCTGTAGATTGGTTGGATATCAGGGTCTTTTTTTTGGTCCTCCATTAACCTCTGCGAGTCCCATCAGTTAACGGGTTGCACCGTTGTCCTCCTACACACTTCGAGATTCAATCCTTCTTTGTTTTCGGCAGAGGTACAATGCTTGCATTTTGGTGGGCAAGATCTCCTAGATAGGGCGTCGGCATTGCCGTGCTGTCGTCCAGGGCGGTGTTCGATGGTAAAACTGTACTCTTGAAGGCGTTCAAGCCACGTCGCCATCGCCCCTCTGGATTTTTAAATTGAAGAAGCCAGCGTAGGGAAGCGTGGTCGGTTCTCAGAAGAAATTCTTGACCATATAGATATTTATAAAAATGCTGCAACGTCTTGATAATGGTTAGAACTTATTTCCTCGTCACGCAATAGTTATTTTCTGCTTTGGAAAGGGCCTTGCTGAAATACCCTACAACCTTCTCTTGGCCTCCCTGTTCTTGCGAAAGAACACCTCCAATATCAGCATTGCTTGCGTCCGTGTTCACAATAAACCTGTAACCAGGCTGGGTATAGGTCAGAATCGGGGATGAACAGAGAGCCCGTTTTAGTGTCTCGAATGCTTTTTCACAATCATTGGTGCAAATGAAGGGTGTCTTTTCTTCCGTCAGTTCATGCAAAGGTTTTGCGATGTCAGCAAACACATTTACAAAACGTCGGTAATATGTGCAGAGGCCCAGATGGTTCGCAACTGATGTACATTGGTTGGAATGTTCCAGTTCATAATACAGTCTGTCTTCTCTGGGTCGGTTTTGTCTCCATCTGGGGTGATAATGTGGCCTAAGTACTTGACTGCTTTTTGAAAGAGACAGCATATCTTCGGATTTAATTTCAAATTAGATCCTTTAGTTTCTGAAACACTTGTTCGACATTCTTCATGTGATCTTCGAACGACTTTCCTAAGATAATGACGTCATCTAGGTACACGACGAATGTTTTCCAGTGTAGACCTCTTAAAACTGTCTCCATTAGACGCTCAAAAGTGGCTGAAGCATTACACAACCCAAATGGCATGACGTTCAACTGCCACAGTCCACTACCAGTGGTAAACGCAGTCTTTTTTTTGTCTTTGGGCTCAATTTCGACTTGCCAGTAGCCACTTTTCAAGTCCAATGTCGAAAACCATCTTGCACCTGCCAGTGTATCAAGTGTATCGTCAATTTTGGGAAGTGGATAGCTGTCTTTCTTAGTGACATCGTTTAACCGGCAGTAATCTACACAAAACCTCGTGGAGCCATCTCTCTTTTTAACTAACACTACTGGAGAGGCCCAAGGGCTTTGCGATGGTTCTATAAGTTGTGCCTGCTCCATCTCCCTTAGCATGGTGTCAACTTTTTGTTGTTTTGCCAATGGTACCCTTTGCGGTGGTTGCTGGTACAGATGTCCCAGTCTCAATGCGATGGCGTACTAGGTCTGTTCTTCCAAAATCGTTCTTGTCGGTTACGAAAACATTGCTATATTTAGACAGCAATTTAGCCACTGCTTGCTTCTGTTGTGGAGAAACATTTCCACTAGCTTCTGCTAAGACATCGCCTAGATGTTCTGGAAGTGGTTCATCCGGGATGGGCGAGGCTGGGTCTTCTTGGTCGTGGTAACGCCGTATGATTGTTACTGGTAAGAATGTTCAGATTTCGGAACTTTGGAGATCTTCTGATCAAAGCTCTTAAGCTCTTATTCTGACAGCTGCCAGCTCTTTTGCTTGAATTAGAGTTTTACCGACTAATAAAGCTTTCTTTAATAGATCGTTTTCTTCTGGTTCTAAGTTAGACAAATACGAAATTAAACATAAAATAGAAAAGGATCCTTAATAGGTATTTAAGATGATTTTTGTTTATAAACTTGAAGCATTTATCAGTCACAAATTAAATATCAATGTTCTATTTGAAGTAAACAAGGTTTATTTTCTGTTCATTGATTAAGTAAAATATATACAGTTGAAATTAACAAAAGTTCAGGTAAAGGAATCTGCAAAAGGGAAGCAGGTAAACGCAAACAGCCTATAACAGGAGGTTAATAAACTTGAGAAAGATTAAAAGGGCAATAAGCAGGTTATTTCATATAACAATAAACAACAGTGGAATTTGTGTAGAGAATTTTCTAATCCTCAAAGGTTTAAATCCGTGTTGAGAGAGAGAGAGAGTCCATAGCTGTGGCAAAGAAAAAATATTAAGAAATTACAGTTAAATATTTATTTTCAGTAATACAAATGAACGGAACTGTAAATTTTAAGAATATCGACGACAATTTTCATTGATTAAGTATATATAAGCAGTGGCAATTTGTTCGCATTTACTAGACGTTAAGATATAGCAGAGTAATATAACGAGTGTTCCAAAATTTAATATACTAGGGACTTAAATTGAAAATATTTATACATATACTAACATTTATACTAAATCATATTGCAAAATATATCGATACCGATAAAAGCGCCCAACGTTCTAGAATAAATAATTAAACACACACACACACACACACACACAGATATAATATATATATATATATATATATATATATATATATATATATATATATATATATATATATATATATATATATATATATATATATATTATAATATTTAAGTATAAAATTTTCTAATTCGGGTGTTTGAGGGTTGCCTAAAACGTGAATTTACTCAAAGTCTGACGTTTATGGGTGCTATTTATTATGGAAAGTACGGTGTATATTATGAATGAGATGTATATATATATATATATATATATATATATATATATATATATATATATATATATATATATATATATATATATATATATAGGGTTCCCACTAGCCTGGAAAACAGGCAAAACCGGGAAAAGTCAGGGAATTTGTAGAAGGAAACATTTTGGCAGGGAAATCGGGGAAAAATTGAGAAAAATTGTGAAAATTGTCTAAGAGTCAGGGAATTTTTGTCCATGTCGGGGAAAATTATTTGTTTCCATTTTATGATAAATAATTAAAACACAATGATAGGTGCAATTTGTATAAGTAGCGTTTTCGTTTATTTGTAAGGAAAATTGTGTATGTTCTATAAATGTAATTTTGGAGAAGTGTGTTTTCTGCCATGGGGCGAAGACCTGCTGTAGGTGTTACACATTGTGGGGGTAGATTGCAAAATACCAAAATCAGGCAAATAGGTTTTGGCTTGCCAGGGAAATCAGGGAAAAGTCAGGGAAATTTATATGCTGTTTTCAGTGGGAACCCTGATATATATATATATATATATATATATATATATATATATATATATATATATATATATATATATATATATATATATATATATAATGCTATCGCATTGTACAACGCATATCTACACGTGTCGCAATGGCTTCGCAAACTCAAAAACATTAACAATTAAAGAAAAAATATATATTCTGGACCATCTAAATCGTAATGAATTTTGGTTGCTTGGCAAGTGAACACGGCGAAGGACGTTCCACAATTTATGATATTAAAAAGAACCACGAAAACAATCAAAAGTTCATGTCAAGCACTAACTGTGAGCCAGGCAAAAGGCAGACACTCGAGAAAGCTGAAAATCGAGAGGCTGATGAAGCTTTGTACATGTGGTTCCTTCAGAAAAGAAACAGGCATACGCCTATTTTTGGGCCCATATTGGCCATGAAAGCAAAGTTTTTTTACAAGGAGATAACAAAAAGTCTGGACGCAGCAAGTACGTTATGGTAGTGAATTTTCATAGAAATGATCTGGTACCAAATATTTTTATACCTTTTTTTTGTAGCATAGAAATACAAATTTTTCATTTTGTTTCAAGAAAATTACAAACAATTTTTTTTTCACGGAAATTTCGTTAAAAAGTTTAAGATAATTTGCTATTTCAAGAACATTTTGTACATGACAATTCGTTAATGAAATAATTTAAAATGCATACAATCTGAGCTAAATACAGACGTGAGACTTCTTTTGCTAGTCCACAAAGAACATTTTCTTTTGCCTAACGATGATGTAAAAAGTCTGGACGCAGCAAGTGCGTTATGGTAGTGAATTTTCATTAAAATGTTTTTAATGGCAAATATGTATTTTTTAATGTAAGCAGGCATCAAATTTTGCTAAATATTTTTTGCACAAAATTTTGCTGAAAGAATACATAAAATTTAAATTATACACATAATCTGTAATTAAAACAGAAAATAAAATCGAGAATCATAAAAACCTTCTTTTCGAAGAATTTCGGTTAAAAAATGTTCCATAAGTGAATAATTTTTCATACAAATATTTTCAACAAATGTTTCTTCAAAGAAAAATCATTAAATTCATTTATAAGAAAATTCGCTATTAAAAGAACATTTTGTACGAGAAAATTCGCTAATAAAAAAAAGTACATAAATTTAAAAAAAAACTGGACCGATTTTCCTGGCCAAAGAATCGTTTCAAGTTATTTAGCCACCTACCAAAATATAATTTTCCACAAAACCTTTTTCGTCGCCACAACAATAATTTAGTGAAAATTTGCTAACAATTTTCAAAGAAAATCCGTAAACATTTTTTTATAATAACTTATTAAACATTTATCATTAGTTACCAAAATTTCACAACAGCATCTTAAAATGATTTCTACGAAGCACAAAAAAATTCTGCGAAAACTGGCTAAATATCTTTTACACACAATTTTGCCAAAAGAATACATAAAATTCAAATTTTATGCCAATTCTGTAATTAAAAGTGAAAATAAAATAATTTGTTTGCACGAAAATCCATTAAAACCTCATTTCCGACGAACTTCTTTTAAAAAATGTTCCATCAATTGAATAATTTTTCATACAAAAATTCGCAATAAATGTTTCCTCAAAGATAATTCGTTAAATTCATTTATTAAAAATCGCGTTTAAAAGAATATTTTGTACAAGAAAGTTGGCTGTGGCTTCAAGGAGAAAATTCTTTTGCGTGTGGATGCTGTAAAAATTGAATCCGGTTGTAGAAAAGAAAACAACCTCTTCTGATGTCACAAATCTCTATGTCTATGTTAACTGTGGAACGGTTTTACCAACTAAGGGCAACAACAGCTGCTATTGAACTTGAATTAAAAGTCTCAAAATGCTTATCTTTAATTTTCAACAAAAAGTCGCTAAACAAACATTGGAATTACACAATCTGATCAGCTGGCGTTAAAATTGAATCAAAGACGAAAAAAGTAAAAAAAAAAGAAGTAAATTCACTAACTAGGATTAGAACTCGTCATGTGGGAGTCAATTGCACGATGTACAAGGGCCTATCCCACTGAGCTACACACTACATGCATTTACTAGCAGGTATATCCCATTTTGATTTACAATGGATTTTTGCTCATATTTGAACGAAATCAAGGAAAATAACGACTTAGACACATATCTAGGAGCTTGTTAGTCATTTCTTGTAGTATTTTTCACTCACATTCTGATCAATCAATTTTGAAGTTTTAACATTCTTTGATCAGATTTAGTTAATTAAAAATTAATTTAGTTCATTGATTGTTGTTGCCCTTGGTGAAACTTGTCCATACTACATACAGACTTGGAGACTACTTCTCTGGCTTCACTCTTGGTTTTCGTTTTTGTAGGTGAAGGTAGTAACCAGCGCGTAAGCTAACTGGAGCAAGTGGCCCTTACAAATTCTGGATGTTCTAGGATGTTGTTCAACGTTTCTGTGACTATAGTTTCGCTGCTTGAAAGCATTCTCAATTTTTATCTGTCTGAGAATGCTGTCAAGCAGTGAAACTATAGTCACAGAAACGTTGAAGAACATCCTAGAACATCCAGAATTCGTAAGGGCCACTTGCTACAGTTAGCTTACGCGCTGGCTACGTCCTTCATCTACAAAAACGAAAACCAAGAGTGAAGCCAGAGAAGTAGTCTCCAAGTCTGTATGTAGTAATTAATTTAGCTCTAACTTTACTGTCATTTGAGATAGAGATAAGAATTTTGGTACATATGATACCATTTATGAAACAAGCGTGTCAAATTTAGTTGCATTTGCTTTGTTATTTCCGGAGATATAAATTTTTTTTCGAAAGAAAACACAAAATTTTCAGGGAAAACCTCAGCTGATTTTCCTGACTAACGAACTTATCCAAGCCACTTGCAAAAGGAACGTATCTAACCCCGAATATGGGTTCTAGGGGGCCTATTTCGCGGTCATTTGAAGAAATTTTTTCAAAATTCAAAAGTCGGGATCTCCTCATTAGTGAATTTTTTTTAAAGAAAATTCACTAAAAAGCGAAAGAGAACGAGAAACGACAGAGAAGAAAACAAGCATTTGTAAAGCCACACGAAAAGTATATACGGCTGTATTCAGTATGGAATCGTTTAACCAAGTTAGACCAAGGAAAACAAGCTGATCTGCTATTAAAATTTCAATTAAGTCTTAAAAGTTCCTATCTCATTAATGAATTATTTTTATAACAATTTGCCAGGGATTCAGTGCAATTAAATAATCTGATCATATAACGTTAAAAAAATAAAATTTGTGAATTTTTTAAAATAAAAATTCACTAAAAATATAATTCACACACCTGGGCTTGAATCAGAGTCACCTCCAAGTTAATAACATTGGACAAACGTCGAGCATTGCCTGACTAACTGAACTATATGAGAATACGAGTATAATGATGTACTGATATCTCGTGTTTGTAGAGTAATAGGATCGAAGCAGTCGTTCAACGCGGAAATACCAAAACCGCTGAATAATCATAGTCAACATAATTATTTAGTTAAAGTTGTTTTATTTTATAATGTTAGCTAAGCATATTCGACTTTATATATACAAGTAAGATACAATATTATGTTAGAATTTATTACGAGTGTTTCCACATTAAACATCGTGTATTTCTACTTTGTTTTAAAATTATAATTAAACTTGTAATTTCGAAATAAAGTTTTTTTGTTTTGAAGTGCCAAAAGGGCACTATCCAAACTGACGCAGTCGTTAGTATAGGTTTAAGTGTATTTTTGACAAAAATCGCTAAGGTACACGTCGATTTTTATCGTTAAAAACCTGTAACCTACAAAATTTAAAGTGACAAACATTGTCAACGAGGAAGGACATCATCGCCAACCTCAACAGCAGAAGCCACCACTAGCATAGGACAACACAGCCACAAAAGGAAGGACATCATCGCCAACCTCGAAGGGCCAAGTCAAGTATAGATATAAGTGACCAAAAATCGTCAGCGAAGAAGGACAACATTGCCGACTTCATAATTAAGCATATGGAAAAATTATTGTGAGTAATTTTCATTATCCTTTATATATTTATCCCATAAATTTTATAATTGTGTATGTCTGACTCAGAAAAAAAAATTAAGAACATTTCTAGACAATATATTATTAAACCAGCCAAATTAGTGTTAAATTTAGAAAATAATTTTACGCTAGAAAATACAATTATTAAAATGACTGAACAAAACGTTGCTGCACAAACCACAATTGAATCTTATCATATTAATGCAATTCCCAGTTATGACGGGGATCAAGCCACTTTGGCATTATTTATTGGAGCTTGTGAAAATCTCTTATCATCTTTTGTTGATATACAAAATTTAAATAATGACCGCAATAATTGTATTCTTAGGATAATAGTTAATAAACTAGAGGGAAGAGCAAAATCTTTAATAGCTAGTAGAGAAGATGCCACAAATTGGCCCAGAATAAAACTTTTCTTACAACAATATTTTTCAGACCAGAGAGATCAAGATTGTTTAGCTAGAGACTTAATGTTACTTAAACCTAATCAAAATGAAACGCCATATCAATTTGGTATGCGAATACAAGATGCTAGAAGTTTGCTACAAAGTAAATTAAGATTAACTATAGATGATAACAATATTCGTTTAGTAAAAAATGAAATTTATGACAAAATGGCCTTGTAGACCTTTTTACATGGACTGCACGAACAATTAGGACTTGCAATTAGATTACAAAAACCGATACATTTGGAGCAAGCTATGGCATTAGTCGTAGAGGAAGAAAATTTCCAATATGGCGAAAAACAAATGAAATATATGCATACTAACACAACCAATAAAAACAGTAATAGTAACAATTTCCAAAATAAACCATTCCAAAATAGTTTTACTTCTCAAAATCTAGGTAATTTTCATAAACCATTTTCTAGTAATCAACCATTTAATGAAAGACCAATTTTCGAGAAATAATTTTCCACAACTAAATCATTTTGAGAGAAAACAAAACATTAAACAACAGAGACCTCATTATCAACCTGCTTCACAAAATTTCGCAAGAAATTCTAATAGAAATGTTTTCCGACCCAACCATAATTTTGTTCCGACTTACAAACCTACCCATATGGAAACGTCGACCAGAAATCATAGACCGTCAAATACCATACCTAATACACAAAACATACGATATACGAGTGAGGAACTTTATCATCACGAAGTACAATCTGACAGACCTATACAAAACAATGACTACAACGACACAAATTTTAATCAAGGAAATTATGAATATAATGAAACAAATTCTGAATATTATGAACCTGATAACTTTTCAGAACCTTACCCTGAAAATTATTATGAACCCAGAGATAACTTTAATGATTATACCGAACATGAAGAAAATTTTCATTCGAGCCTGAATTTAGATCAGAACAGATAATACAGGTTAATTTAGATAATTGCCCAAAACTACCCTATGTAATCGTGCCTGGTATAAATTTAAAATTCATGTTGGATACTGGTAGTACGAAATCTTTATTGTGCCCATCTTTAGCTTATACTAATTACAAAAATTTTATAGAAAAAGAATATTTTCAAATCAAATCCGTCCATCAGACAAGTACACATAACGAAATTGCAAAAATTCCCTTACCATTGATGTTCAACACAGGAAAAGCAAAATATAAATTTTACATTTTTAATATTAGTAACCAATATCATGGTCTGATTGGCTCTGACTTATTACAAAGGTTAGGAGCCAGAATAGATTTTAAAAATAGAAAATTAATTACAGATAAAGCAGTAATTCCACTTTATTTGCCGTCTGAACAACATAATACTTATAAAAGAACGAATCAAAATTTTAAAATTGAAATAGAAGCAAGAACAGAGAAAATTATTAAAATTCCAGTTTCTTGTTCCACAAATACTGGCGTTTTATCGAAATTAACATTGCGACCTGGAGTAGAAATACCAGAGTCATTAGTTAACGTAGATCAGGGTTTTTCCTATGTGAGTGTCTTGAACAGTACAGACAAACACGTACAAGTAATATTAAACTCGCCATTGAAACTTGACCCAATTACGGAAACAGAATTAAATGTCACTGAACACTTTGACGAACACATGGACGTAGATTTCTCAGGGATAGAATTAGAATATCTTCAAAATCAAAATTTACAAAAACTTAGACTTGATCATTTAAATACTGAAGAAAAAACAGCAATTGAAGCTTTATGTAGGGAATATAAAGATATATTTTATTGTGAAGGGGTCCCTCTCACATTTTCACATCAAATAAAACATCATATTAGATTATCTGACCCAGATCCAGTAGATGACTTACTAAAACAAGGTATAATTCGACCATCCTGTTCCCCATGGTCCAGCCCTGTATTAGTGATTCCAAAAAAAAAGGACAGCAGTGGTAAACAAAAATTTCGTATGGTAATAGATTGTCGTAAATTAAATGCCAAAACTATCCCGGACAAATATCCTCTTCCTAATATTTCCGACATCTTAGACAAACTTGGACGAAGCCAATATTACACCACTCTTGACTTAGCTTCTGGTTACCATCAAATTGAAATGGCACCAGAAGATATTGAAAAAACTGCATTTTCCACGCAGGTCGATTTTGAATATATGCGCCTACCTTTTGGGGTAATCAATGGGCCACTCTGTTTTGAGCGCGTATTGCAAAATATTCTGAGGGGTATACAAAACGAAAAATGTTTTTCCTACTTAGATGATATCATAGTATTTTCAACTTCGCTTCAGGAACATATTGAAAGACTAAAAGACGTATTTGAAAGAGTAAGACAGGCCAACCTAAAAACTCAGCTCGATAAAAGCGAATTTCTAAAGAAGGAAGTAATGTATCTTGGGCATATAATCACAGATCGGGGGGGTGAAACCTAATCCAGATAAGATTAAGGCCATAAAACAGTATCCACTTCCCAAGACCCGTAAAGAAATCAAAGGCTTTTTAGGTCTTGTAGGGTATTATCGAAAATTTATACGCGGTTTTGGAAAATTGACTAAACCACTAACTAAATGCCTTAAGAAAAATGCCAATATAAGTCATGACAAAGATTTCCTTGAATCTTTTGAAACTTGCAAAAATATTTTGATGAATGACCCTATCTTACAATATCCCGACTTTACAAAACCTTTTATTTTGACGACAGACGCTTCAAATGTAGCTTTAGGGGCAGTGTTATCGCAAGGACCTTTAGGTAGTGATAAACCAATAAGTTATGCATCTCGCACCCTAAATAATAGTGAACAAAAATATTCGACTATAGGAAAAGAGCTTTTAGCTATAGTTTGGGCTACTAAATATTTTAGGCCATATTTATACGGACGTAAATTTTACATTTACACCGATCATAGACCATTAGTTTGGTTAATGAAATTAAAAGAACCAAATTCAAAATTAACTAGGTGGAGATTGAAATTGGAACAGTACGACTATAAAATTATATATAAAAAAGGCAAATATAATACGAACGCTGACGCATTATCTCGCATACAGGTAAATGCTCTAGATGATGAGATTTCATCTACGTTTAATAATGTAGACAGTAATGAGAGACGTTTACAGGACTTTGACCGTGAACTAAATACACCTCCTTTAAGTATGATATTACCACAGCCGACAAATGAATATATACCACCTATGACTCCACCGGAAATGAAAGTTTATAAATAATTGTGAAATATGTAAAAGAGCAAAATATGACCGTAACCCACCTAACATACCTTTAATGCTTACAGAAACTCCAAGTAAACCTTTCCAAATTTTATATATAGATACATTCATAATTGAAAATCAAATATATTTAACTTTAATTGATTCATTTTCCAAATTAGGACAAGCAGTAGCTATTAGTAGTAAAAATCCAATCGAAACCTGTAATGCTTTAATTCAGTATTTTTCTTACTACGGAACACCCGAGCAAATAGTAAGTGACAATGGTTCAGAGCTATGCTCAGAAACTGTTGAACAATTATTTAATTTGCACAAGATAAAAGTTCATTTCACCACCCCCAGAAATCCAAATTCTAACGGTCTCATAGAACGTTTGCATTCAACTTTATTAGAACACATACGCATATTACGTCAAATTTATCCAAAAGACCCGATAACAAAAATTATGTGTTATGCGATTATGGCATACAATCATAGCATTCATTCAGCCACAAATTTTACCCCGTTTGATATTGTCTTAGGTCATACTTCTAGTAAAGATGTGTATGATATAAACGATCAACAAAAACTATTGCAAGAGTACCTATTACAACATAAAAATAAACTAAATTTAATGTACGAAAAAATTAAAGAGAATTTAGAAAAAAATAAATTAAGAATTGTGTCCGGCAGAAATTCCAAAGATGATACCGCTTTATTTAATAAGGAAACACATGTCTATACTAAAGTAGATAAACTAAATAAAAATAATCCGAAATTCGAAGGTTCATTTGAATTGATAAAAGTTACAGATTAAAATGTTGCATTAATTAGAAAAAATAAACAAATAGCTAAACGACCTCTACGACATCTAAAACGACCTAATGTTTCAGGTCAATCCTCTTCCTCACCCATGTCCTTGGAGAGGTAGAGTTTAACAGACTGAATGACAACCCTGGACTGCTACCCCTAAAAATAGGAACTATGCCAAACGCAATCGATAAATGGACATTGATTAGAACGATTGAACTACAACCACTTTTGCAAGACTTTAACTTTTTAACACGTCCTATCACCTGAACATCTCTATACAAAACTCCCCTTATAATGAATCCTATTATGAAGAACTACGAAACTCTCAAAACGTGTTATTCCATGAAATAAGTGAAACTAACAAAATTTTCAAACAAATTATACCATCAAGTTTAAATCGAAACAAGAGAGGTTTGATAAACGGTCTCGGAACAGTAATTAAGTCAATCACAGGAAATTTAGATGATAATGATGCTAAACGTTATTACTCAACAATTTTAGAGCTAACTAGTAACCAAAATAAATTATAAACAATTCAAAAAAATCAAATGTCACTAACGGAAACCGCTATTACCAAATTTAATCAAACAGTTTACATTTTGACTAACAATCAAAAAAGATAGCAGACCGTATTGAATGTCTAACGAAAAATTTTGAAGCTGAAGACTTAAGATAGGATTACATGGACATAGTAATCATAGCTCAAATGCTCTTTGTTCAGTTAATTACCGAAATAACGGAAATTAAAAATATTTTGGAGACTTTAGTTAATGCAATAACATTTGCCAAATTGATGACTATGCATCCCTCTATTTTAGAAACAGATGACTTATTGATAGAGCTCAATAAAATTCAAAGACATAAAGTAAATTTGCCATATAAGGTAAATATAGATAATATGGCCCTTTATGAAGAAATAATTACTATTAAAAGCTATTACAAAACCACTCAGTTAACATTTATTTTAGATGTACCTTTGGTTGAATCAGCATATTACGATTACTATCATTTATATGCCTTTCCCATTCGAAATAGTTTGACCCACACATTCCTAACATTAATTCCACATTCAAAATACCTTTCCTTGAATGATGAAAATTACAAACTCCATGATGGACCATGTCGAGAAGTCCGACCAACTGAATTCCTGTGTCAAGCTCAAACAATGAATCACATCAGTCCAAACAGCCCTTGTGAAATACAATTAATAAAGTTCTCCACCCAGTATAACAATTGTGAGCATCACCAAATTTTAATAGAAGATGTGAAGATTCAGAAGATCAGCGAAAGTAAATGGATTATCATCTCTCCAGTAGAAAATATAGTCCACTACAGATGCAGCGATGACCGTAAAATCATGGCCATAGATGGTAGTTATCTAGTAAAAAAAGAAGAAGGCTGTGAGGTAAAAATCAAAGGACAAACCGTAAGTTCTCATCAATCCGAAATTAAAAAACTTTTCTATGTGCCGTTACCCGAACTCAAATTTAGTGAACTGTCTATGAACTCAAAACTTAACATTGTGCCTTTACATCTAGAATCTATAAATTTAGATTAATTGAATTTAGTGAAATCCCAACTACAGCATCAGAAGGAGTTACTACAAACAATAAGTGTTCCTGTAATTCATACTTCGATAAGTGTTTTTACTTTAACTGTTTGTGTTCTTTTATTAACAGTAGCATGTTTCTGTTTTTGGAAATTTAAAGGCAGAATAACCAGTTCCGCAGCAGAGTCCAAAATCGTCAACGAAATTAAGAAGACCCACGAAGTGCCCCTGGAGGACATCAATTTCAAGATTTAGGTACCTTAAATCGCATCTGGCAAGGGAGGAGTTACAGCACCCTGTATAATGCTGGTCTGATATCTAGTGTTAGTAGAGTAATAGGATCGAAGCAGTCGTTCAACGCGGAAATACTAAAACCGCTGAATAATCATAGTCAACATAATTATTTAGTTTAAGTTGTTTTATTTTATAATGTTAGCTAAGCATATTCGACTTTATATATACAAGTAAGATACAATATTATATTAGAATTTATTACGAGTGTTTCCACATTAAACATCGTGTATTTCTCCTTTGTTTTAAAATTATAATTAAACTTGTTGTAATTTCGAAATAAAGTTTTTTTGTTTTGAAGTGCCAAAAGGGCACTATCCAAACTCGCGTGGATCTCCCTTTGCCCATGGATCTACTTTTGCGCGTGGATCTACATTTCTGCATGGATCTACCTTTGCGCATGGATCTACCTTTCCGCAAGAATCCACCTTTGAGAAAGGATCTACCTTTTCACATGAATATACCTTTCCGCGTGGATCCACCTTTGCAAAAGGATCTACCTTTGCGCCTGAATCTACCTTTGCACGTGGAACTACCTTTGCGCATGGATCTACCTTTGTGCAAGAATCTACCTTTTCGCTTGGATCTCCATTACTGCATGGATCAACTTTTCGCATGGATCTACATTCACGTGTCGTAGTTCCTGCGTCAGTATTTCTTCCATAATATGTATTAAATATATTGTTGTTCATTACCGTGGCGCACTTGCTGCGTCAGTATTTTTTCCATATTATGTATTATTATAACAACAACCCTTAGGCACCACCAATGACAGAAATAATAAAAATACACAAAACGGGATACCCAATAAGACCACTCATCAACTTCAAAGATGCACCGTCATACAAAATAGCAAAAGAGATAGACCAAGTACTAAAACAAGAAATAAAACTAAAAAACAAATTTAACCTAAAAAACTCCATAGAACTAGTGCATAAATTAGAAAACATAAACAAACACACAAGACTCGCCTCATTCGACATACCTAATATGTACACCAATATACCAATTAACAAAACCACAAACATAATAGAAAATAAAATGCAAAATAACAACAAAAAAGAACAAATCAACGAAATATTAAACATCATATTGAAACAAAATTACTTTGAATTCAACGGAGAATACTACATCCGAGAAGACGCAGTACCAATGGGATCTCCACTATCAAGCATCGTGGCAGAAATATACATACAACAGTTAGAAGATAAAATCAACACCATCATAAAAGAAACAAACCCAAACATCGAATGGATAAGATACGTTGATGATATATTAATAATATATGACAATCAAAAACCAACATAGACAATATCCTCAAAAAAATAAAACAAATCAGCAACAACATAAAATTTACAATAGAAAAAGAATCACACAACACCATAAACTTTCTAGACTTAATACTAGTCAGAAGAGAAAACCAGATTAAATACAAAATATACAGAAAACCCACACAAAGACACATCACGATACCAAAACACTCGATACACCCACACGCACACACAAAATGGCCGCATACAGATACTTAATAAACAGAATGCCAAATGTGCAACTCCATAATGACGAACCAGAAAAGGAATACAACATCATAATACAAATAGCAAAAAGAAATGGATACAATAAGAAAACAATAGAACAGCTAGTAAAAGAAATAAAAAACAAACAAATCAACAAAACCGAGAACAAAAACCAGAAACAAACACAAAATACACAACATTCACTTAATTAACTCACAAATTAATTCACATCAAAAAAACAACACAAACGCTCAAACAATATGACTTAAAAATGAACTGCAAAACCAATAACAAAATAATAAACAAAATAAATTAAAAGAAGAACACAACCCACATGAATTAAACGGAATATATCAAATAGAATGTAACACATTCAATAAAAAATATATAGGAGTGACAAAAAAATCAATAGAAACAAGATTCAAGGAACATATAACAGCATTAGATAAAACCCACATACCTAGCTACAAATCAAACGTAGCTACACATTTACAACAGAAAACACCAAAAACCAAATATCAACCAATTACAACTAATGAAACATATTAAAGACCACAAAAAAATGGAAATCTGGGAACAATACTACATTCAACTAACAAACAGTACCTAAGAAACAACTAATGCCTGAACAAATCCAAGTACAAACATTTAAACAAAACTTAATAAAAGCCATACAAATAGACAAATTATCAAACCACAGTGATCAAGACAGGAGACCGATACACACGACACAGTCCGAGAACAAAACCAGTCAGAGAACAGTCAACCGACCATTAGAGGCTCAATGCGCAGGCGTCACGTACAGTCTCAGGCATAGACCACACACGAGCGATCATAGTCAGTAGCGTGCTGAGGATGAACCGGGACGGTTCGAAACTGCAGTCCACGTAACCAAAATACAAAGCACTGAACTGTACAGAAAACCAATAAAGTGCATATTTAAAAGTAATTACAGTGTAGTGCAACATTCCAAAAGATATATATATATATATATATATATATATATATATATATATATATATATATATATATATATATATATATATATATATATATATATATATATATATATATATATATATATATATATATATATATATGTGTGTGTGTGTGTGTGTGTGTGTGTGTGTGTGTGAGTGTGTGTGTGTGTATGTGTCTCACCGATAACTCAAGAAATAATGGGCCGATTGTGAACAAATTTGGTGAGTACCTTCCTTTTGGAAGTGGCTTGGATAAGTTTATTATCCAGTAAAATCGGCCCAGGTTTTCCCGGACAATTTTGTGTTTTCTTTCTATCTTCGGAAATAACAAGGTGGGAAAACCAAATTTCGTACATGTGTTTGTATTATAAACAGTGACTCACGTGCCAAAATTTAGATCTGTTAGTTAAAATACAAAAAATATATAGGCGTTTAAATAAAAAAATTGGGGTTTTCCTCAAAACGTCAAAATCGCGATATGAAACGTCAAAATTATCAGCATTTAGGCGAAGAACCTGAAACAAATACGGATTATGTAAGGAAAATGTCGCAAGAGTGTTCTGCAAACCCTTCAGCTTCAACAGTCATTGTCCTTCATTTTACTAAAATGTTTACAGAAAATACATTTCAAATAGACGCTTTCTATGATGCTTTGTCTGTAAGTTTAGTTAAGTTGATGCTTTGGCTGTAGGTTTAGTTAGGTTTATCGTTTAACAGTCTATAACTTTTAGCTAATTTTCGTAGAAAAATTTCGTTAATGAGGAGACCGCGACTTTTGAAATTTAAAAAAAAATTCTTCAAATGAGCGCAAACTAGGTCCCCTAGAATCCAGATCCGAGTTTACTTTCAGTTTTTATATGTTTACATATATACAGGGTCGCGAATTTCTACGGTAAAGCTCAATATAATTGTTAGTATACAAGATACGAGAAAAAATTGTACAAGATAATAATAGGGGTCTTAAGCTGCATCTTATAAAAATATTTTGACAATCACAGGTGGTCCATAAGTCGTTGGTGATCCCTACAATTGTTTTTCTTTTCTCGAACACACTTATATTATTGCATTTTTGCATTTTTATCGAAATACGATGCATGTTTGTATGAAAAAAATCGAGACGCAGTAAGTGCGTTTTGGTAGCGATTTTTAATTAAATCCTTCAAATTTCAATAACTCAATTTGCTATTAGCCTAAGATTTGTTGGCTAGGAAATCAGTTTTCTCGGAAACATTTTAGGTTTATTTTCAGAAAATTTTGTACATTTTCAAACAATAAGTAATTTTGAGGAAATATGGTACATTGTTTCTACTATATAGGCTATACTGGTAACAGATTGATGCCTGCTTCCATTAGAAAGACATCTTTGCTATTAAAAACATTTTTATTGAAATTTATTTCAATGCACTTGCTGCATCCAGACTTTTTTGATAATCGGAATGTACCGAATAGATCAATATTCGGATAGTCGAGTATTTTTCATTCGAATGCGCCCATCACTACTGATGACGCTAACTTGGTTAGTGAAGCGATCGTCCGGTTTTTTTATAAAATGTGTTGTGGTGATTTGGGTCCTCCAAGTGTATTTATAACAACACCACACCATAATCAATGTTTCCTATGTTGTGACGATACGTTGAACCGAATAAACACTTGTGATCTGCGTTGAAAAAAATGGCGGCCGTGAGCAAACATGTTACCTGTCAACGGATGCGTTCAGCTAACTTAATAGAAACCGTTAGGTAACACTGGGATCGGTGAACGCGGTCATTGTCTAAAAACACAAAATAAATAAAATAACATTTAAATTAAGTGAATGCTAAAATGCCAGAGTACCGAATTGATATTTTTGTAATCATATTAAATTGTTCCGTGTCCGTAATGTTCTTTGGTGATACCTCGCGGTAACCATTTAAGCCCCATGTGAGAACAGCACACCAAATTTATGAGAATAGATTGTAGTTTAGGAATATAATTTTAATGCCTTTATAGGAAAATAAAAATAATTTCAAAAACTACTCCAAGGGGTTGAAGGAGGGTGGTGAAGATTTATTTTGCCATTGTTTTAAATAACTTGAGTCACTTATTTGACATGTCATATTTTGCCGCTGTATCTTAATTGGTCTCCGAATTATTTAGAAAAACATTTCTCCTCCAACTACTTCTATAACATAGAGTGAAGTATAATCTAAGTTTGTAATTATTTACAAAACGAAATCACAAACTTTCAAAGATATAGTGAGTTGTTTGTGTGCAATGACACATGTTATACGGGTATTTCATTGAAATTCTGTTTTAATAAGATGATCTATTGTGTTTGGCTTTATCTCTAGAAACATCTATGTATATAAATGTTCCTGTCCGGCAGCGGATAGGACTAGACACCTGCTCTTTGGCAAGGTAAAGCTTGCTCCAGAGGATCTGGATCAACTTTCGCCCGCAAAGGTTATCGACCTCTGTAGGAGGCTGGATTTGTTGGGCGAAATATAGACATTAGGCATGAGCCACAATAGACCTTATGGTCGCGGTGGAGGGACCGATATGGACCACTCACAAACTAACCTAACCTAACCTATATAAATGTAAATGAGCTTCTGATTACGAAACTTCAAACTTTGAATTCTGTGTTAAAATGCGCAACTGCAAATTTAATATAAGTATTCGATGTGTTGTAGGTACACAAAAATGTTGACATTTATTGTTTTGTTTATTTTTATATTAGGATATGCATAACACTTTAAGCTAATCATGAAAGTTGTACAACAAATGTAAAAATAATATAAAATCATTAATCTGTTGATACATAAAAAAGGTAAAGGTAAGATGCTTCCTGGCAATTAGGACATTGCTGACCCTTTTGCTCATCTAAACTAACCTACTCTCCACCTTGAGCTCGATCTCAACGACGACAGTGATTTGGAAAATCATCCGCCGCCGGTGAGTCTCGAACCGTCGACCCCCGAGTCCGTATTGGAAAGTCATCGACTTTCCCGCACGGCCACGGAGACGCTAATCTATTGATACATACTTGAAAGCAGTACACTAATATGTATTCCAGTGCTCAGTTTATTAAATCACTAAGTCATTAAGTAAGTATGCTAAGGCTCCTTCTACGGAACAGTTACTATCATTTAAGTGAATTCGGAAGGGGGCGCATTGTTGGTATGTGGGAAGCCGATTTTTCAATCAGACAAATTTCCGAACTAATAGGAGGCAGTGTCAACAATGTTACAGTGCTAGTCCAGGTGGTCTGAAGAAGGAATATATAACCGTCGTCAAGGATGCTGACGGCCTCGGCCAACTTCAGCGCGGGAAGATACCCACTTGAGGGTTGAGGATTTACCAGACCGAGTTTCCACAACACGGTCGATTGGAAACGCTTGGTTGAGAGATTAACAACAAAGAGTTTCTATGGTAAAGATATATCCCATAATACGCTCTTTTGGGCTTCGTATCGACCATTTTTATGTCACTCGACATATCGTGCTGATTGGTTTGCGTTGTGTAATGGCAGATCAAATTGGGATGATGAATGGAATCGTATTGTGTTCTTTGACGAGTGCCGATTCTGTATTTGGGTCCACGATGGTCGTAGGAGAGTAAGGCGATTACGTGAAGAACGCAGATATTTAGAATTTGTTCTGGGACGACGTACGGCTCTTACACAGGCGGTGGTGGTATGGAGTGCATAACGTACTGTAGCAGGTCACCTTCAGTTTTTATTGACAGAAATTTGAATGCAAATGATTACATACGAAACGTACTGCAGCCTGTTGCACGGTCACACCTACCAGGGTTAATTCATCCCTTTTTACAACAAGGCAACACAGGTTGTTGAAGGCATTTTAAAAGTGTTGAGTCAAAACTTACTTGTTATAGTACCGTTAGTGAACCGCTAGCTTGGTCTTGATATTGCATTCGCTTTATTTTCTCTGCTGCCTGCCTCTTAATAATGCTGCCTATTAATGCCGCCCTCTTGCCTGCGAGCCATAAGCAGGCTATATTAATCACTCCGCATATCCACCACCTGATTCGCCGACTAATTTCTTTATAATTGCCTTTGCCTCTATTTTTGCATAGTTTTCCTTGTAAAGAATGGTGTTTAATTTCGGTGTACATAGTAACTTGCTCTTCTTTTTGTCAATACCATGTAATAATAATAATAGTAATATTTATTGTTAATAATTTTACAGCACATCATTTGACAAATAACTCTTAAACTTGTTCTTACCCAAGATGTAATTTTGACAAACCAGCTTTAAAAATTGAAACCAAAACCGCAATATTGACATTATTGTCAATTTTGACGTACCAAATTGTTTTATTTTTCTGTTCACCGACTTCATCCCAAAATTTCCACAATTGCCTCCACTTGTACCGAAAAATAAATCATTTATGAATATCATTTGCATTAAACCGTTATATTTCTTGCAATATTTAACCAAATAAACATAAACACAAACTAGGAATTACAACCCGATAAACCTCATATTTCCTTTCTACTATCTACGTAAATATATTGTACATATGCAATACCCGGCACTTTAATTGGCTCTTCCACGGTGTCCACCCAAAACAAAGTATATAATAACATTATCTCTTATAAAGGCTCTAACAGAAAGTGAATTGTGACTTTGCCTTAAGACTTGATAGAACTCAATATTCATATAACTTACCTTGGGTCTAAGTAGCTATTAGGAGCGACTTGTGAGGAGGTTTGGTCAAGCGACAAGCTTCCTGCGCGGGTAGCGACACCTAGATCAATAACAATCAGTACTGTCACCCAAGCATAGTTTTATTTGTGACTATAATAGGTGGTTTAATTAGAAAACCCCGTAGGAAAACCGAAGTGGCACGGTTTCCGAGAAATTCCCATACACGGGAAAGGGGGGACGTTTCAACACTAAGAAAAAATATATGGGGCATTATAATTAAAATAAATAAGAAAATCGAACTTAACGAACAACAACGCTATTGTAAAAATGAAATCTGTCATACTTAGAAACCCCAATGCACAAGCTTTGACGAAAATCTGTTAGCGAGTGTCAAACTAATAAATTTGCACCAAACACACATGCAATTATACTTAGTCAAGAACAATAGACCTTTATACATACATTGTAACTACCGAGGACAGCAGGCAGCCCAGTAAGCAATATGGAAATACCCATTAGAAAACGTCGCAATGGAAATGAATACACAATGGATGCTACGTCCAGAGAAATGCACGTGCATCCTGTCACCTTCCTCAATAGACAATGGACCACTCCTAGTTGGCAAAGCTATAAGTAGGTACTCATCCAGTCATCCAGTTGAGAGGCGTTTATTCTTTTGCGTCGCTCGTCAGTCTACAAGTCGTGCTATTTATCATATTTACGTTGATAATTTATTCATATATTTATATCATTTTTTGTAACTAAGCTTTAAGTGTAATATTTTTATAATCGATAAATAATTTGTTTAAAAACGTTTCGAGTGTCAACAAGAAAGTTAACTGGTGCAGTCGGTAGGACAACATTATCTCTGATAGAGGCTCTAACAGAAAGTAAATTGTGACTTTTTCTTAAGACTTGATAGAACTCAATATTCATATAACTTACCTTGGGTCTAAGTAGCCATTAGCAGCGACTTGTGAGGAGGTTTGGTCAAGCGACAAACTTCCTGCGAGAGTAGCGACATCTAGATCAATAACAATCAGTTAACAATCAGTTGAAGAAGCAAAAGAGTATTGGTTCTTTGTGTATCGACACTTAAGAGCCGAAAATTAAGCCAAGCAGTCCAAAAGCCGAGCCAAGCAGACCAATGAAGCCAATTACAACAGTGTTAATATTTTTAATGTGTATATGTCTGATTCAGAAGACGATTTAGAAAGTATCTGAAATTTAGAGTATAAAGACAGATAAGTGTTAGTGTTATTAATAATACTGAAATACATAATTGTAGCAATAATTCAGGCGAAAATTAAATGGCAAACCAGTTTCCAGAGTTTTATCTAAACTAAACGACTTTGATGGATAGCCTGCCAATGCATGCAATTTTTTTAAATATTGTGACTTGGTTATGAATTAATTCTATAATGCAGAGAAAGATCAATATTTAAACCAAGTTTTGCTAAATTTTATTCAGATCAAACTCACGGGGCAAGCCAGACTAAAAGTAGATCCCAAACTTATAAATTCATGGGCCGATCTAAGAAATGCAATTATACAGAATCTGGCAGACCAGAGAAACGACACTAGTCTCTTAGCAGAATTACTAAGTCTAAAACAACGGAATAACGAAGATGCTTAAGTATGTAGTAACAGGTGCCGACATATCGAGCAACTCCTAATTCCCAATTTGTTTTATTACTAATGTAACGAGGCGATTAGATTATTGAAACAAAACATGCATCAGCAACAGACATTGAAAGCATTTCTAAGAGGCGTAATAAATCCATTAGCAATGATTTTAAGGTCAACCGCACCAACGAGTATCGAACAAGCACTTAAATTTATATTTTCGGAAGAGAATTATAATTATCGGGACAAGTACATACAGAAACAAAATTTTAATAACAATAATAACAGAATAGACGGATAGCAAAGACAAAATTGCCACACAAAATTACCCAAATATACAATTTCAGAGACCTTTTCACAAAAATGACAGGCCTTTTAAAGTCAACAAAATTTTCAACCCAGACAAAATTTCCAATATAGACCTCGACCCAATTTTCAACAAAATTTCTCTAGTCAAATAAGAAGACTGTCATATAACCCAAATAATAATCAACAAAATTATCCCCAGCCGAAGGACATTACCAGCAATAATACGAGATTTAGCAAAATTTTAAGACTTAGCAATTACATAATAATAAAATAAGCGAGCTCGACGTAAACTGTGGTGAAACAAACCACGTAATATCACTATTAAAGTTATATGACGAGCAACGGCAAAATTTTCAGGTAACAGGTCCGTCAACAACCAAACAATAGTATATACTAACAACTTAAACACGTTATTCCAACTACCCCTTGTCTAATTAAAACAGATTACAGGTCGTATACTAATAGATAGTGTGTCGTCAAAGGACCTTCTAAACCATATAGTAGCTTATCATAATTTTTCTAGTAATATATACGCAAGTCCATTTTTAATAAAATCAACCCATAGCTATTCATATCATATAGTGAGTTTAAGCACCAGAGCTCTAAACCAATTAATCAGCAAATAAAGAAGGAAACGAATTACTGGATAATATAGCAAGTATAAATCATACCAATAACAACATAAATCAACCAAAATAACACTGTTACGATAAATAAAATAATACATCAAATAAATGTGGAAAACTTAAACGATGAAGAAAAGCACGTAATAATAAATTTATTGACTTAATACCAAGATATATTCCTTTAACCATACCAACTCCTGAGTCACACAAACGTAATGAAACACAAAATTAGAGTGAAAGACGACATACTGGTACATACTAAACTATATATAGATACCCATGCGTACACAAGCCGGAAGTCGATAGACCGAAGAAACCGGATACGTGTGGGAAACAAAGATGGAGAATTGTGGTAGATTACAGAAAACTAAACGAAAAAACCATACCAGATAGACACCCAATTCCCAAGATTGACGAAATTTTAGATAAATTAGTGCGTGCACAATATTTTTCCACAATCGATTTAATTTCGGGCTACCACCAAATTGAAATGGACCCGAATGACATTGAGAAAACAGCCTTCTCTGCTGACACAGCTCGTTTCGAGTATCTCAGAATGCCTTTAGGGCTTTCTGGTACACCAGCCACATTTACCCGACTGATGCAGCACGTTTTAAGCGGTCTAATAGATAACACATGGCTTGTGTATATGGATGACGTAATAGTATTTTCCGATAGATATAGAAAACCAATCAATGATAAGTTATATAGATGAACACGAAGAAATTATAAACATAGTCGATGGCGACACGGAAAACTCAAACGCAGATTCGTACTCGGCACCAGGTATGCCGATTTTAGAAGAAGAAATAATTAACAGTAAAACAAATCAGATATTTTTCAGAAATTCAGAAACCCCAGAAATATTATGAGTTAGGAAAGATAAAAGAAATTTCATTCATGCTAGCATAAATTTAGATGACCCAAATCAAATAGAAAACTGTATAAAAGAATATTGCCTACCCCAAAAGAAATATTATTGTGTCTTTATAAACGAACGGTATTATAAATCAGTGAGTTCGGCAATTAGTCAAAATTTCAATAACGTAGAATTACCGAAATTTTACATATGTTTAGAAGCTAGAGGAAATAAACGAGGAGGAACCCGAAGACAAAATTTTTCTTTATCATGAACGAAAGAGCAAGCATGGGGCGTTGATGAAACATATTATATGAGAATGAAAAAAAAGTATTACTTTCCAAATCTAAAAAAAAACAAAACGAGGAACTCATACAGAACTGTGGGCTATGTAAAACATGTAAATATAACAGAAGTCCCTTTCTAATATGTTTAGAACACACATCCACACCATCTAGACCTTTAGAGATATTACACCTCGGAAATTTCCAAATTGAAACCTCCCAATTCTTGACAATATTTGACCGCTTTAGTAAATTCGGCCAAGCATTTCTAATAAACAGTACAAATGTGATAGAAATTTCAAAAAATGTAACAATTACTTTTCTCAATATGGCAGCTGTAGAACCGTATTCTCTGACGCAGGGACCGAGTTTTCAAATATAGTAGTGAAAGAGCTACTCAAGGCATACCAAATCGAATTACTCGTGGCAACACCCCAAAACCCTACGTCAAACGGTCCGATATAAAGATTTCACAGCACAATTATTGAACATTATAGATTATTCAAAGAAAAATTCAAATATATGAAAGCTATAAACCTAATACCTTATGGTATATTTGCTTATTATTCATCAATACACTCGCAAACGTCAAAACCACCTTTCGAGTTAATATTCGGAAATACCTCTGAGTTATTTGACTACGATCCTAAGGTAATAATTACACAAGAGTACAATACAAAACACAAGGAACTGATGAATATTATTTACTACGTAATACACGACAAAATCAAAAATTCAAAACTTTGCACCTTAAAACGAACGAACAAAAACACAAATCAGCCCTTTAAAGAAGGAGACGTGGTATACCAAAAGATTTCACCGGGTTTCCAAAAAACACAAGAATTCGTACTCGGGACCTTACTCAATAATCTCGCTATTAGAACATAATAAAGCCATAATTTTAAGCCATAAAACTGATGAACAATCAATTATCAATCTAAGAAATCTCCGTCTTTCCGGTTCTTCATCCTAGGCAGAGCTAAATCACAATTACAAGACTTGACGAACAATTAAGCCATACTACCAAGACGAATAGGAACGGCATACTCAGGAAACGGTAAATGGAAATGATACGCCTACATGACTTGAAACAATTTTACGTTGACTATAACAAAATAAAGATCTATTACGCTGAAACAATACAGATCTTAAATGAGGATTACTAACTAGAATATTGTCACAGCGAACAGTCTGGAATGACATTTCTAGAAGAGACCATAAGTGACAGGTGTAGAACAGTGTAGAAGGTCTAGAATCTTTATAGGCAATATAAATAGACGACCGGTGCGCAGAGTAAGTTAGTTCAGTATTGAATAAGGTGGTGTAGAAAAGTGATCATAGAGTATTAAGCGAGTCAACAGTAAGTGTTGGTGTATAAGAAGCGATTATAGAAGGCGATAGTGGAATATAGTTCTATGGACATTTAGTAATAGAGAGAAATATTTTAGTTGATCTTGGTGTTGGAAAAGAGTTGGTTATAATAAATAGTAGTTTGAAAAGCTATGTTTTATTAGTCAACGAATCCAGAACGCCGTGGAACGTAGCAACTGGTGTCAGAACTGGGATTTTCAACCTGCTAGCAGAAATATTTTCCAGAATATTCGTTGAACAACGTGAAAATTTGTAGAATCTCTGGAAGATCAGTGTCAGCGGTAAGTCATAACTGGGTGTGTTCTTGAAACAGAATAAACTGTTTACCAGCTTTAAGTACGTCTATGCCTAAGACACGTAGCGTAACAGCCAAAATGGACGCCCAGCTATTGGAATTGATTAAAGAAATGAAAGAAGAAACCAGAAAAAGAGATAAAGAAATGAGAAAAATATATGAAGAGGCCAGAAAAAGAGATGGAGAAGCCAAAGAAGAAATGAGAAAAAAGATGAAGAGGTCAGAAAAAGAGACGAAGAAGCCAAAGAAGAAATGAGGAAAGGAGACGAAGAGACAAGAGAGGAAATGAGAAAAGAGACGAAGAAGCTAAAGAAGAAGCCAGAAAGAGAGATGAAGACGCAAAAAAAGATACCAAGAAGCAAAAGAAGAGCTGAGAAAAAGCGACGAATAAGTGAGAGAAGAAATGAGAAAAAGAGACGAAGAGATAAGAGAGGAATGAGAAAAACACTGGAAAAGAGATGTGATACCCTAGCCAAGGGAAACATCAGACTCGAAGATAGCCCGATCGTAAGAATTAAGGTCCCCACATTTGATGGCTCAGTCCCATGGCGTATTTATCTACGCCAGTTCGAAGCCGCTGCTGCAGCAAATGGTTGGGGCGAGAGAGAAAAAGCGACCTCGTTAATAGTAGCTCTCAGAGGAGATGCCCTCGACGTGCTAGGAATTCAAGGAATTCCCAGGGAGGAACAGAACAGTTTCGACAGCATTCGGTATTATCTAGAAATGAGATTTGGAGACCAGCATCTACAACAGCTATATCAAACTCAGCTAAAAAGTCGCTGTCATAAATCAGGCGAAAGTCTGCAGCAATTCAAAGCCGACGTTGCCAGATTAACGCGATCAGCTTACCCCACAGCTCCGGTGGAATTTTTGAACCAGCTGTCGCTGCAAACATTCATTGACGGCATTAGGGATACCGACACTCAACAGGCGCTGAGGATGGCGAGACATAAAAACTTGAACGATGCTTTGGCACATTCACTAGAATTTAAAGCTGCCAAGCAAGCTTCTAAAGGCAATGTGAGAGTACGCAGTCTCAAAGTCCCGGGAGAAGAAAATAAAACTGAGTCATTCACGGTCATGCAGTTACTACAGAAGATAGTAGAACAGATGAAGCCCACGCCTCATAAAGAGCCAACGCAAGCTCGTCGTGCAAATGCCATACGCTGCTGGAACTGTGGCAAGGTGGGGCACATAAGAAATGAATGCCGGGATCCAAGATCAACATCATCTAACGTACAGGAAAACTCAATGCAGCTAGCTTTATGGGGCGAGAGCTGGCTGCCCACCACAATACCGCGAAGTCGACAACTGTTTCACTGGTCAACAATTCTGGCAAAACGCTCGTCGTAGACGGATACATCAGCGATAGGAAGACTCAAATGATTGTAGACACCGGCGCATCCAGGACGATTATCCGTCATGCTGTGTCTACAAAGTGACTGCAGCTGGTGGCGAACAGATTCGTGTATTTGGTGAGACTGACGTCAAGCTACAAATTGGAGTTTGGACGACCAAACAGAGAGTTATTGTTGCCGCTATATCAGACCCTATTATACTTGGACTAAATGTTTTAAATATCGGTGATAAGGAAGTAGTCATGTCGACTGTGAATAACCTTGGGATTCGAAAAGTCACGGCCAAAGAAGATGTCGTTGTGAGAGCCCAGAGTGAGAGTATTATCCCAGTGAGGATAGTTGGAGATATTTCGGGACAAGTGGTGAGTATTATAGAACCAGAAGACAACGATCTTTTTAAGAAGGCTCTACTAGTCGGTAAAACTCTTATTCAAGCAAAAGAGCTGGCAGCTGTCAGAGTAGCCAACCTTAAGAGCTTTGATCAGAAGATTTCCAAAGGTTCCGAAATCGGAACATTCTCGCCAGTAACCATCATACGGCGTTGCCACGACCAAAAAGACCCAGCCTCGTCCATCCCGGATAAACCACTTCCAGAACATCTACGCGATGTCTTAGCAGAAGCTAGTGGTAATGTTTCTCCACAACAGAAGCAAGCAGTGGCTAAATTGCTGTCCAAATATCGCAATGTTTTCGTAACTGACAAGAACGATTTTGGAAGAACAGACTTAGTACGCCATCACATTGAGACTGGGACATCTGTACCAATCAAGCAACCACCGCGAAGGGTACCATTGGCAAAACAGCACGAAGTTGACACCATGCTAAGGGAAATGGAGCAGGCACGAATTATAGAACCATCGCAAAGCCCTTGAGCCTCTCCAGTAGTGTTAGTTAAAAAGAAAGATGGCTCCATAAGGTTTTGTGTAGATTACCGCCGGTTAAATGATGTCACTAAGAAAGACAGCTATCCACTTCCCAGAATTGATGATAAACTTGATACACTGGCAGGTGCAAGATGGTTTTCGACATTGGACTTGAAAAGTGGCTACTGGCAAGTCGATATTGAGCCCAAAGACAAATAAAAGACTGCGTTCACCACTGGTAGTGGACTGTGGCAGTTCAACGTCATGCCACTTGGCTTGTGTAATGCTCGAGCCACGTTTGAGCGTCTAATGGAGACAAATTTGAGAGATCTACACTGGAAAACATGCCTAGTGTACCTGGATGACGTCATTGTCTTGGGAAAGTCGTTCGAAGATCACATGAAGAATGTCGAACAAGTGTTTCAGAAATTAAGGGAGCCAATTTGAAATTAAATCCTAAGAAATTCTGTATCTTTCAAAAAGAAGTCAAGTACTTAGGCCATATTATCACCTCAGATGGAGTCAAAACCGACCCAGAGAAGACAGGCTGTATTATGAACTGGGAAATTCCAACCAATGTACATCAACTGCGAAGCTTTCTGGGCCTCTGCACGTATTACCGCCGTTTTGTAAAGGGGTTTGCTGACATCGCAAAACCTTTGCATAGACTGACGGAAGAAAAGACACCTTTCACTTGGACCAATGATTGTGAAAAATCATTCGAGACACTAAAACGAGCTCTCTGTTCATCCCTGATTCTGACATACCCCCAGCCTGGTCGCTGGTTTATTGTGGACACGGACGCGAGCAATGTTGATATTGGAGGTGTTCTTTCACAGGAACAGGGAGGCCAAGCGAAGGTTGTAGGGTATTTCAGCAAAGCCCTGTCCAAAGCAGAAAAGAAGTGTTGCGTGACGAGGAAAGAATTTCTTGCCATTATCAAGGCGTTGGACCATTTTCACAAATATCTATATGGTCAAGAATTTCTCCTGAGAACCGACCACGCTTCCCTACGCTGGATTCTTCAATTTAAAAATCCAGAGGGGCAGATGGCGAGGTGGCTTGAACGCCTTCAAGAGTACACTTTTACCATCGAACACCGCCCTAGACGACAGCACGGTAATGCCGGCGCCCTATCTAGGACACCTTGTCCACCAAAATGCAAGCATTGCATCACTGCCGAAAACAAAGAAGGATTTAATCTCAAAGTGTGTAGGAGAACAACGGCGCAACCCGTTAACCGATTGGACCCGCAGAGGTTAATGGAGGACCAAAAGAAGACCTTGATATCCAACCCATCTACGGATGGAAGGAGACTTGCCACGAAAGACCCACTTGGTCAGAAGTTAGTGATAAAAGCGTTGCCACCAAAAGTTACTGGGCCCAGTGGAACTCAATTGAAATCGAAGGTAATCTTCTGGTCAGGAATTGGGAGTCAGAGGATGGAACCCTCATATTAAAGCAAATAATTCTTCCGCGGCTAAGAGTTAGGGAGGTAATCGAGGAGATCCATGGCGGGCAGGCGGATGCCATTTAGGGGTAAAGAAAACTTTGGAAAAGATCAGAGAGGTTTTTATTGGTTACGATGTAGAGCTGATGTGGAAGAATGGTGCAAAACCTGCCAAGCGTGTGCATCCAGTAAGGGACCGAAATCAAAAACCAGGGGGCGAATAAAGCAGTACAACGTGGGAGCCCCTTTCGAAAGAATTGCAATCGACATAGCTGGTCCTTTCCCTAGAACAGACGCAGGAAATCGCTATATGCTTGTAGCCATGGATTAATTTAGCAAGTGGCCAGAAGTGTTTGCGGTCCCGAATCAAGAGGCCACCACCATCGCAGAAGTATTGGTGAATGAGTTTTTCTGTAGATTTGGCGCACCACTAGTGCTCTATTCCGACTAAGGACGCAACTTCGAGTCGGCTGTATTCCAGAAGGTTTGTGAGCTTATGGGAATCAGGAAAACGAGAACTACACCCATGCACCCTTAATCTGACAGAATGGTGGAAAGATTCAATGCTACTTTAGAGTCCCACTTAAGAATATTTGTCAATGAACACCAAACGGAGTGGGACCGCCACATTCCACTATTTTTACTAGCATACCGCTCGGCTGTACATGAGACTACCGGGCATACACCAGCCAGCGTGGTTTTTGGGCGAGAGTTAAGACTTCCTCCTAATCTCATATTTGGAAAACATACAGATGCTCCACGGTCAACTGATGAATGCATAAAAGAATTGGAAAAAATAATAGAAGCCATCCACTCTGCTGTAAGAATGCATATACGAGTAGAAAGCGACCGCATGAAGACCCGTTATGACGTGCGAGCTAATCCAGCTGATTTTAAAGGAGATCGTGTGTGGTACAATCCAGTACGACGCAAGGGACGGTCACCGAAACTACAGAAATTATGGGAAGGTCCTTATAAGGTGGTCAAAAGGATCATTGACGTTGTCTCTTGCATTCAGAGAAGCCCGAAGAGCAAGATGACGGTGGTCAACATGTCCAAATGTCAGAATGCGACCGGGACGATCGAATCTAACAGGGGGGCAGTGTCACAGCGAACAGTCTGGAATGACATTTCTAGAAGAGACCAGAAGTGACAGGTGTAGAATAGTGTAGAAGGTCTAGAATCTCTATAGAGAGTATAAATAGACGAGCGGTGCGCAGAGTAAGTTAGTTCAGTATTGAATAAGGTGGTGTAGAAAAGTGATCATAAGGTATTAAGCGAGTCGACAGTAAGTGTTGGTGTATAAGAAGCGATCATAGAAGGCGATAGTGGAATATAGTTCTATGCACATTTAATAATAGAGAGAACTATTTTAGTTGATCTTGGTGTTAGAAAATAGTTGGTTATAATAAATAGTAGTTTGAAAAGCTGTGTTGTGTTAGTCAACGAATCCAGAACCCTGTGGAACGTAGCAATATCATAACTTTATCTTAACCATTAACTTTACGATAACCAATATAGATGACGTATGTTTTAGGATTTTTCCGAATAACATTAACAATAATCATAGTAATAGGAAAAGAAAGGTTAGGCTCAATATTCAAATCAATCACAGGTAATTTAGTCGCCGAAGACGGCGAAAGAATTTATCAAGTTGAACATATTAAATAACGATCAAAACGAGATGCACGAATCAACGAAAGCACAAACGTCTTTAATGATAGATGCAATCTCAGAATTTAACCAAACTGTAGAAAAATTGAATCATAACCAAGAATCAATTGTTACCAGAATTAAGGAATTAGAGGATACAGTCGATAGTTTAAAAAGCGAACAGTTAACTAACTTTCATAGAGTTAAACACTTGGAATTGTTGACGCAAGTAGTTTACTTACTAGATAATCTACAAGAAATAATTCTAACAACTAAAAAATGCAATTACGTTCTCAAAACTAGACACTTATACATTAATAATAAAGCCAAAATTTATAATTAGAAAACTAGTTAAAGTTCAGAATCAAATAACAAATTCGAGATTAATAACTACAGATGATTTACTCCTTTACGAAAAGATGTTTAAAATCAAAACAGTCGATATCGATTTCAAAATTATTTTTCAAATAGATATACCACTAATGAATCAAACAGATTATATGTATTATTAATTATACACCTTACCTTTACCAAAAAATCTGGACATATTTACAATGATCACCCCAAGAGCCAAATACCTTATCCTTGGTAGCAAAACACTGTGCATAAAGTGGCGAAAATGTAAAAATCTAAAGAACCAGTTGTATTTCTGCTCAGACGACAACCCAACAATACTCAATGAACAGAATCCATGCGAAATTAAATGAATGAACACTCAACAACCAATCAATAACTTTAAACAAGAAGTAGTCAAAATCAATAAAACAACGACTTCCAAATATGGTAGACACAGTACATCATTATAGCACCAGAAGAGACGAAAAAGAGTGGAGTGTGAAGAACAAGAAGACAACAAAATTATCAAGGGAACAAAATTGGCAACCCTTAAACCGAAATGTCAATTAAAAATCGGAAACCAAATCTACAAATCAGTTAATATTAGAGACCCAACAAATATTTAACCTTCCTTACCAGAGCTAAAATTAGAAAACGTTCAGCAACACGACATTGACAACATTCAAAATTCCCATACAGCACAATATATTCTCAGAGTTTTCTCACAATGTGAGAATATTCTTTTTTCAGAATATTTGTTTCGGCATATTCTAATAACATTTATGGAATTTCAAACTTCAATCTTGAATATTCTGAGTACATTCATTCAATCACATCCTAAGAAAATTCTTCATCAATATACTAAGAATATTTGAATGGATTATTATTCCGAATATTCGCTAAGAATGTGCTTGAGATGTCCTTATAATATTATATAACTTTAAAATTTAATGAAAAAGATAGATGATGATAACGGTATAGTGGTGAGAATTATAATAGTAACTATTTTGCATGTTTGATTCTGTTACCTGTCTACGTTAAACACATCCGAAAATTGTATATTAGGCAATCCCTTCTTTAGGCATAGAGCGCATGTCCATGTCGCCGAGAAGGGAAGATGGCAAATGGCAAGATGGGCGAGACGTAAATGAAAATTAATGTCAACTGTCAACATGAATGGTCTGTGGCCAATGTTGTATAAGGTTATCTTCTAACATAATTAATTAAAAATAATAATGTGACGTGAACACGGAAAACAGTGTGTAATTGCAAACATAGATCCAGAGTACAGAAGCAACTAAAACATGGTGTCAGGTTATCAATAACTAAAACGCAGCCAGTAAAGAAACAGGTTTTAAAGCATCTCCTGTAGTTGACACTGACGATGGGTTCGCCAATTTTGTTTTTTTTTTTCTTCAGACTGGATCATCTTACGAATTAGGTACACCTACACCTACATTGTATAATATATAATTAAAAAATTGTGTTATGTTCAATACTACCTAAGTCATGCAATATAAACCACCACCACCGTTTGATGTCGCTGGACTGGAAAAGTGCAAGAATACTGCAAATCTATAGACTTGTCTAAGCAATATCTCAGGCTTTTTACTCCTGTGGAAGAAGTTATTGCTGTGAGAAGTATCACTATAACGTGCAGAAAATGTGGACTTCAACATATGGTAGGAAGATAAATGTACAATAAAACTTGCAATTTATCAGATACGCAATCAGTTTGCCAAAGTATGCCTTTACAAACAGAATATCCAAGCTGTTGGTGACAAACACCGGGCATCGGGATATGGAAATAGCTTTAGAAGTAAAAATCAAGTCCGTGGGAACAGAGCAGAAAGCAACCATACAAGGAAAGGGTCAAAAGGTCTGATCGATGACTTTCAGTTGTAGTTTTGTGTAAGTGCAAGTGAGTGTGATTTTGTGGCAGGTTCTGTCCAATTTAGTTGTATTCTATAAAGGTGTAAGTACTATTATGTAATGCAATTCCTTTAGTGGCACACTGAAAGCCTGTAGGATCAATAGTCTAACCAAATTAAAAGTTACTTCAGTGGGGTAACCGTGATTATTCATCTCGGAAACTTTGTATCTGCTATTAAATTTTTTGGCTACTCCAAGAACTGTATATTTATTTGATTTCTTTGTTATTGAAATTTTAATTGTTTTATTGATATTTTATTCGAACATTTCTTTGTATTTGTTATAAGTATATACTTGTGTGTGTGTGTGTTTACAGGTGTGTATAGCCACTGGAACAATATGGTAACCTACACAAAGTGAGTGACTGAAGTTCAAATTCTAACATATATGGCCTGTTGGGCTTGCTTATACAAAAATATATAAAAGGCCAGTTAAATGGTGGAAAATCAGTACATTTTGAAAGTAAATGTAATGTTTCATATGTTTGCATTTTCTTAATTTCTGTATCATTCAAAAAATGTATACAGTGTGTTTCGCATAAGAACCCACACAGCATGTAGGTAAACGTAAAATATGGTGATTTAACGCAACTTACCCCGATGCTAAGTTGCACCCCTGAGAAATTATAGGCCTTCAAAGTGGGGTTTCAAATTTCGAAAAAAAAGCAATATATCTGTAATACTTTAACTTAGAAGAACCAAATTTAGTACCCCTTTTGAGTGTACCAAGAGCATTAATCAGTGGTAAGTAGAATTCAATTAACGCATTTGAAAGGGTTGATTAGGTGTGATGCACCCTTAAAATGGCACAATTTTTTAACAGATTGGTAGATTTAAGAAAATATTATTTCATTTTATCAGGAATTTAACTCTAAAACTTGGTTACTCCTGTTATTTTCTACAAACTTTGTTGTTTCCAAGAAAAACACGAATACATTAAGAGACATATTTTATCAATCTTAGTAAAAATCATCGAAAGTTAAATATTTGCCCATAAACTTGTATATGTATATGTCAAATTTGACAATCAGGAAAAAAGTGTGAATAAGTATAATTTATTAGAAAACAAACAACTCAAACAACAGAAATAAAAAAAATTGCTATCCATAAGTTGTAAAATTGTTCAACATGATAATTTCATAGGCAGCTATTGAATTTTTGATGATTTTAAGTAACATTGATAATATATGTGTCTTTAGTTATTCAGGTTTTTCTTGAAAACGACAAAAGTTTTTTGAAAAATAATAAGAATAAGGAAGTTTTAGAATTTACTTCCCCATAAAATTTACTTTATTTTTTTAGATCCGCCAACAGGTTAAAAAATTCTGTCACATTTTATAGGTGCATCCCTTTGAAATGCTGCAGTTGAACTCTACTCACCAACGATTAATGCTCTTGGTACACCCAAAACGTGTATCAAATTTGTTTTTTTTTTAAGTTGAAGTGTTACTGAGATGTTGATTTTTTTCGAAATTTAAAACCTCACTTTGAAGGCCTCTATAACTTATCAAGGATGCATCTTAGTATAGGAGTAAGTTGCGTTAAATCACTATATTTTAAGCTCCCCTACATGCCCCTGTCCAGTGTCGGTTCTTATGCGAAACACCCTGTATATCTTTCTAAAAAACGCAATGTTCCCATGAGTATATGTATGAACATTTTGAGAAGATTCATTGAATGTTCGTGTAACATTTTCTGAACATACTGGGAGCTCCTAAGAATATTATAAATAACATTCTAAGAACCTTATTGGTATGACAGAATCTGTCCCATTCTCATGTTCATAGAATGTTCTATGAATATACATTGTACCTTGTGAGAATGTTCTGGGGATGTTTGAATATTCTTTCGAAACGTTCCTGGTATATTCTCAGAATGTGTCTGTGCTGTCTGGGTTAACTACAATCCATAAGAAATGGAATTCCGAACAAAATCAATCTACCACCCAAGTATTTCGACCATTCTACTATACATATTTTTAACGCTAGATGCATTTTCGCAACAATTAGAACCGTAGACCGGTTACGCTCTCATTAGAGCTCTTCATTACGGCATACTAATTGTAGCAAAAATGCACGGCCATAGTATAGCCAGCCTTAAATCACTAAGTGAGTGGTGAACGTGCCGCCACCTAGTTGCGGAACCAAGTAGTATGTTGTCACGCCAGCAATTATTAGTTAGTTGTATACAGTCTCTATTTTTTAACACTTTGTGTTATTTAGAGCTGGCGTGACAACATACTACTTGCTTCCGCAACTAGGTGGCGGCACGTCCACCACTCATTTAGTGCTTTAAGGCTGGCTATACTATGGCCGTATTACTTTTGGTGCATTTTTGCTACAATTATTATGCCGTGCTGAAGACTAATGAAAGCGAAACCGGTCTACGGTTCTAATTGTTGCGAAAATGCATCTAGCCTTACATACTTTGTCCCTATATTGGGTAGAAATGGGCCAGGGCTAAATTGTTAGCTAGTTGTATACAGTCTCTATTTTTTTAACACTTTGTGTTATTTAGAGCTGGCGTGACAACATACTACTTGGTTCCGCAACTAGGTGGCGGCACGTCCACCACTCACTTAGTGATACATGTTTTTAGTAATAGCAGCCACAGCAGCAGCCATAAAGTTCGACCTAAAGAAATTAAAGAAATCCAAGAGAGAAGACACCGAAAAAAGTCAAACTGGATTTCCAATGAAAAACAGGAACGAACCGTAGCTTCGTTTTTCAAAGAGGGGAGGAGTTAACTTAGTCGACAACAATAGACCTTTATACATACATTGTAGCTACCGAGGACAGCAGACAACCCAGTAAGCAATATGGAAATACCCATTAGAAAACGTCGCAATAGAAATGAATACACAATGGATGCTACATCCACAGAAATGCACGTGCATCCTGAAAGTCACCATCCTCAATAGACAATGGACCACTCCTAGTTGGGAAAGCTATAAGTAGGCACACATCCACTGGAGAGGCAATGAACGCCTTTCCGTCACTCGTCAGTTTACGAGTCGTCCTATTTATCACATTTACGTTGATAATTTATTCATAGATTTATAACATTTTTTGTAATTAAGTTTTAAGTGTAATTTGTTTAAAAACGTTTTGAGTGTAAACAAAAAAGTTAACTCGTAGTATATAGATACCTATGTGGGTAACTACATTTAATCACCAAAAAGATAGGTATCTAATCTAAATACAAATATAAAATGTCAAAATAAAACTATTTATTGGTAGCTGAAATTCATTCAAATTAATATTATAAATTGCTTTACACTTTTTCATTTAATATAGTTTAATAAGATAGGATTGCAAAAATTGACATAAAGCTAAGCAGCCAACAGGTAAAAATTTCACGTACCTTGGGACTATTATTATCAATGAAGGTAAATGTAACAATCAACTGAGAAGAAGGATCTTAATGGCAAAATAAGCATTCTATAAACAAAGTACTTTTCTCACTAATACATACTCATCTAATTTTAGGTTAAAAGTTATTAAGGTATGTTCTCCCTATCTTTAACTGTTTTCGAGTTATGTCAATTTATTTGAGAATTCTGTTCAACGGGAGGCTGACTTAATGAAGGTGATTTCGTCGTGTTAGGATGCTGAAAAGTCTTTAATTTGTCAGACACGTTCCAAGGCCATTAAGCTTGGATATGATTGTGAGGGAAAATTGTTTCATATACAGGGTCTTTTGTAGGATGTATTAGAATTTGGTATGCTTTAAACTAGAATAATTCATTAATTTCAAATAGAACACAATGTATATTATCTTTTCATTGAATAGAACAGATAATTCTCTTTCAAACTGTATTAGCATTTCCTATACCTAAAGTTGATAATTGTCCAGATATTTGCGGTTTACCAAAAAAAAATTAATTTAATATTTATGAAATTTCAACAAATAACAGATAATAACCAAAAGTATTGAAAGTTGAAAATGATTATGACTATCCAAGAAACTCATGATTGATATTGTTCAAATTGTGTACCATTCGCACTAATACATCGCTCTAAGCGTATTACAACTCCATCACTTGTTGTACGCCGTATTTCTGCGGGATCAATATTATCCAAAGAATTACGGACTCTATCTTCAAGTTCTTCCCTAGTGTTGACTGGAGTCGCATAAACATCTGATTTCAATTTACCCCATAGGTAAAAATCCAGAGGAGTATGGTCGGGTGACCGTGGGGGCAAATTGTATGTTCCGCCGCGTCCCATCCACCTCTCTCCAAATTCATCATTTAAAAAGCTTCTCACCTCTGCTGAATGATGCGCAAGAGCCCCATCTAGTTGATACCAACAATTCACATACGCAGTAAGTGGTAAATTGTCCAAGAAATCAGAGACAGTGGTTCGCAAAATCTCTTGCACAGCTGTCAGATTATTATCGTAAATGCAGTACGATATTTTGTCATCCAGAAGAGCAAACAAGTTGAAGCTAAATTTTCTCTGAAAACAGCGTTCTATTTTGACATGAGGATTGTCTTAAGCACAGTAGTGAATATTATGTCTGTTAAATATTCTTTCATGGGACTTCTTTGTTTCGTCGGTCCAAATTATGCTTTTCAGAAAGAAAGGAGCGTTGCGGTGTCTTTCAAGGAGAGTGTGACAAAATTCAATTCGGTGGGCTGGGTCGTTCAGTTCCAGAGCTTGTACACTTATAAATTTATAATTATGCATCTTATGCTTGGACAATATTCTCTGTATGGAGGAACGTGCTATGTTCATGTCATATTCAGCTAAACGTATTGACGCCTTTGGAGGAACTTCGAAATAAGACAACACAGAAAGTTGTGTGTCTTCGTCTTCTCCAACTGGAACTGATCTTGATGTTTGTCTAATCGTGCAACTTCCCGTTCTCAAGAAATTTGTTTCATAACGTCTGAATTTCAACGCAGTCATTGGCGAGGACTCGGGATACCTATCATTAAACAGCCGACATGTTCTGCTGACCACTCTGTTGCACTCTCCATGAAAATAAAATAAATTCAGAAATTGTTCGTTTGAATAGCAGGCATTATCCATTATAACGTATAATTCCTATTAATTCAGACAACAAAGACAAAATAACCCACGTTGTGAATAACAAAATATTAAACTGACAATAAATGTGAAAATGTCAAGCATCACATAGCACTCTTAGAATTCATACAGATTTTAGACCTACTCCTAAATTTGCTTTTTTTTGGTAAACCGTAAATATCTCAACAAATATCAACTTTAGGTATAGGGAATACTAATACAGTTTGAAAGATAATTAGCTGCTCTATTCAATTAAAAGATAATATACAGAGTGTTCCATTTGAAATAAATGAATTATTCTAGTTTAAAGCACACCAAATTCTAATACGTCCTACAAAACACCCTGTATATGTAACAATTTTTTCTCACAATCATGTCCAAGCTTAATAGCCTTGGAACGTGTCTGACAAATTAAAGAATTTTCAGCATCCTAACACGACACGAAATCACCTTCATTAAGTCAGCCTCCCCTTGAACAGAATTCTCAAATAAATTGACATAACTTGAAAACCGTTGAAGATAGGGAGATCATACGCTGATAATTTTTAATCTAAAATTAGATGAGTATTCTAAAAATGCAATAATATGAAGCGTGTTCTATTTAGAATAAGGATGTAACCGGAAGTCCGCCATTTTGGAAATTATTTCTATTAAATAGGGCATCTTCGGAAACCCCCGTATACAAATTTTCAGCACTCAAAAATTTATATTTTCGGAAATAATCTAATACATTACTCGACGTGGGACAGCCTATATATATATATATATATATATATATATATATATATATATATATATATATATATATATATATATATATATATATATATATATATATATATATATATATATACCTGCAATTGTATATATTATATATACAGTGCAAGTTTGTAACTTGGGATAATTCAAATTAATCTACTTCAGCTTTTCGGAGTCAGATAATATTCTCAGTTACAATCTTTTCAAAAATGTATTATACAATTTGTGTCAAATGTCATTGATAATTTTTGTAAATGACATCCTTAGCTTTTTGTTGACTATTTTTAAAACACACATCAAGCGATACAAAACCACCAAATTTCAAATTTTTATTATAAATCTTGAGTTGAAAGCACGAAAAAAATTTGTGTAGTTATCAATGAATAAAAATTTTTAATCTGCTGGTTTTCTACAACTTCACATGTAAGAACTTTAAAAATAGTCAACAAAAACGTAGGGTTGATTTAAAGAAATTGTCGATGAAGTCATTCTTCAAATATGGTACATACTGCATAGATTTTTTAAAAGACTGCAACTTGAATTACTAACCAATGTCTCCAAGTATTTTTGAAAAAAGGAAACTGTATTTGATTAAATGAATTTCTTTCAAGTTACAAACTGATACTGAATATAGGTATATAGGTGTATTTATACATAATATATATTTCTTGTAAAACTGTAAAAAATGACTTAAGACAATGTTAGTTAGAATAAAATCTTTATTACATAAAAAAATTAAAGACTTTTCATTTCTGCTGATAGATAGGTATATACACTTTATTGACCATCAAATGTACATGGTAAGTCACTGTCTTTATATGTACCGACTATAGTTACTCAATAGAAATAGTTAAGACATATAGCGAGCGTGTCCATGTTTAACCTAAAATGCAGTTCTACTCAAAACTCAGCGACAAAATAGATAACTTGAACTCGTGATATCGTTATTAATTGACCGATTTCAAAAATTCTTTTTTCTAAATGAATACCAATTAATTGTTTTTGATATTGTTTTACTAAATAACTCTTAGTCCTCTAGAAAAACGTGTGAAACACCAATAACAAAAACAAAGTCTTCTGCAGCATTACTTGTTTTGAGTGGCGAGAATTTTTGTAGCTTCTAAAATATGTGGTAACATATGTTACATAAAATAAAGTCAACATATTAAATACTATTGTGAAAAAGAAATATATAAAATGGTGCGTTCATTTCGATTTTAGGGAAAGTTTAATTAAGCAAACGTAAGAATATGCAATGGATAAATCAAGCGCAGGGAAATGAATACAACTTCACTGCGAAAATAGCTTAAATATGGCGACAGTCTCTGAAAAAATGCACGCATGTCTTAACTATCCATATCGAGTAAGTATAGTACCGTCAATGTCCGTGTACATTCAGAAACATTGAGTTAAAATAAAGCAAAATTATGACTACAATGAATTACGAATATATATAAAAAGTATGTGGCTAGTGGAACTTGCCTTCCAAAGCTTTTGTGTAACGCACTCACACACAGAGAGACACACACTACAAAGAATGAATACAAGTACCCTGTAATACTATACACATTAGTTTAGAGCACCAATAAATTCCTTCACCTTGGTTTTTGTTTTATAACATCCACTAGTGCCTACTGTAATCTTGTTAGTGGGAGCATCTTAATAACATTAGGTAGAAAATTGATGAATTTGATTCCCAAGTAATCAAACATCTGCTTTGTTTTCTCCTTTTTTGTGCAACTGTATTTTTAATTCATGCCTGCACCTGGTATTGATGTTGCGAGCTTCATGATTCACTGGATATTTTGAATACATATACTGAAGGAGGATATAGCTGGAAGGGTACCTAAGTATCCCATTGGCCTGGAACACATTAGGGCAGCTTTCTTGTTGCAGTCCTTATTGCTCTTTTTTGCATGATAAACACATGTTCCGCTGCTGATGAGTCAACCCATATGAATGTTCCATAGCATAGGATACTGCGGCAAGTGCAAAATAAGCAATCCTGGCAGCTTGACAGGTACTGTACTGTTCCACTGTTCTTATGATGTCGATTGCTATGGATAAGCCACATGCTTCCATAGGTCAATCATATTTAACGTTTTAAAATGAATTGGTCTGACCAGGTAAGACATCTCCAGGCTGCTGCTAAGGACATAACAAAATTCGTATTTAGCAATTAGGTTTTCTTTTTCGTAAGAGTATATTTCATAAAAAGAAACAAAAATATAAATGCAGCCATTTTATAATAATTCACCAATAGGCACATACCAAAATAATTATGCAACAGAAAAGTGACTAATTTTATTGCTGTTTTAGGGATTCTTACCTGAAATGTTTCATTATCTACACTCCAGACAACGAATTACTTAATTACCCAAAATTCAAACAATTCAGGCTACAATATGATTGTTCAATCTTTAAAACTTCCAGGAAAATAAATAGACATAGATCAAATAACAACTTGTGATGACGCAATTATAAAAAATGTAAACAACAAACCGCCATTAATTAACGGCGGGCGCTTTGTCTGAGTCAGTTCGCTGTTGGCGTCGGTGTTGCTATGTTGCTATTGGACGACGATGACATACGATCGAACATACAGGATCACCAAAACGGAGGGAATTTAACTAAATGTTGTTTACAAATTAAAACAAACTTTCAGAAACGTTACAATTGTAACTTTACGTGAGCTTACAAATGGAGAAAAACAACAAGCCGGCAAACGAGATATTATATTTGAAAGTTTCATTCGTAAGTTTGCATTGGTTTTTTGCCTGCAAACATTTAGAAATGTTGCAAACTTAACTTGCTTAATGGTAGATTATTTAACGTTGCGGTAAGCATTTGTAAGTTACCATGCTTAGTGGGATATATATATATATATATATATATATATATATATATATATATATATATATATATATATATATATATATATATATATATATATATATATATATATAAGTACCTATTCAATATAATTTAAGATTAAATGTTTATTGGATTAAATAATTTTCATTAAAAAATAACTATTAATGGAATTTAAAATATTTTATTATTCGCTACGATAACCCACTTGCTGTGATCGAACTTTTTATTAAAAATGTATCACAATACACCTAAGTTAAATACGATGTTAATTTGCCTTTATCAATAAAGGCTAAAAGCCAGTGACAGTCTAGTCTATATAATCTTATCGATAAATCTAAAAGAATAAAGTCATGTTACTTATTATAATAATAATTTAACATGCCACACCACAGGGCAGCTAAAACTTCTTTAACTAATGAACAACTTCAAATGAAAATAGAAAAGATAGGTACACTGCTGAAAACTTCTTTAGCTGCTTTGAAATATTTAATAATTAATAAGTCCGGAAGAATAAGAAGCTTAATTTAGAAGCTTTCTATGCCAATTTAGAAGCATAAAGTCAATATCAAAATAACAATGTATTATATTCAGTTTAATAGCTTCAAAGCCCATGTACGGATTGGGCCGTCTTTTCCAGATCGATAAATGTCTTGCTGAGTGAAACACCCCTCTAAATATAGACTCTTCCTAAATCTTTCTTGAATTTCCCTGCGTTTCATGGGTAGGTACCCACGTTTATATATTTTTTTCTACATTACTTCAAACAGTAAATAATCAGGAAAATTGTTAAAATAAAAAAGAAAGACATCCACATTTTATTAGAAACAAATAGTAAACCAACTATAAATTAAACTTCAAGTTTCATGTTAAAGTTGTACTGTATATAACACCAATAAATTAATTTTACAATTATTTCGAGACATAAATTAGCACTCAAACAAATTTATAGATATCCTAAATTCTTTATGACAACAATAATCAATGTCTTTTATAGGTAGTTACATTCCATGATTTCTTAACAGGTACTCAGAAATCCATAAAATATTTTGAGCAGTAAAAGGTAAAAAAAATTATACCACAGCATGTGGCTTATGGTAGCTATAATTATCATAAAAATGGTCTTACTCCAAGAAAATATATGTAGGTATGTATGTATGTATGTAGGTATTATGTTTTTTGAACGTCGGCCTATTTCCGTGCCTATGACGAGTCACCGACGCTAAGAAGCAATTTCCCCTTACCACCCTGGAAAGAGTAGTGATCTGTAACGTACCACGTACCCAGCCTCAAATTATGGTACACGGGACCAACTTCTTAACTCCCTCTCCTCAGGACGGAGCGTTGAAGACCGCCAAATTATTTAAAATTAATATATATATATATATATATATATATATATATATATATATATATATATATATATATATATATATATATATATATATATATATATATATATATATATATATATATATATATATGTAAAATTATATATTCATCTTATGTGGGACGCAGGATCTAAAAAAATAAGCCCAAAGAATATCATGACCATGTACGATGTGACTAACTTTAGCATCTAATGCCCCTATCCAACAAATATTTTCCTTTCGTGGTCTTAGACTCCCTAATATTTATTTAACCATCTGTACATTACCTGCATTCCTTTGTATCGCGTAATCTCTTTTTCCACCATTATTATCTGGTCAATAGAATACTTAATCGATTCGTATTTAATTGTTATACTAACGATGTAGATCGTAACTATAATGTCGCCAGTTGTGTGCTGCTCAATAATTACCACATTCCCAACTCCAAAGCCTATATTTACAGAAACGTTTTTACTGAAGATCCCACACAGCAGCAGAAAACAAGATTGATAAATTATAGAAACCGTTATTTACCTCTGTAAAATATAAGAGAAGAAAAATAACCCGTTCTAGCACAAGAATTACTGAAAAGCGTTAAAACTAGCGCCAGCAATAAATTTCCATCATAATTCTCATTCCGATTATAACATTATAATAAAATTATTTTTATTTCAATACAGAGAGTATTGTTGTTTATGTCTGATATTTCGTGATAAGAATCTGTTATCATATTGTTATTCATTAATGCTCTCCCGAACAATAAACGCGGGATCATTTAATAACTCATCTTAGGGGCATTGTATGCTTGAATTGTTGGCTACAATGACGAAAATCCGTTCGCATTTGTTTGGTTTGAAGTAGTTTGGACTAAAGTTGAGGTTATAAAATTTAAAATTGCATCTTGCTTTTTGTCAACTGCTAAATGAAAAATGAACAACAACCTACAACTAGAGTTAGCGCCCACTAAGCATGGTAACTTACAAATGCTTACCGCAACGTTAAATAATTTACCATTAGGCAAGTTAAGTTTGCAACATTTCTAAATGTTTGCAGCCAAAAAACCAATGCAAACTTACAAATGAGACTTTATCTCCTTTGCAGGCTTGTTGTTTTTCTCCATTTGTAAGCTCACGTAAAGTTACAATTGTAATGTTTCTGAAAGTTTGCTTTAGTTTGTAACATTTATTTGAGTTCCCCCGTTTTCGTGTTCGTATATGTTCGATCGTATGTCATCGTCGTCCAATAGCCACATAGCAACACCAACTCCAACAGCGAACTGACTCGTGACAAAGCGCCCGGCAATAATGAATAATGGAGGATTGTTGTTTATATTTGTGATATGCTATTATTTGATCTATGTCTATTTATTTTTCTAGCAGTTTTAAAGATTTAACAATCTTATTGTAGCCTGAAATGTTAGATTTTTTGTGTAGTTAAGTAATTCGTTGTCTGGAGTGTGGATAATGAAACATGGAGTATATTGACAAACATATCAGGTAAGAATCCCTAAAACAGCTATATACTAAATACATGTGTGAATACAATAAAATTAGTCACTTTTTTGTAGCATAATTAAATTTTGGTATGTCGCTATTGGTGAATTATTCTCAAATGGCTGTTCCTATTTATATTTTTGTTTCTCTTTAAGAAATCTACTCCACGAAAAAGAAAACCTAATTACTAAATACGAATTTTGTTATGTCCTTAGAAGCAGCCTGGAGATGTCTTACCTGGTCAAACCCATCCATTTTAAAACGTCAAATATGATTGACCTATGAAAGCATGAGGCTTATCCAGAGCAATCGACATCATAAGAACAGTACAGTACCCATCATATGGAACATACATATGGGTTAACTCGTCAGCAGCGGAACATGTGTTTATCATGCAAAAAAAGAGCAATAAGGACATTGTGTGCGTAAGTCCAAGAAAAAGCTGCCCTGATGTGTTCGAGGCCAATGGGATACTTAGGTAGCCCTCCAGCGATATTCTTCTTCAGTATATGTATTCAAAATATCCAGTGAATGGTGAAGCTCGCAACATCAATACCAGCTGTAGGCATGAATTAAAAATACGGTTGCACAAAAAGGAGGAAACAAAACAGATGTTTGATTACTTGGGAATCAAATTCATCAATTTTCTACCTAATGTTATTAGGATGCTCCCACTAACAATATTAAAGTAGGCACTAGCGGATGTTATAAAACAAAAAACCAAGGTGAAGGAATTTATTGGTGCTCTAAACTAATGTGTATAGTGTTACATACTATTTGTATGCATTCTTTGTAGTGTGTGTGTGTGGCTGTGTGTATGTGTTAGGGAAAAGCTTTGGAATGCAAGTTCCACTAGCCACAGACTTTTTATATATATACGTAATTCATTGTAGTCATAATTTTGCTTTATTTTAACTCAATGTTTCTGCAGGTACACAGACATTGACAGGTCTATACTTACTCGATAGGGATAGTTAAGACATGCGTAAACACTTTCAGAGACTGTCAGCATATTTAGGCTATTTTCGCATTGAAGTTTTATGCGTTTGATTTATCCATTGCATATTCTTACGTTTGCTTAATGAAACTTTATCTAAAATCAAAATGAATGCACCATTTTAGATATTTCTTTTTTAACAATAGTATTTGATATGTTGAGTTGATTTTATGTCACATATGTTACCATATACTTTAGGAGGTAAAAAAATTCTTGCCGCTCAAAATAAGTAGTGCTGCAGAAGACTTCGTTTTTGTTATTGGTGTTTCACACGTTTCCCTAGACGACTAAGAGTTATTTAGTAAAACAATATCAAAAACAATTAATTAGTACTCATTTAGAAAAACGAACTTTTGAAATCGGTGAATTAATAACGATATCACAAGTTCAAGTTATCTATTTTGTCGTCGAGTTTTGCCTAGAACTGCATTTTGGCCTAAACATGGGCACTCTCGCTATGTGTCTTAACTATCTCTATCTAGTGAATATATTCGGTACTTGTAAAGGCAGTGACTTACCATGTACATTTGATGGTCAATAAAATCTATATCTCTATCAGCAGAAATGAATAAGATGTTATAAGTCTTTAATTTTTTTATGTAATAAAGATTTTATTCTAATTAACATTGTCTTAAGTCATTTTTTACAGTCTTAAAAGAAACATATATTATGTATAAATACACCTATACATATATTAATCAAATACAGTTTCTTTTTTTCATAAATTCTTGGACACATTGATTAGTATTTCAAGTTGCAGTCTTTTAAAAAAATCTATACGGTATGTACCATATTTGAAAAATGACTTCATCAATAATTTCTTTAAATCAACCCTAGATTTTTGTTGACTATTTTTAAAGTTCTTACATGTGAAGTTGTAGAAAACCAGCAAATTAAATTTTTTTATTCATTGATTAACTACACAAATATTTTTTTGTGCTTTCAACTCAAGATTGATAATAAAAATGTAAAATTGGTGGTTTTGTATCGCATGATGTGTAGTTTAAAAATAGTCAACAAAAAGCTAAGGTTGTCATTTACTAAAATTATCAATGACATTCGACAAATTGTATAATACATTTTTGAAAAGATTGTAACTGAGAATATTATCTGACACCGAGCATTTTTGAAAAAAAAGCTAAAGTAGATTAATTAGAATTATTCCGAGTTACAAACTTGCACTGTATGTATAATATATATACAATTGCAGATAAGTTGCAAATGTAAGTTTAAACTTTACAACTTTACTAGGTGCTTTTAAAATTGAAGCTTGCTGTAAGGTAACATTTGTAAGTACCTGGAGTGAATATGAGTGCTTGGTGGGAAAGAATATTGAAAAGAAGTATAAGCAAAAAATGTGGGAAAAAAACAACCTAGCTGTACCTAGATACGCTGCCTTTATCCGATTTTGCAACTACACATCCTTTAACTCTTGTTTAATCCGCACAGATCAGGTCCCGTAACTTTCTTGGCGGCTGCTCCCAAGAATTTTTTTCTTTTGGTTTATGCATTGAATATGAAGCATGCAGAACGGGAAGAAACCCCTCTCAGTGTTGGGGAAGGGCTATGCCAGCCAGCATGGGAGACGGGGGTGGAGGTGGGTGCTTCGCCCAGGGGGTTTTCCTTCCACCACTGCAGGCATACAACCAGTGCATACACCACAAGAAAAATTTCTTGGGAACAGCCCACAAGAAAGGCACTGGACCTGAGACGAATAGGGGTTCTGACCGGGGTAAACATGATTTTAAGGAAGTGTTATTGTAGAATGGTATAATAATAATGGAATATATATCCGGCTAAGCTGTTTTTTCGCATTTTTCGGTTCTGCTTCCCCGACAACACTCCTGGTCCCGTAATTTTTGGGAGGTTGATTGCAAGAAACTTTTCTTGTGTTTTATGCACCCAGGATGGGTCTTAAGCACATTTCTGAAAAAAAATTGTCTGAGAGCCCTCCGTGAGCTCATCTGAAAATTCACCGAGTATTATTATATATTCATAAGTTACTTATTGGGCTAGCACAATTTACTATTATTTTACAATTAAACATAAGATGTCTGTGTTTTTTGCTTGAAAATTGATTGTAAAAATTATAAACCTACTATTTTGTAGGTGTAAAAATGCATACCTACCTAAATATTATAAATTTAAATAATATACTAATTGTGATTAGTTTTGCATGTTAACCATTGAGCAATCTCCAATAAAATACGTAAACTATAAAAAAACTAATAACCTAGGTTGTGGATTAAAAGAAAAACGTTCTGTCCAATTTGATGCATTATGAATTTATAATTTCAGCTGTAATAATGAATTTTTTAAATCAATTTCAAGGTAAACCAATTAATTAAAACCGATAATTTGAGATCGATGAATGTCCTAAAATTTTAATACTTTCTGTTACTATATGAAAAAAATCTTGTAATAAAAATAGTTAATCTTGTTGTAAGTTCAAAAAGTACATAACTTTCTAAGACTAACATTAAAATGCCGTCTTATTTCAATGTTCAATGCACTAATATTCCACTATATTTAAATTCGGAATTCATGTGACGTGTTCCCGCTCCACTCTCTGATTGGTCGAGAGTTACCAGACAACCTATCTAATCTCGTAACCTTAGACTTGGAAGAGATATGATACTGTGCATATGCCCCGCCCCCTGCTATGTAGTCACGTGGTGAATAACGTTATATAAGTCCAACTACACACTTAAAACAAAGTCATCCGCAATGAAAAACTTTCTATACGTCAATTTAATGCGGTTACAGTTGCATTTTATATTTCACTTCGTCGCCTACATTATCTTTTTCAGATAATATAGAATACAGCACTGAATTTAATCGTTTTTATTTTTATATTACATATATAAGCACAAGACAAGTATTAGAATTAAGGGGAACCCTGAATTAACACAAAAGATTCACAAATTAACAAATTACAGAAGACGTTCGCAGACATTTAAAGGGCGTTAACATTCATAAACCTGATTGGATAAAAATTTTCAGATGACTCGTTTCGACGCAATAAATGTTACAATGCGCCGTATACCCACCTACTACAGGAGTGTGGTCCCGTTGGTTTTTGCGAATGTGTTCATGAACAACGGTGTGTGTGATACATGATTATGACGTAGAAGCCTCTGATCTAAGCGAAAATGCAAACAAAAACTATCACTTCCATTTAAAAAACGAAAGTTGCTGCCAATTTTCGGTACAACCGGTTGCGCTACATTTTGTTCATTAATTTACGCAAATAGAGCACGGCATGTTTATTCAGATGCCAAAGTTTCAAAATTTTCAGATGACTCGTTTCGACGCAATAAATATTACAATGCGCCGTATACCCACCTACTACAGGAGTGTGGTCCCGTTGGTTTTTGCGAATGTGTTCATAAACAACGGTTTGTGTGATACATCATTATGACGTAGAATCCTCTGATCTAAGCGAAAATGCAAACAAAAACTATCACTCTCATTTAAAAAACGAAAGTTGCTACCAATTTTCGGTACAACCGGTTGCGCTACATTTTTTTCATTAATTTAAGCAAATAGAGCGCGGCATGTTTATTCAGATGCCAAACTTTCAAAATTTTCAGATGACTCGTTTCGACGCAATAAATGTTACAATGCGCCGTATACCCACCTACTACAGGAGTGTGGTCCCGTTGGTTTTTGCGAATGTGTTGATGAACAACGGTTTGTGTGATACATGATTATGACGTAGAATCCTCTGTTGTAAGCGAAAATGCAAACAAAAACTATCACTTCCATTTAAAAAACGAAAGTTGCTGCCAATTTTCGGTACAACCGGTTGCGCTACATTTTTTTCATTATCTTACGCAAAAAGAGCGCGGCATGTTTATTCAGATGCCAAAGTTTCAAAATTTTCAGATGACTCGTTTCGACGCAATAAATATTACAATGCGCCGTATACCCACCTACTACAGGAGTGTGGTCCCGTTGGTTTTTGCGAATTTGTTGATGAACAAGGGTTTGTGTGATACATGATTATGACGTAGAATCCTCTGATCTAAGCGAAAATGCAAACAAAAACTATCACTCTCATTTAAAAAACGAAAGTTGCTGCCAATTTTCGGTACAACCGGTTGCGCTACATTTTTTTCATTAATTTAAGCAAATAGAGCGCGGCATGTTTATTCAGATGCCAAAGTTTCAAAATTTTCAGATGACTCGTTTCGACGCAATAAATGTTACAATGCGCTGTATACCCACCTACTACAGGAGTGTGGTCCCGTTTGTTTTTGCGAATGTGTTGATGAACAAGGGGTTGTGTGATACATGATTATGACGTAGAATCATCTGATCTAAGCGAAAATACAAACAAAAACTATCACTCTCATTTAAAAAACGAAAGTTGCTGCTAATTTTCGGTACAGTTTGAATGCGCTATACAACCATCGTGACACATTTTAAGCAAATTCATAACAATATATAATAACTCTCACTGTAAATGTTTACTGTATTCCTTTTACGACTCTGTTCTGAACCCGAACGAAGCTAATTATTTATTATTATTATTATTATTATTATTTTCCTGGCGTGAAGGTAGAATGCCCATGCTGGCAACGCTGCAGACTGATCGGGCGCGGTGAATTCACGGTGCTTTGACTGGACCATACTCGTATAGGATCGCCGTCACTGTATGTGACCAAATAGTGGCATTAAGATAGAAGGAAACATAAGCGATAAACTTTTCTGTATATAATGGTTTTTGGAATTGGGATTGTGTTAATTATTGACCAGCAGAGAGCTTTTATTCTAACCCATACGATAGCACCTTGGAAACAGCAGCATCATCTGACGGACCATGATAAGGCACTGGTTTTGCCAAGCCGTGCCTGGTAGCGGTCCGAGCTTGTATTTTCGGAGGACATATTTGAGATCATAATCTTTTGAAACAGCTGTCTGAGGTACGATGAAATCTACACATGCTAGTGTCTCGTCATAACTTATTTAATCAATGAAAAATTACCAACTTGAAGCGCAAGAAGTTAATGGTTCTACTGTGTTTGCTGTAAATCTTTAAAATAGCGACTCAGCCATTCATTTCGCAGGGATTCGTGGACCTCTAGGATAAATACATCCACTAGTTTTTACTAATACTCAATATCTTTCTTCGAGGTGTCACCTCATATTTTGTCTCCTAGATACGAAATTCATAAGGCACTACGGTTTAAAAATAGCGTTTGCCTATACACAAAGTAATTTTTCATCTAAAAGATGAAATGTCTAGAAATCGAGTTTTATGTCATGTAGCTTAAATTTTCATTATAGGACATCACAAGGTTTCTAGGTTGCCTTTATTATTTTTCAAGTACTGATCTCCAAAATGAATTCTTTGGTTTCTTATCTAGAATAATAGATTATTTAGTCCAAAACTTCCCAAGTTCCAAATTTTTGTTTGCTTGGCGATTTTAATGTCAATATTCCTAGCTGGTTTAGTTTTCAAATTATGGAAATGGCACAGAAAAAGCAACTGAACAATTTTTTATCGACCGATGTCTGACGCAGCTAGCAAATGTTTCGACCCTCGTATCAGATATAGCGCGCAAGACCCTTGGCAGCAAAATTTACACTACCTTCTTTGGTTTCAGCAAAAACCAAGTGCAGGCAGGTAATCTAATGGCCGAATAATCATCCTTGAAATATGTTTGTTTTAGAAACAATAACTCGACAGAATGTGCCAACTAAATTACTGACAATGCCTTATTAGGCATGGCAGCCGTTGTTCTACACCCAACCAAATATGCCAGTTTCAAATCGTAACGATTGTTAGCAGGTAATCGAATTATGGAATAATGACTATATTATCTCAAGACAAAGCTGGCTTAAAATTATACCCTTAATTCACAAACGAAAGCCAACCATCACTAAATCTGATGTAATAAGAGCTGTAAAATCAACAAGAGAAATATTTTGTAGGTATGTTAAGCGTTTTTAAAAATTTAGGTCTCAAATAGGCATCATAGGAACGATGAAATTTCAGCAATAGTTCCTTAAATGCGTGCTTTCAAACTGTCTTCAATTTTATGTCTCCTATTTCCTTATCCAATGAGACATGGGGCTGTTCTCATCTTCTTAGAAACAAGCCCGAGTTCAGTTTGTTCTAGAAAGTCCGATGATCTGGGTATCGTCCAGCAGTTACCATACCAGCGCCAGTACAATATCATGGTGTGAACTCCATCGATATTTTCGGGGACGGTCACAGAAATCAGTCTGCCAGGCGGCTTTTTATCTTGAATTGAAAGTTTACCTCTTTTAACCCATTTGTGCTCAGAACAAAAAACTGCCTTTTTTAAGTAATATTTTAAAAGGGGCATGTAACTAACATATGTATAATTGGAAAAAATATTTAAAAAATCTGAGGTTAGTAATTTTTTCAAAAAGAGATGGCAACTCAAATTGCGGCTGAGCACATGGGTAGCTGAATAGGTAAATTTATAAAATATGAGATAATTTTTAATATTGGGGGACCTTTTACAAGTTGAAATATCCACGTGTATATGTTGTTATGTAAGGGTGTGCCTTTGTATTAAAAAAAAATGAACGATAACTTAAGTAGTTTTATTGAAAAGAAAAAAATGCATGCTTCTTCTAACGTTATAAACAACTGTGTATAAGCACAACTAAATAAAATAAAACAGTAAAATAAAGAACGAACATCATATTACAAATGAAAGCATTCGAAACATTCGGGATGCAAGGGAGCATTGCACTTTTTACAAAGGTAAATTGTTCTCTTAGAGCAAAGTTTACAAACTCTGTATTTTGATTTACCACGTATAATAAGATGCCCTTTTTCATCTTTTCTGACATCATCTAGAGCAATTGATGTAGCAAATGATGATGATGGACCTGGTCTTCGAGGTGCTGTTCCACGAGCACTAATGAGTTGTTAAACAACTTGTCTCCTGAACTGCAAATATGGAATGTTATGTCCAAGTTTTCTGTACAGCAACCACCCATGAACACAGCATTCATCAATACACCAAGCAAAAAGCGGCCACCACCATTTTTTGTCCGAATTCGATACCTATATTGAGCAGTAAATTGGTCGTTAAGATCTACACCTCACCTATGCTCATTGTATTGTTTGATAACATTCGGCATTGCTACCTTTATTTTTTTCTTCTCTTTTTTTAGAGTATCTCGAAGCTTCAGTATATGGGAATTAATTGTGACAGTTCGAAAGAATTGTGACTACAGCATTGTCATTCCACTGAACAGCAGTAAGTTGACCATTGCCAACACTTACAAAAGTATCTCTGGGAGTCTTAGCAAATAGCTTTGTTTTTTTGGAAGTACCTCCGTTTTTGGTTTACGATTTTCACGCAAAGTTCCTGTACCGCCTAGATTTATTTGACATAATTCTTCTAATAAACCTACAGAGGTAAATAAATTATCAAAATATAATTTTGTGCCACTAGGAACGTTTGCATGTTCTACCAACCCTATTACCACATTACCTCCTTGTCCTAAGCCAGTTTTTGGTAGGTTTGTACTTTCCCCACAGTAGGGTTCAGCATGAATTAATGAGCTATCAGAGTTTGCAAGCACCCATAGTTTGAACCCAAAGCGTATGGGCTTTTCTTGTATAAATTGCTTGGCACTATGACGACCATAATATGGTACAATGCTCTCATCTATACTCAAACATGATGAATATGGCACCTCCTTGAAAGCGTTATTGATAAAACTAAAAAGAGGTCAAATTTTATAGAATCTGTCGTCGTCTAGGTTTGTATGGTCATTTAAATGTAGATATTTTAATATTTCGTTAAATCTTCTTCGTCTCATAGAGTTAGCAATAAAAGGTACATTGCAATCAGGATCTGTTTGCCAGTACATTCGTTTACTAAGTAAACGATGATACCCAGTAAAAAGTAAAATTGCTACAAAAGTGCAAACTTCGTCGTGATTCAGCTTCAAATTATGCTCACCTTGAACATCGCAGAGATGTACTTTGTAAGGTATATGCAAGTTACCAGAGCTAGGAAATGTCAGCAACTGCCAACATTGACAATACATCGCAGGGACATGACTGCTTAACATTCTGGAGACATCGCCTGTGCTGTTAAGGAGATGTACTTACTAATATTTCAATAATGTATCTAGACTTATCTCTAGCATGTAACTAAATAATGTACTTGAGATGTCCTATGATATGTTCCCAGTATATAATTCATACTTCATGGCTGTCATGTAAATTATATACATATTGTAATGAAGCAGGCATGTTTACTGGATTTATTTGTATATAAATCACGCTAAAGAAAATAGCATCAAAAGGCTATTAAATAGTAAACAGGCACGTCAAATGTGTTTGTTTACGTTAAATCATTTTTGTATTAAATGAAACCGCGCTGAAATAATATTGATATAAAAGTTCACAGCGAGCGTCGAGACACGAGCGAGTTTCTGGCCGGCGCATAGTGCCGGACGGCGGCGATGCTGGTCGAGGGTCGTTGCCCGGGCTATAAATAGAGCGGACACAGGCCGGACCAGGAGAGAGCGACAGCGGAGAGGCTAAGGAAAAGCCGTTTGCTGTACTCTCGCAAGCCGATCCAATAATCTCGGCGAGGTTATTTGATCGACAACGGTAAAGGGAGGGGCGCGTGATGCCGCGAGCTGGCTGCGTGCGATATTGGAGTGGTCGCATACTAGTCGGAGACCTTCCAGTCTTGCACCAGAGCTAGGAGTGGCAAGTCACGGCTTCTGGACAGGATTGTTTATTTCGCTTCGCGGATCGTGTATTGTGTATACCGTGTAGGGGAGGTGCTGTGCCGTTTGTCAGGTAGGCCTCTTCTGCGACTGTAGGATGCAGCTGGGTGCATCCTGGTTTTAGTTTCGCGGTGTCGAGCTATGTTGTCGCGGGTATATACAGGGTGGTCGCTGTAACGCGACTGTAGTACGATGCGAAGCGTTGTCAGTTGAACATCCTGGACGTTCGGGACGAGTTAGGAATTGGGGAATAATTTCTGTCGCGTGCGTTGGTTTTATTTATGTACAGGGTGGTTGCTAAGACACGACTGTAGAATGGTGCGAAGTGTCGTTAGTCAAACACTCTGGCCGGTCGTGAATTAACTGAAGTAGGGAACAGGTAGCTTAGCGTGCATTATTGTCGGGAAGAAGTATATACAGGGTGGTTGCTGCAATACGACTGTAGAATGGTGCGAAGTATTGCCAGTTAAACACTCTGGACGTCGGCTAAGGGAACGAGGGAGTTAGTTAGCTGCATTAGGTAAAGGGGCGCCTGGCTGCATTTCTGTGGAAGCGCATTGCTTGTGCTTTTCGATTTTGTGCGCCCGAATAACCTGGATATGTCGCTCGCTTGTCTCTGCATCCTTTTAACACGCTAATAGTCATGCGTCCTTATAATGCACCGCCTGCTTCATTAATTTGACCCATTTAATGACGTAACATACTTGTTTATTTGTGTCTTTTAATTGTTGCTGCTATTGTTTATTCTGCTATATAGAAAATGATTTGCGCATGGTGTAAATGATTTTATTTTGCTATGATATTCGCACCCACGTTTCATATTTGTGTTTATTTGTAAATAAGTTATTTATTATACTGTTTTAGTTAACGTTCGCCTTATTGACTGCACCTTAGTAACGCCTTTGCATTTTGCATGTTTATAGTGCTTTTAAGTAACTATATGAGTACTTGTTAGTATAGTATGTTTCTATTTATCTGCTCACATCTTATTAGTTAGGAAAATAACCCGAGGTAAGTGAAAGTAAGTAATTAAAGCCTACTTAGCTTTCTTACATATACTGGAGTCACCGAAAACTGAACTCCTGGTGTTTATTTTCTCCACTTAAGCTACCACGGGACAAGGCTGTTATTAAACAGTAAATTGTAGCGTGTTACGAAGGCTCTAGCGGATGTCTTCACGGGGATCGTACCCCGTCCTAAATCTAGGGAACAAAGATGGCGCCCGAGGAAAGTAAGTCATAGTGATATGAAAGGTAAAAGGGTAAAGAGTCAAGGTTAACCGGTTACAAAAAAACTGGCGCCCGAGCAGGGACCTGTTTTTTGGTATATCTAGTATAAGTAGGGTAAATATTTCCTGTAATATAAGGCAATTTTTGTCCTGGTGGATTGTTGGGTCCTGCGGTGCAAGACAAAGGTGTCTTGGTTTTTACTTACTAAGGTGTACAGTTTAGTTAGATTAAGGATACATATTGTATAGAATAGTATATTCTGTGTTGTAGGGAACGAAAACACCCTATAGGTCGGGGTTGGTGCGTGCCCTGGAATCTATTTAGATTAAGGAATATTACTTGCTAGAATAGATTATCCTGTGTCAGGGGACGAAAGTGTCCTGTAGGTTGGGTCTGGTTTGTACCCTGGAGGTTGGAAATCTCCGACCTTGTCCAATATGGAGTAAAGCAGAAAGGGAGGAAACGAATTCCGAGGAATTTTCATTAGAACCTGATGGGTTTGACAGTCGTACGAGCTGGGTTTATAAACTGAAGAAAACCGAGGTTGACGCTGAGCTAGCAAAGTTTAGGCTGGTATGCGCTGGTACGGTTGAGGATAAGAAGAGACTGCTGGTTCAATTTATAAAGGAAGGCAGGTCGTCTCCGAATCTAGTAACGTTTCAGAACCCGCCCGTGTTTCCAAAACCAATGGATAGCACAACGACTAAACCGGTTGCTGAAGTGCCGAATGTGGCTAGTTGGAATATTCGCTTCGATGGGAGGTCTGATCCCGAAACTTTTATGGAACGGTTGGAAGAAATGAGATCACTGTATAACGTGACGGCGGGAAACATGCTGCGTGCGCTACCACTGCTCCTAGAAGGCAGATGCCTGTTGTGGTATCGAAACAACAAAACGTCATGGGCAACTTGGGAAGACTTTGTAAGAAGTTTTCGCAAATTCTATTTTCCCAGGGACTATTACATCAATCTGGAAGCAAAGGTGGGCAGCCGATTACAACATAAGCATGAGGGTGTTTTACAGTACATAACCGACATCCGTACTCTCATTCGCCGACACGGCAAGATGAACGCAGAGCAAGAGCTGTCGTGGCTATACAGAAATCTGTTGCCAGAATTCAAGCAGATGTTGTGGCAGAAAGACTTTACAACGGTGGAAGCGTTTGTGGAATCAGCTACGACGGTAGAAGAAGTCTTGAATGAGCTGGATAGTAAACGGAAGATGACAGGTCAAGCGACGTTGGGGAACGCTGAGAGTTCCAAGCGTGTGACCGAGGTCGACCCGAGAATGGCGTCCCCGAGAAGTAGGACGGAGTCTTCGTCAGAGGTCGGACCGAAGAAGAGGGTTGCATTTACTACCCCGGAAAAACCAAATGGCAAAGCAGAATGCTGGAAGTGTGGGGAAAGAGGGCATTACCGTAGCCAATGTCCAGCTGTTTCCCAGACACGATGTGCCAGGTGTGGAAAATTGGGGGTGCTTACGAGAGATTGCACCTGTTCCTGGCCGGAAAACTCCAGAGGGGCCGTGTAGGCTCAAACCTATTGGCGGCCCCGAAAGCAAATAACTCGGAAGAACTCTGTGACCGCAAGGTGCAGAGTGCCGGACTCTGTGACCGCATGGTGCAGAGTGAAGAGGCAGCACATTCTGATACAAGGCCCTTTCTGTTGGTCCAGATAGAAGGGAGAGCCTTCCGTGCGCTAATAGATACTGGTTCGACAAGGACATTTATTGGTAGCTCTGTGACCGATTGGTGCAGAGAAATGGGATTGGTACCCTGTAGAGAGAAGGGATTGTCTACTAGAATGGCGGATGGAACATCCACAGCAATTGTGGAGGGGTTCCGGTTGAGTCTGGGTTTTGACTCTGGTTTTGTTTGGGCAATGTGCCTGGTTTTGCCGACTCTTCCAGTAGACATGGTGCTAGGGATGGACGTGTTGGGAGTACACGACCTGGTTCTCGATCTGAGAAGTGGCACGATTAAAATTAAGAATTTGGATACCATAACCCATGTAGACCGAGCGAAATGTACGAGTCAGGTAGCGTGTACCCAAGAATTGTGTGAACCGTCCGAGCAGTCAGGTTTGACGTCGGTAGAGCAGAAACAGATGAAAAGGTTTCTGGATGTTGAACTTAAAGCTTTCGAGAAGGTCAAGGGTACGACGACGCTGACAATGCATCGTATCAAGCTAAAGAAGACGACACCTATAAAGCAACGACACAGACCAATGAACCCGAAAATGCAAGAAATTGTGAATGCGGAGGTGGACCGTATGTTGGAGGAGGATATCATTGAACCATCGAATAGTCCTTGGAGTTCTCCTGTGGTAATTGTGAGAAAGAAGGATGGCAAGCCGAGGTTCTGTATTGATTTCCGCAAAGTCAACGAAGTGTCTGAGAAGGATGCGTACCCGCTTCCGCAGATTTCAAGCATTTTGGACAAGTTGAGAGAGGCAAGATATATATCTAGCCTGGACTTAAGGCAAGGTTACTGGCAGATACCATTAGAGCCGCGAAGTAGGCCGATTACTGCGTTTACGGTCCCGGGAAAAGGACTGTATCAGTTCAAGGTCATGGCCTTTGGATTGCACTCAGCTTGCGCAACCTTTCAGCGCTGTTTAGATTATGTCCTAGGTCCTGAGACAGACCCCTATGCCTTCGCTTACCTGGATGACATTGTGGTATTAGGAAGGACTCTCGACGAACACTTGGCAAACCTGAAAGAGGTGTTCCGTCGGTTAAGAGCGGCAAATCTCCAAGTTAACCCGGAGAAATGTCAGTTTGGCAGAAGGACGTTGAAGTATCTTGGTCACCTGGTAACGCCGGAAGGGATATGTACCGACCCTGACAAGGTTGAGAGTATTCGGCAGATACCCGTACCAGGAAACGTCCGGAAGCTGAGACAATTTTTGGGGATGGCGTCGTGGTACAGGAGGTTTATACCGTCCTTTGCGCAAGTCGCCACGCCGCTGACGAAGTTGTTGAAAAAGGGACATCGATGGAAATGGGAGAAAGAGCAAGAGGATGCATTCCGTGCTTTGAAGGGGAAGCTAACCGAAGCTCCTGTTCTGGCTTGCCCTGATTTTACAAAGTCCTTTACGCTGCAGACTGACGCGTCAGAGCTAGGGTTGGGCGCTGCGCTTACCCAAGAGATTGACGGTCAGGAAAGAGTGATTGCGTTTGCCAGTAGAACACTAAACCGAGCAGAACGTAACTACTCTGTAACTGAAAAGGAGTGTCTGGCAATAGTGTGGGGTGTGGAGAAAATGAGGCCATATTTAGAAGGGTATCACTTTATTGTGATGACCGATCATCAATCGTTACGCTATTTGCACTCAATGCGTTCACCAGCTGGTCGAGTAGCCCGATGGAGTTTATATCTGCAACAGTTTGACTTCGAAGTGATCTATAGGAAGGGAGCACATAACAAAGTTGCTGATGCACTCTCCCGTTCTCCGTTAGAAACCAAACGGAAGGAAAGCGAGATGTGCATGACAGAAGCCCAGCAGAACGACAACTGGTATAGGAACAAGTTTGAGGAAGTAGCGAATCACCCAGACGCCAATCCGGATTATTGTATCCGGGAAGACCAACTGTATCGTCATTTTCTAGATCCACACGACTATGCCGAATTAGAGCTATCCGACCCGTGGAAGCTCTGTGTGCCACGCCAGCTACGCAGAAGCATATTGGAAGAGAACCATGATGCTGCAACGGCTGGGCACTTGGGGATTGCGAAGACAATTTCCCGGTTGGCCAGAAAGTATTACCGGCCGGGTATGTTTCGCGAAACAGCGAAGTACGTCAGGGGATGTCTGCATTGTCAAAATTATAAGACATCCCAGCAGAAGACAGCAGGTATGATGCAACCGTCCAGAAATTGTGAGCCTTGGGAGACCGTAAGCATTGATCTCATAGGTCCATTGCCTAAATCCTCGAAAGGCAACTGCTTTGCGATCGTTACCCAGGATAGGTTCACGAAATGGGCGGAATGTCGTCCGATACGACGGGCGACGGCAAATGCAGTAGAACAAGCAGTTCTAGAACTTGTGGTAGCCCGATTTGGCTGTCCCAAGACAATAATCTCTGACAATGGAAGACAATTCGTAGGGAGAAAGTTCACCCGATTTTTGGAAGAATGGGGTATTAAGCCACGTCTAACACCCGTATATACTCCTCAGTGTAATCCAGTCGAAAGGCAGAACCGAACTTTGAAGACCATGATAGCACAGTTTTGTAATACAAATCATCGTGCATGGGATCAACGGTTGCCGGAATTGATGTTGGCTTACAACACGTCAAGAAACGAGTCTTCTGGGTTCACGCCAGCCTTTTTGAATTTCGGAAGGGAGCTACATGTGCCGAGTTCTGTTTATCCATCCACTACGCCAGCGAATCTGCAAGAAGCCACTCGAGAAGAGGTGGCGGAACAGGCCGGTCGTGTAGAGAAGCTGAAAGATGTTTATGAGCTGGTGCGCCTGCATTTGGCGAGAGCGTTTAACCAGCAGAGGCATTACTACAATCTCCGTAGAAGAGATTGGAGATGCTCGGTAGGTGATCAGGTTATGAAAGTGGAGCGTCCACTGTCGTCGGGCGGAAAAAGTTTTGCGGCCAAGCTGGCCCCAAAGTATTCCGGCCCGTATCGAGTTATTAAAGTTGTTTCCCCAGTAATCTATGATTTACAAAATGATAATGGCAGGCGAGTCCGACATATTCATGTGAAAGACTTAAAACCATATCATTCTGATGTTTCTTTTTCTAATTAGGTAGAATGCCCAGGGTACGTAAAGGCGCCAGGAAAAACCTGCCAGCTGGCGAGTATCTGTGCATGGCCGAGGCGCTCACTCAGAAGCAGAGAGCGGAGACGGAGAAGTTGGAGGCATGCAAGGACTTGGCCCGGAAGCTGAGGCAGGAGGTGGAGCCACGACGTACGTTTGACAGGGCATACCAATTGCTAGAAAAATTGGGGGAAGGAGGCTTCGGCATGGTGATGAAGTGTAAGCATCGTACAACCGCTGATTTGTACGCTGTGAAAATCGTGCGTGGCCAACCTTCGTCCGTAAGGATGGAATTGAGATGCGGGGAGCTGTTGAAACATCCGCACATCGCGGCCCTGCTGGAGACCTTCGTCCAGAGGGAAAGACACTATCTGGTGTTCGAGTACGCGCAGGCCGGAGACTTGGCGGATTGGTGCTCCCGGAATGATAGAGCCCCGGAGCATGTTACGGCGGTGGGCAGACAGCTTCTGAAGGCGTTGCAGTTTTGCCACGACCTGAAGGTGGTGCACCGGGATTTGAAGCCCGAAAATATCTTGGTATTCGCCGATGATGTGGTGAAGCTCGCCGACTTCGGTTTGGCCATGGTGGTGCCTGACCATGCCCGACGGGCGTATCCGGTGTGGGGAACGCCGGGATACCTAGCGCCTGAACAATGTAGGCAGGAGCCCTACAATTACGAAGTAGATGTGTGGGCGTTAGGTATCATATTGTATGGGATGGTCACAGGGAGACCACTATTCAACATCGGGCCAAAAGAAGACATGGCGTTCACGGCCGCGGTGACCGGATTGGTTCCGACCCCGGAATTGGAATCCGCTGGGTTGCCGTGGGTTCAGGCAATGCTGAACGGAGAGCCGGAGGAACGGCCTTCGGCAGAAGAGGCACTGAAAGCTGCAGAACCGCCCGAAGCTATGAAGGAACCGGCGGAGGAAGAGCGGAGTTTCCCGTGGATGCGGAGGGTACTATCGCCTGGCTTGGCGGCCCGCTTGGAGGTGCGTGGCGTCGCGTGGACTCGCAGCCTACGCCAAAGGCTACGCGAGTTCAGATCCCCGCGACAGCCTACGGACAGGCCGTGCAAGCACCGTTTTATGAAGACAGACGGAAGCCTATGTCGCTTTCGCATCCCGGCAGACAGTCCTATCCAGCCCGGCACAGGATGAATCGTTGTGCCTACACGATAGAGTTTTGGATGTGTAAAGAAGGGGGGATGAAGCAGGTAGCGGTAACCAGTCTGCTGTGAAATTTACTTTCAGTTGTAGACAGACAATGGTTGGAGAACGCACCTACAGTGGCCTGGTCCTCTGCGACCTCGAACTGCAAGAGGAAATCGACCAAGCAGTGAGTAAGAAGAAGGTGAATAACCATTCACAAGGTGACAGCCTAGTTGCTTTAGCAACGGGAGAGACACGATTAGGTGTGGATTCCGAGGTAGTTTTGCCCGTGAGTAAGGGAAAGCTGTGTTGGCGATGTGGCCAAGAAGGTCATCGACGGGCGCAGTGTAATGGGCGTCCGTGTGTGTTTTGTTCCCGCTGTGGAAAGCGAGAGACGTTAACTCGCCAGTGCCCATGCAGTGAAGGGAGGCGAGTGTATATGGTGGATGAAACCGACGAACGAGGTACCGCTGTACCGGTCGTGTCGTCGCTTCCACCTGTACGGTCCGTTGGAATCCAGTGTAAATTACTTGTACCCAGGGAAGGAGTTAAGAAGACAAGGAGGCACCGTCCAGGTCGTCAACAGCGAGGCCCGTGCAGTCTTCGTATACTCTCCCCTCATCGCATCTCCTATCCTAGGAAATGAAGTGAAATGCGTGCATGTGTGCAAGTGAAAACTAGTGACAGTGATGGACAAAAAAAACATAAACTGAAAACAATCTAGTGATTAGGTTAGTGATTAAGTAGCATTTAAGAAATAGACTGAGAACAATTTAGCAAGTAGGTTGATAATTATGTAGTATTTAAGGGTTTACTTATTTTAATTTTAGGGTTTACTTGTGTTAATTTTAAGTTTGAGTATTTTTTTTTACATTCCTCTCTGGGTATCTAATTTGATTTAGACCAAAAGACTGCATCTTTTTGGTAAGTGGAGGGAGTGTAATGAAGCAGGCATGTTTACTGGATTTATTTGTATATAAATCACGCTAAAGAAAATAGCATCAAAAGGCTATTAAATAGTAAACAGGCACGTCAAATGTGTTTGTTTACGTTAAATCATTTTTGTATTAAATGAAACCGCGCTGAAATAATATTGATATAAAAGTTCACAGCGAGCGTCGAGACACGAGCGAGTTTCTGGCCGGCGCATAGTGCCGGACGGCGGCGATGCTGGTCGAGCGTCGTTGCCCGGGCTATAAATAGAGCGGACACAGGCCGGACCAGGAGAGAGCGACAGCGCAGAGGCTAAGGAAAAGCCGTTTGCTGCACTCTCGCAAGCCGATCCAATAAAAGGGTAAAGAGTCAAGGTTAACCGGTTACAATATATATACATACACACACACACACACACACACACACACACACACACACACACATATATAATATATATATATATATATATATATATATATATATATATATATATATATATATATATATATATATATATATACAAAGTTACTAATAATTATTGGTAATAGTAAACTCAATCTGCATCTGAGTTGAGACTAAAATATTTATAAAAAAATGAATGAGACAATAAAAACAACATATGAACTTCTAGAAAATGGCAATATATATTTTATACAACATACAAAACTATAACATTTTCAGTAAATGAAGAAAAAAACAAAATTCTCATATAGTATTAAAAAAAAAGAATTCTAAATATATACATAAATAGAAGCTTCTAAAAAATTTTACGTATATTTAATGCAGCACAAGACAATAATACATTTTCCAACTAACCTTAAATTTATAGAAAAAACAAAGTCTCATAATATAAATATAAAACTAAAAATGAATTCCAAAGGTGTAGGTAAATGCAAACTCCTAAAAAATGTTAACATGTATTTTATGGACCACAAAACATTTTTTTTCAGTAAACACTAAATAAAAAACAAAATTCTCACAATACAAATCTAAAAATAAAAAACTCCGGACGCAGCAAGTGCGTTATGGTAGTGAATTTTCATAAAAATGTTTTTAATAGCAAATATGTTTTTTTAAGAAAGCAGGCACCAAATTTCGTTACCAGTATAATCTATATATTAGAAACAATGTGCCATGTTTCATCAAAATAACTTTATTGTTTGAAAGTGTACAAAAATTTCTGAAAGTAAAACTGCTTTCTGGTCAACCTTATAGGTTAATAGCAAATTCATTCAAAATTTGAAGCATTTAATGAATATTCGCTACCATAACGCACTTGCTGCGTCCCGAATTTCTTTTCTTACAAAGATGTATTATATTTCGATGGAAAATACAAAAATGCAATAACATAGAGCGTGTTCGATTAAAAAAATTCACTATAAAAAAGAAAATTTGAATCACCAACGACTTATGGGCCACCCTGTAATTGTGGAAATATTTTTTTAAGATGTAGCTTAAGACACTCTACAATTAATGTATACAACTTTTTTTCGTAACTTGCATAATAACCGATATATTGAGGTTTAATGATTTTTTACGAAAATTCGACAAAAATGATATAGGTACCATTAAACGATAAACTCTATAGCCAACACTACTGCTAAAGCAACAGAGAAAGGGTCTATTTGAAATTAATTTTCTGGGAATATTTTAGTAAAATGAAGGACAATGATGATTGAAACTAAGAGCTCAGGCTTTGTAAAACATTATTCTTGAGACATTTTCCTTCCATAGATCATATTAATTTCAGGTTCATTGCCTAAACATTAACAATTTTGACGTTTAAAATCGCGACTTTGACGTTTCGAGGAAAACCCAAATTTATTTTTCTTTAAATGCCTGTAACTTTTTTGTACTTTAACCTACAGCGCTAAATTTTGGTATTTGGCTTATTTATAATGATATAAACCCGTGTACCAAATTTCGTTGCCCTTACTTTGTTAATTCCGGAGATATAAATTTTTTTCGATTTTTTTCGAAAGAAAACACAAAATTTTCCCGGAAAACCTCTGCGGATTTTCCTGGCTAACGAACTTATCCAAGCCACTCGCGAAAGGGAGGTACTCACCTAATTTTATCAAAATCGGTCCATTATTTTTTTAGTTACAGGTGTGACACATAAATATATAAACATATATATATATATATATATATATATATATATATATATATATATATATATATATATATATATATATATATATATATAACATATAAAGTCTGAAACCGACCTCGGATTTGGGTTCCAGGGGTCCTAAATAGCGCTCATTTGAATAAATTTTTTCAAAATTCAAAAGTCGAGATCTCCTCATTAGTGAATTTTTTTAAAGAAAATTCACTAAAATGAATTTAAAACATATGCATAAACTTGCTGGAATTTGTAAACATAGAAACAAGAATGATCCCATATTGTCTATATAAATTAAAAGTTAAGCTGTAAATTTCCATTTTTTTAGTAAAATATGCTTTTTGTCATTCCTCTGTTTCCGCTGTCTTGCTTGATGGAACCACTCTGAACCAGAAATTTCACACACTTTTTGTTTTAGTTGGTTGTTCTGCAGAATTACATCTGAAATTTCAAAAACGAGCTGTTAGAAAAATTGGTATTATTTTTATTATTGTTTTATTAAAACACTGTGTCAACCTTTGATTCCACTGGAGGTACGGATGATAATATTAAAAACAAATAATGATATTACTAATGCATCATCAACAGTATTTTTAGGTAGTGGGAATTGATTAATAGCGGAAGTTGAATTCGGCTCGACATATGGAAAAGTTGGAACTTCCCTATGCTATTTTTATTGCAATCTAAAATTATTTCCATGTATGGCAATGAAGCATGACTGTTAATTTGTTTGTCTTTTAGGTTTCGCGTCTTTTTTGTCTATATGAAATCAGTGAAATTACCTTTTGACATTTTACATTAAGAAATGGACAATAAAATTATCTAATTCAAATAGTTAACATTAACACCTCAGCATAACAATTGTTTCTTATTGTGCAAACACAAAAGTAATTCTGATCATGAAATGCGGATTAATTAAAATTGACGCTAACTCTTGACAAAACCAGTGACACAATAACAGTTACCTGCAGCAAACATTTTGTCTAGATTTTCGATTTAAGCAGATAATTTTCTGTGGCGGTTTTACTGCTATACTGCCTACTGCCATGTACACAAATGCTGTATTGTTTGTAAACAATCGATTTGATTTGCCAAACATATTAGATGTTCATCATATAATAAGTAGGTATAGGTACACTTAACCCAAGATCTATAAAGTTATAGGTTACCTCATAACTTTGGCGGGGTATCGGCAAGGGGGGGACTCTGACGTCATCTTTTTATTTGACAGGATTTTGTGTATGTTGATTTCGGCTCCTCCTGTCTTTATTTATGTGTTTTTGTGTGGTTTAGTTTATATATTTTCGTTCGAACATTGTTGTTAAAGTTTTGTGGACTATATTTTAAGAGTTTTGTTGATTTAGTATCTGGTTTGGTGTTCAGAAGACGTTAAAAAGGCTGTTCTACTTACCGTAAGTACTTTTGTGTTGTATGTGGTCTGACTGTTTTAAGCTTAGATATTATGTTATGTTCAATATAAACGTGTATTATTTGGTAGTTTTCTGCTTGCGCTATTATAGTTTAATAATATTATAATAAAATTCAGAGGAATAATGTTGTTAATATTTCCGAAATTCCTTAATTATTCTGTTAGGTTATGTGTTCAGCTACTTCTCATTAATAATTGAAATATAATATTATCCCAGACATCTCAAAGAAAATTATAAGTGTAGATAAATAAATACATGTATATTTTTTAGATGCCTGGGCTTATTTGTGCTGTGACTGCTTGCAAAAGCATGAGTGAAAAGGCAAAAAAGACTGGAGACAAAATATATTTTCATTCTTTTCCAACAAATAAAGCTCAGCAAAAAGTGTGGATTGCACGATGTCATAGAAAGGACAAGTTTGACATAGGTCACAAGAAGATATGTAGCAAACATTTTAATACTGATGATTATGAAGATGCTATACAGGCAAAAGTATTGGGTGTTCCACCAAAAAGGCTAAAGAAGAATGGTAATATCATTTTTTAGCGATTTTTTATTATTTTGTTTTAAATATTCTTTATTTACGAACTCAAAACAGTATATTTGCACTGGTAACAAGTTCTACAATTAATGATGTAAAATTACATATGATTTTGAAGTTAACTTAAATTATATTGCTTATGTCAAGTACTTTAGAAACTATATAGGTATGCACTGTATGTATACCTGGAAACTGTTTTGTCCATTTAATAAATGCCTTTTAGGTGCACTGTAACAGGCCTCCCACTCGTCTGAAAAAACGGGAACAGTCAGGGAATTTGTAGAAGAAAAAATGTTGCCAGGGAAATCAGGGAAAAATTTGGAATAACTGGGCAAATTGACTAAAAGTCAGGGAATTTTCGTCCCTGTCAGGGAATAATAATTTGTTTCCGTTTTATGATATATAAATGAAACAATATGTTTACTTTTTGTGCACTTATGGACCTTTCATTTAATGATTCCTTTTTCCATAAAACAACCACAATAATTGTTTTTTAATCTGGGTTCATTGGTCGCATTGTTTTTAAAATGGGGAAATGTGTTTTCCGCCATGACACGAAGAAGTACTGTAGTATGTAGTAGTGTGTTACACATGTTGGGGGTGAATTGTAGAAGATTAAAGTCAGGGAAATAGATTTTGGCATGTCAGGGAAATCAGGGACATCTGCTGTTTTTAGTGGGAACCCTGTGTAAATCTTTGCATCCGATGTTAGATTATTGAAGCTATTCTTAATTTTTTTTTAAATCTGCCTGATATATGCTCTTTTGGATTATTATTTTTTTATTTAACATAACTTATCTTTTTCTTTCAATAATAAGATAATTTTACTACCTATTGATTCAATATTTTTTTTATTCACAACTATTAGTTCTGATTAATCCTTTTAGTGAATTTTCTTTTTAAAAATCCACAAATGGGGAGCTTGTGACTTGAATTTTGGAAAATTGCTTCAACAAGTGCAAACTAGACACCCTAGAACACATATGCGGGGTCAGTTTTATAGTTCTATATATATATATATATATATATATATATATATATATATATATATATATATATATATATATATATATATATATATATATATATATATATATATATATATATATATATAAAACAAACTTATCCAAGCTACTTGCAAAAGGAAGGCACTCACCTGATTTGCTCAAAATCGACCCATTATTTTTTGAGTTATCCGTGTGTTACATACATACATGTAGATAGTAGGTATATATGTACCACACCAATACCTCAAAAATAATTTGCCGATTTTGATCAAATTTGGTGATTAACTTCTTTTTGCAAGTAGCTTGGATAAGTTTGTTAGCTAGGAAAATCAGCCCAGTTTTTCCCGGAAAATTTTGTATTTTCTTTTGGAAATGTTTAAATACCCGGAAGTAGCAAAGTTATGGCAACCAAATTTGGTACGTGGGTTTATATCAAAAAAGTAAACTATGTACCAAAATTTATATCTGTGACTTAAAAGACAAAAAATTGAATATAGGCATTAAAAAAAATTGGGATTTCTCTCTTAAAACGTCTAAGTGGCGATTTGAAGCCACAAAATTGGTAACTTTTAGGCAATGAACTCAAAACGGATACAGGTTACGTAGAAAAGATGTAGTAAGAAGAGTGTTTCACAAACCCTTATGTTCCACCATCAACCGTCATTGTCTTTCATTTTACTAAAATATTTCATTTCACATAGACCCTTCTCTGATGCTTTGGCAGTAGTTTTAGCTATAGAGTTTATCGTTTAAAGGTCTCTAATTCGAATAGCGAATGTTCGTAAAAAATCAATAAAGCTCGATATATCCGTCTGTTAAGATACGAGAAAAAATTGTATACTTGGGTGTCTTCAGCTGCATCTTATAAAATTATTTCTATAATCACAGGCTGGCCCATAAGTCGTTGGTGATACATTTTTTTTAATCAAACATGCCTTGTATTATTGCTTTTTGCATTTTCCATATACAGTGTATGTTTGTAAGAAAAGAAGTTAGGCATGCAGCAAGTGCATTATGGTAACGCTTTTTTCATTAAATGCATCAAATTTAAATAGTTCAATTTGCTATTGACCTATAAGATGTGTTGGCCAGGAAACCAATTTTTTCGGGAACATTTAAAGTTCATTTTCGGAAAATGTTTGTACAGTTTCAAACAATAAAGTATAAAGTATAGTACGCTGTTTCTACTACCTATATAGGTTATACTGATAACCAAATTTGATGCCTGCTTTATTAAAAAAGACATCTTTGCTATTAAAAAAATTTAAATGAAACTTCACTACCATAATCCACTTGTTGCGTCCAGGTTTTTTACAGTATTTTAACTTGCGATAAGTCGTGCTTAAAAAAATATCCTTGCATGATTGGCAATTTAAAATTTGCAATGAACTTTAGCTACCTAGTTTTTCTACATCTCTAACAGAAAAAAATCTGTTTCCTCTAACACCATCTCCTTTTTTTAACATTTTCCATTCATACAATATGCATACTTTTAGCTGTGATTCTTCTAAAACACCCTACTTTTGTTGAAAATATCTTGATTAAATTTGATGAGTTCATCATTTATATAAATTAATCTATTTTGCCCCGATAAAATTTACAATCGTTGGTATGGATGCTTGTAGTTTTCTTTGTCTGAACTTAATTTTTTGGTATTATTTAATGGGATACACTTTAACGACAATTGGTTCACTTATCTTACCTGCTTTTATTCTATAGCAGCTTGTTATTTCATTTTATTTCATGTCCAAATTTATTGCAGTAAAGAACTGCCCAACTGTTTCCCTTATAGTTCCTATTTGCGGTGGTATCGCCGAAATCACAATATTTTTTGCCTTCTCGCACTGCTCTAGGTGATTAATTCTGGTCTCCAATTTTTCTCTTCTTATTTGCAGTTATTACTCATCTCTACTAGTTCTTTATTTGTTTTTACTAGTTCGGCATAATGTTGACGTTGCTCTTCAAAATGATGGGACATGTCTGAGTTGAGGGTCTTGCATTTGTTTCATATAGTTTTGCGTTCAACAATTTTGGAGCACCTCAAGTTCCTTTCTGATTATCTGCTGTATGTTATTTCCACTTAGTTTGCTCATCTTTGCAACTGTATTACCCCTCTTTTACATCAAGGCAACAAACTTTTATTTTCTTTGCTTAAAACTTTAGTTTGCAAACCACAACTTCTGTGAAAAGGTGAATCAGAGATATTTCACTTGTAATTGTCTACTACTTTTTTTACAGTATTTACAGATATGTTTTATGTATTTGTAATAGTTAACCTAATTTTTCTGAGGATGAGTTTGCTTAGCACATCAGTTTCCTAAAATTTATATTAATTTTCAGCTGTTCCACATTTGAACTTATTGTCACGAGAAAATTCTAAGGCAAGTGAAAGAGAAAAAAGAACCCAAAAGAAAGAGAGAAATGAACTTGTTCAAAATATTTAAAAAAAAACACGTAATGTTACTGGTTTTGAATTCACATCAGCACAAAACATTGATGACCTGCCTGGCACCAGTGCAGAAAGTGATTATGAGAAACTAAAACGATCCTATAATGTCCTTCTAGCTGAAAATAATCAAGCAAAAGACCAAATTCAAAAATATAAGGAAGAACTTGCAGATATTAACTTAAGGAATGCAAATCTACAAAAAGAAAATGACTATTTACAAAAGAATGTAGGCACACATGTTAAAGAAGTTCTTTCTCATTTTTTAAGTGAAAACCAAATTGATGTCCTATTAAAGAGAAAAACAAAAGCAAGATGGAATGAGGAAGAAATTGCCAAAGCTTTTACATTGAGATATTTTGGAAAACGGGCATACATATATGTAAGGCAAACACTGAAATATCCATTACCAGGTATTTCTACCTTACAAAGATGGGCCAGCACTATTGACTTAAGAAATGGTTTACTAAGTGACATTTTAAGAATTATGGATATTTGTGGACAAACAAAAACAAACATGCAAAGAATGACAGTCCTCTCATATGACGAGATTAAAATATCTTCCATGTATGAATATGATCAACAAAGAGATGACATCATTGGAGAACATAAATACATGCAAGTAATCATGGCAAGGGGGTTAATTGATCCATGGAAACAACCAATTTATGTTGATTTCGATAAGAAAATGACAAAGGCCCTATTGGATGAAATTCTAAATGAATTGAACAGAATCAACTATAATGTTGTTGCTTGTGTATCTGACTGTGGTGGAGGAAACATGGGTTTGTGAAAGGAATTGGACATCAGTATCCATAAAACGTATTATATACACCCTACGTCGGGAGAAAAAAATTATTTTTTGGCTGATGTCCCACATCTTTTAAAGTTGATAAGGAATTGGCTTGTTGACAGTGGATTTCGATTGGAAAATGGAACTATCATATCAAAAGATCCCATCGAAGCTTTAATACAATCCTCTAATTCTGAGATTAGTTCTTGTCATAAGCTTTCAATGCAACACCTGACTTGTGAAAAAGCACAACGACAGAATGTATCAAAGGCTGCCCAAATATTTTCAAACATCACAGCTACTGCATTAAAACGATATCTTCCTGGAGATGATAAAAAAGTGCAGAAAATGTAGCAGATTTTGTGGAACTTATTGCTATTTGGTTTGATATTTTTAATTTATATGTTCCAAATGCATCTGTCCCTACACGAAGTTCATATGGATCAACTCGACTTGAAGAACAAAACAACATTCTGAATACAGTAAAAAGCACTTTTATCACAATGCGTTGCTGCAACAAAAATGTTTTGCAAATTTTTCAAAAGGGTGTATATATCTCTACCTCATCTCTGCAAAGCATTTATCAAGACTTAACAACAAAATATGGAATTTCATATATATTGACACATAGATTAAACCAGGACTGCTTAGAAAACTTCTTTTGTCAGGTAAGTTTTGAAATTAAAGTAAATATTAGATTGTTATTTTATAATGCTTATTTTGTTTCAGGTACGAACCAAAGGTGGATTGCATGATCATCCTTCTCCTTTAAATGCCTTATACAGGATTAGAATGATTCTTTTGGGAAAGAATCCTGGGTTTATCCAAAAGTATGTAAATGTAGCAGCTGTAGAGGATAATGAATTTTTATTAACTACAGTCATAAAAAAAGCTCAGATTAGTTGTACAAACATTCCCCAGCCATTTGTAGAATATGGTACCGTGGTGATGAAATTATTAGTGAAAGTAGTGTCTCTTCTTCTGCATCCTCTGCTGCAGCAACCAATAATATGGCAGAAAAAGATGGTTTAGTTTACATCGCCGGGTACTTAGCCAGAAAATATAGAGATAGGTATCCCACACTTGGCATGTATACCTATGAAACAGACCAAGCAAGAACGCTGCACTCATACAGTATGCCTTCTTGGGTGCAACAACTGTCTTTTGGTGGTTTAACAGAACCATCTGTTATTATTCAGAGTTGAATAAAACACAGCTTCACATTTGAGTATCAGCATAAGACTACTTTATTAACAACTGTCGATACAAAAATATAATGACGTTACTTACTTACTATATGGAACTATAGATGGCGACACATACACATAATTTTGGGCCATTGATACTAAATATCAACACCCCCACTTATCAATGTGGACAAAATTTATGAGTTAACTATTCCTAACGAATTCAACAATTTATAATGCTTCTCAGATCCCAGTCCCTTTGTCAATACATCTGCAGGCATAACATCTGTAGGCAAGTAATCTAATTTTATTACCCCATTCGAGATTAATTCTCTAATAAAATGATGTCGTACATCAATATGCTTACTTCGTTTGTGATAAACTGCATTAACCGACAAATTAATTGCACTTTGGTTGTCATTAAACAATTTAATACAGCCCACGTTCCCAGTTAACTCCATCAACGAACCTCTCAGATAAACAGCTTCCTTAGCAGCCTCAGATATTGACATGTATTCAGCCTCAGTGCTTGACAGAGCTACTGTTTTCTGACTTACGGTCTATTTCATTACTGGCCCAATCTGCATCTACAAAACCTTGTAATTCTGAGTCTTCACCTGAGAATCTTAAACAATAATTCATTGTGCCTTTCAAGTATCTCAAAACTCTTTTTGCACACTTCCAATGAGTTTCATCATACCCATTATTAAACTGGCTCAAAAAACTTACACTAAACGATATGTCTGGTCTCGTTAGTACTGACAAATACATGAGAGAACCAATCAACTTTTGATAAGGAATTTGAGTTCCCATGTTATCATCACTATCAATTTTTTCTAACTTCAAGTTACTTTCTATAGGAGTCTTAACAGTTTTGGCATCAAGCATGTTAAATTTCTTTAATAACTGCAAAATATAATTCTTTTGATCCAAAGTTATGACATTATTTACAATATCGTAATCTACCTTCATGCCCAAACATTCCTTAATTCTCCCTAGATCTTTAATTTCAAATTTAGAACTAAGTTTCCTCTTTAATCTATTCGTTTCATTTTCATTATTAGAAAATATGAAAAAATCATCTACATACAATGCAATGATCGTAATCCAGCTATTTCCCTTTTTTATATAAATACACGGTTCATAAACTGACTTATGATAACCTAAATCCTGCAAAACACGATTTACACGATCATTCCAAGCCCTTGATGACTGTTTAAGCCCATATATGGCCTTATTCAGTTTCAAGCATTTACTTTTATCAGAACATACAAAACCTTCTGGCATCTGCATATACACATTTTCTTTCAGATTGCCATTTAAGAAAGCAGTTTTTACATCCAAGTGATTTATATCTAATCCTAATTTTACTGAAAGTGAGAGAAGTAATCTCAAACTGGAATGTCTTACCACTGGAGAAAATGTGTCCTCATAATCTATTCCATATTTTTGTAAAAAACCTTTAGCTACCAATCTAGCACGATATTTAATTACACCTTCACTACTACACTTTCTTTTAAACACCCACTTAGATTTCACTACTGCTGCAGACGAACCTTCTGGCCAACTTACAACATTCCAGGCATTGTTTTGTTCAAAACTCTCCAATTCTTCAGACATTGCCCTTTTCCACATCTCTGCATCTGGCCTTGACACAGCTTCTTCCACAGTGAGCGGGTCATCAATATCTAAATCTTCTACACACATGTGACTTACAAAATCTTGAAAAACTTTGGGTTTTGCATTTCTTTTTGGTCTGGTTACTGACACTGGCACTACCTTTGTTTTACTTACATAATCTTCATCACTTGTATCTTCATTTTCTTCAGGTTCAGTGTCTTTCTTCTGTAGAACTATCTACTCTTGCATTCTCTGCTGTTTCTTCCATAGATGTGACGATTTGGTTCTCTAAAATTTCTTCTTTAGCATCCCCCACTGAATCAGCTATCTCATTCCCATTAATAACCACTAGCACTGGATCTTTGATTTCTTCCATTATCACAACATCCCTACACACTGTGATATTCTTGGTTTCTGGATCATACAGTCTATAGCCTTTACTGGTTTCACTGTAACCCACTAAAATCATTTTTCTTGATTTTTTGTCAAATTTTAACCTGGTGGCTTTGGGAATATGCACCATTACTTTACTGCCGAATATTCTCAGATTACTAATATCAGGCTTCTTGCCGTACCAAACTTCAAATGGAGTCTTGTTCTCAAGACCTGAAACTGTACTTCTGTTATGAAGATAAACTGCAGTGTTGACTGCCTCTGCCCAAAATTTTTTGTCGAGCCCTGCATCAAACAATAAGCACCTAGCCTTTTCAACAATGGTCCTGTTCAAACGTTCAGCGACTCCGTTTTGTTCCGGTGTATAAGGATTTGACTTTTGATGCAATATACCTGCTTGCTTCAAATATTTCTCAAAACTTGTTGAACAGAATTCACCTCCATTATCACTTCTCAGAATTTTTATTTTTCTGTCAGTCTGATTTTCAACAAAATTTCTGAAATCCTTAAAATAATCAAACACCTGATCTTTTGTTTGCATGAGATAAACAAAAGCCATTTTGCTGTAGTCATCCTTAAACATAAGAAAATATTTAGCTCCACCTAATGATTTCACCTCTATAGGTCCGCACACATCTGTGTGTATAACCTCTAGTATATCATTTGCTCGAGAACCGATACTTGGAAACGGTAACCTGGTCTGCTTCCCCTCATTACATGTTACACAGTTTTGTTTGCTCACGTTCAGTTCACCTGCACATATCATACCTTCAACTCCCCTCTTGTCATTTTCCTCAACTCATTTTCATTAATATGCCCCAGCCTGCGATGCCATATATTACCCGACACTGCATTTCCAGCAGCTATAAAACATTGCTCTGCAATTTCTGTGTCTAACTTGTACATACCATTAATCAGTTTGGCAGTACCAATCAGCTGGTTATTTTTATTAAAAATCTGGCAACCATCACTTCCAAATACGACTCTATTACCATCATTAATGAGTTGGCTGACCGATATAAGATTCGTGGCAACTTGTGGAATATATGCTACGTTTTTAACAATTGCACGAAATTTCTGCTCTTCAACAACTGTCGTAATGTTCAAGTTACCAATACATTCTATTAACATTTTCGATTTGTCTGCAAGAATGATTTCAGTTACCCCTTGTGGATTTCTGACATCTGTTAACCAGTCTCTGTTTATAGTTATGTGAATACTGGCCCCCGAATCCAGGTACCTATCAGTTTTGTTAAAGTGCTGTCCAGTTAAAAATATCGCACTGAACACATTTGCGCTTTCAGAACTGCCTTTATTCTTTCTTAAGTCGGGACATTTGCTCTTGATGTGACCCATTTGTTTACAAGCATAACAACGAACTTGCTTTTTGAAAGATGACACATTTGACTTATTTGACGTATGACATTTGCTGTCACTACCATGACTGTAACTACCATTATTGTGACTAACCTTGGTATTCCTATCACCTGATTTTCTATTCCATGCAGCCTTGCTAATAAAAGCGCTACCTGCATTATCGTCTGCCATTTCCAACAATTTTGTTTTTATCGAGTCCGACGTAATTTGAATCCCACTATGTTCTATGGCCATTATCATGGGTGAATACTTCTCTGGTAGTCCTGCTAGGAGTAGAGATCCTATCCATTCTTCATATATTTTGAATCCTGTGCCCCTCAGCTTTTGTGACGTTTCCACAATGTGGTTTACATATGACCCCATGCTATCCATGTCTTCCAATCGCGCCGAAATTAACGATCGTAATAAAGCTATTCGTCTAGCAAAACCAGCATCATCATACAAATTCTTTAGTTTCATCCAAAGTTCTTGGGCCGTTTGAGTCTCCTTTATATGAATATATAATGATGGTTCAATTGTCATAATTAACTTGGCTCTTGCCTGAGTGACTTTGCTGGCGTCAGCTTCAGTTCCCTCGATGCACGTTTTCAACCCATCGAGTATCAGGAAATTCTCAGCTGCGAAAGCCCACTCTGCATAATTGTCGCGACCTCTCAACTTAGGTATACTCGCGATGAAATTATTATTCGCCATTATGCACTCAAATTACACGAAGCACTGGTCCCATAACCTGTTATTATTCAGAGTTGAATAAAACACAGCTTCACATTTGAGTATCAGCATAAGACTACTTTATTAACAACTGTCGATACAAAAATATAATGACGTTACTTACTTACTATATGGAACTATAGATGGCGACACATACACATAATTTTGGGCCATTGATACTAAATATCAACACCATCTGATATTTGGACTAAGCAAGTTTTAAGAATGGAACATCATTTTAAAAAATATCATCAGTCAACATTTTCGGACAAATAAAATATTGTTGGAAAAACAGCTTCGTATATAACAAGAAAAGAAAGCGATATTCCTACGGATTTGGTAACAGCTTTCACACGTCAGAATATTTATGCGAATTAAATATTTAAATCGCATCAAAAAGGAATTATCTTTTAACAGACGGCATGATGACGAAACAGATGAGCAAAGAAAAACTGCAAAAAAAATGAAGAAACTCCAAAATAGAAATTAAATATCTAGGTGAAGTTTACAACCTACCATAAGCCAGTATAAGTGCACTTTGGCAACATATAATATCAATACAATTTTAGTCGTTAAGCGTTTAGATTATATATCCTCTGATGATAATAATCTAACCATGTAAGTGTGACAATCGTGAGCTCTTTAGAGATGTGTTGTGGTGATCCCAAATTGTACTAATCAGTGCTCATTACAGGTTCCAACCTTGACTTAGTTTATTATGGCTCCAAGGTCTGCGGAACTGAATCTTTACTAAAGTGTAGATGTAAAATTGGATTAATAGGAGCAGATATCGCTTTTCTAAAATCTTGCAAACAGAAATCAGTTATTATACTAATTTGAATAATTTGGATATAAAATTTCCAATAACCCGAAAATTAGGTCAAAAAGTAGCATTCTGCTGAGCAATGTGGCTAGATTTAGAAATGCAATATTTATACTCAAAACATAGTATGTTTGAAATGCAAGCATATAATTTGTTTAATAAGTTAACCTTTAAGTTTGGTAAATTATAATAATGTAGAATGGTCCAATTTTCAAAGGAACATGTTTGCAGTCATTGACATGAAAATAATTAAAAAAATGAATATACAACATAATACATTAAAGCAGCTTGTTAAATGTCAAGTGGAAAACGAAAAACCAAATCCTCAGAAAATTAACCTCCTAAAGATCTTTCTTCGCAGTTGTTTAATAAAAATGAGATCAATCTCGTAAACAAAGGACTTAAATTTGATTTGCAGTCACAAAAGAACGATCTAGTAGATCTCGTATATGTTATCCGAGCAACATTTAAAGATGAAATTTCAAAAAAACAAAAAGAAAATTCTGTTAAAAACAAATTTAATCAAATGAAAATAGTTAAATGACTGTGAAAGAAAGATTGTTGTTATGTTAAAATAAATAATAGTAATATGGTTGCTATTATGGACAAGAACGATGATAGTAGATATTGCAATAAAGTCTGGTCGCCGCACGTCCATTATGGTAGCGAATTTTCAATTTCCATAAAAATGTTTTTAATGTTAAATATGTTTTTTTTTTAAATGAAAGACATCAGATTTAGTAGAAAGTATAACTTTTATAGTAGAAACCATGTACCATATTTCATCAAAATAACTTAATTGTTTGAGAAAGTACAAACATTTTCTAAAAATCAATTTAAAATTTTCCCCAAAAACTGAGACTGACCTCGGATATAGGTTCTAGGGGGCGTAGTTCACACAAGAGGAAACCTTAACAAAATTCAAAAGTTACAGTGTCAGTAACGAATTCTAAATAAAAGTTCCCTCCCAAAAACCCTTTCAAAACGTAAAAACAATTTAAGGACTTGTCCGAACCTTATTACAAAAGACTTAGGAAGAAGGTTATAATTTACAAATCCAAAATACCCTAAAAATATTGTCGCCCAAAAATTCATAACCTGGGAAAATTGATTGGACCTATTGTTTCGGCTATAGATTTCCCAAAAAGAAGTCTAGCAGAGTGGTTAACAAATAAATTTAAAAGCTTGTCTGTCAAAGAAAAAAAAATCTATATTAAATTCACTCAAATTTATCAAAGTTAAAAATGTTGCATTGGTTAAAGGCAAGCTTTTAGCTATGTCTCTTGAACCTTCTTTGTTTCCTAGCGTGCTCATGAAACAAACGCTAACATATTTGGAACAGTTATTCAAAATAAATAACATAAATGAAGAGAGCAATAAATTATATATGACAACTTCGCATAAATCAAAATATTTTGAGTGCATATTGTTCGACGACAGCTCCTACATGTATGTAACCCCTGTATACACCAATTCATTTAGGCGTATGCACAACAATATACTGCCTGACTATGTTTCATCTCTGTGAGTGTTTAAATTTATGCAATAGGCAATTTGCTTAACGCCTTTGCATGTTGATATAGTATACCTATGATTAAGTTACAGGAACCCTTGTTTTGGATTTATAAGACCATTTTAAAGCAAACCTAAATCGCCAAACTAACAGATTTTTTTCTGATATTTAACAAATAATAATAAAAGGCACCTTATAAGAGATCCATTTGCAATAACAAAAAAGTGTTGACACAGCAAGTGGTGATTTTAATGTAGGTACAGGTTAAAAATAATATTACAAACATTCACTGTTAGTTGTATATTATATTTAAATCATAATATATATATATATATATATATATATATATATATATATATATATATATATATATATATATATATATATATATATATATATATATATATATATCTCAATTTTTAGTCTTGGGTATTTCCCCATACGGACATTTTGTAGATGTATCGCAGTGCTCTACAGATGCAGGGGAATTTTGTTCTATGGTCAGCGGAAATTTACGATAAGTGTTTTAAGCTTATTTTGTAATACACACTGTAAGATTAATATAAATAAATGTACTGAACATAAATGGGTTAATTTATTTTTCTTATCAATTAAATCGTATGCAAATATTTTTTCGTTGTAAAAATATTGAATACTATTATATTATAAATAGTTATTACCCTATCAGCGCCTCCGTGGCCGTGCGGGAAAGTCGATTCAGACTTTCCAATACGGACCCGGGGGATGACGGTTCGAGCCTCACCGGCGCCGGTAGATTTTTCAAAATCACTGTCGTCGTTGAGGTTGAGCTCCAGGTGGAGGGTAGGTTAGTTTAGATGAGCAAAAAGGGTCAGCAATGGCCTAATTGCCAGTAAGCATCTTACCTTTACCTTTTTTTATTACCCTATCTGTTAATAATAAAAATACAGTTATAATTGTTTTTCCTATATGGCTAAATGGGTTTATAAATATACAATTTTAATTTATGCTCTCCAATTATACAATAAAGACTTGTTTTTTTTTCTTACTCCTTACTTCAGTGTCCTTACAAGAAAACAAAATATATTGAAAAAAAACTTTTAAAAACAAGTCTTTTTATAAATGCACTAAAAAGAAAATAACTTTCTTGTGATATAATATTTTTTTTAATTTACATAGATTAGTAAAACTAATAGCGTTGAGCCTGAAATATTGTAATTCCAAAGAAATAAATCAATGTATTTTGGTTATGGAGGTTTAATTGAAAGTCTTGATAATTAATTATTAAATATTAATCTTTTCACTCTTGTAATTCATATTAATAATATGTACTGGGTACCTACATTAATATATACAAAATAGTAGAAATAATTGGTACTTAACTTATAATAAATTTATACCATATAATAACAATGTTAATGTTACCCAGTAAATATTGAAACAACTTTTTCGTTTTTTTTTTGATGATATATATATATATATATATATATATATATATATATATATATATATATATATATATATATATATATATATATGTATGTATGTATGTATGTATGTATGTATGAGTCCAACTCAAAAAAAAGTATATGTTACGCATATAGATACAAAATACGAATTACTATGGAAGAGCAGTGTAATTCGCCATCTTGGGGGTCTGCCATACTGGATTTTGAACAATATTGGATAATATATCGGTAATATATAGTATATATAATTTATCAAGTTCATAGTATTTCTGGTAGCACTAAAAAATAAAAAACGCCAAGAGTAAACTACCCTTAAATAGAAAGATTTTTCTTTGAAACTTTGGCAGCAAGAAGAGATTATCATTAGGTTGCAGAATTTTAAATATCAAAGAAATCCTTAAAGTTTAAAGTGTTGGTCAGCAATATTCAATTTGGTTGACAAATTTAATCCTGCTCAGTAGCAGTGATAAACTGAAATATGCAAGAGTAAACTACCCATAAAAGGGTGTATTTTGCAGTCAACTTCTGGTAGCGAGTTTATTCTTCATAGTTATGTGATTCTATACGTATTTTAACATTAATCGGTTGCATAATTCTCTCTGTAGCAGTAATTAATCCAAATATGCCAATGAGTAAACTACCCCTAAATGGGGATATTTTTCAGCCAACTTCTGACAGTAAGTTAATTGTTCCTAGAAATGGTTATACGCGTATTTTGAGCTCAGTCACCTAAATAGTTTAGGCGATTGCTTCAATAAACTGAAATATGTCAAGAGTAAACTACCCCTAGTGCCGAGACGAGCGACCTGGCTGGGCAGAATGAGGTGACCCTCATCTGGGTGCCGGGTCACTCGGGGATCAAAGGCAATGAAGAAGCTGTCAGTCTCGCAAAGAGGGGGTCAGCAGAACCATTTATGGGACGAGAACCGGCTCTGGGCGTGTCAAAGAGCACTGCCAGGGGAGCCATTAAGTCCTGGGTCAGAAACCAACACAAGGTGTACTGGGCGGACTGTCCAGGGCTCAGACATGGGAAGTCAATAATTGACGGACCCAGTTCAAAGAGAGCTGTGGAGCTGCTAAACCTTAGCAGAGGACAGCTCAGAAACACAACAGGTCTCTTGACGGGACACATGGCCGTCAAGAAACACCTGCATAAAATGGGGCGGTTCGAAGGGGACCTCGCATGCAGAATCTGCGGCGAGGGGGAGGAATCAGCCCAGCACATCTTGTGTGAGTGTATAGCTCTGGACCGGAAAAGACAACTGATCTATGGTCACTCTAGACCGGAGACAGAGCAATATAAAACTTCACCCTACCAATCGCTGTGCAGACTAGTTCAAGGCACAGTGATTTTGGAATGGGTGGAGTAAGACTAAGGGTATGCACAATTAACCAAGGGTTGCGGTGCTATCGGGGCGGCAAGGCCCCGGACGAGCCCTGAGGGAACAAAAAAAAAACTACCCCTAAATAGGGGTATTTTTCAGTCAACTTCTGGTAGCGAGCTGGTAAACACTAGTAATGATTATATGTAAATGTATAGTTTTGTCAGATTCATAGTTTTTCTGGTAGCACTAAAAAATAAAAAACGCCAAACGTAAACTACCCTTAAATAGAAAGATTTTTCTTTGAAACTTTGGTAGCAAGAAGAGATTATTATTAGGTTGCAGAATTTTAAATATCAAAGAAATCCTTAAAGTTTAAAGTGTTGGTCAGCAATATTCAATTTGGTTGACAAATTTAATCCTGCTCAGTAGCAGTGATAAACTGAAATATGCAAGAGTAAACTACCCATAAAAGGGTGTATTTTGCAGTCAACTTCTGGTAGCGAGTTTATTCTTCATAGTTATGTGATTCTATACGTATTTTAACATTAATCGGTTGCATAATCCTCTGTAGCAGTGATTAATCCAAATATGCCAATGAGTAAACTACCCCTAAATGGGGATATTTTTCAGCCAACTTCTGACAGTAAGTTAATTGTTCCTAGAAATGGTTATACGCGTATTTTGAGCTCAGTCACTTAAATAGTTTCGGCAATTGCGTCAATAAACTGAAATATGTCAAGAGTAAACTACCCCTAAATAGGGGTATTTTTCAGTCAACTTCTGGTAGCGAGTTGGTAAACACTAGTAATGATTATATGTAAATGTATAGTTTTGTCAGATTCATAATTTTTCTGGTAGCACCAAAAAATGAAAAAACGCCAAGAGTAAACTACCCTTAAATAGAAAGATTTTTCTTTGAAACTTTGGCAGCATGAAGAGATTATCATTAGGGTGCAGAATTTTCAATATCAAAGAAATCCTTAAAGATTAAAGCCTCGGTCAGCAAGATTCAATTTGGTCAGCAAATTACACCCCCCCTTTAAAAATTCAGTTTTTATCATTATGGGCTACAATAAACAGTTTATGTAAAACAATTACGTTAATATATTTTATAAGCAACACATTTGTCTAATAAAGTAGGTAAATAAATAACAATTCGTGATTTTCTGCACCTAAACTATTTACTACAACGTGCACAGAAATACGCCTTTCACAAAAGATGACGTCACGCGATTTGGGATTGTAGTTACGAGGTAACCTATACGTTTTATAAATCTTGCACTTAACCTAGGAAATGTACTTACTGGGTAATAGATATATTCTATATAGGTAGGTACTTACCTCGTAATTGTAATTGCAGGATAATGCTTAATGTACAAACACAAAAAACTTCTGCCTAAAAGCTAAATTGCAATAAATAATCCAGATCCACAACAAAATACGAAACGCTTGTATGTCATTGTCGTGCGTCACATGTCACACACAATAAAAGTTAAAAAATAACCAAGCGTCAATGCGATTCCAGCGATGACAAACGGTGTGGTGTGAATATGAACTGTGAATCTATAAAGTAACGGTCATCATGTGTTAATTACATGCTTAGCATGTTATTTTTCTAAAGTAACGGCGATATAGTTTATAATATCGCTAGCATATCATTAAAATTAACTCTTCAAATGTACATTATTGCTATGTCACTGTTACATACTTGGCATGTAAAGGTTAGCCATGTATCTTAAAAGTAACAACTAACATCGCTAGCATGTACCAGTGTAAGCGCAAAATCATAGGTAACAGAAAACAATCCCAGAGACATGACATGCATGTATCAGGATATGTCGCATTGGTTACTTAAAAATAACATCTCAGCGATGTGAATATCACAATTGTGTTGCCTGGGAAGTTAGATTACGTTTATTATTTATACGAGGCTAAGTTATAAATTGAGAAGTAATTATCTGATTTAAATAAAGGGGCTTTATAAAATAATTTAAGAATGAGCCAAGTTTGAATTACGTTTGTTACTTATACGAGGTTAAGTCAATATTCATAAATTAAGTAAGAGTTGAATTATGTTAGTTTGTTTAGAGTAAATAAAGTAGAGTGTGTTTGAAAGTAAATTGATGATAGATTGGAAGGTGTGAGGGACACCTTCGCTGTTTGCTCACCCAGTGGGGCGTCATACTGGTAGAGGCGTAGGGTTTAGGCCCAGGTTACGTAACCGCAACACGGTTGTTTGTTTGCATCGATGGATTTCGGTAGGGATACAGCTGAGCTTGCTCTAGGTATCCATTGCACCTACTTCCGTCGATAGCTGGATATTGGAGAGGACACATCGTAGAGAATACTCCGATGCGTCCATTGCACTTCTCAGTATTCACGGTGGTACCGTTGTTGCTTTTTGGTCGATCTGGTAGCTTGACCGAGACACTGTGGTCAGTTCACCCGTTGGTCTCATTGCACGTGTCAATCCCAGTGTAGGAGTTGGGCTACTTGGAGAAGGGCACACCCTAGAGTGTGCATCGTGTGCCCATTGCACTTCTCGGTATCCAACTCTGACAGTTACGAGCACTCTAGGTGAGGCATTGAACTGTGCCTCATTGCACACCTGGAAGCCGGCACTGACCTGGTGTCGGGTACGGCACACAATTTAACACACAAGCTAAACTATTGGTTAAGTAATTATTATTATTTGAGTAATTACTATTTGATACTACCGTACTGAAATAGTGTGAGGAAAATAAGCAGTTGATAGAAATGGTTGCCTCAAGATAGCTGCAGCATCAATAGTTAATGCTTGTAGTACAGTAAAATTGAAAGCGTTCTCTGGAATACTTAGTAAGGTGCTGTAGCGTAAAGTTGTTGACGCTGAGGTTTTATGCTACCCAAGTAGGTTGTTTATTCGTACTAGCTTAAAAATAGTGAAGTTGCACAACAGCAAAAAAAGATTTGGAAAATACAGAGAAAAGAATTGCGAAAAGCCTAGGCCTATGCTAACTCCGTTTTGGGGACAGCATGTATGCAAACCCATCGGGACGATCCTATCAGGGCTCACTTTCAGGTGTAGCGTGATCGATGAACCCCTTGTAAAACTGTTGTTGTTCTCTTGTTCTCTAATCATGGAATTATGTGGTCTATAAACAGAGCATGGCTATATAAAACTGATTACCCATCGTAGTCAAAAAAAAACTCGGGACGCAGCAAGTGCGTTATGGTAGTGAATTTTTATTAAATGCTTCAAATTTAAATAACTCAAATTTCTATAAACTTAGAGAGTTTAATTTTAATACGTAGTAAGGTCTTTCCTAAGGCAAGATATCTACAAAATTTCATTAAAATAACTTTGTAATTTTCGAATAAAAAAATTTTTTTCGAAAGAAAATTTAAAATTTGAATAACTCAATTTTCTCTAAACTTAGAAAGTTGAATTTTGGTACGTAGTAAAATCTCTCCTGAGGCAACATATATAGTAAATTTAATTAAAACAGCTTTGTTACTTTCGGAGAAAAAATTTTTTTCGAAAGAAAACTCAAAATTTTCCCGGAAAACCCCGTCCGATTTTTCTGGCTAACGAACTCTCCAAGCCATTAATAAAAGAAAGGCACTTGCCAAGTTGCACGCACGCACGCACGCACGCACGCACGCACTCACGCACGCACGCGGTAGACGCGTCGATCGCGGTAGACGCGTTTTAGTGCCGGGTGTTTGATGAAGTGAAAAAAGTGCTAAAGGAAGTGATTAAAACTGTATATTTTGGATAGTCATATTTGTGACCTTTCTGTCCAAAGTTGTAAGTGAATCTGACATATTTTGATAACAATTCGGCAGAGATATTGAGAATATTGTGTCAGCTGCGGCTGGCATAAATTGCCTACGTGAGAATTAAGTATATTATTAATATAGTATCTTATCTTACTGGTCAATTACTATCCGCATATATCTTCACAGCAGGAATGGAATTCACATTAAAATTCCAATTTGTCGATTTAGTTTAATATTAAGTCATATACCCAGTTATAGATGGACTCCAGCTCAAAGATTATGTCATAGCAACTGGCGACAAACTTGGTCCGAAAAATATTCTTTATGCTTCACGAATGTCAAACAATCGTGTGTGCATTTACCTAACCAGCAAACAGTTAGTTGAAAACTTTGTAGACACCGAAGGCGGTGTAAATATAAAAGATATGTATGTGCCTGCTAGAAGACTGATAATGCCAGCAAATCGTATAATAATATCAAACGTACCACCATGTATTCCACATCACATAATAGAAGAAGCTATTAAGGATATAAATCTAAAGATAGTCTCTCCAATCTCCTCCATAGGAGCTGGAATAGGGTTAGACAGATATAAACACGTTTTGAGCAGGTCTACATTGCAACTGACAGACAGGAAAGTATGCCGTCGTCTCTTCTCATCAATTACGAAGATGAGGAATATCGAATATTTTTGTCTAATGATAGCATGAGATGCTATAAATGCAAACAACTGGGTCACATAGTTGAGAAATGCAGAGTACCAGACGAAGACGTACAAAATATTATACCAAATGAAGAATCAATAGAAAATAATAAAGGGCCACATGCTAACACAGAAACAACAGCATCATCATCAAAACAAGTAGAAGAAAGAATGGAAGAGACCCCGACTATACAGGCAGAAAAGGAACAAAAAAAATATATACCAGAAAACTTTAGGGCGCCTGAAAGCAATACTAGTTCGAAAAAAAGGAAAAAGAGAATTAAACTAGATGTGAACAATAATGAATTTGAAAGTTTGGAAAAATTTTTGGACACGAATAAAAACCAAATACTTGACTATATCAATTTCACTGAATTTCTTAAAAATGTAAAAGGAAACGATAGTCCACTAGAAGTAGCACAAAAATACACAACAGAAATCCCTGAGTTGATTAAACTTATTAAAAATTTAACACCCTACTTACCTTTGCGAACAACTAAAAAGGTGCAAAAGATTGCTATCATCGCTAAATAAAGCATACAGGAGTAGCGAATACAAACTTGACCCTTCACAAAACTCCTCTTTAAGGTCCTCGCAGTCCTCTCCAAATAGATCTTCATGAGAAGAAAGTCTGAGTAGTGTCACCCTCTCTCAAACAAATTAATAATAAACAAAATAAAAAAATCTGTAATGGATAAGCATAGCGGAATAAAAGTCACCACATTGAATGTTAAAAGCATCCGAAGTCAATTCAAATGGTTGAATTTGAAACAATTTATATCAAATAATCAACAAGATATTTTAATTCTACAGGAAACAAATATTGATGCAATCCCTGAAAACCTTAATTGCTGGCAGTATAATTTTTTAGTAAATACTCATTCATCTAAATACTCAGGGACTCTAGTAGCAGTAAGTAAAAGTAACAACATTAAAATTTTACAGCATGACGTACTATACCCATCTTATTTACAAGAAATAAGTTTAGTAATAGGAAAAGAAAAATGGAAGATATTTGCAGTATATATACCCAGAGATACGGACGTTGTCGGCGAAGTAGTTTCTGCCCTGGAGGTAAGATTAAATAACTGTGACCTTAAAGCCATTAACGCGGTAGTTGCCGGAGATTTTAATTCAACAACTGATCCCTCTTTAGACATACACCTTTCTACAGAGAGACATATATCCATATCCAGATCAGTGGCAAACATTACTCAAAGATCCAATTTGCACGACTGCTGGCGCTTCTTTCACAAGGAAAAAGGAGGTTATACTTATATTTCACAAAATGTACCCCATTCTGCCTCACGAATTGGCAGGATCTATTGCAGTGAGAACGTTTGTCTAAACTCGAAAAAGCCCACTTAGATGTGTCTTTCTCAGACCATCTCGCATTATCCGTTGTCTTCAGATCTAATCAAAAACAAATAAATATACCGCCATATTGGAAACTTGACAACCTCCTTCTTGAAGATAAACAATACCTCGAATGTATGAAAGAATACATAGTTTTTGAAACACAAAAAAAGACCATCAAATACAAACCTAAGAGAATGGTGGGAACGTTTTAAAAGAAAAGTCAAAGATATTACTATTTTGTTTGTAAGGCAAAAAATATAAATAAGAAAAATGGAGTGGAAATGTATTTAGTCTCAATTGGATCAAACAATAAAATATCCAATAGCATCAGCCGACTATGCAAATGAAGTGTTTAGAATCCAGCGTGATACCAAAGATGCTTATAAAAGATCAAGCGAAAGAAGTCTCATAAAATCCAGATATGAGAGTCTTTTAAATAAGGACCGCCCAACAATCGACAAAAGTACTCATGCTAGCGCATTTAAACCATTGAGTGCCCTATATATAGATGGACATATAGAAACAGATAATTTGAAATTATGTTCTAAATTAGTCGGCCACTTTTCAAAAAAGTACGCCAAAGAGAAGGAAAGCAAAATTATACAACACAGCCAAGTGTACAAAACTCTAAAAAAACTATGTGACAGCGATAGAGAAAGTTTGGAAGGAGCACTCAGTTTACAAGAACTAACTAATGCTCTCAAGTCTTTAAGCAAAGGTAAATCTCCAGGAATAGATAGACTTACAACTGAATTCTATGTTTGCTTTTGGGATGATTTGAAAAATACATTTTCGGATGTAGTTAATGAAGTAATTGAAACACAAGAGCTTCCTTCGTCAGCATCAAAAACGATCCTTACCTTACTACCCAAGAAAGGAAATCTATTGGAACTAGAAAACTGGCGCCCAGTATCAATTTCAACAACCGATTATAAAATAATAGCAAAAGCGCTTTCGTCTAGAATGTCATCTGTCTCAGATAGTATCATTGATGCAGACCAAAGTTATTCTGTACCGTTTCGGACGATATTTGATAGCTTACATCTTCACAGAGACGTGATTCAGTACGCAAGTCAGGAAAATGTCTCACTTGCCATTTTGAATCTGGACCAAAAATCAGCCTTTGATAAGGTTAGTCACAGTTACTTATTTCATGTTATGAAAATGATGAATTTTGGTGATTTCTTTATAAATGCTGTAAAAACATTGTATAGAAACGCCAGCAGCCATATAAAACTAGGTAAGAATCTTACAAAACAAATTCCTATTCAACAAGGGATACGCCAGGGATGTCCGATGTCTGGACCTCTATACACTATATCCATAGAACCCTTTCTTTCTCTTTGTAGAAGACAAATGGATGGTTTACTTCTCCCTACAAAGAAGGTCGCTTTAGTGATCTCTGCATACGCTGACGATATATCTATTTTCATAACAGCAAACAAAGATTTCCAAATATTCAAGAATCTATACCATGATTATTCAAAGCAATCTGGTGCTGAGTTGAATGAAAACAAGTCTAGAGGATATTGGGTTGGAGGGTGGAAAAATAGAACAGATAGACCTTTAGATATTTCTTGCACCACAGAAGGTATAAGTGTGCTTGGAATAAGGTTTTCTGACAACATGTCGGATGATGCGAATTATGCTTATTCAAAACTATTGCAGAAAGTAGATTCATCGCTCCAGAATTGGTCAACAAAGAGAGCATCACCCTCCCTGAAAGGGAGAAAAATAGTCGTGAACCAGTATATAGCACCAAAGCTATGGCATGTGATGCAAGTTCTACCTATTACAAGCCAACAAATTGGTCACATTCAGAAAAAATTCGTGGATTTTATGTGGACAGGAAAACATTGGGTTACTGAAAAAGACCTTTATCTCCCAATTAAATCTGGCGGTATGGGGTTGGTACATATAGAATCAAAAATTAAGACGCTTCGACTGCACCTCCTCAATCGATTTATAGAACATACTTTAGGTAACCCCAAATGGAAAGCTTTTATGGAGTACTTCATTAGAAAGTCTAATACACTGGGTGTAACCTGGCAGTATTTTTTCTTAGAAGATAGTAAGCAGTACACGATATCAGTCTCCCAGTTCATTTTATCGATGAAGGAAGCCTGTGATCTCAAGAATATTTATATACCCGATTTTCCGAAGACAATTGAAGACCTGAAAGATATACCCACAGTCAATTCTAGGTTATTCATCCGTTTTGTGCCGCCATTATTCAGTTCTAAATGGTGTGAGAAAGGAATTACTAATCTTTTACATCTAATCCAAGATAACCAATAGATTTCTGCGCAAAAATTATCCACCATTTTAGGTTGTATACATCCACCACGTATATAAGAAGAAATTATGGGACATTTTTGCAGAATAAAAAAGCACTTTCAACTAGGTGGTATGTCCTCAGGTACCAACCATTCGTTCAGCTTGCATTTCAAGGATGAATCTGGTTACGAAAGAAACATCTCAAAACAATCAAGAAAATATTTACAGAAGCTATTTACAATGAAAACATTTAAAATGGACTCAAACGAAATAATGCAGTGTGAATGTACAGATGGGATAATTAACTGGTCAACGTATTTTAATAAACTTACACCAGGTCACGTATCAGATATATCATGGCGCTTCGCAAAAAACCGCCTGGCAGACGCCATATTCTTAAACAGAGCAGGAATTAGAAACACCGACTCATGTCCATTTTGTACGAATGTCCAAGGAACTTCATGGCATTTGTTGATGATATGCCCAGAAAGTTTAGAATTATGGCAGTTTGTAAAAGTAATTTTGAAAAAAATTCTCCTACGTAATACTATAAGAAATGAAGAAATAGTCTGTGGTTTTGTGGAATCTACTGAAAAACAACAACTCGCAAACTTTATGGTAAACCTAGCCAAATCAACAATATACAACAACCAGATCAATTTCTTCAAGAACCAGATAAAACATGCATTTAAAGAAACATACATAAAGAAGCTAAAGGCCCACATTTTTAACGAATATGCATGGTTTATGGGGAAAAACCGCCTAGTTTCGTTTCAAAACAGATGGTGTATTGGTGAAATAATTTGTAAACTCGACAATCAAGGACTTAATTTTTTAGAAACCTTGTGAAGACTCTAGTTAATGATACTTACATGTGGTGTATATATGTAGTCATTATGTGCGTTTGTATCTTGCACCAGGCTTGTAGTTAAGAAAAAAAATATTCAAAATTGCATTTTATGGACCATGACATTGTATGTGATGTATATATATATATATATATATATATATATATATATATATATATATATATATATATATATATATATATATATATATATATATATATATATATATATATATATATATATATATATATATATATATATATATGGGTGATTCTACGATAAGAGGTAACTTGTGTGGCAATCAGTTTAAAACATTTTTTTTATTCTATATATTGCTGTTTTTTACAATTAATCACATTATCTTTATGTACTTTATTAAATAACATCACGATTGAATGCCTAATTGAAATACATTTTTCTGTAATTTCTCTCAAAGTCTAAAAAAGTCTCTACCCTGGCCTGTCCCCTTGCTGGTTTCAATTTAACTTTCAGAGAATACACATCTTTTTTGTATCAGATGCTAAACTAAAGTATGTTTAATCGGAATTTAAATAATTATACTTGAGAATAATTAAATAAAAAATAAAATAATTTTCTTCATTTCATATAATTTTTAAAATTAACTTTTGTCCCGCTTTTTTTGTGTATCTACCCTGCCAAAATTCGTTCCGCTAATACAAACATAAATTTATGGACGACCATATTGGAAATAGCGCTCAAGGACATCTATCGGCGTGAAGTTAGCAATACTAAACACGCAAGCCGTTTAAGTGACGCCATTTTTTAGTTGTTACGACGCGACCATGCAGTGTAGTGGTTTCACAAGGTGATTGTGTCTCTCCACTGGTAAGTCATAAAACTTATAATATTCATTTAATTTATTTGCATTTACTACCCTAATTTAACAATACTGTGATAATTGATGTGACATATATGATTAACCTAAAAAACAATTCAATCAGTTAAAACATTTAAATTTGTCATGAAAACGTCTCTCCCCTGCCGTATTTCCCCTGTCAAGATAACTGCCAGGGGAGATAGTTACTGACCAGGGGAGATAATATTCATCATAAGATGTTTGTACAAAGGCAGATATAGCTAACTTCTATCAAAGTTAGTTTTAAATGATTATTGCAAATGAAAATTGTTATGATAAAAAAATAAAATAAAAGGAGGTTCTTAGTTCATATTGTTATTGTCATTATTACAGATTATGGCACCACGGAAAAAGTTAACACACAGAAAGATTACATAAGAAACGTGAATCAGAGAGGCTACGATATCAAAAGATTAAAAATGATCCAGAAAAGTATGAATTGCAAAAGCAAAAAGAAAAGGAAAAATATTTCAAAAAGAAACAAAAAGGAATCGTCAAAACTGTCAAACAAATGACTCCTAGAGAACATCGTAAGGCAAAAAAGATATGGAAAAAAAAGCAAGCGAGCGTAGACAACGACTTGCTGTTCAAAATAGAACTAATCTTCCGGCAACACCATCAATTTCAGATGTTGATTATCAGATGCCGCAAAGTAATTTCCGTAGAAGAGTTATAGCCAAAGTTAAATCAGAGCGAGCTAGAAGACAAAGATATTTAATTAATAAAAAAAAGATGAGACTATAAATGAACTAAAGACTAAATTAGCACGTTACAAAAAAAGGTTACAAAGATTACAGAAGCCTGAAAAACTTACACCTAACAGCAAAGTAGAACACGTGATAAATTCTCCAAGTGCCAGACACAGTGAAGAAAAATTTGCTATTTGCAGAAGTGCTCAATCAACAATTAAAAGCAAATTATTCTGCTCTCCCAAACGAAAAAGAAAAAAGAATTTTCAAAAGAATGATAAGCGGAAAACTGGTGCAAAAATATGGTATAGGTACTACAGAACGAAAAAAATATGAAACCTTTGAGAAAATTTGGAAAACTACGATTAACGGAAAATAAAAGGAAAACCAAAGCAAGTTATGAAGTAATGAAGAATAAAATTATACATTTTCTTGAAGATGACTCTCATACAAGGTTATGTGCCGGCAAAAGAGATTATGTGACAAAGAAAGGAGACCGGAAACAAAAGAGAGTTCTTTTGGATACTCTAATAAATCTTCACAAATCTTTCATGAAGACGTACAATATCACGATCTCATATTCTCTATTCTGTCGCCTTAAGCCATTTTGGATAGTACAATCGTTTTGTGACAAACGTGACACTTGTTTGTGTGTGCTAATATGGATCTAACTCTTACGGCTCTATTCCAAGCCAAAGTTATATCTATATCGAAGCATCAAAATCTGCTTCATATAATTTGTTGCAATAGATATAGCGAACAGTGTCTTTCCCGAGAATGTGCAAGTTGCAAAAATAAAGGACTCGAATACAAGGAATTTGATAATAGTATTCAAATTGTCTACAGAAAGTGGGAATCCGTCTCTACCAACATAACTGATCCGAAAACGTTTAAGGCAAGAAAGGTGACTAAATATTTGAAAAAGTTGATACAGATTTATCCTCGTGATTTCATTATGCAGTTAGAATGTAATTTGGAATGTTTCCTTCACCATGAACTGAACATAGTCCACCAGCATTCTGCTTTTAAAATTAAAAAGACAAATTTAACAGAAAATGAAGCTGTGATTCATATGGATTTCAGTGAGAATTACTTAACTAAATACGCAGAAGAGATTCAAGCATTCCATTTTGGAGGTTCGCGTCAACAGATAAGCCCGCACACGGTTGTAACTTACACGAAAGAAGAGGCTTTAGGTGAAGTAAAGACTACATGCTATTGTTCGATGTCAGAAAATTTGTTACATTCGCCTCCAGCTATATGGGCACACTTACAGCCAATTTTGAACCGCTTACCACCCGAAATAGAGATCCTCCATTTTTGGAGCGATGGACCTGTAACACAATATCGCAACAAATACATGTTTTACTTTCTTGTCAATCATTTAGCAGAATTCTACCCAAACCTTAAACACTTCACTTGGAATTACCATGAAGCTGGACACGGTAAGGGGGCTCCTGATGGTGTCGGTGCTGTTTGCAAGAGAACAGCTGACCGATTGGTGGCTAGTGGCAACGATATAGCATCTCTGAGCGATTTGTCAGATACCATTCAGAAAAACTGTCCTAGTATCAATGTTTTCGTTATTAACGACAACAATATCTTAGAAAAAGAAGCTTTGCTTGCTAGTGCTAAAGAGCACATAAAAACTTTTCCCGGTACTTTGCGTATCCATCAGGTGTCATGGAACATTGAAGATCCAAAAAAAAGCAAAATGAAGTCTTTAAGCTGCTTTTGCAATGAAAGTATAAATTGTGATCATTTCAAAATTGGTGTCATGACATACTCGTGTAATAAAAAATCTCGTCTCCGGGTCGAGGATGTTTACGGATCGGACTCAGAGTCCGATAACGAGTATTCATCTGACAATGAACAAATTAATACACCACAAGGTGGAAAACACCAGACAGAGGATGAAAAACAACCATCGACCTCCAAAAAAACATCCAAGAAGGGCGACTTTATTCTAGTCAAACTATCATCAAAAACAACAGAGTACCGTTATGTGGCTATGTGTACAGGTTTGGAAGAGGATGGGGAGATAGAGGTAGTTTTCTGTAAAATAGCGGACAAGACCGGAAAATTATTTAAAATTGATGAACAAGATATTTCAGTCGTCTCAGAAGACCAGGTTGTACAGACACTCCCTATGCCAAATATTATTTTGAAAGGGCAGCGGATGTTTTACTCCTTCAAAAAGTCTGTGAATGTGTTTGAGAAAGCTTAAGCATTTTGATGTTATTTTTTGTTCATGTAGGCAAGACAGAGCCTTTAATTATTTATGTTATTGTAATATTATTTTTTGTTCATGTAAGCAAAAGAGAGCCTTTAATTATTTGTGTTATTTTAATATTATTTTTTGTTCATGTAGGCAAAAGAGAGCCTTTAATTATTTGTGTTATTTTAATATTATTTTTTGTTCATGTAGGCAAGAAAGAGCCTTTAATTATTTCTGTTATTTTAAAATTATTTTTTGTTCATGTAGGCAAGAGAGAGCCTTTCATTTTTTATGTTATTTTAATTTTATTTTTTGTTAATGTAAGCAAGAGACTGCCTTTAATTATTTATGTTATTTTTCATTTTATAATATGATTAAAAGATGTTAATTTAATGAACCATATACAGAATGTGGGGGAAGCGCATAGATATAGGTAATATGAAAATTATCCTGATTATCAAGTCCGATTATCACTTAAGAAGCGCTAGTCTACTTAATTAGTATTAATAAAATAATATTGTATTATCTATTGAAGGTACAATGACATGATAATTAACATATGTGTATTTTTGTAAGTGAAACACTCTCGTTTTAGAAAAAAGGCTGTAATATGATAGTCTGATTATATGTTAAGAATAATGTTTAATAAAAGTTGATTTTATTAATTATGTTATTGCGTCAAATTCTTTCCCCTGGTGAAATAAGTATCTACCCTGATCTTGATGTCTCTCCCCTGCCCGATGTATTTACCCTGGTCTTTGAAAAACTAATAAAATATGTATAAAGTGACTTGCCCTTAGGTGAAAAGGTAAATAAACGGGATATAATATAAAGGTGTCATGAAAAAACTTCAAATTTTCTCCTTGGCCGTATCTTCTAAGCACTTGAAACCTCTTATTGTAGAATCACTCATATATATATATATATATATATATATATATATATATATATATATATATATATATATATATATATATATATATATATATATATATATATATATATATATATATATATCCGTCTGATAACTTAAAAAATAATTAACCGATTTCGACGTAACTTGGCAAGTGCCTTTCTTTAAATTAATGGCTTGGACAAGTTCGATTGCCAGAAAAATCGGACGGGGTTTTCCGGGAAAATTTTGAGTTTTCTTTAAAAAAAAATTTTTCTCCGAAAGTAACAAAGCTGTTTTAATTAAATTTACTATATATGTTGGCTTAGAGATTTTACTACGTACCAAAATTCAACTCTCTAACTTTAGAGAAAATTGAGTTATTCAAATTTTAAATTTTCTTTCGAAAAAAATTTTTTCTCCGAAAATTACAAAGTTTTTTTAATGAAATTTTGTGGATATCTTGCCTTAGGAAAGACCTTACTACGTATTAAAATTAAATTCTCTAAGTTTATAGAAATTTGAGTTATTTAAATTTGAAGCATTTAATAAAAATTCACTACCATAACGCACTTGCTACGTCCCGAGTTTTTTCATTCTGCTTTATCAAAACTACATTTAGTAAATTTTAATTTTACACTACAATAACGACTTGTTAATGCATTCTCCAGAGCACACAGAAGCACAGAAACGAGATAAGGTTATGAGCAAAATATATAGTAGAAACAATGTGCCATATTTTATCAAAATAACGTATTGTTTGAAAATGTACAAAAATTTTCCGACAATATACCTTAAACGCTGGTTTTCTAACCACCAAATCTTAGGTTAATAGCAAATTGAGTTGTTGAAATTTGAAGCATTTAATTAAAATTTGCTACCAAAACGCATTTACTGCGTCTTGATTTTTTTTCTTACAAACATATTTCGATAAATATGCAATAAAATAAGGCTGTTCAAAAAAATTTGTAGGGATCACTAATGATCGACTTGTGGGCCAGCCGGTGATTGTCAAAATAATTTTATAAGATGCAGCTCAAGACACCCTATAATTAACTTATACCATTTTTTCTCGTCTCTTGTATAATAATAATTATATTCAGCTTTACTGTAGAAACGCGTCAGCCTGTATAATATCAGCCCTTTTGTAAAACTTCGAGCCTTTATATGTCTTGATAAAACATAACAAACACTGTTTAATCCACCCACTAACATTAATAAAGGATTCATTTGAACTTGTATATAAAAATTTCCCAAATAACACAAATAATTCCTGGACTCAAACAAACAAACATATAAGCAATCTCGTATCATACGGTACACGTTACAGCGTCTAACAGACCTGCGCAATAATATTAGATCTTCCGTTACCAAGGCAACAGCATACTAGATTTCATATAAGCCATTGTCAATAAAACCCGGTGATTTAAAAATAAATGTTTCAAATTTGAATAGCTCAATTTTCTGTAACCCTAGAAAGCTGAATTTTGGCACATAGTTGGGTCTTTCCCAAAGCAATATGTACATCAAATTTTATCGAAATATCTGTGTAATTTTCGGAGAAAAAAATTTTTTTTCGAAAGAAAACTCAAAATTTTCCCGGAAAACCGTGTCAGATTTTTCTGGCTAACAACTCATCCAAGCTATTAATAAAAGAAAGGCACGTGCCGGGTTTGATCAAAATTGGTAAATTTTTTTTGAGTTAACGGTCGGATACATACATACATACATACATATATATATATATATATATATATATATATATATATATATATATATATATATATATATATATATATATACATATATATATATATATACATATATATATATATATATATATATATATATATATATATATATATATATATATATATATATATATATATATATATATATATATATATATATAACATAGAAAAATCGAAACTGACCCCGGATATGGGTTCTAGGGGCCCAAATTCGCGCTCATTTGCAAAATTATTTGCAAAGTCTCACCATCGATACCTCTCTATTAGTGATTTTTTTATTAAAAAAATTCACTTATAAATAGGGGAAATTATCCTAACTTTTAGCTTGAAAAGACACTCTGCATGGTACTATAAGAGACGTCTCTGAAGTCATCCAGCGGCACGTATAGTTGTGAAATGACAAACAAGAAGTGGTACATACATATTTCAAAACTAGGGTTTGGCAAGTATACGCAGTAGTAGAAATCTTGCTGATTTATAACTGGGTTTAGTAGGCAAGCAACAAATAAGAAGTAAGGTTCTATGTGAAGACATTATTTAACATGAAACTTGGCTGATTCAGTAGATTTTGCTAATTTGAGATTTCTTCAGGAGGTGGAGAACAGCTTCTTTAACAAAATAGATCCGTCGCGTATGCAGTGTCGAACTGTCAAATGCAGTTTATATCAGTGGCGTCACAAAAAAGTTAGAGCTTTGATCTCTTTTTAAAGGAGGCACACAAGTAGGTATGTAGGTTCAGCTAAACCATCTCGATCATCCGACTGAGTCCGACTTTGTATAAAGTTGATGAAATTGGATGTTGAGTTAGTCGGATTGAGTTCTACAGTGAATAGTGGCTTAAGTAAAACTATTGGCGAAGCACCAAGTCAGCTACGTACTACGATTTCTTCGTTGAAGTTGCATCTGGAAGGAAAGCTACAGGAAATATGACAGTCTCTCAAGAGAAACATATGATGTGTTGAGACAAGGATACCACTGTGGTCTAAAGTTATTTGGGTTGTGAAACCGAAACTATTTAGTTTTGCCAAAAAATGTGATTTTGTGGTCGATGGATTTTAGTCTGTCGACCATTGTGTTCCTCCAAGCCACGAAAAACTTGCACGAATGCTATGGTGTTTAGATGGCGTTAACATTCATAATTTTGTTTTGACCATCACGCCACATAATTACAGTATAGTATTCTGATCATAAAAAATACTTCCAACTGTATGCAGACAAATATTAGTAAAATATACGTAATTTGTTAACAGGTTATAAGATATTACGAACCGTCAAACTCCACGTACGACAGCATATTATTGTTGCACTGGACTCTCCACATGACTTCATGCGCGTGAACGTTCAAAGAATAGGTAACCGCATTATCATATCTCTAGTTATTATTATTGGTATCATGGATTAACTAACAAGCCGTTAAATATGTAATCGAGTTTTGTGAAACTGAACATTTGCTTTGTATTGTAAGTACCTAGGTACCTAACGTAATATTGTGTTTGAAAGTAGCTGTGATGTAAGATGTGAAACATTTATTGAGGATAAGATAATAACTGTAAACTTGTAAATGTAAAAATTAATTATTTTTTTTATGTCAACAACACACCACGAGGGCTTACAGTCCAAATACTATCGTACCGTGGGTGTTGACAAGGAGGAAAGAGGCAACTTGTTATTCTGGACTTGAAGGTTTGGAGGTTCGGAGGAGAAGGAAAAACATGTGCCGGCAAGGAATTCCACAACTTGGAAGTCCTCGGGACAAAAGAGCGGGCATAACAAGATGTTCTATGTCTGGTGACCTGGACAGTAAAAGGGTGCATTCGCTCTGTTCCCCTGGTAGATCTGCTGGGGGCAGCAGGTGGGGGAATTATGGAGGAAAGCTCCTCTGAGCAGTGCCCGTGCAGATATCTATAAAAGAGAGAGAGGTCACCAACGGCACGTCGGTGGGCAAGGGATGGAAGCCTTTGGGTGAGGGTAGGGTCACCGATGAGACGTATAGCTCTCTTTTGAATGGAGTCCAGGATAGCGAGTGTAGAAGCGGCTGCTGCACCCCAGATGTGGGAGCAGTATTCGAGGTTTGGCCTTATTTGTGAAGTGTATAAGGTATAGAGATTAGTTGGTGAAAAGTATTTGCGAGCCCGGAAGAGGAAACCCAATTTCTTAGCAGCCGCTTCTGCAATTGATGTAACATGTTGGTGCCAATTAAGATTTCGATCCACAGAAATGCCAACAAGAGAGAAGGACTCATTACTTTGAATAACTTGGTTGTTCATTGTGATGGGTCTAGGGCTGCTGTATCTCTTGTGAGAAAGAAAGCAAGACTTAGTTTTGGTGGGGTTGAATTGTACAAGATTTCTACTTCCCCAGTCTAATATTTTTTGGAGGTCTACGGAGACAGAACCCTCCATGAGTCTGCGATCCTCATCTAATTGGGCTAAAGAGACAGGCTTAGAATATTGTATGTTTGAGTGGAGGGTGCTGTCGTCCGCGTAACTGTGAACTGGGTTGGATGTGCTAGAGAGGAGGTCATTGATGTGGAGAAGAAACAAAGTAGGGGCTAAAGCTGAACCTTGAGGAACTCCTGCATTAATTGGATACAGTTTAGAGGAATGGCCATCCACAACAACAGATATGCTCCTGTTGGAGAGGAAATTTGCTGTCCAGGTACAAAGTTTTGGTGGTAGGCCATAGGCCGGAAGTTTATTAAGCAGCGCTGCGTGCCAGACCTGGTCGAATGCTTTGGATATGTCTAGAGCAACAATCTGGGATTCACCGTGTTGTTCCATAGACTTGTTCCAAGAATGGGTGACAAAGGAAAGGAGGTCGGCAGTCGATCTGCGCTGACGGAATCCATACTGCCTGTCGTGGATTAGACTGTGTTTTTCAAGGAATTTTAGTAGTTCGGTGTTTATATACTTTTCCATCACTTTAGAGATGACTGAAAGGAGAGAAATAGGCCTGTAGTTGCTAGGAAGCGCTTTGGATCCTTTCTTGGGGATGGGTTGTACTCGAGCAGTTTTCCAGTTACTAGGGAATATGCCTTTATTGTAAGATATCTGAAACAGACGAGTCAGGACAGGAGCAAGTTCTGGTGCGCATTTTTTGAGAACAATTGCTGGGATCTCGTCAAGGCCAGAGGCTTTCCTGGTATTAAGAGAAGAGAGTATCTTTCGTACCTTTTTAGTTTTGAAAATGATATCAGTCATTTTATGCGCGACGTTGGGGACTGTTGGTGGTTGAACATTTGGAGGTGGGTTGAGAGTAGAATTTCCGGCGAACAACGAAGCAAAAAGTTCAGCCTTGCCCAGGGCGGTAGAAACAATTTCATCACCTGAGACGAGAGGTGGGAACGTGCTCTTGCAGAAATTATTCCCAATAGACTTAGCAAGAGTCCAGAAGGGTTTGCCGCCGTTGGAGCTTGAGAGGACTTTGTTTTTGATGTGGTTATTAAACGAGTTTTTTGCCTCAGAAAGAATGCGGACATAGCGGTTTCTTGCGTCGTTGAATGCTTGACGATTTTCTTGACTGGGATTGTGTAGAAGCGTTTTGTGAGCTTTGACCTTTTCAAGTCTGGCCTTGTCACAGGATTTAGAGAACCAGGGCTTTTGAGTGGCTGAAGAGGTTTTCTGTGTACGTGGAATAAATAATTCCATGCCAGCTTGGATAATTTCGGTGACGTTTTCTGAGATATCAGAGGGGTCAGGATGAGAGAAGCAGACAGACGCCCATGGAAATGAGGAAAAGTAATCCCGCATTTCGTCCCAGTTTGCGGAGTTGTAGTGCCAAACGATACGTGGGTGTGATGACTGTGTGACCTCGGGTTGCATTGCACAGGAAGCAGTGACCATGCCGTGGTCTGAGCGACCAAGGGGGGCGGTGACTGATATCTTATAGCATTCAGGATTTGTAGTAAGAAGGAGATCCAAGGGATTTGAGCTGTGTGTTGGGATACGAGGAAAGTAAGTAGGTTGCTGAACCATATTGGCCAAAGAATTGCTGACTGCAAAGGCCTCCGCTGCTCTCCCTTGTGGATCGGTTTTTGAAGATCCTAGCCATTCCTTATTATGGACATTGAAGTCGCCAAGAATAGTGACCTCGGAGGAAGGATATTCAGAAATCAGATAGTCGGTTTTTTCAGAAAGGTAGTCAAAGAGCTGGACAAAGTTGTTGTCAGAAGGTGACCGGTAAATGCAACAGATGAATTTAGTTGCAGCCCTGAGAGAGAGTTTTATCCATAGTATGTCTTTTCTTCCAGCTTCTAAATTGGGAAGTCTGGTGCAGGGTAGATTGCTACGGACGTATGCGCACACGCCTCCATGCAGTCTAAAGGCAGTAAGGAGCTCATACCCCGGGAAATTAAGGTGATTAGTGGCTGTTTTGGCACTGATTTGGGTTTCGGTGAGGAAGAGGAGTTGGGGCCTGTTAGCCTGGAGGAAATGGTGGACGGAGTTCAGGTTAGAATTTAGGCCACATATATTCGAAAAGGATATGTTAAATCTTGATGTTGGCGCCCCCTGTACACCCCTCTCCCGGAGATCCGAATGGAGGGGTATTTTGCCTCCGGAATATTTTATACAAGGAGGAGCCATCATCATTTTTGCTTATAAGGGAAACCGACTCATACACCAGAACCGGAAACGTCCGTTGGGACTTCACCGGCCCCTTGATGTATGGGGTGGTACCTCCTCGGGCGTGAAAAAATCCTTTACTGTTACATAAAGGAAAATTCCACTACCACCTGCTATGGATTGGATTGGATCAATGTCTACCCCTTTAAAAATAAGATTAATAAAGGGACTATCAATTGTCCAGTAGTTATGATTTTCGACATAGTAGGAGGATACAAAACATTTTCATCATTTTGCATCCATGCCTATTTACGGTAAAAGTTTTAGTTGTGTTTCATCAGAATAAATAATTTAATTTAATTTAAAGATTTGAGTACGATTATAGTTTTAGATAGAAGATCTTACATCTCCCTTTCTCTATGACGAGAAATTCTAGATTGCAGCCTTCTAATCTATGGATTTTTGACATAACAAAGCTATACCACAAAGCAGCACAAAAACCACTGTAAATTAACTTCTCATATACTCAAATGAAACGCTAATACTATCATGTTGTATTTGCAAACTAAGATTTTTATTGCGCCCTCTCCTAGAAAATAGCTGGTCTACAGATAGTGCCGAAACGCGCTAGTTTGACCAGACATATTGACTAAATAATTAAGGTATGTAATATTTTACATTTCACTTTGAACTACGTTTTTATTTGGAATCCAAAAGACTTGAAATTTAAGAAACTTATGCTTGGATACCTATTCTAGGCAAAAAGTGATTTTGAGCAAATTCTGTGACAAAAAATTTTCAATCAAGGTTTGACAAAAACGTTGGGTTTACTTTTGGGGCGCGTGTTCGATTTTTATGAAATCTTGTATATAGACCTGTTTTAAGGTGTAGATAACGAAAATCACAATAAAAATTAGGACAGAAGCCAAGTTTTGAAGTTATTTGGAAATTTTTGTAGGGTAAAGGATTACTTTCGGGGCGCATGTCCGGTTTTTATGAAATTTTGCATATAGACGTATTTTAGGGTGTAGATGACGAAAATCATAATAAAATTAGGGCAAATGCCAACTAATGGCGTTTTTTGTTGGAAAATTGTAGGGTATACTCGCATTTGCGGCATGTTTTTGTCATATTTTACACATTTTCGGGGGCCGTTCGTTTTATATCAAGCTTAAGAAGGGTGTATTCCACTATTCTAATTCATTTTCACATAGTCAGTGCACCCCCTAACTGTTATTATGTGTCTCTGAAAATTACCCCCTTTTTTTCATCGTATAATTTGAAATTGACATCTGACATTAAGTTGGCTTTATATGTCAAATGTCAATTTCAACTTGTAGGGTGAAAAGACGGGTAATTTTCAGATACACATAAACGGGTAAGGGGGTGCACTAACTATGTGAAAATGAATTAGAATATTGGAACACACCCTTCTTTAGCTTGATATAAAACGAACGGCCCCAGAAAATGTGTAAAACATGCCGCAAACGTGAGTATAACCTACAATTTTCCAACAAAAAATTCCAAGCAACACCATTAGTTGGCCTTTGCCCTAATTTGTATTGTGATTTTCGTCATCAAAATTTTTTAAAAATCGGATATGCGCCCCGAAAGTAAACATTTACCTTTTGTAGGAAAAACGTAAGTTGTACTCACTTTGTATATTTATGTGTCTCTGAAACATACCCTTTTTTTCATCGTATAACTGATTCTAAGTTGAAATTGACATTTGACATATAAAGCCAACCTAATGTAAAATGTTAATTTCAACTTATACGATGAAAAGAAGGGTAATTTTCAGAGGCATATAAAGAGTTAAGGGTGTGCACTAACCATGTGAAAATAAATTAGAATAGTGGAATACACCCTTCTTTGGCTTAATATAAAACGAACGACTCCCGAAAATGTGTAAAATATGACAAAAACATGCCGCAAAAGCGAATGCAACTTACGTTTTTCCTACAAAAATGTCCAAATAACTCCAAAAGTTGGCTTCTGCCCTCATTTTTATTGTGATATTCGTTATCTACACCCAAAGACACGTCTATATACAAAATTTCATAAAAATCGAACACGCGCCCCGAAAGTAAACCTTTACCCAAATGGGTTCCACGGTTCCTAGTTCGCGCTCATTTAAAGAAATTTTCGGAAAGTGTCACCATCGATACCTCTCAAAAGTGAATTTTCATCATGAAAATTCACTCTCCAGGTGAATCTGACATAAATGACGTTGAAAGGAAGTTAAACGTCAAAAGTCAAAATTAGTTAAGTGTCATTCTAATCCTTAGCTGTGGCCTGTAGCCTGTTTGTTCTCTCTAATAATTTTACTTTCACATATTTAAATTTAAATAACCTATTAAATAGTAACCCGCTAGCTGTTGTATAAAACATTTTGAACTATTTTAATGGTGTTGGGACTTGATGTTTTTAAGTTAAAACGAAAAAGCCATTCCGATAAACTGGGTATGCTAAAAGCTATAAAGCAATGTAAGTTATGTACAGTCAATTTATATTTGATTGCTATTAATTTGTTGCTGGAATAATGTTTATTGATTTTGTAGTAAATAGTGAAATAATTGAAAGATTGTACAGTAATTCTTCCAAGAACATGCTTAGAAGCACCCTGTATTTGCGCCAAGAAAGTTAAGGTAGAGATGATTAGGAGCAAGTATAAATGGGTGATTGGTTGAGGGCTGGGAGCTGTTGGTATTTTCTCCTTCCGTTGGACTTTTATAACCTGCCTTTACATATATAAAAAATCCTGCTTCCTTCTAATCTTCTTTACCCCTCCCAGTACCTTTACTTACTCCAGGTTCTGTATTTTTGGGGGTTGAAACCACAATATTTCTCTTGTGGTTATTCATACACAACTGGCCGTCTTCAATCAACCCCTTCCCCCCAATTTCTTTATGAAAGACCCTTGGTTTGTCCCATAAAGACCTAGGTAAAGGAGAAAACTACATCACATTGAACGCAGGCTTGTAACTATAAAATCCTATAACAAGAAAGGTAAATGCCAAAAAGAAAATAATCATTTTATGTCCTAATGTCCTAAGAAATCACATAAGTCCACCCCTTGGTTACTTACTTGCTGCATGGCTAGGGGCTTCAAATTTGCCCATTAGAAAAATAAGGAGACATATACAGTAAGCAGCAAAATTAAGGAATAGTTCATTAAAGTTTAAGCGATTTCTGTTTTGACGAAATGCTTGGATACATCAACTCAAGTTTTCAAAAATACAAATTTTTGCATAAAATTATGTTTCTCCCACTGCTGCTTTTTAAATATGACGTCATCAGCATTTTTTTAAATGACTACCACCTTTTTTTAGTTCATTGGCACACAGTATCATCAAAATTTGGATACCTCACTTTGTTAAATTTTTAAATGAAAGTCATTCAAAGAGTGGAAACAAACTCTATTCAGAACAACAATCAAAAGATAAAGACTAACAAGATTATTTCCGGTAAATAAAGTGTTCACAATTGTGTCCACAAGTAGATAGTAATAAATAATACAGAAGAATCAGGTATATGTCATTGTCAAATGAATGTTCTTCTTAATAACATAAATATCTTTTAAAAGTTAATTAAGTATGGCACATTTAAGTGAAACCCAGTGTCGACGCTCGAGACTCCAGCTGATGGCAGACTAACAACAAGAAGAAGGGGTACCTCAGGTAGAAGGGACCATTAGTATGAGAAACCGAAGAGTATTCTTTTTATGTAGCACATTCATCAATGAGAATAACACGCCAAGGTGTAGAACAGTTATATTATAATAATGTTAAGTGTATCTTTGTAAAGTATTGGTTAAATATATTAAAGAGTGTTCAAACAACAAGAAATACAGTCCGTTAATTTAAACGAACCAGCAAGATATTTAACAGGACAACATTGGTCCGCAACACCCAGCATATAGAAATTTTAATTCTTGTTGGATGGGGTGATAAAACCAGAACACAGCAAGAAGTTGCAGTTTGTTTAATGTGAAATATTCAGGTAGACTTATCAGCCAATCCACTGAGTAAAATTGAGAAGAAATTCAGAGAAACTGGACATGTTAAACACATGCAAAGTGCAGGGCGTCCTGAGAAAATTGTGGGTGAGAATCCTCATGTTGCATCCCGATCAATTGCAGCAGACTATGAAATTTCTAGCGATCAGTATTACATGCATTAAAATTAGAAAATTATACTTACAAAATACAGCTGCTGCAAGAACTAATGGAGATGACCTTGACCAACAAATGCATTTTTGTGAAATAATGTAAGATTTATGCATATTCTTTTTTTTTGACTAAACATCATTTTGGCTAAAGGGAACAGTGAATAAACAAAATTATAGGTATTGGAGTAGAGAAATTCTCACTGGATGGCTGAAGCACATACACTTCACCCTCATAAAGTTAACGTGTGGGCAGGAATAGTCCAAGATAGAATCATAGGTCCTTTCTTCTGTGATGAGACTCTCACTGGGCAGCGTTATCATAATTTTCTAATGAATGAGCTTATTCCTGCTCTTGCTGCAAGTTTTCCAAATGAGAATGATCCTGATTTACCAAGTGGTAATATTTGGTTTTAGCAAGACAGTGCACCTCCGCACTTTGCACATCCTGTTCGCGAGTTTTTAAATCACTGCTGTCCTGGCAAATGAATCGGTAGGCAAGGACCAATAAAGTGTGTCCCCAGATCTTACGCCCCTATAGTTTTTTTATCTGGGTATTTAAAATCAAAAATCTATGCTAACAAACCAAACAACTTAGAAGATTTGAAAAATCGAGTTAGGTTGGAAATGAATTGAATTAACCCTGTAGTCATTCACAATGTACAAGAGGAATGCGTCAACAGATTTGCTTATTGTCAAGAAGTCCGTGGATTGCATTTCGACCATTATATTTAAAGGAAATAATACTTTAATTTCTTGAATAAGAACCTTTATCTTTTGATTGTTGTTATCAACAGAGTTTATGTTTTCCACTCTTTAAATGACTTTCATTCGAAAATTTAACAAAGTAAAGTATCAAAATTTTGATGGTACCGTGTGGGCAATTCAATTTTGTATCAAAATAAAAAGGGGGGTGTGTCATTTAAAAAAAAATCGATGACATGTTTGAAAAACACAAGTGGGGTAAACGTTTTTTTTTGCCGCTCATTAATAAAACAAACGATTGGACGATGTGAAAAATAAGGTCTTTAAGAATATAATAACATTAGGTAGTACATTGGGAGTACATTGAGAAAATGTCAATAAGACGATATAAGATTGCACAATATTTAAGTCTTTTAACCCAATTATAAATTCGTTTCATATAAAACACTACTAAGCTCACTGTCATAAAGTTATTCACTTGTTTTTAAAATTTCTGACAGGTGCAAAATGCTTCTTACTTCATTCATCACTATAGAATGATAATACCATCAAGAGTTATAAAGGCGGTTATCTCTCAATCCATACAAATATCTCGTATCGTGTCCACTATGCTTTGAATGTAGCCCTTCAAATATTAAAATTGAAAATACTGGGTTAATTGTTTTTTTTTAAATTATGATGGTTAATTTTATTATTTTTTTGGATGGTATACTTTTTTTAGTTTAAGAATCTACATTTAGAGACCTATTGACTTTATGTGGCACTTGATATATCTTTCATGGTTTCTAAATATTTAGGACCAAACTTTTATATTATGAATATTATGTAAAATAAAACGTTAGAATAAATTAATAAATTACATCATTAGAACAGGAGAATGAAAAAGATTGACATAAAAAAATAATATTGTTAATTATAAATATTGTTCAAAACTTCTACCATTATTTGAGCTACTAATTATTTTTCTCAAACGAATGTACAGCTTTTATAACTTTTTTTGGAAATGTCTAATTATTGTTTTATCCTTTATGGCTTCTACACGTTTTCTAAAAACAACGTCCTTAAAACAATCGCAAAGAAATAATTTGTACAAGTTAACTTCGGCAACTTGAGTAAGATTCCTTCGACCAACCTATATAATATAATTTGCCAAAATGTATATTTGCGAGATCTGTTAAGTGGGACATGTCAAAGAAGGAAAAGCTCTGGACGCAGCAAGTGCGTTATGGTAGTAAATTTTTATTAAATGCTTCAAATTTGAATAACTCAGATTTCTATAAACTTAGAAAGTTTAGTTTTGGTATGTAGTAAGGTCTTTCCTAGGGAAAGATATTGACCAAATTTCATTAAAATAACTATGTAATTTTTGGAGAAAAAAATTTTTCCAAAAGAAAATTTAAAATTTGGATAACTCAATTTTCTATAAACTTAGAAAGTTGAATTTTGGTACTTGGTAAGGTCTCTCCCAAGACAACATATATGGTAAATTTCATTAAAACAGCTTTGTTATTTTCGGAGAAAAAAATTTTTTTTGAAAGAAAACTCAAAATTTTCCCGGAAAACCCCGTCCGATTTTCCTGGCTAACAAACTCATCCAAGCCATTAATAAAAGAAAGGCACTTGCCGAGTTTGATTTAAATCGGTTAATTATTTTTTGAGTTATCAGACGGATACATATATATATATATATATATATATATATATATATATATATATATATATATATATATATATATATATATATATATATATATATATATATATATATATATATATTGAAAATTACCTCGGATGTGGGTTCTAGGGGTCCTAGTTCGCGCTCATTTGAAAAAAAATTGCAAAGTCTCACCATCTATACCTCTCTATTAGTTAATTTTTTTAAATAAAAATTCACTAAAACTGGTAACAAGCATACGGATACTGTGAAAATTAATGGAATTCTATGTTACAACTCAACAAAAAGAAAAAAATTGAACTCTATACGTCTATACTATATAATGTCTCTTTGACCATGCTTTAGAGTTAGAGCCTCAGTGGTCCAAGGGTTGAATTCACAGTAGAAATGTCAAATTATTTTTCAGTACATACTGTGGTCTCTGTTGTTTGTCGAAAGTTTGCTGTGAAAAGTGCTACAGAAGAGGAGGAAATTTGTACAGTTGGTTCATTAAATAGTGCTGAAGATCTTTGTTAACAAGTGTAATATGATGTAACATTGGAGAGCTTGTGATTTTGAGTTCCATATAAATGAAAAATTTCATATTGGTTACTCTGCTATGGATGCAGACTGATAACAAGTAAAGGCATTTGGCAAAGCAGTAAGGGTTGCCATACATGAACACATGGATAATATAATGCAAGAATGTTATTATTATTATTAAAAATGTTATTTTAGCAAATTGAATGCCTGCACATTCTATCCTTCGCAGGGGGTGTTAAGCCGTCGGTCGTGTGTACCATGCGATGTTGGACACGTTAAAGATCAATACCCTCCTTACAGAAAGGAAAAATTCAGCAGAATTTCGAGAATAGTGAGGTGAAACTGCACCCTGTCGTCTGTGATTGGCCATAGTCGCGCTGTCTTAATTTTATAAGAAAAAGATGAACATTTAAGCAAAAACTGCAAATAAGAAATTAAATGGTCCATTGTAACTTAAAATTATCACACCAATAATCTATAAAATGGCACTAAAATAAACATACAAACATGCCATTAGCCAAAAGAACTTTAGAATAAATGTGAGGTTATGAATTGTTGAGTGCTAACCAATTAAGATAAAATTTAGGTTTTAAGCAGTTAAAAACGCGATATTTCAAAACTTTGGACCCCTAAAACCCACATCCAAGGTCTGTTTGAATTTTTATATGTTTATATATATATATATATATATATATATATATATATATATATATATATATATATATATATATATATATATATATATATATATATATATATATGGGCCATTCCACGCCAAATCGGGCAGTTTTACAACTTTGTATTTTTGATTTCCTCAATTTTTTGACATTTTTAGTACCCATCGAAAAACCCTTCCTGGCAAAATTTTAGATTTTTTTGATAACCCATTCAAAATATATCGAATTTTCAAAAAAAAGCTATTTTTACGGTTTTTGCTCATAACTTCTTTAATAATGGTCCAAATTGGAACTTTTATTTTGAAAATTTTCGTTATTTTATGTACAGGGTGATTCTTTATAATGTCGCCCCCTTTAACTTTGTTATTTTAAGTGTCCCAAAAAAATTGAAAGTGGTTATGTAGGTGCTAAAAATATTTTTTTTCTACGAATAAAAAAAAATTGAAAAATGATCAGTATACAGGGAAAACCAAAAAGTTCATTTTTTTTCAATGGATCACCCTATATATGAATTTATTTTTTGCTTCCTCGTAAAATTCTAAGCATAATTTATATAACATACCGTGTATTTAAAATGAATAGTTTTTGAAATATTCGCATTTGAAACGTTATCATCACAAATTTTATTAAACCAAAACAACTGTTACAAATCAAGAAATCTAACAATAAATAATATAAGAAAAACAGTTTCTAATTAAATATAAAGATGCTCTACTGGGCCTCCATCTTCTTCAACACATTGTATAAGGGTTCTTCGCATTTTCTCTAACGAATCTGTTATGAATGCTGGGTTATTTTCATTCAAACTAATAATTTCATTCCGTATCAAATCTTTAAGATGATCGAGGTTTTCAATTTGGTGGTCATATATACGGTTTTTTATATAACCCCAAAGAAACGCATCTATAGGTGTCCAATCGGGGCTGTTTGCAGGCCATTTAATTGGCGCATTTCTTCCGATCCATTCAGGAAACCTTTCACTTAGGTAATTACGCACAGCACGAATGTTGTGAGAGGGTGCTCCATCCTGTTGAAAAATTATATTTTGTAATATATTTAAAGGCAAATCGTCTAAATATTCTTCAAACTCGTTTTCCAAGAAATCTAAATAGCGGCCTCCATTTAAAACAGTATAAAAAAATACAGACCGATAACTCGATCGCCCAGGATACCACACCACGCATTCACGGATTGTCGCCTTTGAAACATAAATTCCCTAAAAGAATGTGGATTCTCTCTTGCCCATTGTCTGGTATTTTTTCGGTAAAACAGGCCACTAGTAGAAAAGGTAGACTCGTCAGTCCATAGAACTGTTTTCAACAAATTGTTATTTATGTTTATTCTGTCTAGAATCAGTTGACAATCATCTTTTCATTTGGGTAAGCTTTGTAGTGGGTTTAATCTTATATGGCTTTAGATTCCATTTTCTTAACGTTCTTTGGACTTTACTGTATGAAGTTCGCTGAATATTTTCTTATGTTGCTCGTAATGTCTTTGAAATGTTTCTTATGGAATTGTTTGGATTCCCTTCTATAGCAAGTAAAATATTCAATTCTGCATTTTCATCTACGTTCACAGCAGTTCTTTTTCTCATTTGTAAATTTGACGTTTCTTGAAACTTCCTATATATAGATGTGAACGTTTTTCGAGTTGGGACATGCATACCGGGATTATCTTCTATCATATGTCTAATGGCAGCGTGACAATTTAAATTATTTTTAATATAATAATTCTTCTTTCTCTGTCTAAGTACGGCATTTTTACTTACTAACCAATACAACTACAACAATATTGACAGAATGTCACCGTCAGTTATTTGTTTTCAATTAAAAGCGTGGTATCCTAGGACTTCTTGATTTGTAACAGTTGTTTAATAAAATATTTGATGATAACGCTTCAATCGCTAATATTTCAAAAACTATTCATTTTAAGTACACGGTATGTTATACAAATTACGCTTAGAATTTTACGAGGAATCGAAAAATAAATTCATATATAGGGTGATCCATTGAAAAAAAAATGAACTTTTTGGTTTTCCCTGTATACTGATCATTTTTCAAATTTTTTTATACATAGAAAAAAAGTATTTTGTAGCACCTACATAACCATACTTTCCATTTTTTTGGGACACTTAAAATAACAAAGTTAAAGGGGGGCGACATTATAAAGAATCACCCTGTACTTTGCACAGAAAAATATAAAAAATTATGCCGTGTTTTTTTATGCGATTTTTGAAATTCAAAATTTTTATTGCAGTTCTTAAACTGTTTGTACTCTTTGATTATCTTGAAAATTGTTGTCAAATTTATATCAATTCTAAAAATTTACCCCACTATCAACCGGGGCTTAAAATTTTTAGAATTGATAGAAATTTGACATACATTTGCAAGAAAATCAAAAAGTACAAACAGTTTAAAAAACGCGATAAAAATTTTGAATTTCAAAAATCGCACAAAAAAACAGCGTCATTTTTAAATTTTTGTCTGGGCAACGTACATAAAATAACGAAAATTTTGAAGAAAAAAAAAGATTCAAATTAAAGAAGTTATGAGCAAAACACCGTAAAAACAATTTCTTTTGAATCAAAAAATTTCAATTTTTGCCAGGGAGGGTTTTTCGATGGGTACTAAAAAATGTCAGAAAATTGTGGAAGTTAATCAATTTTTGAGGAGATCAAAAATCCAAAGTTGTAAAACTGTCCGATTTGGTGTGGCATGCCATATATATATATATATATATATATATATATATATATATATATATATATATATATATATATATATATATATATATATATATATATATATATATATATATATATATATATATATATATATATATATATATATATATATATATATATATATATATATATATATATATATATATATATATATATATATATATTCATCATCAGCACGCTGCTCAGCGTGCTGATGATGAACCGGGATGGTTCAAAACTGCAGTCCACGCAAACCAATAAGAAATCACAAACGTACAGCAAACAAATAAAGTGTATATTTAAAAGTGATTACAGTGTAGTGCAATATTCCTAAAGATATATTAGAGGTGTGCGAAGCTTCGAAATTTCAAACCGAACTCGAGCCGAACCTTCGGTTCGAAAATATGTTCGCACTAGCGATGTTGAAGTATTTCGAAGTTCGAAATATGTAATTCTCCAAAATAGTTCGAACTTTGTTGCTCAAAAATATTTCGAAATTTAACTTTACAGGCATTGAATGCTGTCAAAGGTAGCGAAGTTGTGACCCTGTTAACCCGGTAGCAGCGCTTTAAACTCATGATCTGTCTCATTCAGTCGATAGTATAATTTTAGGAGATATCACTCATGCATATTTTTGAAAGTTGGTGGGACACATTGAGACACGTCGGAGCCACTTAGCAATCACAGAAGTATTTTTCTTATATATTCTAGTCTCCCAACACTTTTTTCAGTAACAATATAATGATGGCAGTGTTCGAAGGCGATCGGTAACGTAAATTTTCAAATTTATGAGGATAATTGCAGATTGCCTTTGGAAAACACTGGTTTCAACATTCTTTATTTCACAATGAGCCAGGACAGTTAAATATTCACAATCAGGAGACATTTTAAATTTAAGTGGTTAGTTAATACATATCATGCTCACTTTGAACCCTCTCAATCTGTTTGCTAAAATTGCCTAGCCAATACCAAACTAAAACAGCAAATTTATAAATGAGCTTATCCATAGATCTGGAAAAAAGTGTAAAATATTTTTTGTTTTTGTGATTTTTTTCTTTTATTTAACGTTGACCCATCTCCACAACGATCAGCACCGGAAGGCATTTTCACCGAATCAACCTGCAAATTTGTCAAACCCTTCCTTTTTGTAAGAAAAATGGGAATCTTTTACATATCAGATGTTGTATTTTACAATGTTTCTAAATTTTGTATTTAAGGAAACGATATATGAACACTGAAGAATTTTGGGTAGTTCGATGTTCGATTTTGAATTTCTAAGAAGTTCGACTGTGAACCTTAGACATACTATTTCAGAGGTTCGAAGTTCAAAGCAACATATTTGCCTGGACTTGTTAATAGTTCGGTTCGAACAAAACATGGGTTCACATACCTTTAATATATATACATATACATATATATATATATATATATATATATATATATATATATATATATATATATATATATATATATATATATATATATATATATATATATATATCACACTGATAACTCGAAAAATAATGGGCCCATTTTGATTAAATTTGGCAGGTACCTTACTTTTGTAAGCGACTTTGATAAGTTCGTTAGCCACAAAAAATAATCTCTGGGAAAATTTTGGATTTTCTTTCAGGAAAAATCTTTATTTAACAAAATAACAAAGCTATGGTAATCAGGTATGTAGGTTTACATTATAAAAAGTTAACTATACATAAAAATTTTGATCTCTACGTTACAAGAAGAAAAAGTTATAGACATTTCATTTTAAAAAAAAGTTTGTTGTTGGATCGTTTCTATGAAAATTCACTACCATAACGCACTTGCTACGCCTAGACTTTTAGATCATGAATTTCTTTACCATTTGCATAAATTCAAATATAGGGAGATTTGTCTATTAATTATGTTGTAAATAGTAAAGATAGTCACACTGTAATGTTTCTACCGAGTTATAACGAGGTGTGATATGACCCTAGTTATCATGTACATAGTCCAACATGGAGTTTTGGCACTTTTTAACCTATGTTTATGCCAATAAGTCAGATCTCTATAATACGCTGGACTGAAATATAACAAGAGTCTACCGGCATCCACTTTACATTCTGGTGCAATAATTCCTCGAATTTATAGATGGTCTTAAAATTTTCCAAAGCTACTTTTCAGTTTATAACATTACTCACAAAATTCAGGTCAGTTTAAATGTGGTTTAAATTTGTCTTGTGAGACACACCAAGGTTTTTTACATCATTCAACTAGATTATACTTGCATTAAAAATGTGTGTGATGCTGATAAATTGGCTGCAGTCTTTACACCATTCACACATTTTACTCTTGGAAGCATTAAGACTTCTCAATATGCAGTTATATTTGTTGCGACTGTTTATGACAAGTGCATATTGAGACTGATTTAGCTGTATTTAAATTTAAACCCTAACCACTTTGATACAGCTTTGAAATTACCGTTTATTCACTCAGTTGCATTGAACACCTCACTCACATCAAATGAGCTGTACAGATAGGTATCATCTACATAAAAAGTTCAGGACGCAGTAAGTGCGTTATAGTAGTGAATTTTCATAAAAATGTTTTTAATTGCAAATATGTGTGTTTCTTTTCAGAAAGCAGGCATCAAATTTGATTACCAGTATAACCTATATAGTAAAAACAATGTGCCGTGTTTCATCAACATAACATTTACTTTCCGAAAGTAAACTTAAAGTGTAACCGAAAAAATCCGTTTCTTGGTCAACCTTATAGGTTAATAGCAAATTGACCTTTTTGAATATAAAGCATTTAATCAAAATTCGCTACCATAACGCACTTGCTCCGTCCCGAATTTCTTTTCTTACAAACATGCATTATATTTCGATGGAAAATGCAATAACATAAGGCGTGTTCGACTAAAAAAAGACATTGTATCACAAACGACTTATGGGTCACCTGTGATTGTAGAAATATTTTTTCAAGATGTTGCTCAAGACACCCTATAATTAATGTATACAATTTTTTTTCATATCTTGTATAATAATGCTGAGCTTTATTGATTTTTTACGAAAATTCGACAAAAGTTATATACCATTAAACGATAAACTCTATAGCTAAGACTACTACCAAGCATCAGAGATAGGGTATATCGAAACTGACCCCGGATATGTGTTCTAGGGGGCCTTATTAGCGCTCATTTAATTATTTTTTTCAAAATTCAAAACTCGGGATCTCAACATTAGTGAATTTTTTAAAGAAAATTCACTAAAAGTGGAGATTGCAGTGTTTTACAACTGCAGGCAAAGTTAAATATAAAATATGCTATTTGGGCAGATTGTTAAAAATACTCTTTCAAGATACAAGAATGTACTTTTAAACTATATGTATATTATTGTATTTCCTTTATCAATTTATTTCGGTTTTTATAAAAAGTAAATAATAAGTTAGTATAATAGGAAATCAGAACATTTTTACTTTGTTTGCAGATGAGCAGTAGCCATCAATATTTACAATGTTCTAACACTACAGGCGGTGGAGATATTGAACATCTAGCTCAGTTGTCAGACGATTTTGCTTCACTCTGTCTATCCCATGAGTATTCTGATGTAACTCTCATTGTTGAAGGAGAACGGTTATATGCTCATAAGGTTAGTTGTCGAATAAAATTGTATCTATAATTACCTTCGCTCTTTGGCTCTTTAATGAAGAACATTATTTAGGTTGCAGATGGAATAATTAATTACCGAATTTAAAAAGATTATGTCTCATTGAACCAGTGAAACAGATGAGGATTTAAAGTTCTGTAAACCATAAATCAGTATTTGGGAAAGCTTAGCTTTTACTAAACAATTGCGTATGCTTACACATTTGATGCAATTGTATGTGTTGCCATTTAACATTTCTTTAGTGAGGAGCCCACAATTCTAATGCATTCAATCACACCAGGGGTTAAACATTTTGTAAACTAGGGATCAATATTTGACAAAACATAAGCTTTACTATAAAAAATATGCATAGGTATTAAAACATTTTCTGCATTTAACAATGCCTCATTTAGGAGGCAACAACTCGAATTCTTTAAGTATGTCTTGAATTGATATTAGTTTCTTAAAAAAAAAACATGTTGGTTGTGACCGATAATTGATGTAAATCTGTTTGCAAATACAGTATACTCTCGATTATCTGGGCTAATGGTGGGGGGTATGCAGCAGGGATAATTGGAAAACACAGATAATACAAATATCATTATAATTATATTGCTATGGTATATACATACACTCACAATTACATAAATAACACTAAATTAAATAATCATAAAGCAAAAACAACATACCATCCGGATAATGTCTCCACAGGTTCAGATAACTGATATCAGGGTAGTTTAGATTTGACAAAGGGTCCATTTTAAAATCAATGGTGACAGCAAAACAAATCCATACTCAGGTCCTCAATACAATAAATTGACAGTGAGAATGAGGGCAGAAAAATCGGTAAAAATTATGATTTCTTTTTGTAATGCAACATGAATACAAAAAACTAAGTGGCAAACTTTCACACACATACATGGTGGTGTTTGTATTTATATCCATGGTGATGTCAATGTTAGAAAGCTTGATTATGTTAATAAATTGTCTGAAACGAAGACCTGTGAAATAAATGTTATATATATAAAGCAACTTAGACTAGTAGGTTAGGTTAGGTTTGTATGTGAGTGGGCCATACCGGTCCCTCCACCGCGACCATATGGTCTATTATGGCTCACGCCTAAATATTTCTCCCTACAGAGGTCGATAATCTTTGTGGGCGAAAGTTGATCCAGATCCTCCGGAGCAAGCTTTATCTTGCCAAAGAGCAGGTATCTAGTCCTGTCCGCTGCCGGACAGGAACACAGCACATGCTCTGCTGTCTCGTCACTCTCGATACACAGCCGGCACTCGGTCTCCTGACCGATCCCAATATGGTGCATGTGATGCCGCAAGCGGCAGTGTCCTGTATGCAGGCCGACTAGAGTACTCAGTTGTTGTCTGTTTAACTCTAGAAGTTTTTCAGCCCTTAACTCAGATAGGCCATTTATGAAGGCCTTAGAGTGAGCTAATCCTGGAAGATTTTGCCAATATTGGATTGTCATTCTTTCTGTGCAGGTCTTTAAGGTGCGTTTTGCTGTGGAAGATGTTATCCCCAGCACCGGTTCTGGTCCGACAAAGTCTCTCTGGGCACCACTCCTGGCAAGCACGTCGGCCGCAACATTGCCATCATGGTCCGAGTGAACAGGTATCCAGACCAGCGACACCTCATTACAGCTGACCAATTCGTTAAGGGCAGATTTACAACTCCATACCGTTTTTAAATTACACCGGTAGGAACCAAGAGCCTTTATTGCAGCTTGGCTATCTGCATATATCTTTATCGATTTGTGTGTGCACTGGTTTTTTATACTCTTCCTTGCACACTTCTCGATGGCATACATTTCTGCCTGGTGTATGGTTGCGTACTTGCCGAGGCTAGCTGATAGTCTAGCATCAGTGCTGCCCCCATATGCGCCGGCTCCTACTCCTATATTGGTTTTGGAGCCGTCAGAGTACCAGCAGAGATCGGCACTCAATAGGGTCGTTTGATTTCGCTCCCAGCCCTCCTTTTCCGGGAGGACGGTCTTGAAAGACAGATCTCTACTGATCTTTGTAGGCATCAAGTCTGAGACCATTCCCAGAATCCCATGACCATCAATGTCATCAAGGAGTCTGGCCCCTCCCAGACTGACTACCTTCGGCCTGCTGTCTGCCGTTTGCTTTAGTCTGTACGTTGTCCAACTCGCGACCCTCGCCAACCATATGTGAAGAGGTGGAATATTAAGGAGGACCTCCAGAGCGGCTGATGGTGGGGTGCTTATCGCTCCCGTTATCATCATACAAGCTTGTCTCTGTAGATGAGCCAGTTTGGCCCTCGCGATACCACGAAGTGCCTTAGGCCACCAAACTATGGCTCCATATATTATCATTGGTCTGATAACCACTACATAGAGCCAGTACATCTGTTGGGGGTTTGTTCCCTAGTTGTTTCCACAGATTCTCCGGCAGGTCCACAGGCACAGTTTAGCACTACGGATTACATTTTCTAACTGTATATCCCAGTTAAGCTTCTTATCTAGGGTAACCCCCAGATATTTTGCTTGTTCCGAAAATGGAATCGTTTCCCCCATAAGAATAGGTGGTTTGAATTGGTCCAACCTTCTTCTTCTGGCAAATGGAACAATGATCGTTTTTGGGGGGGTTCACAGACATCTGTTCCCTCTGGCATCAATCATTCACTACATTTAGTGTCTCCTGAAGAGTACTTGTTAGTTCCTCCTCATATTTGCCCCTAACCATTATGACTAGATCATCAGCATACGCCTGGACCTCAACCTCCCACAGCCCGAGGATAGCCAGCAAATCGTCAACAAAGAGAGACCACAGCAGGGGGGATAGAACTCCCCCCTGATGGCAACCCCTCGCAGCCCTGAAGCCGACCACGTCCCCCTGCAGCGAGGTAATAACGGTCCAATTGTAGAACATGCTTCCGATCCAGCCACAAATGGTAGGTTCCACCCCTCTAGCGATAGTGGCTTCGTAGAGGGAGATAGGTAATGCATTGTTGAATGCTCCTTCTATGTCGAGAAATTATATTCACTTTAAAGAATGTGTTGATGGTATAATGCAGGGATTGCCTGCTGTTAACTATTCTTTCGACAGATACCTTGCCGGTTCTAGGTCCGTTCAATCGTCGGTTTACATGGCACCTGTTGTATCTGAGGATATAGATGCTGTAATTTCAAGTATGAATAATTCAAAGTCGGAGGATGTTTATGGCCTGAGCTCATCATTCATAAAGAAGGTATCGAGGTTATTACTGGAACCATTAACTTATGTCTTTAATCTGTATGTCAGCCAGGCAGTATTTCCAAAAAAAAAACAAAAAAAAATAGAAAATGGCCAGGGGACTACCAGTCTTCAAGGGTGGTGATGTGTCGGATCTTGATAACTTTAGACAGATTTCAATAGTGCCCATTTTCTCAAAAATCTTGGAAAAGATTCTGTCGAATCAACTGACGGAATTTTTGGAGCGAAATAATTTTTGTGACAGTCAATATGGTTACAGAAAGGGAAGAAGAACCTGTGACGCTTTATCTGAATTGATGAGTCACATACTCGATGCTTTTGAGGAAAGGCATATTTGTTCTGGGGTATTTACGGACCTTTCGAAGGCGTTTGACTGTGTCTCTCATAGTATTCTATTGACAAAAATTCATCACTGGAATAAGAATGTCTGGCTTATGAATTTGTAAAGTCATATATCTCGGATAGAAGACATATTATTGTTTATAACATGGAAAGTAAAGAGGAGCAGGTGGTGAGGGGAGTACCTCAAGGATCTGTCCTGGGACTGCTCCTCTTTCTGATCCATATAAATGACCTACCATCAAGCATGTCAATTGAGTGGTTGAAGACAATATTGTTTGCGGAATGATACCTCGTTTCTTGTGACTGTGCCTAGGGATGTGGATGTTGGAGTTGTGGCTGAGAGGATACTGGGTCAGGCGAGGAATTGGTTCAGCAGTAATCATTTGTTTATGAACAGTAAGAAGACCGTCATTATGAAGAAGTAGGGGCACAGGTGCTGACAATAATGGTGTTGGGTGTGTTTTTTTTTGGAAGTATACCTTGATCCAAACTTACGTTGGATTAAACATATAAAGGAACTGTGTGCTAGGTTATCAAACACAGTGTTTGCTATAAGAAAGGTTAGGAGGATGATGGGTGCAGGTGCAGTTTTGATGGTGTGTCACACAATGTTTCACTCGTGCAGATGTACAGGGTGTTTATCATACAGAAGTCAGCGGCGTGGGCAGTGGTAGGTGCAGAAATAGATGCACATTGTGTGCCTATATTTAAGGAACTGAGCATCATGTCCTTGTTCTCACTTGTTTATTTGAATTTGTGTGAGATCTATAATAAGCAATCACAGTATGGGACACATTCTGAGGTACATGAGTATAACACAAGAGCAAAAAATGACTTGGTTGCACCATGTAGAAGACTAAAAATGCCAACTGACTGGTTAATAAAGTTTTTAAATAAAATTCCAAGTCAGATACGATTATTAGGAGAGTGCCATTCAAAGTTATCATGAGAAAAACTCTGACTGGGAATTGTTTGTACAGTATAAGGGAATTTAGTGAAATCAATTATATCTGCAGTGAATCCAAGGATGTGTAGTGTCGGTCGGCTTTGTGTTGTGATGATTTGTCTTTTACATGTACTTTGTTACACTTTGTATTTTGACTTCCAATGTAATGTAATTTAATTGATTTTTTGTTTTCACTGATAACTTGTGTATTTGTATGCTTTGTATGCGATTCTCAGTATTTATCTGCATTTTTGATGAGTTATGTGAGTGGGTCTATTGTTTTAAATAGTGTTGATATTGACTAGCTCATAAATGTAATATTTATGGAACAATAAAGTTATTATTATTATTATTATTATTAATTCCTTTTACGAGAACCTGAAAAAGTGAATGTAAAATTAAAAATCTACATGATGCATAAAAGTGTATATATATATATATATATATATATATATATATATATATATATATATATATATATATATATATATATATATATATATATATATATATATATATATATATATATATATATATATATAGCATAATAAAAAGCAATTTTGTCAACTATTTATACAGTCAATGAAATCAAAGACAAGCATAAAATTAAGCAATTGTAAGTAACATTAATGTAAAAATAAATTAAAATATAGCTGTGTATGGAGAAGATTTAAACAAGACACAGACAATCGCTCGTGAAAATGAAACTGTGCTAGAAGCGGTTAAGATATTCTGTTAGCAAACCTAAAGTGACCCATAAAAAGTGACTCTAAGATAATGTGTAGTTTAAGTATGTCAAAAACTTTCAGCAAAACAAGTTGTTTAATCTTAATTTAAGTAGAAAATTGTATTCAGCTTAATAAAAGGTAGACTATGTATATATAAAACAACAGTTTAAACTTACCACAAAAAGTTAAGAATGTTCAAAATTCGATAGTGTTCATATTTGAAATTTCATGTCCCATGAAATAGTTTTATCGTGAATCATGTTTATAAATTAGCACAACTATTGGCTGTAAACTGTAAAATCAATTGATTTTTGTTTTTGGATAGGACTTCCACTTGTGGTTCGAACATCCAAAGCAACAGCATGAGTTTTAAAACGGTGGTATTAAAGAATGCAATAAATCCATATTAAAATTCATAATAACAGTTCAAATAACTAAAAGGTAAATTGGAAATTTCACTTAAGAACAATAACTGCGGTAAATATGTTGTTTAAAACAAGAAGCAATGTTTAAAACAGTAATAATAAGTGTTAATCATTATCGAGGCAAGTGACCCGAAAGCAGTGAACAGTATAAAATCATAATTAGCAAAGCTAATTATACTAAGATTGGCTGAAATACACAAATAAACAAGATAGAAATAACCTCACATTTTGGACGTAGCAGCAGTGATATTATCGATATTAAGATAAATTGGTGCTAAAGTATATAATCAAAGTGGATGGCAGCAGAGGGCGCAAACAACAGGTATGGTAACAGATTAAGTCAACCATATCCCAAACTGTTTCTATAGCAACGGCAATACCAGCAGTTGGCATGCCAACGAACAAATAATTGAACGCTTTAATAAACAGACACTTTATTTTGAATGACGGGTTATTTATTAATGAATGTAAATTAGATATAACTAGCATAAAAGGGGGTAATATGGATCCTAATCAATTGATATAGAGTAAAGCTTTGTTAAAGATAGGAATAAATGTTCAGTTAAAATTAAATATCAATGAAGTTATCTACATAAAGGTTCTTTTATTTGTCTTTATTGACTCGTTAGATAGCCAATGGTAGATCGATTTCAAAGAAAGAATGTGTAAAATAGAGATTTAACTTAACGTAGGTAATTTTTCTGCTCATTAGAGGGAGCTTAAAGCTAGATAGAGCAATATACAGATTTTTCACACATAATTATTCAAATGCTTAATATTTAATATATATATATATATATATATATATATATATATATATATATATATATATATATATATATATATATATATATATATATATATGTTTATGTATATTTGTATGCTAATGAGAATTATAGCAAGAGTTATGACCCAAAATAAGCACGAAAACTCTGTAGGATGATAGAGTTTCATGGCTGTGGCGATGTAAAAATTGGAATAGCAGGTAAAATTTCATTTATTAAGATAAATGAACATACTTGCATTCATAAGTTTATTTAAGTAAATCTCCATTGATTACAATTTGGTAATTAAAAAAAATAATAACTTGACAAATTAGACAGTAAAATATATTCATAGCTGAACAACCTGCTTTTATATTATTTACATTTCTTACAGCATAAAACTAATTATAACATAAAAATATATAATATACACTAAAATACGTCATATTTTCATACTGAAACCTGTAAATAAATACTATTAAACCCTCAGAACTAATACAATTGGTGAAAATCAATGTGGGTGCTTGAAAAGCTCTACCACAAACTAGAAAATTAATTAAAAATACATTTTTCTACATATATAAACTAATACATTAAAAATATAAACATGCCCTCACGAGGAAGCAAACGTGAGCAACCTGCAAAACAAGTGGGAAAGAAAAGTCGTGACTCTTCTATAAAAAAACACAGTCTAGGCGAGACAAAAATATCGAAATATTAGAAAATATGGTAACAGAAGAACATGAAATGGCATAAGTTCCTCGCGAAGAAATGGGGGAAAATTTAGAACAAGAAGTAGGACAAGATGAACAAGAGAAGGGGGAAGGTAGTGCAACTGAAGTTATTTCGCAAGAAAGTATGAATGTAGGTGAAATTGGAAATGTGGGAAGTAAAGAAGTTGAGAAAGAAAAAGAAACTGGAAAGCAAACAGGTTCAAATATCGACATGGTATTACAATATTTAATGGGAATGGAGAGGTGCATGAAAGAGAACAGACAAGAAGATTTAATAAATAATGAACAGAATATGGGAAGAATAAAACAAATTATGGACATGATGGTATTACATCCAAAGTTGTAAAACTAATTGCAGACTTGATTCTTGAACTGTTGGTTTTCATTACAAATAATATATTTGAAACTGGGGTGTTTCCCTCTGTATTTAAGCTGGCAATAATCAAAGCCCTATGTAAATCAGGCAGGAAAACTGATATTACACACTATCGCCCAATATCCCTAATTTCCAACTTAAAAACTAATAAAGCAGAGAATGATTCGTTATCTGGGTAAGCATCAAGTCATCTCAATGAAGCAGTACGGGGTTCGAGCAAGGGTATCAACTGAGGATGCAATAGGAAATCTGATGGCAGAGATTTATATAGCACTGGACACCGTCAAATACCCCCTTTGCGTATTTCTGGATGTCAAAAAGGCCTTTGACACTCTAAACCATTAACAACTGCTGACAACACTGGAAGAACTGGGTTTCAGAGGGATTGCCTTGAAAAAGGGAAAGCCTGTGAAAGTATCCAACGTACTGTAATGTGTGGTGTACCTTAGGGGACCGTGATTGGTCCCATTCTTTTCAATATATATATATATATATATATATATATATATATATATATATATATATATATATATATATATATATATATATATATATATATATATATATATATATATATATATATATATATATATATATATATATATATAAACAGTCTGTTGGAAATTCCACTTACAGGTAAAGTATCCAGCTTTGCGGACGACACGGCTATATTTTACTCAGGAGATTCTTCGGATAGTGTCAGGCATGAAGCTGAGCAAAACCTCAAGGTGATAAAGACATGGTACGACGAGTAACAACTTACAATTAATTTAGAGAAAACATGATTATTACGTTTTCCTGCAGTGAGGTCAGAAAACCTAAGTTCAACTCTCTAAGATTTAACTTACGGGGCAATTGCTATGAAAAAGGATCTATAGAGTTAATTAAATACCTTGGAGTTATCATTGACTCTCATTTAAAATGGGAGGCGCACATAATGATTGTTGTTGGTGTACTTCGGTATCTGTCGGCGCATTTAAAGAAGTTAAGTGTTAGGATTTCCTTGTTTAAAAATGATTTATCCGGCTCTGGCCGAGTCACTCATTCAGTATGGCATGGTTGGTTGGGGTGGCACTGTCGAAACATACCTAAAACCTTGGAAGTTATGCAGAAAAATTTCATTAAGACCATTACGCATAGACCTAGATCATAACCAAGCGATTCCTTCTACAGAGAGAGTGAGTTACTTGATGTGAGACAGTTTTATGCAAGATCGATACTGATAAAACAAAATAGAGATAAAAGAAACATACGACACGAACACTACACAAGGTACAGGGGGGTAGCTGAATTTGGTGTTATTAAGTGCCAAAAGACGATTGGTCAAAAAGTTATATGTTCATTGCACCCAGACTCTACACTAAGATCCTAGTTTACCTAAAAATATTGTAAATATAAGCGTTTTTTGAAAGAGAATTTCTGATTGGATATGTCAAATATCTAGAAGACAGATGAGGCATTCGATCGATCTGAGGAATTGAAACGAATGTTCTTTGAAAGAACTTGTACAAGTACCTGTGTGAGAGTGGGGTGCGAGGGCGTGTCTGTGTGTGTTGTGAGTAGCTCTGTGTGCCTGAGTGTGCGAGTGACTGCGCGTGTGCTTGAGATCGGGTGTGAATTCTTGCGCGTGAGTGGGAACATATGTATTCTTGTCAAGTTGAAGTATTGATGTTTCGCTGTGACCATATAGCCATGCCGGTTGATGTCTGCTGTTTTTGCCACGAGTGATTACGGGAGTATGTCCACGCCTCTTTCTTTTTTCTTTCTCTTTTTTATGTATGTTGTGCCGAGTTTATAATATAGCACTAAGGTGTTACTTTCTGGTCTCACTTACGAGTTTCTAACTTCTGTGGAACTAAACTTGATTTATTTATTTATTTGTTTGATTATTGTTGTTGTTGCTGCTGTCATGCAGTGAACAGTATAAAATCATAATTAGCAAAGCTAATTACACTAAGATCAGCTGGTGAAACGCACAAATAAACAAGACAGAAATAATCTCACATTTTGGACGGAGCAGTATTATCCATATTAAGATAAATTGGTGCTAAAGTATACAATCAAAATGGATGGCAGCAGAGGGCGCAGACAACAGGTATGGTAACAGATTTAATGAACCATACTATCCCATACTGTTTCTATAGCAACGGCAATACCAGCGGTTGGCATGCGAACGAACAAATAAGTGAACGCTATAATAAACAGGTACTTTATTTTGAATAACAGGTTATTTATTAATGAATGTAAATTATATATAACTAACATAAAAGGGGCTAATGCAGATCATAATCAATTGATATAAAGTAAAGCTTTGTTAAAGATAGGAATAAATGTTCAGTTAAAATTAAATATCAATGAAGTTATCAACATAAAGGTTATTTTATTTGTTTTTATTGACTCGTTAGATAGTCGATGGTAGATCGCTTTTAAAGAAGGAATCTGTAAAATAGAGATATAACTTAACGTAGGTAATTCTTCTGGTCATTACAGGGAGCTGAAAGCTAGATAGAGCAATATACAGATTTTTCATACATATAATTATTCAAATGCTTTATATATATATATATATATATATATATATATATATATATATATATATATATATATATATATATATATATATATATATATATATATATATATATATATATATATATATATATATATATCTGTGCGCGTGTGTGTGTGTGTGCATAGGTGTGTGCGTGTGTGTTTGTGTGAGTATAGATTTGTGTGCTAATGAGAGTTATAGCAATAGTTTGAACCCAAAATAAGCAAGAAAACCCCGTAGGATCATAGGGTTTCATAACTGTGGCGACATGAAAATGGGAATAGGTAAAATTTTATTTATTAAGATATATAAAACTAATTTGCATTCATAAGTTTATTTATGTAAATCTCCATTGATTAGAAATAAAAACTTTGGTAATTTAAACTACTGAAAAGAAAAAAAATTGCTTGGCAAATTACACAGTAAAATATATTATTCATAGCTGAACAACACTGCTTTTATATTATTTACATTTCTTACAACAATAAAATATAATTATAGCTTAAAAATATATAATATACACTAAAATACATGAGATAGACATACCGAAACTATAAATAAATACTATTAATCCCCAGAACTAATACTTATATATATATATATATATATATATATATATATATATATATATATATATATATATATATATATATATATATATATATATGCAACAGACACACACAAAAATAATAGAGGCTCAATGCGTTCTGTCTCCCTTGCTCTGGTGCCTAGTCGTGTACGGCCTGCTAGGGACGCTCTCGGAGGGGGGTATGAGGTACAGGGCTATGCAGACGACATTGTCATCATAGTCCGAGGAAAGGTTACACAATCAGTGTGGGAGCGCATGCAGGCGGCATTGAAAGTGGTAGAAAGGTGGACGGTTAGTCAAGAAAGCAACCGTCATACCGTTTACGAGGAGGAGGAAGTGGGAGAACCACAGAACTCTCACTCTGTATGGTAGGAACATTCCAATGGCCAGGGAGGTAAAATATCTGTGGGGGTCGTATTGGACTCTAAGCTAACCTGGAATGGTCACGTTTAAAAAATACTGCGTAAGGCAGCCATGACCCTAGCCGTCACTAGGCGGCTATATGGAAAAACGTGGGGACTAAGACCTAGTATGGCCCACTGTACACAAGGGTGGTCAGACCATTGTTAACATGCACGGCACTGGTCTGGTGGCCTAAGGTGACACAATCCAGTGCCAAACAAAAACTAGGTAAGATCCAAAGGATGACTTGCCTAGGCATCACAGGGGCCATGTCTTCATCCCCAACAGCCGCCATGGAGGTGTTGCTGGATCTCACACTCAGTTATTATGGGGGAGGCTAGGCTAGGACTACACAGACTAGCCTGCAATGGTAGACTGAAGATTAACCCAGGCTTCAGGGGCCCCTGCAAAATTCAGGAGATTGTGAAGGAGTCCATGCTTGAAATGAGGTCAGACTTCGCGAGCCCGCGAATCTGCAGGGAACACAACTTTACAGTGAAAATCCCCGAACGCGAGGCATGGCGGGAGGAGGCGCCGAGCATACCACGGGACGCGCTCGTCTGGTTCACGGACGGATCCGGTGGGGAGCGTGCGACGGGGGCAGGTGTTTATTCGGAAGGACCGAGGGTCAGTCATAGTATTTCCCTCGGAGCCCATGCAACAGTCTTTCAGGCCGAAATATCCGCCATCCTGCACTGTGTGCGGGAGAACAAGAGGAGGGGCTAACCAACAAGCGGATCCTCATAGCCACAGACAGCCCTTAAGGCCCTAAGTAGCCCACGGGTAAATTCCTGGCTGGTGAGTGAGTGCCGAGACGAGACGAGCGACCTGGCTGGGCAGAATGAGGTCACCTTCATCTGGGTGCCGGGTCACTCAGGGGTCAAAGGCAAAGAAGAAGCTGACAGTCTCGCGAAGAGATGGGGTGGCGTAAGAAGACTAAGGGCATGCACAATAAACCAAAGGCTGCAGTGCTTTCGGGGCGGCGACGTCGCGGATGAGCCCTGAGAGAGAAAAAAAAAGCCATTTGTTCCAGAACATGTTAAACCATAAAACAGCATAGCTAGAAAACGCGACTAATGAATATTAAAGGACGATTGTGTAAACACGATAACTATCTAAAAGATTAAATCCCTGGACCTGACTTAACAGTTTTTCGCGTGTATGCAATCAATACTTTAGAGTCAGATGATTATAAAACCAACCTGATTGGCATAACTACTCTTAACATTATTTTTAGCAGTTTGTTTTTAATTTTTGGCACGAAAATACATTCGTTATTAATTTTGCAAATATTTATATACAATTCTCAATATACAATGCCTTGAATCGTCTAGTGTTGGACATTGTTCAATGTTACCAAATGGGTACTAGCATTTTGCAATGTTGAATGTAACCCCAATTACCAATCTACTTATCTTCACTGTACAGGCTAATTTTTGCCGTCTGACATGGAATATAGCGTTATTTGTTTGCCTGAAACAATAAGATAGCGACTTCTGCATTGAACTCATCCTGATCTTCATAAGCAATATAGCCCATTTGTGTATTATTACATTACGATTGTGCGGAATCGAACTGTGACTGACATCCTCTGTTATTTATTTATTCCTTTATTTATTTTTCCATGCGCTGAACATATCTTTACCCTTGGAAGTATGGCTCTAAAACGGGAGTCGAAACGTCGAGATTACAGTAATTAATCAATCACACATTCAAAACCGGGGATATATATATATATATATATATATATATATATATATATATATATATATATATATATATATATATATATATATATATATATATATATATATATATATATATATATATATATATATATATATATATATATATATATATATATCCTATTATTTGGCCAGAAGGAGCTGCAGTTAGAAGATTTTTTCTATCTAGAAATTTTCAAGAGAGAAAGACGGAAGGGCACAACTTATAGTTTCAGTCAAATCAATGAATTCAATGAAGACAGGTCCAAAGCTTGGCGTGGAAGAAAATTTTCAATTTAAATTGCTTCATATAAATGTTCAGTGTTTAGTCAATAAACTCAATCGTATGGAACTTATTATAAGTGAACGTTTGCCTCATTTTCTGTGTTTCACGAAACACTGGATTACAGATGTAAATTTAGTGGCGGGGTTGACAATTGAGGGGTATGTTCCTGTGGCTTGTTTCGTTCGGAAAAAGCACGTACATGGTGGTGCGATCATCTTTGTTAGGAATGAAATTCAGCAAAGTTGCAAGGAACTAAAGTATATTACAAAAATGTCTGTGGAGCTGCATATTGAATGCTGTGCGTTGGAATTTGAGGGTAAGACTTGCTTTATTGTGGTCTATCGTCCTGGCACTTCCCGTAATTTTGATTTGTTTTTTCTATTTTGAAGTGTGTTCTCAGTAAGATCTGTAGAAAGTATGAACAGGTTGTTATCACGGGTAATCTCAACATTTGCAGTATGAATTCTCAATCTACAGAATCTAAGAGACTAAACGGTCTGTTGGACTGTTATCACTTAAAATCATTAGTTAACACACCAACAAGGGAGGGTAGATATCGGGGAATTCTGGTTCGTTAGTCGATAGACTATGTTATCACCAATATTGTAGATAGTGCTGCAACAGTGTCTGATCACAGTGCTCAAGAATTATTGTTTACCATACACATGATTTACCCTCCTGTTGCTCGTGATCGGTCCTGTTTTATTAGGCATAGAGTGTTTTCTAGCCGGGCCGTTGACTTATTTGGTAGGTTTTTGGAAGAATATCCTATTCAGGTTAATTATTCGGGGAGGGCTAATATCGATCAGATTTTTGGTAATTTTTTGTATCAGTTTATTAGATTGTTTAATTCAGCATTTCCGGTGAGACTGATCAAACTAGGGAACCCCCATGATAGAATGACCAGGTTTCAGTATTCTCTGGAACTGAAAAGATGTTCTGAATATTTAAAATTGTTTAATCGACTTAGAAAATTGTGCAATTCAAAACAATATAGATGAGAAATATAAGGACTTGAGAAAAAAATTTAATTTGCGCATTCGAGAAGAAAAACAGCAATTTTACTTAAGCTTGATAGAAGGCTCGGCTAATAAGACAAAAACTTTTTGGTCACTTGTCAACAATAAGAAACATACAAAAAATATTAAAAATGGGCCTAATAATATTAAAATAAGACATAATGGTAAGATTGTCTCAGATACAAAAACCATAGTTGATTTGTTTGGTCATGTTTTCTCTTCAGAAGTTCAAAATCAGGTAAGATTTCAGTATGGTGGTCAGACTTTGGGTGGCACAACGACTAGAGTGAATAACCGGTCAATTTTTGTAGAACCGTTTACTCCTTTTCAAATTGAAAACATTATAAATAAGTTAAAAAATAAAAAAATCATCTGATATTGACGAAGTTCCCATCTCGGTAATAAAGCGATATCCAGAAACAGTAGCCAGTTGCATCTGCCATATAATGAACTTGTCACTTGTTGCCGGTGAGTTTCCAAGTCAGCTAAAGCAAGCCAAGGTAATTCCATCTACAAAAAGGGAGACAAACAAGATATTTTCAATTACAGGCAACTCTCAATACTTAGTGTATTTTCTAAAATAATGGAAAAAGCGATGGCTGTACGATTGGAGAACTTCTTGGGAGATCAGGGAATAATATCGAAGTGCCAGCATGGTTTCAGGCCTGGACTACCAACGGAAACGGCTGTTATTGACATGGTGCAGTACATATACGACGAACTTGATAAGGGTCAGCATGTGGTGGCTTTTATGTTTGATCTCTCTAGGGCGTTTGATACGCTTAATCCGCAACTGCTTGAGAAAAAGCTGCAGTGCCAGGGTGTTCGGGGCCCTGTTTGCGACTGGCTGCCTCGTTTCTAACAGGCAGATAAATGGTAGTATCAGTGGATGGGGTGCAATTACGACCTTTTGATGTACAGCTTGGCACCCCGCAAGGAAGTGTTTTGGGACCGTTGTTGTTTGTCTTGTATGTGAATGATCTACCTGAACATATTGGGGAAGGGAGGTTGTTCATGTACGCTGACGATACGACAGTGGTTATGTCGGGGTCGGATGCACATGAGGTTATCCGGAAGGTTAACTCGTTACTTGATGGGTTCGATAAGTGGTGTGAGGCCAACCAGCTCCTTATAAATTACCAGAAAACCGTATTTCTTGAATTTAGAGCCCAGCAAAAGCAGGGAATTAACCTCGATTTTCAGGACACTGTAGTGTCTCAGGCCACAAGCGGAGAGTATTTGGAGTAACTATTGACCAACATATTTCATGGAAAGAACATATTGAGGTTGTGTGCGGTAGACTTAATCAGACCCATTTCTTAATATTTCTATTAGCAGAGTTCCCTGAGACCAAAGCTCTGATGACTGTCTACTACTCGGAAGTTTATTCCTTGATATCTTACAACATTGTTGCTTGAGGACAATCGGTTGAGGTGGAAAGAGTTTTTATACTGCAAAAAAGAAGAATAAAAATGATCTTTGATATGAGAGTAACACAATCCTGTAGGGCACTTTTCAGGGATGCAAAAATAATGACGCTAACATGCGTTTACCTATATAAATTGTTAAATTATATTCATGGTGTCAAAGATGGGCTATCAAGGCAGTGTGACATGCACTCTTACTCCACTCGCCAGGGGAATCTGTTTAGAAACAGACAGTTCTGTAAAATGATGTACAGAAAGTCGCCCTTTTTTGCGGGGGTGGATCTAATAACAGATTGCCGGAAACTATAAAAGCAATTCAAAATGTGAATGAATTTAAAGCAGCGCTTAAATCATACCTAACCAATAATTGCTATTACACCATTGCTGAGTATTTGTCTGATACCCGTGGGACACAGAGCTGAGACGAATGAAAATTTTATTGTGTTTGTTTGCTTGAAATGTTTTCTAATATGTTTTTTTACATTTATTTTTATAGTTTTGTTTTTATTTTAATATATATATATATATATATATATATATATATGTATATATATATATATATATATATATATATATATATATATATATATATATATATATATATATATATATATATATATATATATATATATATATTGTGACGAGGCCTTGGCTTACAGACCGTTTTTCGGTGACACGGATTGACGGTTGCTATCAGAGGATCTCGGGCGCCAGATGTTAAAGGGTTTACTCACTCCCTGTTGAGGATGTCTGCGACCTCTTCACTAAACTCTGACCGAGATAGAGTACCTGGTTAGTGCGTGACGAAGCGTACGAATTCGGTCAGGTATATATGATACGAGCGGTATTTTACTCAAGCGAGGATACGGCAGACAGGCGGCACATAACGATAGACCAGTTCAAAGTAACATCTGAAGCCTCTGTCAAAGTGGTGAACACCGGTGGCACATAAGGGCGGAAGGAGAAACGGGACAACAGTTTCCAGAAGGCCTATGTGGACTGTGAATCCTCAGCATCTCCGCTAGGGCCAGACCGGGGCACAAACATCTTGATTACTTTAGCGAGCTGTGAATCGTCAGCGTCCTCAACAAAATAACACAAGAGCTTATAATGTATGGGGCGGAAAGCCTGGAGCCAGATGAAGTGTACAGGGCTAATTGGAAAGGAACGTATCACTTGGAGTGACCTAGATAGGCTGTAAATCCTCAGCGTCCATATTGGGATCAAACCAAGATGAATATATCTCGATTATTTAGGTGAGCTTTGAATCCTCAGCATCCTCACAAAAATAATGCAAGACATTACCATACGGGAATTGCCTATAGGGACGGCAGCAGGTCAGGAAAAGCAGAAATAATTCACTTGCGGAGATTTGCACTGAGAACCGTACTTGACAGAAATTTCATTCAACTTCCGGAAGTCTATACATAAACGGGGCGTCCCATCCTTTTTTCTTACTATCACTATCGGAGAACTCCAGGGACTAGGCGATGGTTCTATAATACCCTCTTCTAACATGCGGTCCACTTCTTCGTTAATTATTTGCTGCATTTTTTGATTTCTAAGGCGGTATCTTTGCTTGATGGGCTCTGATCTAGTTAGCCATATGTGGTGTTCAATCAGATGCGTTGTTCCCTTTATCTGTTCAAACGCAGGCAGTTCGGTGGAGAGAAATTGATCGAGACGTCTCTGTTCTTCGGGAGATATTTCAGGCAGATGATTTGTATCAGTGGCAGATGGTTCCGGATCAGTGAGCTGGTGACATAGCGCGAGAGGCGGCGTAATCGGTTCGCTGTCTAGAAAACAGTGAGCGGAACGGAGGTCGATCCTAAATGCATACTCATTTAAAGTGTCCATTCTAAACAGAAGATCGACTGGTAAGGATGGTAAGTATAGCAATCTGGGTTTTATTATACGTGATCCAAATTTTAATTCGAGGTCGTACGCTTGTCGAATATTTACGGAGTTGCCATCTGCGACACGGGTGATTACCTCAGGAACGGTCGTTGGCGAAATTCTTAACTCCAAACAGTATATGGCGACTTTATTCCTCATAAATGAGCGAGTCGCCCCGGTATCCATTAGTACCTTGAAGGCCTGTTCCTTAATAATTGCCTGGATAAAAAGGCGGTTGTCATCTTTCGTGGTTGTTTCCGAGGACTCAACGGACGGAAACTGCGAGGGTCTCGGTCCCTTACAGCTTCGCATGGACAATCTCTGGACAGGATGTCTTGTCGACCGCAACTAAGCAAGATCTTTAATTTATCTAACCCTATATTTCAGATTTGATTGGAAACTATTTACAATATACAATATATATATATATATATATATATATATATATATATATATATATATATATATATATATATATATATATATATATATAGAACAATATTTACAGAATATGTACAAATAAAATATGCGGGTACTAACATTAATCGGAACGTGGCCCTCGCTAAAGAGGTGCGTCACGAAGCGTACGGATTTGGTCAGGTATATATGATACGAGCGGTATTTCAGTCAAGCGAGGATACGGCAGACGAGCGGCACATAACGATAGACCAGTTCACGGTAACATCTGAACCTCTCCGTCACAGTGGGGAACTCCGGTGGCACATAAGGGCGGAAGGAGATACGGGACGACAGTTCCCCGGAGGCCTATGCGGACTGTGAATCCTCAGCATCTCCGCTAGGGCCAGACCGGGATACAAACATCTTGATTACTTTAGCGAGCTGTGAATCCTCAGCGTCCTCACCAAAATAACACAAGAGCTTATAGTGTATGGGGCGGAAAGCTTGAAGCCAGATGAAGTGTACATGGCTAATTGGAAAGGAACGTATCGCTTGGAGTGACCTAGATAGGCTGTGAATCCTCAGCGTCCCTATTGGGCTCAAACCAAGATGAATATATCTCGATTATTTAGGTGAGCTGTGAATCCTCAATATCCTCACAAAAATAATCCAAGACAATCTAACATACGGGAATTGTCTATAGGGACGGCGACAGGTCACGAAAAGCAGAAATAATGCACTTGCGGAGATTTGAACTGAGAAGCGTGATAATTTAAAAATATGAAAATGTGCTACAAAATATGAATTACCTAAAACGGATAATTTTTACCGATAACAATATTTTCGGATACGGAAATAGGCCAACCAGGTGCGCTCGGACGGCAAACGGAAAGGGAATCGGTGCGAACTGGTGGCGACTCACTGTTCTCGGCTTATTAGCTGAATTACCAATACTGCCTCTGCCCCGTGTTGCTTCTCCTTTTATATAAATTTCACAGCCGGCGAGAAACTCCGCGATGCTTGGAATTGAATCACCTTATCACAACCAGATAATAAGTACACTTGGAGAACACCCAAATCACCACAACACATATTTCAGAGACCTTACGATCGTGTCGTTGTGTCATATATGTTGTGGCACAACATATATGGGATAATAACCACCACATTGACAAAGAAAATTTGAGACTTGTCAAAAATGTCAGACATCAAACTATGCTTGATTCATTAGAAAGTATTTTTATATTAAGGTCTATTAAGAACAAAACTTCATTAAACTGTGCGGCACCTGTAATTTCTAGCCCTTGGTTTTCTCTTTGTATTTGACCGCTTAAATACTCCTAATTTGTCTGGTAGAATAATAAATTATTGTCAATAACTCGACTGGTTTATACATATACTAATCACTATGTTTGTCTTGATTTAAATACCTGTTCGGTTTTTTGTATCTATGTAGTCAATATAAATATTTTCACGTAGAATTAAAATCAATATAAATATAGTTTTTATGTAGTATTTTAGTTGAACTATTTTTCCTTTGTTAAAGTTAACACGGTGAGACAGACATCTGGGTTTTTAGTTTTCTATTTTTAAAAGACATGAGTTGAGTTTATGTTGTTTATCTCACCAGATGTCTTTATCGGCATGAACCAATATCCACATAGTAAATTTCTAGATCGAAAGGAAACGTGCTGATTCTTTAAAGAACTATGGTCCTTTTAACCCATTAGTGTATGAAGTTTATTCAAAATGAAAAACAGTGTTTTTTCCAAGAAGTAGTCTTTATTCAGCATATAAATGAAGAAAATGAAACAAAATTCTGAGTAAATACCTGATGGAACAAGTTACAACCCGTCCCTTTTGAGGGACTCTGTACTGACAAGTCACTATATGGTGTGAAATGATTTGAAGCATATTTTAGGATGTAGTCCGACATTACACTTTGTACATATGAAATTTGCCTTGGACTTGCAATATCTACATCTTTTATCCGTTGCACTGTATTCAGGCCAGTGATTCATTCCATCAAATCTGACATCGTCCGATGGAATTGGGATGGTTTTTCCTCTCAGTGAAGCTGTACCAAAAGACTGCAATAAGCTTTGTGCTATGTGCCTACGGAAAACCAGTAGGCTAGTCGCTCTCTCATCATTTGGTATTAATTTTCTCATCAGCAACCACCCATTCACTACTGAAACGTCGAACAAATACGAAAAAATAGGCCAATACCATTTACGTTGCCTCATTCTTGTTCTATAGACAGCAACAAGCTGGTCTATCTTATCAACACCACCCATTCCTCTATTATAGTTCGAAAAAATTTTAGGTTGTACCACACTCACTTTTGATTTTTTTTCCCTGCACCAGCGTCTACATGTTGTTTCTTCTGAGGTATCATATGTTGTTGCTGCCGTCACCACTTTGTTATCTTTCCACTTCACCAGTGTCATGGTTTGGTCAGTGCTGCTTCTATAATCAAATGTACCTTTTGGCATCTTCCCCAACACCTTCTTGTCCATCAGTGGGCAGTTTGCCAACCTATTTTCTTGAATCGTACCAGTTGCACAGAAACCCTCATCAGCCAAATACTTCATTAGTTTCACGGAAGTGAAATAGTTGTCAAAAAATATTTTGAACCCTTGATTTGCTGGTACCTGCGCTTTCTGTAATAAATTTAGCACTGTATCTCCTCCTATCCCAATAACTTTCTCCGTTCCAGTTTTTCCCATATAAATATCAAAACTCAACATGTATCCTGTGCTTGTACAAATTGCCCAGTTCTTGTAGCCGAAGCGTATTGGTTTGCCACGTATAAATTGTTTGGCATAGTGTTTCCCATAATATGGTATCATGCTTTCGTCTATTGAAAGAAACTCCTCTAGCCCACCATGCTTTCTAAAGGCAACATTGAGCTCTTCTATCAGAGGACGAAGTTTATATAAACGATCGCTGTGATCTATATTATCATTGTCGTTCAAATGAAAGCTTTTTATTATGGCTTCAAACCTATGGAGCCTCATGCTTTCAGACAGAATTGTAGGAACATCTTTCTGATTCGACCAATACATCCGCTTATTAGGATATTTAGCGTAACCTGATAGTAGCAGTGCTCCAAAAAGTACATATAGTTCATTGAGTGTCATGTTCAATGGATTGTTATTTTGTACTGAATATCTGTTCGTCTCTTTGACGGTTGTTGCACACAATTTCTCAGTAAAAAACAGTGAGAAAAAGTCCATTGGTGACTTGCACCGTATTGCTTCTTCGGATGGTGGTACCAGAGTACAGTCAATGCATAACTTATATGTGGGTTTTGATTTCACCCACTTCAGATTAGTAAGTGTTGATGTTCGTGGTTTTGTTATTGCTGATTTCGATGCTGTTGAAGGTTTTGAAGTCGATGGTCTTGATGTTGTTTGTGCAAGTCGGGGATATTTTGAGAGTGGAACGTCATCACTGGAATCACTTTCACAGGGATCTGGTCCATCATGATCTACAATTTGCATTATACATTCCGTTCTAAGCATATTTGGTCCTAAGTGGTTCAAATTCGCTTCGTGTTCATCATCGCTTTTGTCACTATCTTGTTCAGTTTCATATCCATCTTCAGGTGGAATCGCAAAAATATCTATATTCCTTTCGTCGTTACTCTCCTCTAAGCATTCTAGCAATTGGTGGAGACTGAGTCTGGAATATACAATACATCATGAATGTAGATTTTCCAAAGAATAAAAACAAATGTCAGTTTTATTCAAATGGCCGTCGAGCACAGAGTCCCTTATAAGGGACAGTGCAAAAAAAAAGTTTGTAACGGCAGAACGATTCATCCGAAGTACGTTGTTTTAGGTTAAAATTGTATCACAAAGTCTCCACAATAGATGAATGAAGTAATAATGGCAATAATTTCACGATGACGAAAGTGAATAAATAATTACTTACCCCCCATGTTTGGTGTTGTATAAACTTTCGTCCATCGCGTACAAATGATGCAATTACACACGCAAAACCACAAACACGCTGTCAAATTGTTCACATATATAATAAATGCTGTTAGGTTGACACGACTAGGGTGCCATCTCTTGCAGAATAGCCTAATCTACCGAGAAAAACGTAGATTTCATCGAGTCCCTTATAAGGGACTCTGTACACTAATGGGTTAAACCTATATTAGATAAGGGTCATAAATTTGTCGACCAAAAGATTAAAGCAGGTCTCCGACCTGTTTCACTGCGCAATAAACAAACGATCGTTCTTGGAAGACAACTTTACTTCGGACTAGTTCGTTTACCTTGACGCGATATAAATATACGGGATCTAGTTTTTTATGTTAGAATTTTTCTTCCTCTGAAGATGTTGACTTTGTCAACGAAACGATCGTAAGGTCTCTGAAATATGTGTTGTGGTGATTTGGGTGTTCTCCAAGTGTACTTATTAGTGCTCATCACAGGTTCCAGTTTTCACATAGTGAACCAGATAAGATAATAAGTACGAAATACACGTTTAATTAAATATAAATCGCCCTAAAATATTTCATGGTGAAAAATATTTTACCAAATATTTATATAGTTTGTATTTAATTATTTTCTATTTAATTAATTATCGACTTAGTAATTATGCGTTTTGTACCACAGACCGATAGAAAATAATACTTCATCACTATATATATATATATATATATATATATATATATATATATATATATATATATATATATATATATATATATATATATATATATATATATATATATATATATATATATATATATATATATATATATATATATATATATATATATATATATATATATATATATATATATATATATATATATATATATATATATATATATATATATATATATATATATATATATATATATATATATATATATATATATATATATATATATATATATATATATATATATATATATATATATATATATATATATATATATATATATATATATATATATATATATATGAAACATACTTGGTTCTCAGGTTGAACCACGTCCAGAATCTATGGAAACTCGACGTTTCGGCTCCTGTTTTGGAGCCATTTTCAATAGGTAAAGAAAATATGTAAGGACACTCTAACACCTCAAGCTGCCTACTTCTTAGAGCGGTGGATAAAGGTGGGTTGGGTTGTGGCTCGATTAAGGGGCCTCAATCTGCCTACTCCCCAAATCTCGCCGGAGATCGTCTGTGAGGTCTCAGTGTGTTCAACCCTAGGCCTCAGAGAGATCTGGCAGTTCGTTGCAAGTCTTGTCTTATATATGTCGTTCCATCTACCTGCTTCGTTATCAGTGAAAGTAGTAGGGTCACGGTCAATTAAGTGGGGGCTTTGGTCACGGTACTTAGAGGATGAGGAGGATTAAGAGGGTCACCGGCATTTGTTGAGACAGATAATGGGGAAATAAAATTGTCTGTGGAATTTATTTTCTTTTTGTGTTTTTGTAATGAAGATATAATAGGTTTTCAAGTAGTCGGAAGGCGAAGACCATCATCTCTCTTATTTAAACAATCGGGACGTTTTTCAATCTCGATTGCTTCGTGGATAATTCTCGTTTTGAAGTTGTAAACCAGTGCTATTGTTTTGGCATTATCGAAGTCTATTTTGTGTCCTGTATTAATATGATCCGTGGCCAGCGCCGATGAGGGCTCGGATTTTCTAACTGCGAGGGTGTGTTCATATATTCTATTGTGGATGCGTCTATTTGTTTGTCCTACTTAAGTTAGGGAACAGTCGGAACAAGGAATTATGTAAACTCCGTGGGATTCATTTGGAATCCTATCCTTGGGAGTTTGACAGTTTTTGCTCTGTTGTGAATACCTTTTTGATATTAAGGGTTCTAAAATTTCGGCTGATTTTGTCAGTGACACCTTTAATATATGGTAAAAACGCTGTGTGTTCTTGTTGTGGTGTAGTGGTTTGTTGTTGTGTGTTTCTAATGTTTCGTAGTATGTGATTGTTGTCGTATCCGTTTTCTAGCAATGTCTGTCCTAAAAAGTTGAATCCTGTCTGTTTGTTGTTGTTGTCCGTTAGTCTAAAGGATCATGTTACTAGTGTTCGAACCACGGAATTTAGTTGCGATGGGTGATGGTGAGATTGGGCGTTAAGATAACGCTTAGTGTGGGTTGGTTTTCAGTAAACAGTGTAAGAAAATCCTCTGACTGGGTTTTTAGTGATGCGTACATCTAAGAAAGGCAAAGAAAAATTATTTTCTATTTCCATGGGGAACTGGATTTGGGGGTTGATGTTATTTAGGTAATAAAGGAATTCGTCTAGAGATTCTTTCCATGTGACCAGACAGCGAAAATGTCGTCAACATATCTTAACCAACAGGATGGTTTAAATTGGGATTAATTGAGGGCTTGTGTCTCGAAGTTTTCCATGAAAATGTTAGCCAATGCAGGAGAGAGAGGTGAACCCATTGGAGCACCTCGAACTTGTTTGTAAAATTTGTTTTGAAAAAGGAAATAAGTGTTAGATGTGCAGTGTTCTAGAAGAGCTAAGGTATCGTGGGAAATATTGTGTTTATTTTTGAGAATGTCAACGGTTTCAGATAAAGGTAATTAGTGAATAAGGAAACTATATCAAAGCTAACTAGGATGTCATTTTGAGAAATGGTGTTGTTTTGAAGAAGGTCAATGAAATGGGTGGAGTTTTTGACATAGGATGTAGCGTTTTCTACTAATGGTTGGAGAGTTTTGGCTAGATGTTTTGCAAGTTTTTATGTGGGTGAGGTCACACTTTATACCAAAACTTTCAGCAAACTTCTTATCCGCAAATCCCGTCTCCTGTGTGACCTCGCCTTTCTAAAAGCCTGCTGTGATCATCATGTGGTCCCAAAATCTTTTCAACTTAAACAGCACATCAAATCACATAACATCTCCAACATTTTAAAATGAACAGGCTTTGCTCGCCTTAGAAATTCCATTCACGAGACAAGACGACAACTTAACACAACCAACACACTGCTTTACGACACATACATAAAAATACACACATTCAAAATACACCTCTGAAATCTTTCTGAACATATATATATATATATATATATATATATATATATATATATATATATATATATATATATATATATATATATATATATATATATATATATCCAACCGATAACTCAGAAAGTAATCAACGGATTTGGATCAAACTCGGCAAGTACCTTTCTTTTATTAATAGCTTGGATCAATTCGTTAACCAGGAAAATCGGACAAGGTTTTCTGAGAAAATTTTAAGATTTCTTTTCAAAAGATTTGTTTTCTCCGAAAGTTACAAAGCTATAATAAAGAAGTTTGGTGGATATGTTGCCTTGAAAAAGACCTTACGACAAACCAAACTTCAGCTTTCTAAGTTTATAGAAAATTGAGTTATTAAAATTTAAGGCATTTAATAAATTTTTTTTACAATAACGCACTTGCTGCGTCCCGAACTTTTTTTGTCAGGTATAGGTTAGGTCAGGATCAGGTATAGGTTAGGTCAGGATCAGGACCAGATCGGGTTAGGTCAGGTCAGGTCGTTCAGGTCTGCTTCGTAGAGTGTTTAGTGCATAAACAACATGAAAAATGGTATCCCTTCAACCCCCAAAAAGCTGTGGGACCTGGAGCAAATAGGCGTGGTGGAGGGGGAAAACATGTTTAGGAGGAAGTGTTGATAAAAAAAGTGAAGAAGGCTGCCTATAGAGGTCAAACTAAGCTATTTTTATTGATTTTATTTATTTCCTTGCCCGCCGAGCACCCCTATTCACACCGGGTCTCGTCACTTTTGGAGGGGTTGATTCCACAACATCTCTCTTGTTGCTTATGCATACATTGAGTCTTTTTAAGTGTGGTCCTCAAAACATTTTTCAGAAATCGCGTATGCCGCTCAGCTGCATAATTACCGTTATATGTCTTTTACTTGCAAAAAAAAAAAAGGTTTTTGAGTATTATATTGATTACTGCACCCATACGCAGCAGCAAGATTAATCATTTTTAAATCTAAAAAAAGCAAGGGTACAACCGCTTTAGTGGCGGAAGCAAAAAAAGTCTGGACGCCGCAAGTGACTTATGGTAGGTTATGGTAGTGAATTTTCAGAGAACTAATCTGCCACTAAATATTTTTTTATTAAATGCTTACGACTTTTTTCTTGTGGCATAGAGATCTGAATGTTGGCATATAGTTTACTTTTTAGCGAATTTTCATTAAGAAAAATTCGCAAATAGAGAGGCCACAATGAAAAGCTTTTGAAAAAATGTCTTCAGATGAGCGCGAATTTGGGTCCCTAGAACCCAAAACCAAGATCCGTTAAAATTATATATATATATATATATATATATATATATATATATATATATATATATATATATATATATATATATATATATACAGTGTGTCCACGGATTGAGTGTGGGTAAGGTATGAGTGACCAAAAAAATTCGAATTATATTGATATTCTGGGAATCGCTCCTGCTTTGTCTTAAACTAAGATGTTGAGAAAATGAACAAAATCAATACAGGGTGGTTTATAACTGATGTAATGAAATGTATTAAGAGTAAACTACCTTCGTTTACGAAGATACCGAAAAATGTTATTAACAAAAATTGTTTAGAATTAAAATTTATGACAGGCTCTCAATTTTCAAACAGATCAGCCTACTATGAATTTTTTTTAGCTGCGACTTTATTCAAATGACGTTCGACGGCTCCTGTGATTAGGTGTACTTAAAAAAATACTTGAAACTGTATTAAAAAAAGTCTTTACCATAATCAAACTTGGGGTAGGTTTGCTTTCATCTCGACCAATAAAAAAAGTAAAGTAAACTCACAATTGGACATTTCGTAGCAATAATTGGCGAGTTGCATGGCTACTTGAGCTCTGCCTTGTTCGTTTCCCGGGAAACTACTTATTTGGAAAATTGAATCGTCAATTTTGTCACGAACGGCAAGCTTCTGTATTTAAAATTGTTAACAACAGAACAAAAAGTGTTTATTGTGCAGTGCTATTGTTTGGGTGAAGAACATTCCTATCAGGGAGTGATAAGAACATTCCTTGAACGTTGGCCAAATTGTTCAGTTTCCGCTATTGGTGTAAAAAAAGTTGTTACCAAATTTATGCGTACTGAGAGTGTTTTAAATGTTAAGAAGACAAAAACCGACCTAAATGAGGAAGACAATGCTGGAGCTGCATTAACTATGGATTCTGTTAGGTGTTTTCCGAAATTTTCATTAAGAAGAAGGGCATTAGAAATTGGCAATATTAGCAAATCGCATTTGCAACAAATTTATCGTAGCAACAAGGTGAAACCTTTCAAAGCAAAACTTATACACACTCTGGAAGAAAATGATGAGTCAAAACGATTAGATTTTAGTTTATGGTACGGCGAGCAATATCTGCAAAATCACAATTTTGGCAGAAGTATTATTTTTTCAGACGAATCCACTTTCACCACTAATGGGGTGGTAAATTCCCAAAATGCACGGCATTGGTCTATGGAGAATCCAAATTATTTAGTTAATTGCAGAAGACAATGCCATAAAAAAGTAAATGTGTGGTGTGCTGTTTCTTACACTGGGATAATTGGGCCATATTTTTTTGAGCGGAATATGAACCAGTACAGTTACCTGGAAATGCTAGAAAATATTCTTCAAGGCCATTTGCATAACATGTCACTAGAAGATAGACAAACAGCATACTTTCAGCATGTCGGCCACCCAGCACATGCAACATGAATCATTCGAGAATGGTTAGATCGCGAATTTCCTGGGCGGTGGATTGGTCGATATGGGCCAATACCTTGGCCTCCTAGAAGTCCTGTTCTTACCTTAATGGACTTTTATGTATGGGGCTATCTCGAACAGAAAGTCTAGGTGGCTCCATTAAACAACGATCTTGATTTGTGGAAACTGAGGTTGAGAGAGGCAATTGACGGTATTCCAATTCAAGATATTCAAAATGCCTACAAAGCATTTACTAAATGGGCTGAGTTATGTGTATCGTTTGGTGGCAGCACATTTGAATAATTTCTTTATTTTTCATTGTTCGTTTTGATTTTTGTTAGCAATAAGCGTTTTGTATTTTACTAATAAATTATTATTTAACATTGCATTGTTACTTACTTTGCGCACCTACGTTCAGAAAACCACAGGTAAAAAGCTCCATGTTGATAGGGAAAAATGTTAATAATTTACTTTAAAATTCAAAGCAGGCTGATCTGGCTGAAAATTGAAAGCCTGTCATAGATTTTAATTCTAAACAAGTTTTGTTAATAACTTTTTGCGGTATCTTTATAAATGAAGGTAGTTTACTCTTAACACATTTAATTAAATCAGTTCTAAACCACCCTGTATATTAATAGATTTTGTTCATTTCCTCAACATCTTAGTTTAGGACAAAGCAGGAGCGATTCCAAGAATATCATAGTCCAATTCAAAAAATTTTTGTCTCTTATACCTTACCCACACTCAATCCGTGGACACACTGTATGTATATATATATATATATATATATATATATATATATATATATATATATATATATATATATATATATATATATATATATATATATATATATATTTGTGTGTGTGCGTGCGTGCGTGCGTGTGTGTGTGTGTGTATGTATGTATGTATGTATGTATCCGAGCGATAACAAAAAAATACTAAACTGATTTCAATCAAACTTGGCAAAAAATCTTGTTTGGGCGAAAACCGAAGTCGAATTCGTTAATCAGCCTTTATGCTTAAGTTTTTCCAGTGGAAATTCGGGGAAAACTTTTTGAAAACGCTATATTTGTGTATCAGCGTAACTGGAATGAGACATGTGGCTAGAAATAGTGCAAATAAACCTATGTTGTGAATTTTAAGTAATTTGGTACACAATATTTACAGTTTTTTCCAAATTGAAAATAAAATCCCCGAGACATGCATTGAAACGACTTAGTGGTTAAAGTCCAATGCGTGACAGACAGAGTAGTTAACTGCCACACGTAGATTAATTCAGACAACAGGTATAAACCATACACCAACGGTAACCAAACTAAATATATACCAGGCAGCAAACATACTACACGAACCAACAATCGTGAAATCTCGGCCGCAATTATGAAAAATGGCAGACGACGTTAAATTAAAAATTTGCGAAGTGATTGCTATTTAACTGGGGGATTCAATCAATTATTAAAATACACTATATTTATAGCTTTATTAACGGACCCAAATACAGTTTTAAAGCAGCATAGATATATTATGCTGTCGCTTAATATAGCAGAAGTTTAAACAAAATTAAGTCAAGTCTTTATAAAAATGATTCTAAAATAGTTTCTTTTATTTTGAAACCTAAACACAAGTCGTCATATAAGACCGAAACAGTCATAGGATATGTTTCAATTATAAATCTACTAATACTGTAATTAATAATTGTTACGTATACTTTGAGTATAATATCCCTGGCATGAAGCCGATCTAAAGTATCACCCAGATAAAACGTTACTTGACCTGTGCATAGATGCGCAGAGGGTTTCACGCTTGCCTCCAAGCCGAAGGATCGTAATCGAATCCAGCCCGATGAATGTATGTTTTTTAATGTTTTATTTTGATATTTTAAGAAACAATAATGCACAGATTTCATATGTTTTGAACGAGATCTCAGTTTTCTTTAAATTGCGTTTAAAAAAAAACTGAGATCTTGTTCAAGACGTTTGTCACCTTTGAGTCTGAAATTATAATTTTGTTATTGTTGATATTGAAAAAACTGGTTTGATTAGGTTGACTAAAACGAAATCATACTGGCGATTAATAAGGAAAAAATAACTGCTATGTTTATAATTTGACAGATACTTTAGTTTTCTAAATGTGAATACAGTTTCCTTCTGGAAATCTTCTGTATAACTTTAATGAAATTTGTAATACAAGTTTCTTTTAAAGAGACTTGCACTATCTACAGATATAGCAAAATTTGGTTCTTTAGCTTCATAGAAAATTTTGTTTTGGGAATTTTTCTCAAAAGGAGTTAGAACGCAAGATTTATACGATAATAGAGAGACATTGATGGTAACACTTTCGAAAGAATTCTTCAAATGTGCGCGTACTAGGACCTCTAAAATCGATCATCAAGGTCTGTGTAAGTTTACTTACTAATATGCTGTATAATAAAATAGTGTAAAATTCTTATGAAAATTCGCTACTATAATGGACTTGCTGCGTCCCGAACATACCCACATACCAAATTTGGTTGCCATAGCTTTGTCACTTTCTGAGATAGAAAAAATGCCCAAAAGAAAACTCAAAATTTTCCCGGAAAACCTGTACCGATTTTTCTGGCTAACGAACTTACCAAGCCTCTTGCAGAAGGAATGCACTCACCAAATTTCATCAAAATCGGCCCATTATTTTTTTAGCCATGGGTATGATACATGTATGTATGTATGTATATATATATATATATATATATATATATATATATATATATATATATATATATATATATATATATATATATATATATATATACGTATACATATACATATACATATACATATACATATACATATACATATACATATACATATACATATACATATACATATACATATACATATACATATACATATACATATACATATACATATACATATACATATACATATACATATACATATACATATACATATACATATACATATACATATACATATACATATACATATACATATACATATACATATACATATACATACATACATAAATATGAAACTGACCCCGGATATAAGTTCTAGGGACCCTAGTTCGCGCTCATTTGAAGACATAAAATTTTTTCCTAATTGAAAAACATTCAAATACATATACAGGATGATTCTCTATGAGTTCCTATTAGACGTTTTGTAGACACTAGACTGATTTGAATTCTCAAAATTTGTAGTATGAGGTTTACAAATATGTCCAATCCATCTAAAATATTTAGAACATCCTGCGACTTCCGGTTATACCGGAAGTGGACACTAACTCGCTTATTTAAAATGGACCACCGTGTATATTATTACAGATTCGGATACAGTTGATATTAACTACTCTCACAATATACGGTTTTGCTACTTTATACTGAGTGTTTCACGAGATAAGGCCATTTTTATTACAAAACTATGTCCCTTTCTACGCATTGTATCTTATTAATTAATGCAAATTGGAAGTTCTTTGTTATGCATAATTTTTTTCATTATTGTATATTTTAACTTAGCACACACAATCTTTAGACAAATTGATTGTTGTCTACAGGGTGATTAAAAACGCTTATGCGCGGAATCTCATTTTTTTCAAATGGATCATCCTGTATATTATAATGCCATTAGCAAGATATTTTACTATTCTTCGAATTTTGTTAATCATTACCTATACCCAAATCGTACGGTTTTTCAGATATTCAGCTTCGACATATGCTATATGGGTATGTATTATGATTGCTGTAGAGTGTCATGAAAAATAGCAAACTTTAACAGTAACCAAATTCTCAGTTTGACAGTTATGTTTTGAGCTGAGTGATACAACTAAGTGAACTTTACTTCTCTGCACAAAAATTCAGTTTGATCTCAAAAAAACAATGGCAAGATCTGGATACTCAAATCAGCATTTTAGCAATCTGCTAATAATTCACGGAGAATGCCGCCGGATGTCAGCAAGAACATGTCGTGTATTTGCAGAACGATATCCAGATTTACCTCCACCTTCCCATAAAACTATGCCGTTATTAGAAACTTACAACATGGATCATTAAAGCAGAAAAGTCGGAGCAAAACGTGAAGTTGATAATGAAGAGAATGAGGTGAATGTTTTAGCGTTTCTGACTGCATATCCTGATGCCTCTATAAGAGAATTGATGCGTCACTTGCGACTTTCATTTTCAATGATTCAAAGAATTAAAAAAAAACATAAATGGAGACCTTACTGCTACAGCACAGTGCATGCCCTGGTAAGCACTGATTTGGAAAAAAGAGTCAACTTTTGTGAATGGCTTATAATGCAGCAAGATGAGGGTGAGAATTTTTTTTAAAACGTCGTTTGGGTTGATGAGGCGAAATTCACGGATAACAGAATGTTCAATAGACACAACTGTCACTACTGGGCTTCCGAAAATCCTCATGTAACTTGGCGAAGAGGAGTTCAAAATAGGTGGTCCTTTAAGGTATTCTGTGCAGTAAAAGATATGTAGACATGAATGTTTTATTTCAAACTATTTTCCAACAGACTAAGAAGTACGGCTTACTCCATTTCTTCAATTCTGATTCCATATTGTGAAATCCAAGGTAACACAACCCACTCGTTATTATGATTATCTGTTATTCTTTCCAGGTGATCGAATTTTATGTGTCCACTTATATGACAAGAATCTTACTGGGGAAAGTTATTTAGAAATATTGAGGACCGTCATTCAACCACAATTAGCTGAAATGTCAGACGAAGAAAGGAATCAGACATCGTACCAGCAAGATGGCACGTCACTGCACAGTACCAGAGCTGTTAGTGATGCACTGGAACGAATGTTTTCTGGCAGGTGGATAACAAATAGAGGTCCTTACGTCTGGCCCCCACGTTCTCTGGACTTTTTACCCCTAGACTACTTCATTTGGGGATTCATAAAGAATGTAGTGTATGGACATCCGGTTACGACTAAGGAAGATATTGTCAGATGAGTTCGAGATGCTTTTGCGTTGCTGACATCAAACCAGATGGAGCAGCCCATCGCTGAAATAGTTCAGCGAGCAAATAAGTGTTTGCAACAGCAAGGGGATGTCTTTGAGCATTTATTATAACATATATACATATAATTTTCTCATATTTCAGTGTTGATTTGTTTGAATTTTATTTGTAATTTGTTTGTTTTTTTTTCCCTCCCTCAGGGCTCGTCCGCAACTTTGCCGCCCTGATAGCACTGCAGCCTTTGGCTTACTGTGCATGCCCTTAATCTTTTTACTCCACCCATTCCAAAATCACTGTGCCTTGAACTAGTCTGCACAGCGATTGTTGGGGCAGCAACACCTCCATGGCGGCTGTTGGGGTTGAAGTCATGGCCCCTGTGATGCCTAGGCAAGCCATCCTTTGGAGCTTGCCTAGTTTTTGTTTGGCACTGGCCTGTGTCACCTTAGGCCACCAGACCACCAGTGCTGCGTACGTTAACGATGGTCTGACCACCCTTGTGTACAGCCAGTGGGCCATACTAGGTCTTAGTTCTCACGTTTTTCCATATAGCCGCCTAGTGACAGCTAGGGTCATAACTGCCTTACGCAGTATTTTTTCAACGTGACCATTCCAGGCTAGCTTAGGGTCCAATACGACCCCAAGATATATAACCTCCCTGGCTATTGAGATGTTCCTACCGTATAGAGTGAGTTCTACGGCTCTCCCACTACCTCCTCCTCGTAAACAATATGTCAGTTGCTTTCTCGGGGCTCACCCCGAGCCCTTGACCAACCGTGCACCTTTCCACCACTTTCAGTGCTGTCTACATGCGCTCCCACACTGATTGTGTAACCTTTCCTCGGACAATGATGACAATGTCGTCCGCATAGCCCTGTACCTCATACGCCACTCCCGAGAGCGTCCCTAGCAGGCCGTCCATGACTAGGCACCAGATGCAAGGGATACAGAACGCTCCCCTGCAGACACCCCGCCAGCAGAGTCCCTCCCGCGAGTGAGGTGAACACCGTCCTGTCTCTGAGCATGGAACCGATCCACCTGCAGCAGGTCGCCTCTATTCCGCGCTCCCTGACAGCTGCCAGAAATGATCTGAATGAGGTGTTGCTGAAGGCCCCCTCTATGTCTAGGAAGGCCCTCAGCGCCACCTCCCTGTTCTCCAGCGTATTCTCCAGTTTCAGCACCAGTTGGTGCAGTGCTGTTTCTGTTGAGGCTCCTGCTCTGTATGCATATTGTCCGCAGTGTAGGGGATATGCGTCCAGTACACCGTCCCTAATGTGCCAGTCGAGCAGTTTTTCCATTGTTTTTAGCAAGAAGGACATGAGACTTATTGGCCTCAGGGACTTTGCCTGGTCTGTTGGACCTCCAGGTTTAGGAATGAATACAACCCTGGCCAGTCTCCATGCCCTCAGAATGTACCTCAGAGCCAGGCTGGCCCTCATAATGAGGGTAAGCGCCGGCGCCAGTATATCTATACTCTTTTGGAGGATGATGGGTATTATTCCATCAAATCCCAGGGATTTGTATGGCTTGAAGCTGTTAATGGCCCATCTAATTTTGCTCCAAGTAACCACCTCTTTAGCGACTGTCCAGTCTACTCTAGATGCCCGCCTATAAGGCGCCTCTATTTCTGAGTGTTTCCAGTCCGGAGGTGATTGGTTTATTATGTTACAGCCAAGGAAGTCCGTCTGGAGTAAAACTTCAATAGTTTCCTCCCTCGAGCTTGTAAAGCCTCCCGCGGATGTTCTAAGGGAGCTTATGTTGGGCTGAGTGCACTTGGGCAGGATCTTGTGTAGTCGAGGTCTTTCGGATGTGTTCTCCACTTCCTTGCAGTGCCTCCTCCACGAATCGTTCTTGGCGTCCCTCAGTCTTTTGTTATAGGTCGTTAGGGCATGTCTATATTCATCCCATGCTCCTGACTTTTTAGCTGCGTTAAAAAGCTTACGAACCTGCATCCTCCTTTGCCTGGTGCTCGTTAGCTTTATAGGCCGAGGTGGTTGCGTCTCGCACTTGGGCTGCCGCAATCTCGAGGTCTATTGAATTGTCTATGGTACTCTTAACCCCCCGCAGTTCCACTGCTAGGTCTGCCCTGTAGGCTTCCCAGTCCGCCTTGCGAGGGTCCCGGTACCATACCGTTTGTCTTTCGACTTTGGCGATTTCAAACCGGATGTATCTGTGGTCTGAGCTACTCACTTCCCCAGACACAGCCCAGTTCTTAACAAAGTCACCCAGAAACTGGGTGGAAACTGTTAGATCTGAAACTTTCTCACTTCGTGTTGTGAAGAAGGTTTATTACCTCTATTCAATATGTCTAAAATAAATTTCATAAAGAATTGTAAAAGTGACTCACCCCTAGAGTTTGTGTCTGAGCTTCCCCACAACTCATGGTGTGCATTCGCATCCATGCCGATGATGGTCTGCCATCCACCTGATCTGCCACCCACCATCAGTTGCTCCAATTCCTTGGGTGGAGGAGGGTCCGTGCTGTCCCCTGGCAGCTAGGCCGATCCGACAGTAATGTCCCTCGGCCCATCCGCTCCTCCACATCGGATTTTGATCGTTGCCAGGTCACTGGAACAGAAATTCATCAAAGGCAGAAACTCTCTCCCTTCCCTGACAAAAATGCAGGCCCTCTGGTTCTCGCTGGATCTGCTGTACATGAGCTTTCTAGCAGCTCCGCCGAGTCCCTTAATCTCCCTTTATAGGAGTATGGTTTCTGGATGAGGGCCACATCCGTGTTCCTCAGAGCCATCAGTAGTCCAGCCATGGCTACCCTACTGTGTTGGAGGTTGACCTGAAGGAACTTAGGTCCCATCAACCCCCGTTGCTTCCCCAGTGGGCGGAAGCTAACCCTTCCCAGGCCCCAGAATGCCTTGATGGAGGTTCCTTCAAGGGTTCTTTGACGCCTGGTCTATCGAGAAGACGAGAGTCTGTCCTTTCTCCTCTGTCTTCCTGCTTAGAACCGACCAGTGTTGTGTCCCCAGTTCAGGGTTCTGGATCTTCAGTCTACTGATCACCGTCTCCTGCGGAACGGTGCCAGGGATCCGTACTAGGACCTTGCGTCTGTTTGGGAGTTCCTTGGGCTCGACGGCTGTCAAGTCCGCCCCCTCCCAAATCTACCGGTGGCGGGCTCTCCCCGTCCTGAAGAGAGTCCACCGCAACTACCACTGCAGCCTGAAACAGGTCCGCCTTCCCCTGGTCTAGCGTGACCTCAGGATGGCATCTGTCAATCACCGCCATCCCGAGGCCCTCCGCAGCCTCCCTATACGAGACAGTCTGCGCCGGTGTTCCTGCCTTGGCTTTTTGGGACGCCTGTCTGTAGCAGGCGTGCTAGAGCCCGAGCGCGGCCTCTTGTGACTCGCACTTTCCTCTTGCGCCATTACAGGTGCCCTGGCCCTTTTGGGACGTCTGTCTGTAGTAGGCGTGCTAGAGCCCGAGCGCGGCCTCTTCTGACCTGCACTCCCTTCTTATGCCTTTACAGGTTTCTCGACCGTCCACGTCCCGGTCGCCATTTTCTGCGTCCTCCGGAGCATCTTTCTTTGCGCCCCGGAAAGACACTTGGACTGCCGGTGCAGTCCCTCTAACCCTACAGTAGGGTACTCACTGGTGGAGGGGCCCCCAGAGTCCGCAAACCTCGCCGCCCTCCGGTGGGACCCAGCCTCCAGCTTGGGTGTCGGGGACAAGTATGTGGCCGAAGCTATCCCCCGTATGTACGTCGGTCGTGAGACCTCCAGAGTCCGCGGACGCTTCCGCCTCCTGGCTTGTCTCCGTTTCAGGAATAGACTCAAGGGACGAGTCTGTAGCCGGAGCCACTCGAGCCTCATTGGTTTTGGTTTTTTTATATTTATGTTCTTCATGTTGTCCCACGAGAATGGGGGAATTACAGTCCACATCATCAGAATCTCCTGTGTGGTGCAAGGCGGGTTACTCTGAAGGGTTGCCCGGTACTTCAGAGATTCCGTTCACGACACCATCACCCGGGTGCCATCCATCCCTAGGCATGGGTCACGTGACACCCTGGATTGGGGGAGTTTTTTTTCGACCTCTACGTCTAAATCCGTCATGTTTAGTTATCAGCAGGGTCACCTCGTGCAGGATGCGACTCTTCACCGCGCATGATGGTCTTGGGGAAAGCTTCACCGAAAGCTCATGTTGTTTCCACTTCCTCAGCTTGCCCCCTGGAGTCCTTTGGCCCATGACTCCTCGACCCCATTTCGTTGTTTACTTCAGTTAGTTTGTATGTTCATTGACGTAACTGATAAGTGGTAAGTTTCTAATAACATCATCAACAGTTTCATGGGAAGGTGGAGGCAAGTCTACATATAGTTCTGCAAATACACATGTTCTTGCTAACATTCGTCAGCATTCTCTGTGAACTAGTAGCAGATTAATAAAATCCTAATTTGAGTACATCATATTGCTTTTTTGAGACCAAACTGAATATTTTTGCAGAGAAGTAAAGTTCACTTAGTTGTATTATTCAACTCAAAACCTAACTGTCAAACTGAGAATTTCGGTACTGTTCAAGTTTGCTATTTTCCATGACACTCTACAGCAATCATAATACATACCCATATTGCATATTTCGAAGCTGAATATCTCAAAAACCGTGCGATTTGGGTATAGGTAATGATTAACAAAATTCGAAAAATAGTAAAATATCTTGCTAATGGCATTATAATATACAATAATGAAAAAAATTATCCATAACAAAGAACTTCCAATTTGCATTAATTAATAAGATACAATGCGTAGAAAAGGACATACTTTTGTAATAAAAATAGCCTGATCTCGTGAAACACTCAGTATAAAGTAGCAAAACCGCATGTTCCATTTAAAATAAGCCAGTTAGTGTCCTCTTTCGGTATAACCGGAAGTTGCAGAATGTTCTAAATATTTTAGGTGGATTGGACATATTGATAAACCTCATACTATAAATTTTCAGAATCCAAATCAGTCTAGTTTCTCCAAAACGTCCAATAGGAACTCGTAAACAATCACCCTGTATAACCTTGTTATATTTCAATGCATGATCACAATTACAATTTGACACAACTCACAACAAATAAAATTATTTTAAAACTCTTGTTAGCGTTAGCAAACGTTTTAGTCTAGAGATAAAACAAAACCAGGTAGAAAAATTTGATAATTATACAAATACTACAAATGAGACTTATCTCTGTGTGTGTTCGACAGAGATAACCTCTTTTATTATTGTCGATCTCGCTTGTATCTCAGAAAATAGATGCACACGCAAAAGCACTGTCTGGTCACTTCCAGCTTAAGTTCATTTCAATGATTAAAGCAGACTTGTTATTTTGAATTTTAAACATAGAAAAGACACCATATGGCCGGATAGCTTTTGCAGGTCAGGCCAATTGGCTTTGTAAATAGAAGAAGAGGAAACAGCAAATAAACTGACATTTCCAGAAGATGTGGGCGGAGTTCGCTTACATTTGTATGTCATTCATGGTAACTTCTCATATTATTCTTTGGTGTGGATGTGTGCAATACATTTTAAAAATATTTTTGATATCCCAAAAACATAAAACGTATTAAAGCTGCATTTTTTTTTTTAATAAACAGTTTCGGGTATTATTTCTTTTTCAGTTTCTACAATCAAAATAAAAGTTCAATCTAGGTTTACCTCACTTAAAACTTATTGTTTTTGAAATATTATGGTTTTGTAAAAAATAAGCCACAGTTTGAGTTACAATTCTTAACAAGTACCCCCCTTTCTTTGGTATATAAAATTTAATAGACTCATAATGGAGGTTAGTGAATTCTCTTAGTTTCAGATTTATTGAGTTGTTTAGAAAGTTTCCTTGATATTTGGAACCTTTCTTAATGAGCCTTGAAATTTTTTGATGTAAAAGTAGATAAAATGTCAACTGACGTTCACCAAATCAAACTTTATACAAAGGTGTTAACCTGATAACGCAGAGTGAAATCAAATCTAATGATATCCCAGTTATCAGAACCAGTTAGGCGTTAGGCTGTAAAAGATAACACACCCAGGTCCAAGTATATTCATACATAAATACCCACATACAATTCGTTAAACAGTTTTTCTTAGTTTACTGTCCAAATCCATTATTTTTACAGTATTTGTTTAATAATGAAAACTATCATAAGCTCCTCTCAACCTGAAATTATATTTTAAAAAATCCGGACGCAGCAAGTGCGTTATGGTAGCGAATTTTCATTAATTGCTTCATTTTAATTAGTCACTTTGCCATTAACCTAGAAACTTTAATTTTGGTATATATAGTAAAGTATCAGTAACATGTCTACCAAATTTTATTAAAATAACTGTTATTTTTTGAGATACAACTTTTTATTCAGAAAAAAAAAATATATATATATATATATATATATATATAATAACTGCAGTCTGATTGCCCTGGCCAGCGAACTCGTCCAAGTCATTAACAAGAGAAACACGTATGAAGTTTCGATAAAATCTGTAAATATTTTTTAAAGTTATCAGTTGAGTATATATAAATATAAACATACAAACTTAAACGGATCTTAGTTTTGGGTTGTAGGGGTCCTAATTTGTGCTCATTTAAGCAATGTTTGTAACGGTGAGCGTTGCATCTCCATTTATTAATAAAATTAGCTAAAAACGCAACCACTCGGCTATGATTTTTCAGTAGCAGCATTAGTATATAGTATATATATATATATATATATATATATATATATATATATATATATATATATATATATATATATATATATATATATATATATATATATATATATATATATATATATATATATATATATATATATATATATATATAGATCATATCTAAAATAAAGCGCCTGCGAATTTAAATTTGAAGGTGATCATAACTCTGAATAATATTAAACATGTTTTAATTAAAATTGTATGCCTCAGAAATAACAATCAGATGGCATCTGGCAAGATCAAAAAATTTCCAAAATATCTCATAGGTACCTGAGATGTAATATGAAGAGAAGCGATGTTTTTTTTTTTTTTTTACTGGCGGACCAATATGTAACAAAACTATTATTTATTAAAACTAACTCTTATTTAACGAATGAAATTGATCTGAATTTCATCATGAATTCTGATCAAGTATACCACTAATATTAGACATACAGTGTCTGAAACAGTTTGTTTTCTTGCCGTTTCCCTATAATTAAAAATTAATTTCAATTCCTTTATTACATGTACTGCATATTATTATTTTTTAGTTATAATCATGTTTTTATTGATATATATTTGGGACTTGAGACATACTTTTCACCTCTGTATCTGTTAAAATGTTCGGGATGCGTTATGGTAGTGAATTTTCATTAAAATGTTTTTGATAGCAGGCATAAAATTTGGTTACCAGTGTGACCTATATAGTAGAAACAATTTGCCGTGTTTCATCAAAATAACTTTATTGTTTTAAAATGTATAAAAATTTCCGAAAGTAAACTTAAAGTGTTGCCGAAACACTCGTTTCTTGGTCAACCTTATAGGTTAATAGCAAATTGAGCTATTTAAATATGAAGCATTTGATCAAAATTCGCTACCCTAACGCACTTGCCGCGTCCATAATTTGTTTGTTTTTTTTACATGCATTATATTTCGATGGAAAATGCAAAAATGCAATAACATAAGGCGTTTGATTTAAAAAAAAAAAGAAAATTTGTATCACCAACGACTTATGGGCCAGCCTGTAATTGTAGAAATAATTTTTTAAGGTGTAGCTCAAGACATCCTATAATTAATCTATACATTTTTTTTCATGTCTTTTGTAATAACGGATATATTGAGCTTTGATTTTTTACGAAAATTCGACAAAAATTATATACCATTAAACGATAAACTCTATAGCTAAGGGTACTGCCAAGCATCAGAGAAATGGTCTATTTGAAATAAATTTTCTGGAAATATTTTAGTAAAATGAAGGACAATAACGGCTGAAACTAAGACTTCAGGGTTTGTAAAACATTCTTCTTGAGACATTTTCTTTCCATAGCCCGTATTAGATTCAAGTTTCTTGCCTAAATGTTGCCAATTTTGATGTTTCAAATCGCGACTTTGACGTTTTGAGGAAACCCCAATTTATTTTTCTTTAAATGCCTATAACTCTTTTGTCTTTTGACCAACAGAGCTAAATTTTGATAGGTAAATTACCTATAATGATATAAACCCGCGTACCAAATTTGGTTGCCCTTACTTTGTTAATTACGGAGATACAAATTTTTTTCGAAAGAAAACGAGATTTTCCTGGAAAACCTGGGCCGATTTTCCTGGTTAACGAATTTATCCAAGCCACTTGTAAAAGGAAGGTATTCACCAAATTTAATCAAATCGGCCCTTTATTTTTTGAGTTATCGGTGTGATACATATATATATATATATATATATATATATATATATATATATATATATATATATATATATATATATATATATATATATATATATATATATATTAATATATAAATTGTAACTGAGCCCGGGTATGTGTTCTGAGGGGCCTAATTAGCGCTTATTTGAAGACGTTTTTTCAAAATTCCAAAGTTGGGATCTCCTCATTAGTGATTTTTTTTTAAGAAAATTCACTAATAAATATAAGAGAAAAAAATGGATTCATTTTAATAACACCCATAACATCGCACATTTGCTAACATTGTGGTATAAAATTTTGTAACGATTGCGTTTCGCTACTGCTTTAAATATTTAAAATAAACCCGTAAGAGACTTAATTAATAGCCGACAATCCAATATCTGTAAGGCAATTCATGTTTTGATTTCAAAATTATTTTGATGAAAAGTCGCTAAATCTTCAAGTACCGTAAACCCCTTTACTGCATTTCTAATTTGTACGTTAAAATTCAATATATGTTTGCCATGAAAAATTGGGTCGCATTTTGCTGGAAGAATATTTCCAAGAAATAAATATCGTTGCGACTTTGTATTTTTTCGTATCGATGATGTCACCTAAAAACGACCGTTTGAGCCGCTGTACAGATATTCCCGGCAAAACCTTGAATTGTAGACACGGGGAGGCGAGACGTCAGGAAAAAAGGGTGAGATCTGAACGCACAGCACGCTGGCTCGAGAGGAGTCATAGCTGGCACGTTACCGAGTAAACACCTTTTAGTTGCGGTGGCTAAAAATTATCATAAAAGGGGGTGATAAAATCCTTTCCGTTATCTATACTAGCTAATAACAGCTGTCAGTGTTTGGCATAAAAACGCGAACTTAGTGACTCTTTGTTCCTGACCTGGTGCATTTCTTACGTTAATCAGAAATAGTTTTTTAGTATTAGCGATTTTTGAGTCAATTGGCGATAAATTTCACTTGAGCCAATTTACGTTTCAATTGCTGTAGAAAAGTTTCCGTCAAACTAATTCAGAATATCGACATAGGAGACAAAGTGTCTCACCCAGCATTGTGGCAACAAAATCCACCTACCTAATAATCATTAATGGGAGGTGCCACTCATTCTCTCCAGCCTTCCCTCTCTTATTGGAGTTGGTGAGCATGTGTCAGGCTCTGATAGTTGACCCCACTTGGAAAGCATCTTCAAACAGTCATCAGCTAACTCCAGATATCAGGACTTGGTGAGTCGATATAAGTAGACATCCGAACACTTTGCCCCCCCCCCTCTCTATTTTTCTGCGCATGCGCTAACAGATGACGTCACGACGGCGGGAGCCACCTGATAGGATCCAAGTTCCCGCCTGCCGCCATGTGAGCATGCGTTAACAGATGGCGGGTAACGGTAACCTGATAATTAGCCATGTGAGCATGCGTTGACAGATGGCGGAAGTCGGCTGTCGGATCAGCGAGTGCCAGATGGCGGGAGTCAGCTGTCATCTGCCCGCCAACGTCACATGTTCCAAGATGTCCGCTGCAGCAATCGGCCATCCGAGAATGTAAGGTTAAGCCACGCATGTGTTGATTTGAGGTTAAATCTGACATATAAGCAATCTGCTTTACGCTATTCGAGACAGGTTGCGAGTGACCTCGTTTCTTACCGGTAACCTACTTTCAGAGTGAAACCGCGACAAGTGAAGGGTATCAGGTTGCGAGTGACCTCGTTTCCTACCGGTGACCTACTTTCAGAGTTAAACCGTGACAAGCGAACGTTAGCGGTTGCGAGTGACCTCGTTTCTTACCGGTGGCCTACTTTCAGTGTTAAACCGCGACAAGTGGGCGTTTAAAAATAAACATCCCAACACCCAAGTGATCCTAAACATGTTGTATAATCCAAATTCAGTAAATCTCTTTAACAGAATAAAAACCGAAGTGAAATACGTTACGACGCATAGAAAGAACCTACAGATAGCAGATGTACCACAGGTGAAGTTTGTTCAGGATATTCTCGATTTACGGCATAATTTTTAATTGTATTCTAAAATAAAAACGCATTAATTTTAACAAAGACTTTTATTTTATACAAAGACATTCCAGCCTTTAAGTATGGTACGCTTACGTTCTACGATTCTTGCCAGTTGTTGGAATTCATTTATAGAATTCTCAGCATTAGATGGTTCATCGTTACGTTGGTGCTTTTGTCGTTGGCGACGCTTCATGGCGATGTTGGATTTAAAAGTTTCCACTTGTCGTGCAAATATTTCAGATTTTTGTCTATTTCACCCAACTTCTTCTTTAGTTTGTGGTTCTTTGACAGTTCGATATCTTTTAAAATTTGAGCTGTTATTGTCTTGGTTAAATTTCTTCAATTTCTGTTCAAATTCGGTTTTCAAATCTTCCAACTCTGGCTTGTGCACAACCTCTAGCAGTATGGCTATTAGTCTTTGTGTCACTTCATCTTTATTCTTCAGATACTCAGCTTTATGGTTCTGATAGTCGTCCACCTACACATCAACAAATGTTTTAGTTACTCCATCTGTGGAAGCAATAGGGTCGGCGACGTTGCACATCTAAATCACCACTTGCTGTTCTTGGGAAAGTCTCTCTTTCAATAATTTTAAACTTTACACGTTTATTGGGAGGGGAACGTCCGAACTTATCGATAGACATTTTTATACTAAGCAATGATAGGCATATATGACCTTATGTAGGTTTACTAGGCGGCGATAACACTAGCTTCCTTTAGTTCTTCCAAGATTGACTGAATTTCGTTGTTATGAGCATTATTACCAGCAACAACTTTGGAAGCCACTAAAAGTCTAAGTCTATCAACCAACTCGTTTATGTCATCCCAATACACATATGCTATTGCTTTGTTATTTTGTATCATATAGTTGTGAGTGCTGAAGCTACTGCTGCAGCTCCTGATGATGCTGCTGCTGTTACCACTGCTCTCATCACTCTGAGCTTTAGATTCAGTCTTTTGTTTTTTGTTAAGATGTGTGATGTGGTCGTTGTCGTTGTGGTCGTCGTCATAGGCGTAACCAAAACCTTGAGGAGTTGAGGATCTTCGCCCTCGTGGGTTTATAACTGGTTTTATTAGAGTCAGATACTTTTCCGAGGAACAACCCTTGGTTCGTGCGTTGGGATCGTAGTTCATGTTATGAACACTAGTTGCTTCTAGAATATCTCTATAGTGTTGAGGGTCGTCATAAGTATACTCCCTAGGTGTTTTCATAAATCTCAATTCTAGCAGACCTTGTGTTTGTGGATATCTCCTTTGACCCAGTCGAATGTCATCATCAGTAAAGTCTAAGTGTTTGTTGCCAACACTCCAGCTACCAGTATCTTTAGCGTAGCGAGCACCATACGTTTGATCAATGGTAGCAAGTCTCGGTGGTTCAGTAAAATACTTGTCTATATAATATCGAACTCGTTCAGGATATTGCTCCAAAAATTCGTGATATGCTGGGTTGGTGGTGACAGTTTGTAGATCTGCCTCAAGCTCTTCAAATGTTAGGATATCGTCATCGGAACTTGTCTCCACCCCTGGTTCGGCTTCAAAAACTTCATGGTCTTTAAGGAACTCAACTTTTGGTTTCGTTTCTGGTATATCAACTTCTTCTTTGATTTGTTCAGCCCCTGGTGGCAGCTGCTGCTGCTGCAGTGCTGATGTATTTCTAGATATTTCACTTAGCGGTTCAACAATTGGTTTATATAAATGTTGCAGAGCATCATCATTCTCAGCTCTGTTAAGCTTAAGCATTAAATGTTTTTTTCGAATATTTTCAGCAAGCTGTGTGGTGGTTTAAGGTATACTGACACCACCATGGTGCATGTCTTCTTCTTATTTATCACGATGTCTCTCTGTCATGTTAGACAGCTGTGTTAGACAGCTGTATTAGACAGCTGTGTTGGACAGCTGTCTAGAGCATCATCATTCTCAGCTCTGTTAAGTTTAAGCATTAAATGTTTTTTTCGAATATTTTCAGCAAGTTGTAAAATCATTTTCTTAACTTTTCGCTCTTGCTTACCCATCACCTCCATCGTGCTAAAGTTAGTTGGTGCTACCTGTTGGTCTAATCACTTGTTAAAGCGATACAAGCTGTGTGGTGGTTTAAGGTACACTGACTCCGCCATGGTGCATGTCTTCTTCTTATTTATCACGATGTCTGTCTATCATCAGTTGCAATTTCATTTTATCATTGGGAAAGACATGTTTTGCCTTTAAAAACATATTGGTTACGGTAATTTTTGCTCGTGCCATACCTGTGCTGTAATAACCGTTGGAATCATTTCGAGCTTTTGTAAATCGGAAAGTATCTTTGCCACAGAGAACTCCTTTGAAATGATGGAAGAAACTGAAGAGGAACCAAATAGGTATGAGCATGTGAAACTTGCTATCGTTTAAGGTGATGTGCTCTGATGACACATTCAGTCCGGCATTGCTAAGAGATTTGGCTTCGTTCTTACTGAAGGATAGCAGAGTTTTGATGGTTGTTGTAGTGTATGGGTCGCGTACTCGTTCCACCTCCTTGTTATTTAACTCATAGGTCATCGATTCAAACAGAGCATCTCCTCCATTATTTGACAGATAACACTCACCATTGGCATTTTGTACTGCTAAAGGTTCCAGAGCACCTTCGATTATTAGAGCTGACTCGGCCAGACATAGGAACGCATCTTGCTGATTGATGGTTATTTCAATTTCATCGCTGTTACCAAACCAGTTGGTGAATAGTAAGAGCGCAGTTCTTCGCGATTGATGGCATCATCAAACACGGGGTCTTTGAATATTTCTAGTTTTGACGACATGATAGCCCAGGCTTTTCAGGAACTCAATATTATCGGGACGAAGTGTTCCCTTTGAACTGTCTACCTCAACTGAAGTTATTTTGGTGGGTGCACTTGCTTTTATATCTTTAAAGACCAACATTCTAAGCAACCTTTATAAGTTTCAAGCGAACAGACACCTCTTCACCTTGAAAGTTGACAAGAAGTGAATCTTGATCGACGATGTCGGTGCTTATATTGGAAATCTCTTGCTTGTTCACCGGCAGGTAAATTAAATTTTTAGGTTATATGTCGATTGCGTAGCCAGAATCAACCATCGGAGCAAACTCATACAGCGTATGTGAGGGTTGTTCGTTATAATAGGAACCAGACACAATATTAGTTTCGATGCGAATCTGTCTAACATCCACTATTTCAACAGGTAAATCAGATTCATAAAAGATGTCCGGTTGAAGAACCTGTTTTGAAAAGCCCAACATTCGCCCAATCGAACCATCAAATTCAAAACTGACATTTGTATAACACTTTAGTTTACATTTGATGGTATTTGGATTAGGTGTCAGAATCAGAGCCTGCTGCTTTTGTTTGTATGTTGCTGTAGCACCAACAAGCTCATTTTGAGGTAACTCTTCCAAGTGTGTTATTTCATATGCACCAGTGGGTATCGTGATGGTCTGCCAACCAGTTCCTTCTTTTACATGAAATTTGTTTTTACCTTTATAGATGTGGGGTATGTTGTTGTATGTGTGAAAGCCTATCAAAGCAACAGCATAACTACCATCCAAAGCAATTGGTGGATGGTAGTCTGACGACAGATGGGAGCTGCGATCTTTCAACACGAAGGTGTGCGCCATGACTGATACACAAAGGCTACTGTTTGAGTCTTTTATTGCAAAAATTGTAAACACAAGTGACCACAATTAAAAGTATTATATGTTTGATACACATCATGATTATACAAGATGGAATAGTCTTTAAAGTAACGTTGCAGCTCCACAGGAGGCTTCAAGTTTCCATACGAGTCAAAGTACTCGACGATACCGCCACGTTTTCTCACAGCAACCCAATGACTGCCTGATTCCGCGTGTGTTTGCAAATTCATAATGAACAATTCGTTTTTACGTGGTCCATTGTGAGCATGTATACACCTCTAAAATACGGGATTTTCATTTTACCAGCAAACTTGACAATATCTACATTTGTCAGAGGTCTTGCTGGTAAACACTTTAGTTTTTTGGCTTTTGCAGATACAACCCATAACCGGAGCGTTGTTTCTTGAGATACAGGCCTTTGCCCAGTCTCTTGCATTTTGGCTTAAATTTCAAATCACTGCCTCTCCTGCCCATAGCGATGGCTTCCATTGTTTTGTTGTGACGTTCTTCTTCATCCAGTTTCTATTTCGCAGACTTGGCATCGTTCACGGATTTAGCAATACCAGCAGCACCGCCACCCAGAGCGCCTAGTGCTGACAGACCACCAAATATCAGAGGCAACAGCGGAAGAAAGCCTCCCCTTTTAGGTATTGGAATAACTCGAGGTTTCTGCACCCTACTACGCCCTTCAATGTTTCTAACGATTGCATGAGCTATATCAAACACAGCGTTCTCTGTTGGAATAAGGTTTCTATCTTTTATAACTTCCCCAATCAGACTTATTATGTTTTTAAAAGAAACTTTCTTCTTTGGCTTCGAGCTGATTACATCAAGACCCGCACCAAGTTTTCTGTTAACTTTCATGGTGTTTGTAACGCTCCAAATTTTCAGCAAAACTTGCGACCTTCTTTGTTAATAACGACCTTCACTCTGTGACACCAACGATCATACTGACTGTGCGTCTCACTTGCATCTATATTTATATACAGACACACACCAACATATATAGTTTAGTTCAAGTCAAGATGCGTACCATCAAACACACTTCTGCCTTACCCATTACAAATATAGACGATGCTGTTACAGATACAGCAGAACAACTGAGGCATGGTCCTCTCTTTCCAAACACCGTTCGATGTATCATATGTGGTCCTAGTGGATGTGGTAAAACAAATGTCATGTTGAGTTTATTGTTTGAAATCAACGGTTTAAAGTTTGATAACGTGTATGTGTATTCAAAGTCGTATCAACCGAAATACAAGATGTTAAGGGAGGTGTTGGATGCAGCAAAAGGTGTTGGTTACTATCCGTTTAGTGAAAACGATGTGTTTATCTTTGACGATGTGGCGTGTGACAAACAAGATAAAATAAGAGCATACTTTAGTATGGGAAGACACAAGAATATTGATTCATTCTATCTCTGTCAAACATATACTCGAATACCCAAACATCTGGTACGTGACAACGCAAATGTTGTTGTGTTATTCAAGCAAGATTAAACCAATTTAAAACATGTGTACGATGATCATGTGACCACTGATATGGACTTTAAACAATTTAAAAATATATGCTGCCAGTGCTGGAAAGACAATAAGTATGGTGTGTTGGTGATTGTGAAAGAAAACGATGTTCACAAAGGCAGATATAGAAAAGGATTCGATAGATATATATTAATCTAACTGGTTGCAACCAATGATAGACAGGACAGACAGCTGTCTAACAGTTGTCATACAGCTGTCTAACACAGCTGTCTAATACAGCTGTCTAATAAAGCTGTATAAAACAGCTGTCTAATACAGCTGTCTAACATAGCTGTCTAACACAGCTGCCTAGCTCTCTAATATAGCTGTCTAACACAGCTGTATAAAACCGCTGTCTAATGCAGCTGTCTAATGCAGCTGTCTAACACAACTGTCTAATACAACTGTCTAAGACAGCTGTCATACAGCTGTCTAACATGACAGGCAGACATCGTGATAAATAAGAAGGCATGCACCATGGCGGAGTCAGTATACCTTAAACCACCACTTTATTTTACAAGTATTTTACTGAACCACCGAGACTTGCTACCATTGATCAAACGTATGGTGCTCGCTACGCTAAAGATACTGGTAGCTGGAGTGTTGGCAACAAACACTTAGACTTTACTGATGATGACATTCTACTGGGTCAAAGGAGATATCCACAAACACAAGGTCTGCTAGAATTGAGATTTATGAAAACACCTAGGGGGTATACTTATGACGACCCTCAACACTATAGAGATATTCTAGAAGCAACTAGTGTTCATAACATGAACTACGATCCCAACGCACGAACCAAGGGTTGTTCCTCGGAAAAGTATCTGACTCTAATAAAACCAGTTATAAACCCACGAGGGCGAAGATCCTCAACTCCTCAAGGTTTTGGTTACGCCTATGACGACGACCACAACGACAACGACCACATCTTAACAAAAAACAAAAGACTGAATCTAAAGCTCAGAGTGATGAGAGCAGTGGTAACAGCAGCAGCATCATCAGGAGCTGCAGCAGTAGCTTCAGCACTCACAACTATATGATACAAAATAACAAAGCAATAGCATATGTGTATTGGGATGACATACACGAGTTGGTTGATAGACTTAGACTTTTAGTGGCTTCCCAAGTTGTTGCTGGTAATAATGCTCATAACAACGAAATTCAGTCAATCTTGAAAGAACTAAAGGAAGCTAGTGTTATCGCCGCCTAGTAATCCTACATAAGGTCATATATGCCTATCATTGCTTAGTATAAAAATGTCTATCGATAAGTTCGGACGTTCCCCTCCCAATAAACGTGTAAAGTTTAAAATTATTGAAAGAGAGACTTCCCCAAGAACAGCAAGTGGTGATTTAGATGTGCAACGTCGCCGACCCTATTGCTTCCACAGATGGAGTAACTAAAACATATGTTGTTGTGGTTTGGCCCCACGACTATCAGAACCATAAATCTGAGTATCTGAAGAATAAAGATGAAGTGACACAAAGACTAATAGCCATACTGCTAGAGGTTGTGCACAAGCCAGAGTTGGAAGATTTGAAAAACGAATTTGAACAGAAATTGAAGAAATTTAACCAAGACCATAACAGCTCAAATTTTAAAAGATATCGATCTGTCAAAGAACCTCAAACTAAAGAAGAAGTTGGGTGAAATAGACAAAAATCTGAGAGATTTGCACGACAAGTGGATACTTTTAAATCCAACATCGCCATGAAGCGTCGCCGACGACAAAAGCACCAACGTAACGATGAACCATCTAATGCTGAGAATTCTATAAATGAATTCCAACAACTGGCAAGAATCGTAGAACGTAAGCGTACCATACTTAAAGGCTGGAATGTCTTTGTATAAAATAAAAGTCTTTGTTAAAATTAATGTGTTTTTATTTTAGAATACAATTAAAAATTATGCCGTAAATCGAGAATATCCTGAACAAACTTCACCTGTGGTACATCTGCTATCTGTAGGTTCTTTCTATGCGCCGTAACGTATTTCACTTCGGTCTTTATTCTGTTAAAGAGATTTACTGAATTTGGATTATACAACTTGTTTAGGATCACTTGGGTGTTGGGATGTTTATTTTTAAACGCCCACTAGTAGATAGTGGGACACCTGGGACCATCCCCTCCACTTTTTTTCTGCGCATGCGCGCGTCATGCGCATGCGCTGACCTGTGACAGTTGACAGCTGACCTGTCAGTTTTGACAGGTGTCAATGTCACCTGACCTGACAGCTGTCAACGTCAGTTGTCACCTGACCTGTCAATGTTGACAGATGTCAAATGTCAGCTAACCTGTCATATGTCACATCTGTCACAAGCATTCCAAGATGGCTGACCTGTAATAGACAGCTGCAACCCCTGGTTCTCTATGGAACTTACCTGAGATGACGTCACAAGCGTTCCAAGATGTCTGACCTGTGTCCCATAGATATCTACAAGTCAGGTTAGGTATTAACTGTCTTATGTCTGACCTGTGATGACGTCACAAGCGTTCCAAGATGTCTGACCTGTGTGTCCATAGATATCTACAAGTCAGGTCTCCATGTGTGTGTGTTTGTCGAATACCAGCTGTCTGATTGTTTATTGAGGTTATGTTCACACACACGTGTTGATTACCAGTCATCTGTTTGTTTATTAAGGTTATGTATGTATTTGTTTATTAAGGTTATGTATGTATTTGTTTATTAAGGTTATGTTCGCACACGTGTTGATTACCAATCATCTGATTGTTTATTAAGGTTATGTTTGTATTTGTTTATTAAGGACAGCTGTCTGTTGTTTATTGTGTTGTTAAGGTGTATTGAAGTTTGTTAGGGTATTTCGTTTTTGGCGGGAAATTTGAATTTGTTTGAAAATTTGTGTCTGTTGTGTCCAGAGATCTGACTCATCGAGCTAGAGAATATTCTATTTGTAAAGTTGTAGAGTGGGAGAATATTCCCTAGCTCAAGGGGAGACATCTGTTGGACACAGTCATTCGGTTTAGCACACACACATACATATATGAGGAAGATATATTGAGCGGGTAATTTGAAATTTAATTTTAATTTGAAATATGATTTTTGAAAGAAAAGCATTCGCCTGAAATTAGATTTGAATTAGATTCGAACCCCGACCATACAGCTTACTAAGATGCAAACGTCCCTAAACCGATTATGCTAGCCAGACACACGGTGAAAGTTTGTTCGCAGTGGTATATATAAAACAAAACCTGTTACATAAAACGAGTTTATCAGGCTGATGAGTGTGTTTGTGTGAGCGGGTATCTCTATTACATTCCAATTGTAACCTAATAGGTACGGTAATTTTTTAAAAACAATTGTGTATTTATATTTTATAGTAAAAGATATTTTATAGTAAAAGATATTTAAAGACGTTCCAATTTACATATCTAATATAAAATTCTAAAAACAAAAACGTTTGAAGCAAACTATCAAAACGTATTTACATCTAGATATGTTAATGAATTTGTTTAATGGGGTAATAAAACTGGAGACCTGGTTTTATGGAGGTTTGTTTATGTTAGTGTTTTATATCACAGTGAATCTGTATAGGGAGTGATCAAAAAACACAAGTAACAAAACTCAATTTAAAACAAGAAAACTAAACTTTGATATACGAGGATTGTTTGATAAGTATTGTTTGTATGCAAACATAAATAATATAATAGTATACTTACATACAGCAAGAGACGTCATACATGTTTCACGGCTTAACACACACTGACGTCTGTTGAGGTCTTGAATGGGGGTCGTTATAGAAATAACACAGTTGTTTAATGACATCCACTTGAACCAAACAAAACATATAGACGCTGTTGTTGATTGTTAACACACACACACACACACACACACACACACACACACACACACACACACACACACACACACACACACACACACACACACACACACACACACACACACACACAAGCACTCTATGACTAGAGAGTTATAGAGGTACAACGGTCGTCGTACACAAGCCAGTCTTGTGTTTGCTTCCGCAAAAACAAGAAACATTTAGTTCCATACTATGGCGTTCTCAATTGTTGGAGAGTCGACAACAAGAAACAGTCGTTTTAATATTATACAGAACACGGTGCGTTTCAAGTTGAATCCACTCAATAGCAGTGGCGTCAATAATCCTGAACAATGGCTTAAGAACGGTATGCAGGAAATTTATAACCGAGTTATTAGAGACTTGAACACCGACACCAAAGTAAGCTTTACATTCTCCGGCTTGGATAGAGACTATCATGTGCCGTTTAAGAAGCTGTCGCTGCTGACGTTTGAAGAAGTGTGGTCTGAGCTGTACAAGATGTATCAGAGCAATAAGGGGGCCATTGAAGGTGATGCCTTTACTATAACAGCTACAAGTCTAGGATCATCACAGCACCAGCAAGCAACCACTTCACAAGGTTCTGGTTTGTCGACGCAGCAGCAGCAGCAGCACCAACAGCAGTTTAATGAAATCAATCTACAAGAGAGTAAAGAAGAACACACAGCCGCGAGACCAACAACAACAACACAACCACCAACACAGGATGACAAGCAAGAACTGAATGATGATGGTCTCCGTTGCTGTGTCATTTGTTTTAAACGCTGTCCACCAACAGAGAGAAGCTGTTGTGACAAATGTTTCATTAAAAATGGTCAAAACTTAGGAAAATGGCTACCATAGGATCCTGGACACTCCATTTAAATACATGTAAATTTTGTAGTCTACTATGGACAGTCAAGTCTACCTCTGGACATTTAAGTCAACCCTGGACATAATTATAACGGTGTTTAAATGCAAATAGATTGAATTATTTTGCGGGGAGTCAGGTATGGACAAGGTGTTATTAATAATAAAAACAGTGGTAAAATATAAAAATATAATATATTTACTCAAGTGTACACTACAGCAAGTTAACTAATTTGAAAATTGTCTGTCTTTACAGTAAAATGAGATCTGTCAGTTGGTGTTTGTGACCTTGGAATGTAATCTGGGTGTTATTTCCGTAGGATGACATCATCCCAGCATTCGTGTTTGAGCTTGTCTAGAATACAGCTGTTGGCAGTTGTCATATCTGGTAGGATGACATCATCATCATTATACGTGTTTGAGCTTGTCGACAGCTCTCGTTTCCGGTTAGTGACCTAGTTTTCCGAGATAGTCCGTTACAGATGAACGTTATTTCATTTCCTGTGGTTGACTTAGTTTTTTTCTTTTAGAGTTCGCTAGATGAACGTTGTACTGTTAGACAGCTGTGTGACAGCTGTTAGACAGCTGTCTGTCCTGCTAGACAGCTGTCTGTCTTGGTTGGTTGACTGGTCGTTTGTCTGATCCGATGTTTTGTCGGATCCGAACAGCACCGATGTTTGACGACAGTATGCGATCATTAAAGATGCACCATATAATGGAATAGTCTAGGTGTACACGGCTAGTATTCTCTGGACATTCATTCTGTTCACATCGTTCTTACAAGATGGCTTCCATATCAAAAGCTGATTATCTAAGTTTACTAAATGTTAATGACATTAAGGCGATTTCACCACAAGAGATGGCCAAAGATTACGAAGAGTGTGTTACGCAGTGGTTTCATCTTCTGTTAAATGAAGAAGATTTTAATTTGTTAGTTTGTGTACCAAATATTAAGTGGTATTCAATTTGTCGATGTCATCTAGAAGCAGATGATGGAAGTGTGGCGCATGAGCATATGCACGCTTTGATACATTTTACAAATGGGTCTACGGTTCAGGGATTTAAAAAGAAGCTTCAACGTGTAGGGCGACGTTTGCATCCTAAAACAACTTTCAAGAAAATAATCTGTCTAGATCATGCTGTTGGAGTATTAAGGTATATTGCTTGTGCAGATGGGCAGAAACCTCTTCAAAGAGATGGCGATGGTCTTCGTGGAACGCCGCATTCGCACTATTCTAGGCGAGTGTACTGTGATTCTTGGCTGCATGGCAGAGGAAAAATGTGTGCTTCTGTAAGAGACGGAATATCATGTTTAGCATCAAAAGGAGTTAAAAACGTATTGGTTTACGCATCAGTGAACGAGTTGCACAATAAAGAGACTTGCCAGTGCACCAGAGGAGCTTCGGGTATTCGTAGAAGACAGGAAGCTAATGAAAAGAGAAGACTGTTTTACCAAACAGAAAAGGGGATTGCAATCAGAAAGGCGTACAGAGAAAAACAAGTTCAAAAGAAACAGCTGATCAAACAGTTAATGGAGCTGGGTCTAAATAAAAAAGCAGAATTGCAAAGAGAGACAATTTTCAAATTAGTTAACTTGCTGTAGTGTACACTTGAGTAAATATATTATATTTTTATATTTTACCACTGTTTTTATTATTAATAACACCTTGTCCATACCTGACTCCCCGCAAAATAATTCAATCTATTTGCATTTAAACACCGTTATAATTATGTCCAGGGTTGACTTAAATGTCCAGAGGTAGACTTGACTGTCCATAGTAGACTACAAAATTTACATGTATTTAAATGGAGTGTCCAGGATCCTATGTGATCAAACATATGGTGTTACTTATGATAAAGCCACCAATACTTGGATGCTTGGCAATAAACCTATTACATTTGTTGTTACTGACGTAGATTTTAGAAATAGAGAAAGCTTTCAAATTGTTGTTGGTGACAGAAGATATTACGGCACTCAACACCTATTGGAATTGATATTTTTGAGAAAACCAGGTATGAGTGCTATGAAAAATAAGAACGCTTTACGTGACTATGCAGACATTATGGCTGCTACAAGTCTTCACAGAAAAGAGAACAATCCTAAAGAAGACGTTCTGCGCAACACCTCTACCAAATATCAAAATGTAATAAAACCAATTTTAGAGAAACAAGAAGGTGCTAGAGTGCGCTCTTCCTCAGTAACTTTAGGTCATGGTATGCCATACATGCTACATACTAAGCAACAGAAAGAATACGTATACTGGGACGATGTAAACGAACTGGTTGACAGACTTCGTCTTCTCGTGGCTTCCCAAGTTGCAGGTAATAATGCTCATAACAATGAGATACAGTCAATCTTGGAGGAACTGAAGGAGGCTCGCATCATATAAAGCGTTAACACACGCCAACCATCAGTTTCAACATGTCTATCGACAAGTTTGGTCGTACTCCTGCAAACTTCAACAGCAACAGCTCTCTACACAACCGCGTGGTTCAACGAGAGATTTTCCCTAGAACTGCAAGTGGTGACTTTGACGTACAAAACCATAGATTGTGTAACGTAGCCCATCCTATCGATTCAACAGATGGCGTAACTAAATCATTTGTTGATGCCTGGATGGGCGACTATCAGAAACATAAAGCCGAGTATCTGAAGAATAAAGATGAAGTGACACAGAAACTAGTGGCCATTGTGTTAGAAGCCGTGCATAAGCCGGAGTTGAACGATTTGAAGCACGAATTGGAACAGAAATTGAAAGCTTTAACCAAGACCATATCAGCTCAAGTTTTAAAAGATATCGATCTGTCAACGACCCCAAAGCTAAAGAAGAAGTTGGGTGAAATAGACAAAAATCTAAAAGATTTGCATGACAAGTGGATACTTTTAAATCCAACATCACCATGAAGCGTCGCCGGCAACAACAACAAACACGTAACGATGAACCATCTGATGCTAAGAAACAAATTATAAACGAGCTGTACAAGCCTGCTAGAATCAAGTTTAAACGTAGACAGACCATAATTAGAGGTTTGAATGACTTGTGGCAAATTGATTTGGCCGAGTTTACAGACTATCAGCGTGAAAACTCCGGTTACAAGTACATTCTGGTGGTGATTAATTGTTTTTCAAAGTATGTATGGACACGTCCGCTTAAATCTAAAAACGCCGAAGAGGTGACTAAAGCCATGGCCGATATTTTAGCTAACAGCACAGCACCATCTCACATTCAGTCTGATCTAGGCAAGGAGTTCTACAACGCTAAATTTAAGGCCCTAATGACCAAACACGGCATCAATCATTACAGTACCTATAGTGTTAAGAAGGCGGCAATGGTGGAACGAGTCATACGTACGTTGAAAGAGAAGTTATATAAAAACTTTCACTTGTCTGGTTCTTACAAGTGGCTACATATCCTACCCATTGTCACAGCTACATATAACGCAACCATTCATCGTACCACAGGTGTAAAACCTTTGGATGTCACTAGGAAAAACGAGGCAGCTATTCGTAAGCAAATCTATTCCAACACCGTACCGGTGTCTGTACAAACTAAATTTAAAGTGGGCGATGTTGTACGTATAAGCAAGGCAAAAACATTATTTGAAAAAGGTTATACACCACGTTGGTCCACAGAATTGTTTAAGGTGGCCACGGTACACCCCACTATCCCAGTGACGTATTTACTAGAAGACATGCAAGGTAAACCAATCAGCGGAGGGTTTTATGAGCAAGAACTACAAAAGACTTTATCTTCTGACCTGTATTTAATCGAACGAGTGTTGAGAAAAAAAGGCCCAAAGTCTTACGTGAAATGGCTTGGTTTTGATCGTACCCATAATTCCTGGGTCAACACCAAAGACATTAAATAACTTGTATTATGTTATGAATAAAGTAAACATATTAAAAGTATATTTTTATTTCAAATCCTTCTTTATGCATTCACGCCAACAGAATGGTTGTCAGAAAATACAGCTAATAAAACACAGAGATTTTTACACATATATTTTTATTATCAGCTAGTGTTATAGGTAAATCTGTTACACGTTAGCATATCTTTCAGTACAAGTTGATATTTAGTAATAAATTCACACACTATACACAGATTCTCAGAGTATTTTAAGCGGGCAATGAAGAAGGCACAAGGTATGACTGCCCTGTCTCTGAACTTGGACAGTTCCGATCTAATGTCAGCCATAAACATGTTTAGGTCAAAGAAACTCCTAAAACGTAATTCCAATAATAAGTCTTTGACCACAGAGCCAACATCTTCTAGTATTTTCAATGATTCCAAGCTTAGGTTGAAATTAGTGACATATTCATCACTGCACAGCCTAAACTTAAAAAACACTGATTTTCGTTGTGTTTGAACCAAGTATTTAGTAAGTGTATACGAATCGGTGTTTTTGTCTGTACCTTGTGATTGATTTTCCAGGTTGTAAATTATGGTCGGTAACACGTTTAAAAATTCTTCAAATGTCCACATGTCGAAAAACACAGGTATATTACAATTTTTCTGTGAAACCTTAACCAGAGGCATAAAGTTAAGCAGGGGGTCACCTCCGATTGTGAGTATTTTCTCACCGTTTGGCAACAGCGTAAACGTTGTCTGACCAACGAGCTCACAGTCTTGTGTTTTTAGTTTTTTCTCCATACTTTTCTGATTGATCTGCACCAACTTCTCATTGAATAGCTCATCGTGTGTAGGCTGATATTCGACTGTTTGTATGTTTGTAGGATCTGCAGCATTCATACTAATATCAGAGAGATTATTCTGTTCACTTGTGTCTGTTGTTGTTGGATAGCTTGTGTACAGTTCACCTATGATATTATCCCACGTCTTAGGTTCTTCTTTTGTTATAATACTTTCAACTGCGTTAGCCAGCAAGACATCTTGTAACACTTTAAGCTTTTTACCACCACCAGCACCTCTACCTGTATTTTCTGTGTTGAGAGATTTTCGTTTTCGCGTATTCTGCACCATATTAGTTTTTTTTTTTTTAGTTACACCTTGTTCAACGTACACCAACAAAACTAGCTTCTAGACAAGCTCAAACACAACTGATGGCTGGATGCCACCTAACAGAACTAACCCCTAGATCATAACTGTACAGATAACGTCAAACAGGTTTATGGATGATGTCATCCAACAGATATAACACAAGGTCATCAACTGACACGTTATTTACCCCTAAGAGGGCCTCTCTCTTGCGTATATTAAACAGATACACAGACAAGCTCAAACACGAATAATGGTATGATGTCATTCTACAGGATATGAGTCATAACCATGTTGTTTGTTCAGGATATTATTGCTTTAAGACATACTTTTTACTCGTTTACAGACCTAGGATCGACGTCAGCTCTCTTTAGACATATTTGTTTGTGTCTATAATTGGACGTTCTCAACATTTGTTTATTACAGTGTGAACATGTAACCTTCCTCCTGTCGTACGTGTATTGCCATTTTACAAAATTTTCATAACTTTCCCACGAGTGTGCGTTGTATGGTAGCCATTTTCCTAAGTTTTGACCATTTTTAATGAAACATTTGTCACAACAGCTTCTCTCTGTTGGTGGACAGCGTTTAAAACAAATGACACAGCAACGGAGACCATCATCATTCAGTTCTTGCTTGTCATCCTGTGTTGGTGGTTGTGTTGTTGTTGTTGGTCTCGCGGCTGTGTGTTCTTCTTTACTCTCTTGTAGATTGATTTCATTAAACTGCTGTTGGTGCTGCTGCTGCTGCTGCTGCTGCGTCGACAAACCAGAACCTTGTGAAGTGGTTGCTTGCTGGTGCTGTGATGATCCTAGACTTGTAGCTGTTATAGTAAAGGCATCACCTTCAATGGCCCCCTTATTGCTCTGATACATCTTGTACAGCTCAGACCACACTTCTTCAAACGTCAGCAGCGACAGCTTCTTAAACGGCACATGATAGTCTCTATCCAAGCCGGAGAATGTAAAGCTTACTTTGGTGTCGGTGTTCAAGTCTCTAATAACTCGGTTATAAATTTCCTGCATACCGTTCTTAAGCCATTGTTCAGGATTATTGACGCCACTGCTATTGAGTGGATTCAACTTGAAACGCACCGTGTTCTGTATAATATTAAAACGACTGTTTCTTGTTGTCGACTCTCCAACAATTGAGAACGCCATAGTATGGAACTAAATGTTTCTTGTTTTTGCGGAAGCAAACACAAGACTGGCTTGTGTACGACGACCGTTGTACCTCTATAACTCTCTAGTCATAGAGTGCTTGTGTGTGTGTGTGTGTGTGTGTGTGTGTGTGTGTTAACAATCAACAACAGCGTCTATATGTTTTGTTTGGTTCAAGTGGATGTCATTAAACAACTGTGTTATTTCTATAACGACCCCCATTCAAGACCTCAACAGACGTCAGTGTGTGTTAAGCCGTGAAACATGTATGACGTCTCTTGCTGTATGTAAGTATACTATTATATTATTTATGTTTGCATACAAACAATACTTATCAAACAATCCTCGTATATCAAAGTTTAGTTTTCTTGTTTTAAATTGAGTTTTGTTACTTGTGTTTTTTTGATCACTCCCTATATAAATTCAGATTCACTGTGATATAAAACACTAACATAAACAAACCTCCATAAAACCAGGTCTCCAGTTTTATTACCCCATTAAACAAATTCATTAACATATCTAGATGTAAATACGTTTTGATAGTTTGCTTCAAACGTTTTTGTTTTTAGAATTTTATATTAGATATGTAAATTGGAACGTCTTTAAATATCTTTTACTATAAAATATCTTTTACTATAAAATATAAATACACAATTGTTTTTAAAAAATTACCGTACCTATTAGGTTACAATTGGAATGTAATAGAGATACCCGCTCACACAAACACACTCATCAGCCTGATAAACTCGTTTTATGTAACAGGTTTTGTTTTATATATACCACTGCGAACAAACTTTCACCGTGTGTCTGGCTAGCATAATCGGTTTAGGGACGTTTGCATATCTTAGTAAGCTGTATGGTTGGGGTTCGAATCTAATTCAAATCTAATTTCAGGCGAATGCTTTTCTTTCAAAAATCATATTTCAAATTAAAATCAAATTTCAAATTACCCGCTCAATATCTTCCTAATATATGTAAGTGTGTGTGTGTGTGTGTGACTAAACCGAATGACTGTGTCCAACAGATGTCTCCCCTCGAGCTAGGGAATATTCTCCCACTCTACAACTTTACACATAGAATATTCTCTAGCTCGATGAGTCAGATCTCTGGACACAACAGACACAAATTTTCAAACAAATTCAAATTTCCCGCCAAAAACGAAATACCCTAACAAACTTCAATACACCTTAACAACACAATAAACAACAGACAGCTATCCTTAATAAACAAATACAAACATAACCTTAATAAACAAACAGATGATTGGTAATCAACACGTGTGCGAACATAACCTTAATAAACAAATACATACATAACCTTAATAAACAAATACATACATAACCTTAATAAACAAACAGATGACTGGTAATCAACACGTGTGTGTGAACATAACCTCAATAAACAATCAGACAGCTGGTATTCGACAAACACACATGGAGACCTGACTTGTAGATATCTATGGACACACAGGTCAGACATCTTGGAACGCTTGTGACGTCATCACAGGTCAGACATAAGACAGTTAATACCTAACCTGACTTGTAGATATCTATGGACACAGGTCAGACATCTTGGAACGCTTGTGACGTCATCTCAGGTCAGTTCCATAGAGAACCAGAGGTTGCAGCTGTCTATTACAGGTCAGCCATCTTGGAACGCTTGTGACAGATGTGACATATGACAGGTTAGGTGACATTTGACATCTGTCAACACTGACAGGTCAGGTGACAGCTGACATTGACACCTGTCAGGTCAGGTGACAACTGACGTTGACAGCTGTCAGGTCAGGTGACATTGACACCTGTCAAAACTGACAGGTCAACTGTCACAGGTCAGCGCATGCGCATGACGCGCGCATGCGCAGAAAAAAAAAAGTGGAGGGGATGGTCCCAGGTGTCCCACTATCTACTCCCACTTGTCGCGGTTTAACTCTGAAAGTAAGTCACCGGTAGGAAACGAGGTCACTCGCAACCGATAACATTCACTTGGCGCGGTTGAACTCTAAAAGTAGGTCACCGGTACGAAACGAGGTCGCTCGCATCCTGATACCTTTGACTTGTCGCGGTTTAACTCTGAAAGTAGGTCACCGGTAAGAAACGAGGTCACTCGCAACCGCTAGCGTTTGCTTGTCACGGTTTAACTCTGAAAGTAGGTCACCGGTAGGAAACGAGGTCACTCGCAACCTGATACCTTTCACTTGTCGCGGTTTAACTCTGAAAGTAGGTCACCGGTAAGAAACAAGGTCACTCGCAACCTGTCTCGAATAGCGCAAAGCAGATTGCTTATATGTCAGATTTAACCTCAAATTAACACATGCGTGGCTTAATCTTACATTCTCGGCATGCGGGTAGCAGCCATCTTGGAACATGTGAACTGACAGGTTATCAGCGACCAGATGGCCGATTGCTGCAGCGGACATCTTGGAACATGTGACGTTGGCGGGCAGATGACAGCTGACTCCCGCCATCTGGCACTCGCTGATCCGACAGCCGACTCCCGCCATCTGTCAACGCATGCTCACATGGCTAATTATCAGGTTACCGTTACCCGCCATCTGTTAACGCATGCTCACATGGCGGCAGGCGGGAACTTGGAACCTATCAGTTGGCTCCCGCCGTCGTGACCTCATCTGTTAACGCATGCACAGAAAAGTAGAGGGGGTGGGGGTGGGCCAGGGTGTCCGGATGTCTATTGATATAAATCTTATCTCTGAACCAGCAGAATTTTTCACGCAGCAATCTAATATTTGAACCCTTACAACTTGAACTTTCAAAATAACGTAATCTAACTTGAACTTAAATAGTGTCAGGGAGGTGCTGTAAGGATAACTGTAAATTTCATGTTTAATCTTTAGAGTTTTGTCAATATTGTAAATTTAAATAGATAGTTCTTGAAATTGTAATTAGCCAATTGTGTCTGTAAAATATCTAACCTGTACATTATTTTTAATATCTTTCATTTTCAATAATTAATGTAGAAATTTCACGTAGGAATATTTTTTTAAATGGAGCCTCACTTAAGGAACTGGCCAGTTAACTCATTGAAAAATTAACCGAATTGATTGACAAACGTCAAGTAATTTACCTAATAATTTGTATTTGCTTTTGAGCTGCAAAATACAGCATTTGAATTTTAATATACCTCAAGTAGCTAATATTAATCGTTTAGTAACCTACAACCATTTTGATCTTATTATTTTGTCATATGCATGTGAAATGATAATTTCTTTTTCTTGAAGTTCTTGCTGTCTATTTGATTTTTATTTGTGTATGATTAATGTTTATTTGAGATTTACCAACCATCTATATTTAAGTTTGTTTGCTATTACAAATTAATTTATATGAATAATATCAATATTATTGTTACATTAACATATCTGTTTAATTGAAAAGTAATTCCTAACCAATATTTCTCACATTTGACGGCGACACAATAAATAATTCTGATTAACGCTACAACTAAAGGTAACCAGGTTCTGATCAGGGAATCTAACAAATATGGGACCTCTGACAGAACAACTCAGAACTAGGTAAGTAGTAAGCTTTATTTCTTAACATCTTCTGACCTTACCAGTGTTTCTGATATCGCAAATAATAAAATCTGATAGATAGATGCATTAGACTAGGGTTCAACAGCTAATGGTGACCTCTCTACCGACCGGATTCAGATCCACTTGAGGTCAATCTTTAGATAACAGCTTTTCCGCTTTCTATATATATATATATATATATATATATATATATATATATATATATATATATATATATATATATATATATATATATATATATATATATATATATATATATCAAAAAATTGTGGGAAAGCCGTCAGTTGCAAAATAAAACTCTTTATTATAGGCCGAGCTAATTATTCAATAACAACACTAGGGTTCAACAGCTAATGGTGACCTCTCTACCGACCGGATTCAGATCCACTTGAGGTCAATCTTTAGATAACAGCTTTTCCGCTTTCTATATATATATATATATATATATATATATATATATATATATATATATATATATATATATATATATATATCAAAAAATTGTGGAAAAGCCGTCAGTTGCAAAATAAAACTCTTTATTATAGGCCGAGCTAATTATTCAATAACAAACATAAAAAACCTAATACTATATATATATATATATATATATATATATATATATATATATATATATATATATATATATATATATATATATATATATATATATATATATATATATATATATATATATATATATATATATATTGATAGTATCAACGTTTTATTTAAAGGATGTTACAATTTGTAAAACCAAATATTAAAATTATGAATTAGATGTAATTTAGCTTTCAATACTTAAATCTTATGAATGTTTATTTTGATATTATTTCTCGTATGTTTTCCAGTAACCTTCACACATTTTTTTTATTTAAACATCCTTAAATATGTAAATGATAACCTATTACATACGAAAAAAATTCTAAATCTGTTTTGTTTCTTATTTTATTCGCTCATTAATATAGGATATATTACTTTACTCTATAATACAGAAGCATCATGTACTAAGTCCAGACATAAATTTTCATCCACAGTAACTTCATATGCTGCCCCTTGTAGCATCAAAATCTGGATTTCCCACACAAAATAGACCATGGTGTTGTTTGGCAAAATACAATTCAATCTGTATCCAAGCCAAATATTTAGATTGGCCACTGGTGTCCAATATATAGTTTTCAACTGTGTTTTCTTTAGGGGCATAATGACAAATATGTCAGTGTTTCCATCTGGTGAAACACCAAACATTGGATATTTGCTGCTCTAAAATATAACACTTTTTTTTCTTATTTCATCTCTGTTTTATTATTATAATCACTTCATCTTCACAAAAACAACGGCTCTGTGTGGCTTGAGTTTCTGGCAATGCTACATCACCCATTATGGCTTCCACTAATCGGCTATCTTGAGTATGACACTTCGAAGCTTCATAGATTACTGAGGCTGTTAATCTTCCATATCGATGCTCATACCAAGCAGGAGATCTTAACTGCTCACGGGTGCAATATTCAATTCTACTGCATAGATAATCGATTAACTTAGATGAAATGAATTCCAAGAATGCACATACATTTCTGTCTTCCAAAGAAACTATTTATAGCATATTCATAGCTGATGAAGGGAGATGTTCAAAAACTTTGGTTCCTTGATTATGTCGCAAATACCTCCTACTTGGTTTTTAAGAAGACCTTTAAAAGTTTCAATAAATGTGAAGTCCTTGGGTTGAAAAGCTGGTATGTTTTTCCCTTTTAATGCTGGAAGGTTTATAAATTCCACTGACCTCTACAATTTCCCACTTTTGGTTAATAATAAATTAAGAAGGATGTTACTCAAATCTACAAAGGAAGCATCCTTCTTTGTTCAGAAAACATCATGTAAAATAAATATATTCTCTAATACTGATAATCCTTCGTCTGGGTGCAGAGTTTGTCTAGTGAGGTGTTACTATATTATAAATGGAAAACATATCTTTTGAACATTGTACTTATTTAGGTTAAATAATCTTTAATATTATTTAATAAACTTAATTAAATCCTAGCTTATCCGACTTGGTGCCCCAAAATATTTAAAAATAATAATTTGAATTTAAAATGTGAGTAGTAAGATCGTCTGTGGAAAAATAAAAAGTACATCGTTAAATTCAATTGTTTACAGTCTTTTTAAATATTGCAAAACATTCTAGAAATTCAAATATACAGGGTGTTGTTTTTGACCAGAAAGAATTTGTAAATTTTTAGTGAAGCCGGACCTGGATTTTCTTTATTGTTAATACCTCAATCAATTTGACAGGACAGGGTGAGTACTTGTAACAAATATCTAAAAAATATACAGGCTGGTTGAAAAGTTATGAGGCCATAAATAAATGGGCAAAGTTGATAAAGCACCCTGTATCTTGGTTATAAGGGGCCAAAGACCAACTAATTATGTGTTATTTATAATCACTTCGGTGAGCCTTATCAAAAGTTAAAAAAGTTACCTTTCCCAATGAAACACCCTGTATGTGTAAGGAAAGGCACGCAAAATTTAAGTGTTTCACAAATATTCAATTTTAATACTCTGGTACCGCTGTAAAGAAATATTTTTTACAACGGTACTAGACGTTTGAAATTGAACCCCTGGGAAACACTTGAAATAAATAGACAAAAATTTCAATAACCTACTCAATGTAATCACATTGCTAATTAATTCTCGCTTAATAGATCTATTCTTATATATATATATATATATATATATATATATATATATATATATATATATATATATATATATATATATATATACATAAAGGTTTTTCCACACTCATAAGTGTGAGATGCTTGGTTCTTGGGTTGAACCGCGGCAAGAATATTTTTATGTGAGCTTATATGTGTTTGTATATGCATAATTGCTTGCATAATATTGGTATATGAGATTTTGCATTACATCTTAAAAAACTCCAGCAATGCATATTGAATTGACGACATGTCTAAATAACAAAAAATACTAAAATAATTATGAATAAGACTTGTGTGGCACAAAATAAAGGTAATTAGAATAATAAACATAATACCTTCTGATGCTGTGCAATCTTCAGAAACACAACTGTTCATGAATTATGGGGGTCCATAGAATTTATCATAAAAGAAGTACAGGAAAGAGATATTAAAATGATGTGCAATACCGACAAATATATTGTAGTGTATATTTATTTCAACTGCAAGCCATCCTACCGAAATGTGATTGTACGGGATACGGGTACTAACTTCGTCCACTGTTAAAATATTTGCCTAGCATAATATTGATGCCAAACGAGAAATCGTAATACCGGAAAGATCTATTACAGGCAAAATTCTATCACAATATTCTTCTATGCAGAGAAAGATACACTAAATGCGTTCTATTGTAAACAGATAATACGAGAGAAAAACAGATGTGGTACAGCATACTGTGTAGGATGTAACGGAAGTTGTATCGAGAAATGCCTAGTACACTAATATCATGGTAAAAGAAATTTGTATTAAAAAATTTTACATTACAGGAATAAATCATCAAGGATTCTTTCATATTACAGGCCAACTGAACAATCTATAATCCAATGTACCTGGCTCTCCGCTGTGTTGCCGCTATTCATAATTTTTACCGGCCATGGAAAATATTTTACTCCCTGTAACTTTATATGTTTAAGTAATATGTATAATATTAAGCAAAATGTATTCGCACCACCAGTTCTAATATAATGATTATTAAATATTACTTAAAAAAGCTATAGTTATAAAAATGGTAATTGGATATTTTAGGAAACTTTATATTATGACCTCCAAAAGATATATGATAGATAATATCGGGTAGTACATGTTCACATATGCACAATAAGCCAAAGGCTGCGGTGCTATCGGGGCGGCAAAGACGCGGACGAGCCCTAATGGAAAAAAAACCTGTACACAAAGTCAATGAAAATGTGTACAAAGAGATACCCAGCGTCATTTTTTATTATACTTACTTTTTTTGCATCGTCGGAAACGTATCGCTATTTCTCCAAAAGACGAAATTCAATTTTTGATGTGGTCAGACGATAATAATGAAATTAATATAAGAAATTGTTTTCTAATCATGCAAACGTTTTTGATTATTCTATTGTTCAAGTATCTTATCATCACCCTGTCAAAAATAAACTTCCACCCTGCATATCATTTAAATGATTTTCTAAAATATTTTTTATGTGTTAAGTCTATTTCTATGTGGATTTTTTCCTAATAAGTTTGAGAAAATGTTGATACAGTAATTTACTAGAAAAGTTGAAGATGTATAATTTCATGCAATTTATTACTATATGATTAGGATTCCTAATAGACTAATGCACAGTTGTGTTGTGTGTTTTTTATTTACCTACCGTCGGTCTCTTTCCGCGACTATGGAAGAGTTTCACCTCACCAACCTGTACATTTTGCCAAACTCCTTTCTTTTTGTAACGAAGATAGGGAGGTGCCAACATGGTATGGACACGGGTCTGAAGGCTTTAAGTCACGTCCGACGAACGGAGCATGCCACATTCAGCTTGCTGAAACACTATGGTGGCTTCGGGAGATGTGTTCCTCGCCTCAGCGCGCCCGGATGTCGAATCCATGCCTTTTGCACAAACAGCTCATGCTCTATTCGTTATGGCACTGAGGCTACTAATGTCAGACAGCTTTGATAAACAATAATCAGGTAATTGGTAGCTACAATTCATTACTCACTGATTATTACTTATGTTGCACAAAAACAAGTGTGCTCTTTTTTAATTCTGTGAAAAATTGTTCATTAACCAAGAACATGTTTTTTGGTGCAACAAAACTAACAATCATCATTAATTTTATTCTTTTATTAGTTGATGATTGTTGGACAAAACTTTGTGCAACCGGGGATAAGAGATGACTTTTTTGGTATCTCTTCTGTTTTCCAAGTCTTGTTTGGTGTTCCAAAAACAATTTCAATAGACTTAGAGAGGTCTATAGGCAGTGAAATTGACCGCAAAGGCGAGTTAAGTAAAAAAAATTAAATAAATTCGTAGGAATTTCTATCCTAAATATACAATTTCTAGAATAGTATTTTGCTAAAATAAGCAGCTAATGAAATGTGTAAATAGTTTATATCATAGTATAGTATTTGAATTAAACTACGTGAAATAATTGACGATTTTCTGGGAAGTAAAAGTGCCAGGTGGTCGGTATTTGTCATTTTAGAAATATTGATCACATGAATGTAGCCTTTTTTGTGTTTTTTTATCAGTCACAAACACACACCGAAAATTGTACTATATTTATAATATAAAATAAATGTACGTGTAACTATATGTCAGTATTCTTTAAACATATTTATGGGAATGCATATAAATACGTCTCTGCACACATGCGTGCGTGTGTGTGCGTGTATGATGTGCGTTTTTGGATAAGAAAAAAAATGTTCGTTTTAATTTTAGAGCGATATATACCACTGTGGCTAAATACTTAAAGAATTAATAACATGCCCAGGAAAAAAATTTGCAGAGCAACCTTTTCAAAATATGTACTTATATCTTTCGATATAATAATTATTTGACTACGTAATATTCTTATAACTGTATTGAAATTTGTATTGAGAGACAATAAGTAGTAAATTTTTTTAGTTAGTTTTATTAACAATACTAATTGACATGAGACACTTCAAATTCAACACTGTTTAATATTTATTGGAACACGTATTTGGTATCAGAGTGGAGATCTGAGTAAAACAGATTATTTTTCTTTGGAAACAAAATTTTCTTGTATTTTATCTGAATTTTTCTGAAAAGACTCTAAGAATTATAATACTATTAACCTTGCAGTTTCTTGTTATTAAGTAAAAGTTAGACTGACTAGTTTATATAAAAAATCTCTGGACACAGCAAGTGCGTTATGGTAGTGAATTTTCTTTAAATATTTTTAGTAGCAAACGTCTTTCTTTGATGAAAGCAGGCATCAGACTTGGTTGCCTATATAGTAGAAACAATGTACAATATTTCATTGAAATAAATTTATTGCTTGAAAATATATAAACATTTTTCAAAAGTCTAGATGCAGCAAATGTGTTATGCAAGTGAATTTCCATAAAAATGTTTTTAATAGCAAATGCGAGCAGGCATCAATCTGATTACTGGTATAGCCTGTGTAGTAGAAACAATGTACTATATTTTATCAAAATTACTTATGGTTTGAAAATATACAAAAATTTTCCGAAAATAAACTTAAATGTTGGTTTTATATCCAACAAAGCTTACGTTAATAGCAAATTGGGTTATTGAAATTTGAAGGATTTAATGAAAATTCGGTAAATTTACAGATTAGCTTTTCAACAAATTGTTTTCAGAAACATTACTAGGACCCCACCTGGATGCACAAACCACAAGAAAAATTTCTTGTTCACATCCCCCAAGGAAGTTATGGGACTGGGAGCGAATAGGGGTGGTGTGCGGGGTAGGCAGGGTTTAAGGGGGATATGGCTTCAAGATGTGAAAAAGAAAGCTTTCAAGCCCGCTTTATTCGAATTTTCTGCTCATATTTCCTTTTTACTACCTACCCCGCTCAGCACCCCTACCCACTCCTGGTCCCGTAACTTCCTTGCGGGTGTGAACAAGAAATTTTTCTTGGGGTTTGTGGATCCATGGGGGGGGGGGGGGGCGTACGGGGGAAGGTTTCTGAAAACTGTTTATTGAAAAACGTTCGGGAGCTAAACTACAAATTCACCGAAAATTCGCTACTAAAACGCACTTACTGCGTCCAGTTTTTTTTCTTACAAACGCATCATATTTCGATAAAAATGCAGAAATTCATTAACGAATTTGTTCTACAAAAATTAGCTAAAAAAATTATGCACCCCTACTCACTCCTGGTCCCGTAACTTCCTTGGGGAGTGTGAACAAGAAATTTTTCTTGGGGTTTGTGGATCCAGGTGGGGGGGGGGGGGAGTCTAGGCAGGTTTCTGAAAACAGTGTTCTGAAAAGCGTCAGGGAGATAAACTGCAAATTTACCGAAAATTCGCTACCAAAACGCACTTACTGCGTCTAGATCTTTTTCTTACAAACGCATCATATTTCGATAAAACATTCAAAAATGTATTAACTAATTTGTTCTACGAAAATTTGCTAAAAAAATATACACCCCTACTCACTCCTGGTCCCGTAACTTCCTTGGAGAGTGTAAACAAGAAATGTTTTGGGGAAATAGGGGTGCTGTGCGGGGTAGGCAGGGTTTAAGGGGGATATGGCTTCAAGATGTGAAAAAGACAACTTTCAAGCCCGTTTTATTCGCATTTTCTGCTCATATTTCCTTTTTACTACCCACCCCGCCCAGCACCCCTATTCACTCCTGCTCTCGTAACTTCCTTAGGGGGTGTGAACCGGGCGAGGGTCGCAGTATGGGGGAGGGGCCGAAAGGCTCTACCCCTGCGGCGCCCCCTGGGCGTTCGGCAGAGAAGCAGAGACAAAAGAGGGTTAAGGCGCAGCCGAGCCTACTGGGACGAAAGCTAGACAGGCGGCCACCGACTCGGGGAGGACCATCAGGCTCTCCGGTGTCGAGGCCGCCGGGCTGGCTCAAGTTAGCTGGGGGCGCGTACGCGAAGCGCCCAAGGGCAGAAAAGGAAACACCGCCGGAGAGACGGACCAAGAGGGTTAGCCGTGGGTGTGCGCCGGCGGCTGGGGGGGCTAATGTGTCCCCACTCCTGCGAGGGGGGTGTGCTGCTACCCCGTCCGCTGGGCCGGGCCCTGGCCCCTCGGGAACGTCAGGTCCGGCGGGAAGAAGGGAAATGCAGGTGGTCATCACCTCCAACCGGGGGGATGGCGTAGGTATGGCGGAAGTCTGGTGGCAGTGATGTTGGACGCCATGTCGGTATCCGACGTGGCGTTGCAGCTCCGCTTCCGTAACTCGGGGATGGTTGATCCAGGGTGGTTCTTGGTGACCGCCGGGGATGACAAGTTCCTGAGTTGGCTTCTCAACGGCTGGTCCGGGATGGCGGTGAGGGAAATCGCCTTCAGCGCCGTAAGGGCAGGGAAGGGCAGCGGGCGCCCCAATGGCCGGTCCGGATCGGCTTTTGGCTCAGAAGTCAAGAGGTGGACCTACAAGATGCGGTCAGGATGCTTGCGCTCCGGAACCGCTCGCTCAATGTTGGTCAGTGACGGCAGGAGGACCTGGGGCATGGCGTCTGGTCTTCTCTGTGGGGCCCGGGATGGGTCGCGAGCTGGATGGGCAAGGCTAGCGACTGTATTTCGAGTTGGTGACTCTGAGTGTAACCAGAGTTTCGACATGGGGTGCGGTCGCCTCCGCCCGGCCCACGGCGGGCGCACCGACGTGCTCTGACCAGGGGAGGTCTCCGCCCGGGCGGCGTCGCGATTAAATTCGCGGGGCTGTTGCGGGTGGGCCAGATCAACCTACAGCATAGCCGGGATGCCACTGGGGAGCTGGCAAAGCTCCTCACAGGCGGTCCAGGCGGCGTTGTGTTGATCCAAGAGCCTTATGTGCATAGGAAGCAAGTGAGAGGGCTTGGAGGAATCGGCTTCAACATCCTAGTTGGTGGCGAAGCAGAGGAAGAACAACCAAGGACATGCATACTGGCGTCGAGGGATCTGGACGTGATGTTGCTGCCGCAGCTCGGGTCCAGGAACGCCACAGCAGCTGTCCTGGAGTATAAGGTGAGTAATACTAGGCTTAAAGTTATGATGTGCAGCCTTTATGTTCCCTAGGATCGACGAGTGCTGCCTCCGACGGAGGAATTGGTGCGTATCGTCGATTTCGCAAGGGAGCATGGGATACAACTAATTATAGGCTGCGATGCCAATTCGCACCACAGATTGTGGGGCAGCACAAATACCAACCCACGCGGTGAGGCTCTATTAGAGTATTTGGCTACAACGAACCTAGAGGTATTAAACAGAGGTACGGCTCAGACGTTTGTCAATCGTATCCGGCAGGAGGTGATCGCGTTAGCGAGCAGAGGAATAACGGAGGATATATCTAGCTGGAGGGTGACGGAACACATATCAATGTCTGATCATCGTATAATCAGCTTTGAATTGGATGTGGACCGTGAGAGTCCTCCCCCCAGAAGAAATCCAAGGAAGACCGACTAGGATGCCTATCTAATAGGCCTCTGTGGGTCGCCAAGGAGCCCCGAGGGGAGAAGACTCTCTATAGAGGCATTAGATAGCGAGGTCGAGGCCCTAAAAGGGAAAATAATGGCAGCCTACGAGGCCGCGTCACCACTTAGGGGGGAACCGTCCATCAAAGTTAGATGGTGGAACAGGGATCTCTCTGTACTACGCGGGCGGACTCGGAGGGCCTTAAACCGAGCCGTTCGAAAATCGGGTGAAGCGGCCTGGGACGAGTTTAGGACTGCCAGAAGGGAGTTTAAGAAGGAATTACGCAGGAGTAAGCGAGCTGGTTGGCGCGCGTACTGCGGGGAAGTTAATTCCCTGCCGGACGCGGCTAGGCTGGTAAGAGTACTCAAACAGAAGTTAGGTAGTAATGTAGGATCTTTAAGGAAACCGGACGGGAGCTGGACAAGCACCGGTGAGGAGACCCTGCGTCATCTCGTCGAAGTTCACCTTGAGGGCGGTGGAGCCGTCACGGAGGCTGCCGAACCGGGCCGGTTGACAGTCCCGAATGCGGACTGGCAGCTGGCGGTGGGGGTGGTCACAGATGGCTCTATAACCTGGGCGGTATGCGAGTTCGCTCCATTCAAATCCGCAGGCTGTGATGGGATTTTTCCGGCCCTGCTCCAGAGGGGCCTAGATATACTGCTTCCCAACATAAGGGAGGTTTTTCGGGCCAGCCTGGCGTGGGGCTACGTCCCAAAGGCCTGGCGCCGGGTTAGGGGGTCTTCATTCCCAAACCGGGAAGGGAGGACTACACGCTGGCCAAGGCGTACAGGCTAATCAGCCTAACATCCTTCCTACTCAAGGCATTGGAAAAGTTAGTACATAGGTTTATGTTGGGAGGGATCCTCAAGGATCATCCCTTCCACAAAGGTCAGCACGCGTACCAGCGGGGGAAATCGACGGAGATGGCGCTCCACGCTGTGACGCGGAAGGTGGAAAGGGCCCTACACTACGGGGAGAGCACATTAGCTGTGTTCTTCGATGTGGAGGGGGGCTTTGATAAGGCAAGGACGGGTACGGTCTGTGCCGCCCTACAGGAGAGGGGAACGCCGAGGTACCTAATAAGCTGGGTGGCCAGCATGCTGGAGGACAGGAGAGTTTCACTGACCTTGAGGGGCCGAGGGCTGGACGTTGGGGTGACGGGCAGCTGCCTTTCGCCTCATCTATGGTGTCTGGTCATGGACGGCCTCTTGGAGCGACTCTCTGAGAATTGCTTCTACGCCCAGGCGTACGCTGATGATGGGCTGGTCTTAGTGACCGGCAAATTCCTCGGCGTCGTCTGTGAGTGCATGCAAGCTGCATGCGATCATAATCGAAAGGTGGTGTGGTGAGCAGGGACTCTCCGTAAACCCGGCGAAGACAGAGATGATCCTATTTACCAAGAAGAGGAAGGTAGAGGGTTTCAGGGCGCCCCTGATGTTTGGAAAACCTTTAGCTTTAGTGCGGGAGGTCAAATATCTGGGGGTGATCCTGGACCCCAAACTAACATGGGGGTCGCAAATAGAACGAGTAGTGAGGAAGGGAGTAGCGACCCTCTGGCAGCTGCGTCGTGTGATAGGGAGGACTCGGGGACTTAATCATCGGATCCTTCATTGGATCTACACTGCGATCGTCAGGCCGAGAATCCTCTATGGGGCGTGGGTCTGGTGGTGTGGTGGGAACCAAACTACCAGCAGGAAGCTGGCCAAACTCCAAAGGCTGGCAATCCTGGGTATCACAGGCGCTATGAGGACGACACCCTCAGCCGCGCTAGAGGTCCTGTTGATGCTGCCACCGCTTCCCATCTGTATCAGAAGGGGAGCTATGGCGTCGCATCTTAGAATGCAGGACTCAGGCAACTGGTGCGGAGAGGGAGCAGTAATAGGGCATGCAAGATATTAGGTTGACTAGGCCATACACCCTCAGGATCCCCAGTAGGTATCAGTGGAGGGAAAATGAGGTTGCATTCCAGCCCGCAAGCCTGGTCTGTTTCACCGACGGATCGCGGCTGGAGGACCAACAATCCTCCGGGGCAGGAATATACATCGATGGCCTGGGAGTGCGCGAGAGCTATGCTCTTGGCGCATATACCACAGCATTCGAAACAGAGGTGTATGCTATCCTGTCTGTGGCCAATAGACAGGATGTGAAGAGGAGTCCCGAGAAATGTGTGTACATCTGCTCGGATAGCCAGGCGGTCCTCCGGGTAGTCTGCGCGGCCAGAATCAGGTCAACACTGGTTCAGGAGTGCGCTGACGCCCTCAGTGGACTAGCCAGGACGAAGGAGGTGCAACTGGTGTGGGTTCCGGGACACTGTAGCGTAGCGGGGAATAAGGTGGCGAATAATCTCGCAAGACTCGGTTCCCGGCGGCTGTTCTGTGGCCCGGAGCCTGCGATATGCATAAGTAGGAAGACAGTCTCTGTCGCCTTAGACAGGTGGACCGAGGAAGCAATGGAGAGGCACTGGGGGTCGGTTGGTGGCTGCAGGCAGGCGAGGGACTTCGTGAAGGGGCCGGACAGAGATAAAGCTGTCTGGCTACTCGGAAGGAGTCGACCTACGCTTCGCCGCATCCTTGGGGTGCTGACAGGCTACTGCGCCCTTAGAAGACACCTCACATTGATAGGCGTAGAGAGGGATCCCATTTGCCAGGAATGCGGCGAGGATGAAGAAACGTCCTACCACTACCTGTGTGAATGCGAGGCTTTTGGGAGTCTTCGAGCAGAATTGTTCGGATCAAGGACTCTGCAGAGGAATCAGGTAAGTACCGTCCAATTGAAGACCGTCACGGCCTTCATCTCGAGGTCGAGGCGGTTTGGCGACGGAACGGAGGAAGAGTAAAGCATGGTTGCTGGGGTTGGCAAAAGGGACAAACACACGTACCAAATTTGGTTTCCCTTACTTTGTTATTTCCGGAGATATGATTTTTTTTATAAAGAATATATATATATATATATATATATATATATATATATATATATATATATATATATATATATATATATATATATATATATGTATGTATAAAAAGAGATCTCCCCATAAGCGAATTTAAAAAAAAATCGCTCAAAACTAAAAAAGCTTAAAAAAGTGGCATTGATTCATTGTCCTCAAGGTACTGTTTGTAGGAAACATTTGTCCCATAAACCTACTTTCTGCACTCTTAATATACCTTTATTAAAATGTACCTATTAACATATATCACTTGAAACATATTTTAATAATGAATTATAAAATTTGACAGTTCCGAAGAAGAGAATGTGCTCGTGTTTCACTTCGATAGGGTGCCCGATTTTCGAGAAAACCCATTTTGAAAATTATGTCATATGCCATAAAATATTAGAGAACGGATTGTAACTTGTATTTATTCTTATTTTAAATTTCATTTAAAAGTATTATATTTCATAAAGATCCTCCAGCTGGTGTCTAAGTGTAAATCAAGGTAAAATTGAGTTACATTTTATAGAAAACAAAACTTTCATATTTTCAATTAGCAGGCCATAGAATACAAATGCAGGACTAAGGGCATGCACAATAAGCCAAAGGTTGCAGTGCTATCGGGGCGGCAAAGCCGCGAACGAGCCCTGAGGGAGAAAAAAAATTAGTGATATTGATTTTAACTAAGTATTCTACGATTAAAAGTAAAACAGAATAATCGTATAAACAAGTAGAAAAAAAGCTTCACAAGAGCTCTTTCAGGCGAGGATACCATATGAGAGATACATGTATCCGGGATACTGGATTACGGTCCAAATTTTCAATACACTGTTTGTCACAGCGAGCGCCCAGAATCGGTCATGGACAGATTTTATTTATTAATCCTAATTGTATGGCCAAGCTATAAAGTTGTCGGTATATATAATTATGCTATCCACATTAATAATTTGGATCTTCTAATTCACCAGCCCACTATACTAGTAATCGTGTTTTAAGGGGTAAATATAACCTTTTAGAAATGTCTGTGCGAGATACAGATTTTGTATCCGGCGGCTGAAAAGGTGGGATGGAGAAAATTGGTATTGCAATACTGAATGTGTCGCCTGATCCAGTCCAGTGTGAGGAGGGCCGTTTAAGCGCACACATTACAGACTCCTGGTCTAAAAGAGCGCTACAGGAGCTATCTACAGCCCTCCACAAGGTATAAAACTTGGCATGATTACAGTATAGCTTCCTCTGATATGAAACTCAATTTTAAGTTTAATTTTTACAAAATTTGGAACCTCAGCAATTCTAATACACCAGACGATAAACTTTAATGAAATCGGATCTTTTTAAATTAATTAAAAAATTCACACATAAAAGTTACCGTCGATTTATAGTATATAACATAATTATCTAACTGATTTTTCTTGAGACCCGTACATCCCATCAAAGTGAACCAAAAACATATTTTCTTCACAGAAAACTATTAAATATTTTATTATTTAATGAAATTCACATCCAAAAAAAGTTGAGGTAATATTCGCCTTCAACCATTTGTTGAGCCCTGTGAGTGTTGAGTACCAGTGACTTAGATAAGTTTGTTAGCCAGGAAAATCGGCCCAGGTTTTCCCGTAAAATTTTGTGCTTTATTTCAAAAAAAAATATCTCCGGAAATAACAAAGTAAGGGCAACCAAATTTGGTTGGCGGGTTTATTATTATAGGTAAATTACATACCAAAATTTAGCTCTCTAGGTTAAAAGACAAAAAAGTTATAGGCATTTAAAGAAAAATAAATTGGGGTTTTCCTCAAAACGTGAAAGTCGCGATTTAAAACGTCTAAATTGGCAACATTAGGCAAAAAACCTGAAACTAATACGAGCTATGGAAAGAAAATGTCTCAAGAGAAATGTTTTACAAATCCTGAAGTCTTAGCTTCAACCGTCATTGTCCTTCATCTTACTTGAATATTTCCAGAAAATTCATTTCAAATAAACCCTTCCTCTGATGCTTTGGCAGTAGTCTTAACTATAGAGTTTATCGTTTAATGGTATATAATTTTTGTCGAATTTTCGTAAAAAAAACAATAAAGCCCAATATGTCCGTTATTATACAAAATACGAAAAAAATGTATACATTCATTATAGGGTGTCTTGAGCTAAATATTAAAAAATCTTTCTACAATAACAGGATGGCCCATAAGTCGTTGGTGATACAATTTTTTTTTTTTAATCGTTTAATCAAAGACGCCTTATATTACTGCATTTTTTCATCTTCCATCAAAATATAATGCATGTCTCTAAGAAAAGAAATGCGGGACGCAGCGAGGGCGTTATGGTAGCGAATTTTCATTAAATGCTTCAAATTTGAATAGCTCAATTTCCTATTAACCTATGAGGTTGGCCAAGAAACCAGTTTTTTCGGGAACACTTTCAGTTTACTTTCGGAAATTTTTGTACATTTTTAAAGAATACAGTTATTTGATGAAACATGGCACATTGTTTCTACTATATAGGTTATACTGGTGACCAAATGTGATGAAATGACGGTTGAAGCTGAAACTGAAAGGTTTGGAGAAGACTGCTTGCGACATTTTCTTTACATAATCCGCATTTGTTTCAGGTTCTTTGCCTAAATGTTGCAAATTTTGACGTTTTAAATCGAGACTGGCGTTTTGAGGAAAACCCAATTTTTTTTATCCCTATAACTTTTATGTCTTTCAACTCACACACTTAAATTTTGGTACGTGGGTCACTATTTATAATCCAAACCCGCATACCAAATTTGGTTGCCCTTTCTTTGTCATTTCCGGAGATATAAATTGTTTCCGAAAGAAAACACAAAATTTTCCGGGAAAACCTGGACCGATTTTCCTGGATAACAAACTTATCCAAGCCACTTGCAAAAAAAAATGGTACTCAGAAAACTTTTATAAAAATCGGCCCATTATTTTTTGAGTTATCGGTGTGACACAAATATATATATATATATATATATATATATATATATATATATATATATATATATATATTTGTGTGTGTGTGTGTGTGTGTTTGGACGCAGCAAGTGCGTTATGGTAGTGAATTTTCATTAAAATGTTTTTAATAACAAATATGTGTGTTTTTTAAAAAGCAGGCATCAAATTTGGTTATCGGTATAACCTATATAGTAGAAACAATGTGCCCCAAATAACTTTATAGTTTGAAAATGTAGAAAAATTTCCGAAAGTAAACTTACAGTGTACCCGAAAAAACTGGTTTCTTGGTCAACCTTATGGGTTAATAACAAATTCAGGTATTCAAATTTGAGGCATTTAATGAAAATTCGCTAACGTAACGCACTTGCTGCGTCCCGAATTTCTTGCAAACATGCATTATATTTCGATGGAAAATGCAAAAAGGGGTAATCGATTAAAAAAAAAAGAAAATTTGTATCACTAACGACTTATGGACCATCTTGATTGTAGAAATATTGTTTGAAGATGTAGCTCAAGACACCCTATAATTAATGTATACAACTTTTTTTGTATCTTGTATCATAACGGATATATTGGACTTTATTGATCTTTTACGAAAATTCGACAAAAATTAGATACCATTAAACGATAAACTCACCTGATTTTATCAAAATCGGCCCATTATTTTTTCAGTTATAGGTGACATATACATAAACACATAAAATTTTTAACTTACCCCGGATATGTGTTTTAGAGGGCCTAATTAGCGCTAATTTGAAGAAATTTTATCAAAATTCAAAAGTCGGGATCTCCTCATTAGTGATTTTTTTTAAGGAAAGTTAACTAAAATAAGGACAAAATGATTGAAATTGGAGTGACTAAAATCAATAAGACATATAATCCTAAATTTAAAAAACTATCAAGATTAGGACTGATTCATTTTGTTAAATTTGGTAGATTTCTAAATAACTTTCGAGTTCCATGAATAAAATGCCATAATCTACTTAACATTAATTAATATATTTAACGAAATTTTCATTTTGTAAAGTACTTCAGAAACAGACATTGGAAAAGTAAGTCACGTGGCCAGTCTTGCGACAAAAGTGAAAAATGTGTATAGTACATGTATTCCGTATAAAATTAAAGCTCTAAGCAAAACCGATTCATGGGTTTGATAATCTATTCAGTCATGTGTATCATAAAAGGGTTATGTTGTTTTTAGTAAAAAAAAATCCATTTACCGTACTTATTTACATACAAATCTTCATATGTTATTATTTTAATATGTACGCTCTTAATACTTAAAAACTTGCTTGCCAACGACCAGTTCAGTGTAAATATAAATAAAGTCAATTTTTTTTTTGAAACAAACAAACAGCATGACCTAATGCTTGAGTCTCTTCACAGATCTGGCATCGTTGCTCTTTAAACATGACAGTATTAGATGTATGACAAGACCTCTTTAACGATGGTATATAGGGACATTCCAATATTAGAATGCAGTATAATAATGAGATATGCTAGATACTACTAAATATTGTCCTAGGTAAATATATTTTATATATATATATATATATATATATCTCTAGTGGTGAATTTTTATTTGTAATAGATCCGGTCTGTAAAAAAAACTGTACTAGGAAATTCCGGTTCATCTGAAATAGCAGTACAGGTAAGTTAGGGATAATGCCATTAAATGATGCTACCATTTTGCTGTAATATTAACCAATGTATGCTGCTATGTTGGTGTATTAGGAAATACTTTAATATAATTTTGTTATTGCGGTGTTATTGCTGTAATAGAAGTTTGTCAGTAAGATGCTTGTAGTGTATGACAGCGTCACGGCATGATTTTGTAAATAATGTGAATTTACTGTACTATGTCCTTCCTTTAGGATAAAGTACGCACCCCCAATTATGGCTGTCATATTGTAGAGAACTTTCTTTATGTCAGATTCAAAAGTAATTTTTGCCCTAACAGTACAGGTGTTCACTTCTCTTCTAAGCTGCACTGCACACTCCTCACTGCATTGTCTCCATGATATTCCTCCATAGCCCTAGAAGTAGAAGGTGAATTTGCCATTTGGTTGAGTGTGCTGTATATAAAGCACACAGAATAAATTGCAGGCTGAAGGGGGGTGATGTGTTAATCAAAGTGACGAATTTCATAACAAATAAATATTACAAATTCTGGATGCAGCAAGTGCGTTATGGTAGTGAATTTTCATAGGAATCTACGACTTTTTTATGAAAATTATATGTACACCAAAAAATGATTATATTGGTTTGTAATATTTAATAGATTTTGCTTTCCACACAAAGATTATTGTCTTGCGACCTATTGATTTTATTAAGCTTTCTCTATACTCAAATCGACTCGTTTTAAAGTTATCCTAGGTGTTGTCAGAAAATACCCTTGTTTCGTCAATTATATTTTTCCCTTAAGGCGTTAAATTTGGAGGTAAAACTGCTTACCAAAATTAGACTGGATGTTGCTGGGAGCTGTATTTATAGTTAAAATATTAGCCATAGCTTTAGTCACCTTTTCAGCATTTCTAGATTTAAGTGGGCGAGTCCACACCTACTTTTAAAAACAATTGATAACCACTAAAATGTACTTCTAACTCGAGTTTTTTGATGATAGTCTGTAAACTCAGCTAAATCAATCTGTCACAAGTCATCTAAACCTTTGATTATGGTACGCCTACGTTTAAAATTGATTCTTGTTGGTGTGTACAACAACTTTTTTTTTTTTTTAATTTTAGCAGCAGATGGTTCAATCGTTTTGCTTTTCATGGTGATGTTGGATATAAAAGTATCCACTTGTCATGCAAAATTTTTTCAGTTTGTTGTCTATTTGACCCAGTTTCTTCTTCAACTAGTTGATAGATCAATATCTTTTATAACGTGAGCAGTTATGTTCTTGGTTGTTTTTCAATTAATTTTCAAATTCGTTTTAGTGAATTTTCATTAAGAAAATTCACTAATAGAGAGGTATCGATGGTGAGACTATCTGAAAATTTCCTCAAATGAGCGCGATTTAATGCCCCTGGAACCCATTTTTATGGTCAGCTAAAATGTTACCCTTATTTTGGTAATGGCTTGGATAAGTTCGTTCATCAGATCTTAATGCCCAATTGTTCTTAACAAAAAATTTAAAAATATTTTTTAAAACACAATATCACTCAAATTCATTGAGTGATATAAACGCAAATTTACAATTTAAAAGAACATAGATAGACAACGTTCTGTATCAATTTTCAAGTCTTTTGGTCAAACAAAAATAGTGTTATTCGAAATTAAAATTAAAATAATCCTCGACATCACTTCAAATTCTGTATTGCAATATCTACAATGTTGGACAAAGACAGATGATGTTACCTGTACTGCTATGATACTTAAATAAATGGTCGATAAAAATCTAAACAATGGAAGTTACAAGTATTATTCCAACAAGCCAGAACGTAGACAGGGACGCCATCTCGGTGCGGAACCAGGTAGTATGTTGTCACAATTGCTCTAGTTAGCACAAAATGTTATAGATGGAGACATTTGTACAATCAACTAACAATTTTGTAGATGTCAGACCTGGCCCATTTCTTTTGTAATACCAGGGCAATATTTGCTTTCAAAAGCTCTAAATTTTAACCTGCGGCAATGTTCTCTGAAAGTATCAAAACCTGCTCAAAAAATGAGAACGATACTGATAGACAAGTTGTTAGATCCATCATTTTTATTATCGATGATTTCGCAGGTTAGTTTTTTTTAGTGAGTTTAGTAAATAGCACTTTCTATATTTCTCATATTGTACGTTTCAAACAGGTACTGTCCCGCTTCAAATTAGACATACCTACGTTTGTTCAGCGTCCAACCCTATCGAGCTTAATTTAAAAGATGCTCGCTTTCGGCGTCGACCGAATTTCAGTATAGTCTTGGATAAAACCTAGATTCATACACTCGCGAATTGCGAAATAGCCGCGAGACGTATGCCTATTGGTTTATTTAAAATAATATCGTAAAATTATTGTTTCTTCTTAGATTTTCTAATTTATTTTACTAATTTTTGTGTGCACACAGATACGGTCTAAATGTCTTCTCTACTTTTAAGTTTGTGTAGCCCCAATGTTAATAAAGGAGCCCCCTTTATTACACTTACTTATCTTATGATTTTATATGTAATATAAAAATAAAAGAGGAGTGAAACAGCAAGTGAATTTATTTACTTTAGTGCTGTATTCGATATTATTTGAAAAAGACATTATAGGCGACAATGTGGAATATAATTTCGGTAAATTTACAGTTTACTGCAAGGAGGGTTTTTAGATTTTTTTTTTTTTTCAGAGGCATGCTGGATGCACATGCCACAAGGCAAATTTGCTGCAAACAACCCCTAAGAAGCTTAGGGGACCAAGAATTAATAGGGTTGCTGGGCGGGAAGGAAATCTAAGCAGAAAATGCTAAAAAAAACATTTTGTCGAACTTTGAAAAGATGCGCTTTTCACATTTTGCAGCAATACTTCCTTGTAAACCCTGTCTGCCCTGAACAACACCCATATTCGCCCAGGTCCAGTACCTTTCTGGGGAGTTGCTCCCAAGAAATTTTTCTTGTGCTTTATGCTTTGAAGGAAGTTTTATGCATGGACAAGGGGAAGGAAAACCCCTCGTGTTTATGGGTGAAGGGCAGAAACCCTCTTCGTCCTGGAGTTCTTCTACCCCTTCTGCATGCATACAATCACCCTCAATGCATGAAACAGAAATATTTTTATGTTCCGCTTTCTAGTGTATTAGTGAATTTTCGTAGAAAAAATTCACTAATGGGGAGATCCCGACTTTTGAATTTTGAAAAATTTTTTGCAAATGAGCGCGAACTAGGACCCCTAGAACCCATATCCGGGGTTAGTTTTAATTTTTATATGTTTATATATATATATATATATATATATATATATATATATATATATATATATATATATATATATATATATATATATATATATATATTATATATATATATATATATATATATATATATATATATATATATATATATATATATATATATATATATATATATATATATATATATATATATATATATATCACACCGATAACTCAAAAAATAATGGGCCGATTTTGATAAAATTTGGCATGTACGTTTCTTTTGTAAATAGCTTGGATAAGTTCGTTAGTCAGGAAAATCGGACGAGGTTTTCCGGGAAAATTTTGAGTTTTCATTCGAAAAAAATTCTTATCTCAAAAAGTAATAAGCCGATTTTAATAAAATTTGGCATGTACCTTCCTTTTGTAAATGGCTTTGATAAGTTTGTTAGCCAGGAAAATCGGACGAGGTTTTCCGGGAAAATTTTGAGTTTTCATTCAAAAAAAATTTTTATCTCAAAGAATAATAGGCCGATTTTGATAAAATTTGGCATGTACCTTCCTTTTGTAAATGTCTTTGATAAGTTCGTTAATCAGAAAAATCGGACGAGGTTTTCCGGAAAAATTTCGAGTTTTCATTTGAAAAAAATTTTTATCTTAAAAAATAAAAATTCTATGATAACCAAATTTGGTAGGTAGGTTTACGATATAAAAAGTAAACTATACACCAAAATTTAGATTTCGATGTTACAAGAAAAAAAAGTTATAATAAAATATTTTGTGCCAGATCATTTTTATGAAAATTCACTACCATAACGCACTTGCTGCGTCTTTTTTTTTTGTTGAGTATATTTCCTGTTTATCAACTATTTTGTTGAGTTTTGTATCCAAATTACTGTATAAATATTTATGTTAGAGGTCATGTTTTTGCTTGCCCTTCTTTACCTTATTTTTTACCGTTCCTAATTAAATAAAGTAGCGTTTTCTAACTTTTAATATAAGGCTAAATCACTATGATATATTGGTCTTATGAAAATTCACTACAATAACCCACTTGCTGCGTCCCGAACATTTTTTTTTAATCTTCCAACTCTGGCTTGTGTGCTGCTTCAAGTAGTATGGCAATTATATTTTGTGTTACTTCATCTTTGTTTTTCTGCTAGTCGTCTATCCACATATCAACCAATTTTTTACACCATCTGTTGAATCGGTTGGATCACCAACGTTGCACAATTTGTGGTTTTGCAAATCAAAATCACCACTTGTATTTCTTGGGAAAATCTCTTTCAATAATTTTAAACTTAAACGTTTATTGAACTGGGAACGTCCAAACTTATCGTTGGAAATTTTTTTTACTAAGCAATAGGTAGGTATGTATGGTATATATGTAGGTTTCCTAGGCGAAAACATCATGTGATACACGAGAAAAAAACTGCATACCACTTCCTATACCGTCAACATAATTGTTAAAGAGGTCATTAATATTTAATAGTAAGAAGATATTTAACCAGATACCACTAAACTTGAGGAAGATTGGTGACATTGAAATTTTTAGGAGAGAGCTTAAGAAATTTTTAATTGCAAAATGTTATTATTCAATAGATGAATTTTTTAATGATGCACTATGACAGAGTTTTCATTTGGACTGCTTTCTATATATTGTGTGTTTAATTATATTGTTGGTTAGCTGTGTATTTATATTTATGTTTATATTGTTTTTTTTTAATTTTAATTATATATAGTTATACTTTTGCTTTTGTGTTTTTATGTTTCTTTAATGATTTTTATGTTTCGTTAATGATTTTTATTGTGATACACTAGTTACTTATGTATTTATACTACTATTTGTTGTGAAGTGTTATTTTTGTGTTTTATATTTTGACAACTTTTACTTTTATATGTTAACTTTGCTTGTCAATAAGATTTTTATCTTTGGACAATAAAGCACCTATCTATCTATCTATCTCTCATCAGCTTCCTTCAGTTCTTCAATGATTGACTGAATTTCGTTGTTACGGGCATTATTACCAGCAACTTGAGAAGCCACTAAAAGTCTAAGTCTATCAACCAACTCATTTATGTCAGCCCAATACATATATTCTATTTGTTTGTTACTTGGAATCTTATAGTTATTAGTGCTGCTTTCTCTATCACTTACATTCTAAGCTCTAGGTTTGGCCTTTTGTTTTTTTGTGAAGATGTGTATAGCCAAAACCGTGAGGAGTTGAGGATATTCGCGGTCGTGGATTTATCATTGGTTTTATTATAGTCAGATACTTTTCCGAAGAACAACCTTTAGTTCGCCTATTGGGATCGAAGTTGACTTTATGAACACTGGATCATTCTAGAATATCTCGATGGTGTTGAAGATCGTGATAAGTATATCCCTTAGGCGTTTTCATAAATATCAATTCTAGTAGACCTTGTGTTTGTGGATATCTCCCTTTATCCAGTTCAATTTCAGCATTAGTGAAGTCTAAGTGTTTATTACCAAGACTCCAGTTGCCTGTATCTTCATCGTAGAGAGCACCATACGTTTGATCAACAGTATCATCTTTCGATGTTTCAGTAAAATACTTGTTTACATAATATCGAACTTTTTCAGAATATTGCTGCAAAAAGTCTTAATATGCTGATATGGCTGTGATTGTAGACCTTCATCGATCTCTTGAAGTGTTGAGATATCATCATCTGAAGTTGTTTCCACATCTGATTCGGCTTGAAAAACTTCATGGTCTTCAAGGAACTCGACTTTGGGTTTCTTTTCTGGTACCGCTTATTCTTTGATTTGTTTAGCTGTTGCCTGCAGTTTAAGTGTTGGTATGTTTTTAGAACTTAGTGGCTCAACAATGGTTTTACATAAACGTTGCAGAGCTTCATCATTCTCAGCTCTGTCAAGCGCATTAAATGCTTTCTTCGAATGTTTTCAGCAAGTTGTACAATCTTTTTCTTCATTTTTCTCTCTTGGTTACCCATCACCTCCATCTCGCTAAAGTTTTCTGTTTCAAACCTGTTAGTTTTATGCACCTCTGATGTAAACCAATTGTTAGTTGGTTGCCATGTTAAGAGATGCAAACTGTTTGGTGGTTTAAGGTGTACTAGCTTTGAGTTGGTTGTCTGTCTACCTATCTATCGTCAGTTGTCTATCACGACAACTATTGTACAGCTGTTTAAACCTGTTGGTTGTATGCACCTCTGATGTAAACCACTTGTTAGTTGGTTGCCGTGTTAAGAGATGCAAACCGTTTGGTGGTTTAAGGTATACTAGCTTTGAGTTAGTTGTCTACCTATTTATCATCAGTTGTCTATCACGACAGCTATTGGACAAGTGTATGTCTAACACGACACCTGTTGGACAGCTGTTAGACAGCTGTCCTGTCTGTCCGTCCTGTCTGTAAGTCCTGTGTGGTTGGTTGCAACCAATTATATTATTATGTAGCTGTTGAATTCTTTTCTATATCTCCCTTTGTGTTCATTGTTTGCTTTTACAATCACCAACACACCATACTTATTGTCTTTTCAGCATTGACAACATATATTTTTATGTTGTTTAAAGTCCATATCTGTCATTACATCGTCATTGTTGATGTGTTTTAAATTGACTTCATCTTATTTGAAGATAATCAAAACATTAGCATTATCATGTATTAGATGTTTGGGCATTCGAGTATATGTTTGACAAAAATAGAATGAATCAATATTCTTATCTCTTCCCATACTAAAGTATGCTCTCATTTTATCTTGTTTGTCACAAGCTACATCAACAAATATAAACACAGAGTTGTCCAAGGCATCTGCTGGATCCAATATTTCATCATTTTCGCTATATGGATAATAACCAACACCTTTTGCAGCATCCAGCACTTTTTGTAACATCTTGTATTTGGATTAGTACAAAGACTTTGAATACACATACCCGTTATCAAACTTTAAACCGTTCAGTTCAAGCAATAAACTTAACATAACATTTGTTTTGCCACACCCACTAGGGCCACATATGATACATCTAACGGTGTTTGGAAAGAGACCATGCCTTCGTTGTTGTTCTGAAGATGTATCAACATCATCTATATTTCTGATAGGTAAGACGAGCGTGTTTGATGGTACACATCTTGACCTAGACGAAACTATATTTTTGGCAAGTATTTGGCAAGTTTCTTGTTGTTTTGGGTACTAAGGCATTTATAATTTATGATTTATAGTTTATAATTTATGGTTTGTAATTTATAATTTGTTTATTTTGTAATTCCTACACTTAAGTTATCTTTTAAGGGTTAAGTGGAAGAAAATTGTGAAATTAACTTCGCCTTAATAAAGACCCCTTATTATTATTATTATTATTAGTAAATATATAAACAGATGCAAGTGAGTCGTACAGTCAGTATCAATGTTGTTGTCACAAGGTGAAGGTCTTGTAAACACAACTATTAACAAGCTGCCTGTTGAGTTACATATACTTGGCTATCAGTTTTGTGGTCCAGGTACTAAACTTAAAGAACGTCTGGCTAAAGGTGATCAAGATCGTGCTTGTAGAGATCATGACCCCTCTTACTCTCAATCAAAAAAGGTAAGTGACAGACATCGTGCTGACAAGGAGCTGAAACACCGAGCTTGTGAGAGAGTCAAGTCGAAAGACGCAAGTTTTGATGAAAAGTTCGCTGCTTGGAGTGTTACAAACACCATGAAAGTTAAAAGAAAACTTAGTATGGATCTTGATGTAATCAACTCAAAACCAAAGAGGAAAGTGTCCTTTAATAACATAACAGGTTTGATTGGAGAAGTTGTAAAAACAGAATTTTTTTCCCAGCGAGGAATGCTGTTTAATATCGCTCATGGGATCGTTAGAAACTTTCGTGGTCGTAAGAATGTGCAGAAACCTCGAGTTATTCCAATGCCTAAAAGCTGAGGCTTCCTTCCACTGTTACTGTTGATTTTTCGTGGTCTATCAGCACTAGGCGCTCTGGGTGGTGGTGCTGCTGGTGTTTCTAAAGCAGTTAACGATACTAAAGCAGCCAAACACAAACTAGACGTAGAAGAACGTCACAACCAAACAATGGAGACTATCGCTATGGGTAAGAGAGGCAGCGGTTTGAAATTAAAATCAAAATGTAAGAGACTGGGCAAAGGTCTGTATCTGAAGAAGCAGCGTAGCGGCTATAGGTTGTATCCGCAAAAGCCAGAAAACGAATAAGATGTTTACCAGCAAGACCTCTAACAAATCTAGATCTTGTGAAATTTGCTGGTAAAATGAAAGTACCATATTTTAGAGGTGTATACATGCGAGATGCTCTACCATCAAATGGACCATGTAAAAATGAATCGTTCATCATGAATTTGCAAACAAACTAGGAGCCTGATAGTCATTGGGTTGCAGTTAAGACATGTGGTAACACAGCCATGTACTTTGACTCATATGGAAACTTGAAGCCACCGCAGTTGAGTTGCAGCATTACTTTAAAGACTCTACTCCAATGTATAATCATGATGTGTATCAGAAATATAATACTTATAATTGTGGTCACTTATGTTTAAATTTTTTAACTAAAAACTGAGCTTGGCAGAGTCAAGTCGACGGATGCAAGTTTTGGTGAAAAGTTGGCTGCTTGGAGTGTTACAAACCCCATTAAAGTTCAAATAAAACTTGGTAATGTATAATCATGATGTGTATCAGAAATATAATACTTATAATTGTGGTCACTTATGTTTAATTTTTTTAAATAAAAGACTCAAACAGTAGCCTCGCAAAACTTCACATTAAAAGACTGCAGTTCTCATCTGTCAACAGACTACGATCGTCCAATTGAATTGGATCCAGATGGTAGTTATGCTGTTGCTTTGATAAGCTTTTACACATACAACAACATACCTAACATATGAAGGTAAAAACCAATTTTGTGTAAAAGTAGGAGCTGCTTGGAGAACCATCACAATCCCACTGGTCCATATGAAATAACACATTTGGAAAACTTCCTTCAAAATGAACTTGTCTGTGCTACAGCAACACGTGAACGAAAGCAGCTGGCTTTGATTCTGAGACCCAATCCTAATACCATTAGATATGAAATAAAGTGTTACACAAGTATCAGTTTTGAAGCTGATGATTCGATTGGGCAAATGCTGAGATTTTCAAAACTCAAGTTCTTCAACCAGGTATCTTCTATGAATCTGATTTACCTGTTCAAATAGTGCATGTTAAACAGATTCGCATAGAATCTAATATTGTGTCTGGGTCCTACTATAAGGGAAAACCTTCACATATGTTATATGAGTTTGCACCAATGGTTGATCCTGGCTATGCAATCGACATAGAACCTAAGAATCTAATTTATCTACCAGTGAACAAACAAGAGATTTCAAATATAAGCATCGACATCGTGGATCAAGATTCAGTTCTTGTCAACTTTCAAGGTGAAGAGGTGTCTGTTCGTCTGAACCTTAAAAAGATTGGTTAGAATGCTAGTCTTTAAAGATATAAAAGCAAGTGAATCTACCAAAACAAATTTAGTACAACCAGGCAAATTGAAGCATAGACTTCGTTCCTATAATATTGAGTCCTTAAAGTATTGGTTATCATGTTATCAAAACTGGAAATATTCAAAGGCCCTGAGTTTGAGGATTCCATTGATCAAGAAGAACTTCGGTCTTACTATTCATCAACTAAATCATTTGGTAAAGTGATGAAGTCGAAATAAACATCAATCAGCAAGATGCAGTCGTATATCTATCAGAGTCAGCTCTAATAATCGAAGGTGCTCTGGAAACTCTAGCAGTACAAAATGCTGATGGTGAGTGTCATATGTCAAATAACGGAGGAGCAGCTCTGTTTGAATCAATGACCTATGAATTAAATAACAAGGAAGTGAACGAGTACGAGACTCATACACCACAACAACCATCAAAAGTCTGCTTTCGTTTAGTAAGAATGAAGCCAAATTTGTTAGCAATGCCAGGCTGAATGTATTGTCAAATCACATCACCTTAAACAACAAGTTTCACATGCTCCTACCACTTTAGTTCCTCTTCAGTTTCTTTCATCACTATAAAGGAGGTCTCTGTGGTAAACATACTTTCCAATTTACAAGAGCTCGAAATTATGCCAACAGCTACTACAGTACTGGCAAGATTGAAAATTACTGTAGCCAACATGTTTTTAAAAGCAAAACATATATTTCCAAACGATAAAATGAAGTTGAAACTGATGGATAAAGTAGCAAAAGACACATCTATATCTCTATATAGGTTTGTGATTATAGCATTCCAATGAATTTTTCGGCATATTTGAACTCTACTCGTCGCGACGAGTACGGTGATACCCCACACATACCCTCTAAACCAATCAATGAAAAAAGTTGGTGTGCGCCTGCGCATATGTCATATTTGAATTCTACTAGTCGAGATGAGTAACATGACACCAAACACATGGGGTCTAACTTTAAAACTAAAAAAGTTGTTTAGCACATGCTCTAACCGCCATTTTTTCGTTATGACATGAAATCAAACTGACGGCTCCTCGTATTTCGACACTTCCGGTCGGCTATCTTGGCCGCCATCTTGGATTAAGTCATCTCAGGTTGGACCTGTTGTCAAACTATACATCCACCATCTTTGGTTTGTCACTCTGACGTCCACGCATGCGTATTTGCCATGAGGCAATGATGTGGGCGCAGAACCGCTCATCTCTACCAACAAAAGAAGCTGTGCTTGTGTTTGTATTAGCATAATTTTGTCAAAATCATCAAATAATTAATCTGTCAAAACAATTTTATTTTAATGTCACTTTCTGAATTTTGATCGATCTTGCTTTTTCTTCCCTTTCTTCTTCAACAAACATTTCTATAGCCGTTACAAAGATTTATATATATATATATATATATATATATATATATATATATATATATATATATATATATATATATATATATATATATATATACAGGGTGTTTACGGAGATCGGGAACAATAGCTATCTTCGTTATTATTTGAGCTACAAAGTCGGTTAAATAAGCAAAGTTGACAAACTGAACATCCCGCTTCTGAATATGTCATGGATATCTATATTAAACAACAACTGTCAAATCTGTTGACATAACCTCAATTTTTTTAAACGGAATGATATGAATATTTTACGTTCAATGGACTCAGGGCAAGCCATTCTATACGTACACATAATATTCTTTACATCTCAGTACAATATTCCGAAGATAAGTTGATCCCAAACGTTGCCAATTGTAGGTGTTTACGGAAATCGGGAACAATAGCTATCTTCGTTATTATTTGAGCTACAAAATCGGTTAAATAGGCAAAGTTGACCAACTGAACATTCCGCCCCTAAATATATGATGGATATCTGGATTGCACAAAAACTGTCAAATATGTTGACATAACCTCATTTTTTTTAATAGAACGATACGAATATTTTGCGTTCAATCGACTGAGGGCAAGCCGTTCTATACGTACGCATAATAAATAGTCTTTCCATCCCAGTACAATATTCCGAAGATAACTTGAGAGTGGATAGTCTGGACGAATTGAAGGTAAAAATCAGGAATGCAGTCAACATAATTTCTGTACCAACCCTTCAGAGAATACATTCCAATATATTGAAGAGAGCAACATTATGCCTGAATCATAACGGTGGGCATTTTGAGCAATATTTGTAAATATTTATTTGTTTTTATGAAATAAAATTTAGTTTTAAATATACATGTGTATTTGTACAGTGGCTCGCCCTGAGTCGATTGAACGCAAAATATTCATATCGTTCTATTTAAAAAAAATTGAGGTTATGTCAACAGATTTGACAGTTGTCATGCAATCCAGATATCCGTGACATATCCAGAATCGGGGTGTTCAGTTGGTCAACTTTGCCCATTTAACCGACTTTGTAGCTCAAATAATAACGAAGATAGCTATTGTTCCCGATTTCCGTAAACACCTACAATTGGCAACGTTTGGGATCAACTTATCTTCGGAATATTGTACTGGGATGTAAAGAATATTATGTGTACGTATAGAATGGCTTGCCCTGAGTCGATTGAACGCAAAATATTCATATCATTCCGTTTAAAAAAATTGAGGTTATGTCAACAGATTTGACAGTTGTTGTGTAATATAGATATCCGTGACATATTCAGAAGCGGGATGTCCAGTTGATCAACTTTGCTCATTTAACCGACCTTGTATCTCAAATAATAACGAAGATAGGTATTGTTCCCGATTTCCGCAAACACCTACAATTGACAACGTTTGGGATCAAGTTATCTTCGGAATATTGTACTCGGATGAAAAGATTATTATATGTACGTATAGAATGGCTTGCCCTGAGTCGATTGAACGCAAAATATTCATATCATTCCGTTTAAAAAAAAAAGGGTATGTCAACAGATTTGACAGTTGTTGTGTAATATAGATATCCATGACATATTCAGAAGCGGGATGTTCAGTTGGTCAACTTTGCCTATTTAACCGACTTTGTAGCTCAAATAATAACGAAGATAGCTATTGTTCCCGATTTCCGTAAACACCCTGTATATATATATATATATATATATATATATATATATATATATATATATATATATATATATATATATATATATATATATAAACTGGAAGTATGTCTTTTATGCAAATCGTGAATTGTTTTAGTGGAAGTAATATTAATTTTTCATTTTAGGTTATCCTAGCAGCACGCAGTGAATATTTTCGTGCATTACTATATGGTGGTTTAAAAGAATCAACACAGGTATGTTGCTGCTTGTTCTGACCACTTAACCATACTAAATAATTGTTTAATAAATAAACTGACTAAAAATTATTTCAAATGTTTTTTTTTTCAAATTTAATTTATTAATAGCGTGTTCTGTTTGCAGTCAGAAATTATTCTCCCTGATGCTTCGTTAAAGGCTTTTAAAATATTACTTCGATACATTTACACTGGTGAGTAAAATTAGTTACATTTATAGTGATAATAATATTAATGTTTATCAGCCGCCTCAGCAGCACAATTCGGATATGTGCTGACATTATTTAATAGGCTAAAGCAATATTAGTCATGGTCAGTTCGTGAGTGAATGACCAGTTTGGGATCTTGTCCAAGGGTGTAAAATGTCTATAAACCCCTCCTCGTATGACAATAGTATAAGAATAGCTTAAAATGGAATCTAACTAGCCATGAAATAAATGTGCTGTTATTACAATTGTTTACAGTCAAGTTGCTGCAACTCTTTAATGAGTACCTGTCAAGTTGTGTTGAATCAAATCATTTTTGTGGTTTTTGTGAAGCAGTAAACGTGTGGAAATGAGTTCTTACAGATTAGAACAAGGAAGTGTGATAGTTTTTCACAAAAAAAAGCAATATGCCATCACTTATACATGAATGTACGAATGTTTGACTGACTATGGTGACAATTTTCGTATCATATTTTCAAATAAAATTATAATCAAAATTAACTCAGATAGGGCAGAGAATCTATACAAGATGACCCTAACAGTGGAGGGCGACGAAATATGAATCTGCAATATATCTATATTTGACATTTATGTATGAAGATTTGGGGATGAATAAATTATCAGCTACTCAGATACTCCTGAACAAAAGTTGTGCTGGAAAGAAATTTGCGAAGAAAATTTGGCTACTGTAGAGCTCGTAATCAAGACCGTTATTCTAATATTGTAACGAATCAGTGCAGGGGACCTATTTTTTAGGCCCTTCTTTGTGCTGCCCCATTAATTTTACTCTTTCATTTCTGCCATGATAACTGTCGAGTTCATAAGGCTCACAAAGTTCAGGAAGAAATCAACAACTGCCGGCCTATTGAATTATGCCATATAACCAATTTATAACCATTTTATAGTATTGCTGTTCTAAGACAATATGAAAAACACAACATAGTTGTTGTAAGATTAAATTTTTACCTACATTGTATAAGTATGCTGTTGCTAACTACATAATAAAACATGTTTATGATAACTGGATTTTATACATACTCTGAGACAGCTAAATCTAATTTCAGGTTAAAAGTTAACATGAAAGATTTTGTCTCGGTTTTAAACCAACAAAATTATTTAAAATGTCGAGATGTACGGCAATGAAACCAAAAGTTGCCTAATAGCTTAATTATCCTACAATACTTGCTATCAGTACAGAATTGTTTTAGAAAAACACGTAATTTAAAGATGGCAGCATTCAACGATACAAAAAAGGCACGGATTGAAAGTACTAAAAAAAATCGCACCTGTGTTGATGTTACAGCTGGTAAATATTTAAAAATTATAAATTAAGGATGCCTAGAACAAAATATTTAAAATTGCTTTCTGCAGCTTTTAGAATAACTTTAAAAAAAGCTTTTGGTTTAATTGTTGTTATTTCATGTTGCATTTTTACTTTATAATGTTTACCAAAAATTACCAAGAACGTTTTACAGAACTATAATAAAACTATTTTATAACGCCAGTGTTATTTTTTCAGAGTTCAAGAAATGTTTTGTAATGTTTACAAATAGCTTTATATAACATTAGCGCATTTGCATTTATATCTGTTTTATAAACATATTAAAGACAATTCAGGGAGTGTGATTATTTTATAAACTTTTTGACGAAAACGTTTTTGTAACTATAATACAAGAGAAGCATTGGACTAAGTGTGTAAATGGTAAAAGTTCAGGTGACGCAAAATAAAATTTTGTTTGTTTTTTCTCTAATCTTGTCCTCTTGTTAAATAAATTTCATTTTAATATTTCCTCTCCTGATGAGGGTCAAAAAAATACTTTAACATGAAAATAATATTTTCCTTACAATCTATTACATTAAATTTAAATAAATATATACACAGAAATAAACATAGATCACTTACAGAAATGCCATGGCACTTTTATGTAATATTGGTCTATTAGTTAAGTGATTCATTGGGTCATGATAGCAACACTATGTTCATCCTAGAATTTGGTTGTTGAGTCTTGGTTAATCTTGTGTGCATTAAGGTGGAATTATGGAATTAGTATGGCAGACAAAATCAACCAGTTATCAATTTAATTTTTTGTTACATGAGTTTGCAGTAGTCTCATTCTAAGTTAAATGGGACCAGGCGTAACGGGGATGATATGGATCGAATGTGAATTTGTATGAACCGAGCGCCACTGGACTTAATTCTGTAACACATTAATGAGCCTTAGAAATGTTGGGCTCTTGGGTTGAATCAAGTCCAAGTTGCCTTAAATATCTCTTAGGACTAGATCTATGTTTGTTAGTGTTGACTCTTCTTGTGTTGTTTAATACTTTCCATATACTTATACAGTGTGGAACAGCCAAATGGAATAAATTCGATAACGGATAAATGAGGGCGTGTTGGGAAAAACGCTTGGACACGTCGATTTGTATTTTTAACTGCGCATCTTTTTCAAGAAAAAAAAAATTATATAGGGTGCGTCATGTGACAGTGGCCAATACCAACTTTCTTATTTTAAATACAAGCCCCTGTATATTATTAATTTTTTGGATTCTTCAGAAAATTCTAGACATAATTCATGTACAATGTCCTATACCTATCTTCAACTGTTTCGGAAATATTAAGTATTTTCAGATTTATTACAAAAATTAACATTAAAAATAGAAAATTATTTTATTTCACAAATTCTAATAAGAAATACTGATTATTTCTTAATAATTTAAAAAAACAAAAAAAAAATTAATGTCAATGTAGTAAATGTTCAAAATGCTCGCCACGAACATCTTGGCAACATGCTAATCTGGTATAGAAATGTCTTCTAACATTACTCAACATCTCAGGCGTGACTGATCTAATCGCAAGCGTGATTCGTCTTTTTAAGTCATCTAAGTTGAGGGGCTTAGTTTTGTATACAATACTTTTGACATATCCCCACAAAAAGTAGTCTAATAGCGACAGATCAGGAGATCGTGCTGGCCATTCTATCGATCCGCGCCTCCCTATCCACCGATTTGGAAAAATTTGGTTCAGGTACTGCCGGACATTGATTTGGTAATGGGGCGGTGCTCCATCTTGCTGAAACCATATTTTATTGGCAGGAACTTGTGGGTTTGCTGGATCTGGATATAAGTTTGTCAAAGTTGGCACGACATTATTTTGGAGCAGTTCTAAATATTTATCCCCATTCAAGTTGCCATCAATGAAAAAGGGACCTACGATATGATTTCCAACAATTCCTGCCCAAACATTAACTTTTTCAGGATATTGCGTATGTTCCTCTCTCATCCAATGAGGATTCTCATTAGACCAATAGCGGCAATTTTGACGATTAACATGACCGTGAAGTGTAAATGTGCTCTCATCAGAAAACAAAACATCTTCCAATTGGATCACATTGTTATCTAACATTGCCATCATTTGTTCACAAAAATACGTTCTCCTATCGAAATCGTCCTCCATGAGCTCCTGAGTTGGTATCATTTTATAGGGATGCATTTTACTTTCCTTTAATGTTCGAAAAATTGCTGTGTGGCTAACGTTGAATAGTTGGGCTGCTTGTCGACCAGAAGTATGTGGGTTTTCTTGAAACTCAAGCGTAATATCCAATTTCGTATCATCACTTACTGCATTGGCAGCTACTTTTTTTATCTGTCTCACATGACCAAGCTCGCGAAACTGCTTTTCTATTTTGCTAATTGTTCCTTGGGATACAGGCGGCAAATTTGGAAATTTTTCGTGAAATAAGCGAGACACTTCCATCTGTGTCCGTGTGTTATCTCCATAACCAATCATTTGTAGAATGGTTATTTTGTGCATTTCTGTTAAATAAACCATTTTTCTGATATTATTACGTACAGTTAACGAAATTCAAACGACAATAGCACTGACACTAATCACTACTGTCATGCAGGCAGACAACAAGTTGCTAAGGCTACGAGTTTTATACGAACAGAAAGAAAACTGTTTTTGTTTTTGTTTCATTTCATATCAGTAAAAAGAAACGCAGGAATGGTTTTTGTTTACTTTCTCATTATCAAGAACTGAATGGGAAATAAGTATTGAATGCAATGTAGCGAATTTGTGAAATAAAATAATTTTCTATTTTTAATGTTAATTTTTGTAATAAATCTGAAAATACTTAATATTTCCGAAACAGTTGAAGATAGGTATAGAACATTGTACATGAATTATGTCTAGAATTTTCTGAAGAATCCAAAAAATTAATAATATACAGGGGCTTGTATTTAAAATAAGACAGTTGGTATTGGCCACTGTCACATGACGCACCCTATATAATTTTTTTTTCTTGAAAAAGATGCGCAGTTTAAAATACAAATCGACGTGTCCAAGCGTTTTTCCCAACACGCCCTCATTTATCCGTTATCGAATTTATTCCATTTGGCTGTTCCACACTGTATGTGTACATAACAATAATAGTTATCTATGCATTGTATGTACATATTATGGGCAGTCGTGTCAAAACCTGTTATCTCTCGGATGAAACAGAACCCAACAAATACAAGGATTCATTGTTCCGTTCAAATGAAATGGAAACTTGGGTGAACAAGACTAAAGAAGGAGCCTCTACTGTATTGTAAAGTTAAGCGTATACTTTAAATTCTCATGTACTTTTAGTAAAGTAAGCTAATAACAAAAGGTTAAATAGGCTGAGTAACCCGTCAAGTTCGAACTGTGAGGTCGTGGGTTCAGGCAGTCAGTTTTTTTTACTCGAAAGTGGAATGACCTGCTTCTGATGAGTTATGATTGGCATCCTTTGTCTATATGTGTGTGTAAGTTCCCCGCACAAGTCTATGGCTTCAGGGTGTGGAGTTTGTCTACTATCGTGCTATTATTATATTATTATGAAACACTATTGATATATAATATCAATTAAAAAAACATTTAATATATCACTAAATCAATAAATGTAGAGCATGAGACAATAAATAATGTTAGTTAATAAAATGCTACTTAATGACAAATTTCAAGAGCTTAAGACTACTATTCTAAAAAATGGAGGATAATTTGAGGAATAAACTCGTCGAACTAGCCGAATGTAGACATAGGTAACGGTTTGATTTTAACTTTTAATAAACTCACAAAAACTCAACAATATTACTATTAAAAAACTGAATGAATTTAAACTCGGACTGTTTACATCGTGAATCTTAATTGAACAGTGTTTTAATGTTTCTCAATAAATACTACTTATAGTTTTCTTAATTAGTTCAGCATTCCTGCATACCTTGTACGCTGCAAATTTACTTTGTTTACTATTTACATAATAAATGTAATAGGTTCAATGCCAATGTTATCGATACAATTCTGACCTCTAATTATGTGCAATATTTACATTACTTTTGGTAGATAAATTTCTTAAAACTAATTTCACTTGTTATTTTACTGATCTTAATAATTATGTTTCCATGCTTTTCTATTGCCCTTCTTCAACCCTCATTATTCTCTGAACATTCTGCCGAGTCAACAAGGGATGATTTCCGCATCCGTGGTTTCTTGTAATCTGCTCAACTCTGCCATTTCTATTGGTTTGACGTCGGGGTAGGACTTCTCGACACCAGCTACAATTGCTATAGCTAATGTTGCTGTGGTAGCCAGGCTTGTTATTATGGAATGATGTGTGACCGTGCGTCATCGAATGCCTTGGAGATGGTACTCCTCTTGTAATTCTTCCTGAGCGATGTCCGACAAATCATCAGATGGGCGGACTACTGCTTCTTGGGGAATTGTTACTGGACTGATTGAGGCTTCGGAAAACGTTAAATTGGTTGGCACTGGTTTCACGAACCCGCCTATGATTGGTACTCCCTGGACCTGTTGAGGAGTTAGCACCATAGTTTTGGTCTTGATGATGCAGTCTTGGGAGATGGATATAATGTCATACTGCTTGATGGTAACTTCTTCTCTTTGGTCGTTACATATGATTGCAACTCTCGCTTCTCGTGGGTTGATGAACATCCATGAGTTTCTAGTGTAAAGTTGCTTTCAGATTGTTGACTTGACTTTCTGGTGATGGATGGGGCACGTCACTTTGTTTTCCATTTGGTATATCTCATCTATTATGCAGTTGTGGTTGCTCTCCATGCTTCTTATCATGGCCGGGGAACACACATATAGCTTCTCGGAGATAGGGATGCTGTTAGTGAGTTCCTTGTCTGCTATCTGGAAATATCTTTGCGTGTTATAATCTACTCCTAGGATTTGGTTGGGTATCTCCATAGACCAATAGGTTTCGTTTTCAACCTTACATGGAATCGGGGTGACCTTTATTAGCATGAATTGCGTTACTTCTGTCATTGTGAAGTAACTGTACAGGTGAATATATTTCTCGCTGTGACCAATTTCTGACCTTAGTATCGGGTATGAAATGATCTCCAGATGCTGTGGTAGTTTTCTCGTTGCTGCACACTTATGGTTCGGTCAATGTGTGCTGGTGAAAGAAAATCGTAAATGTTGGCTTGGTTCACATGTATGTTTAGCAAGCTTCTATAATGATGAGTCAGTTCATCAGCTCACTCAGCTATCTGATAAACACTCGGTATGTTAATGTTTAAGGAATTCTTGTCTACTGCTCTGTACCAAGGCTTCATGTTGTTGATGGCTTCCAGACCTTGGTTGAGTTTGGACTTGAACTGCCTCTACGTATGGTATATTCTCTTCTCGGTGTCGTTGAATCTGGATAATGATTGCAGCATCAGCCTCGTTTGATGATGCGATGCTGTAATTAGCTCCTGTTGGTTCTTGTCTAATTGATCTATATCCTTGTATACGTCGACATTGACTCCAAATACGGATGTTAGGAGTTGCCCTAGGATTCCTCTTCTAACTCTCTTTCGAAGGGCCTTATCTAACCCTGCTTTTATCCATGATAGTTCGACTTGCTTGACCTTGATTTATGTCATTAACAAGGCACAATCAATCGACTCTGAAGAAATGCTTTTGCTTTGTTTGCAAAACTCTTCTAACTCCACAACGACCGACTTGGCTGCCTCTGTGTCATTTGCGAGCTTTTCCTTTTCGAACCTTGTTTCAATCCTAAACGTTCCTCTTTCTATTTTCGAATGTGCTATATGCTCAATGTAGAACCCTGTCTGTGGGTACTCAATGTGGTAGAACTTCGTGGCTGCCGTTCTTCCTATAGCCATCATGAATAATATCGCTATTATGACTGTCTTCCATTTTTGCTTAGGAGACTTCTTTTTAATTTTTTGCGGCTCTGATTATTCTTCATGATGCTTTTTTCTTGTTTCTTCTTCCTCATTGGGTAATAGGATCAGCTTGTGTATTGGCCTTTCCATTGTTATTCCCCCTGCTTTTCTTATTTCTGCTACCCTTGGTACTCCTTGTTTGTCTGGGTAAGTTTTTACTATTCTACCCAGTGGCCATTTTTCTGCACTGTTGAATTTCCACTTGTGTCTTTGTTGTAACTGCTGCAGATATTCTTTATGCCAAGTGTCCCAAAAATCTTTTCTCACTTTCTGTATTGTCCTCCATTTTCCTTGTAGATTACCATCAATGTTCTCTGAGATGATTGTTGGCAGTGCTACTAGTTCTCTCCCTATGAGAAATGGCCATGGGGTCAATACTTGAGAAATTCGTTAATATCATCGGATAATGGACAAAGTGCTCTTGAATTTAAGCATGCTTCTATCTGGTGAGTCACTGTGGTTAACCCTTCATAAGTCAATCTCATTTCTCCAATCACTCTCTTGGGGTGATATTTTACTGATTTCACTCCTGCCTCCCAGAGCCCCCCGAAATGAGGTGCTGAAGGTGGTATAAAGTGCCACTGCAACCCCATGTGTGTGGTACTCTCCTGGATCTGTGGTTCTTTGCTGATTTTTATGGCTTCTCTTTGCAGTTTTGAGTTCGCTCCTACGAATGTTGTCCCATTATCACTATACATGTGGGAACACATACCTCTTCTGGATATGAACCTTTTTAAGGCGGCCATAAATGACTAAGTGCACATGTCGCTTACGACTTCTATGTGAATCGCTTTTGTTGACAGACGTACAAATATTGCCAGATAGCCTTTGTATGCTTTTTGACCTCTGCCTTTTGTAGTTCGTACTTGCATTGGACCTGCGTAATCCACTCCAGTGTGTGTGAATGCCTGGGTGGCCGTGACTCTTGCTGCTGGCAATTGACCCATTAACTGCTCAGCTGTCTTTTCTTTGTAACGGATGCATCTTATAGAGTTATTGATTGATTTTTTGACACATCTCTTCGCGTCGTGATCCATTATTTTCTTCGAATATATGCTGTTTCTTGGTTGCCACCGTGGAGGGTGTTGTTATGTGCTTCTCTAATAATTAGCTCCGCCATATGCGACTTCGAGCTTATAATTATGGGGTGTTTTTCCCCATAGGTTAGTAAGGAATTTTCCAGTCTTCCTCCTACTCTCATTATTCCATTTTGGTCGATGAATGGATGCAGGATTGCTATTTTGCTTTTCTTGTCCACTGATTTCTTTCTTTGTAATTCATTGATTTCTTCAGTAAACTCTGCCTTTTGCTCCATTCTTATCATGCTGTCTTCGGCCTCACTCATTTCTTTTGTCTTGAGATATCCGTTGTTTTTTCTTGTGTTGTGGATACATCTTTTGCAATATGCTATTACCCTAATCATTTTCCTAAATGACGAGAATTTTTGGATCAGATTTGTTGCCCTTGTTTGTATACCAAGGCACACCATTACTTTTGGCTTTTTCCTTTCTTCTACTACTTCGTGTGGCTTTTCCTCTTTAATTGGGTAATCTGGACCCTGCAACCATGTTGGCCCTTGCCACCATAGCGGTAGGTTAACAAAATTCCCTGGGTTTATGCCTCTGGATATAACATCTGCCAGGTTTTCTTCTGACTTCACGTGGTGCCATTTGTCTTCGGCAATTAATTGTTGAATTTCTGATACCCTATTTACAACAAAGGTTTTCCATCTATTCGGATCTCCCTTTAGCCAACCTATTACAATCATCGAATCTGTCCATGCGTAAACATTGATTAGTTCCAACTGGAGTGTTGTTACTGCCCTTTTCAATAATTTTGCTAATAGGTGTGCTGCACACAGTTCTAATCTTGGAAGCGTAGCTTTTGTCTTTATTGGAGCTACCTTCGATTTGGCTGTTAGTAACGATATGTAGCTTTTACCTTCTTCGTTGGTTGCTTTTACACAAATTACTGCCCCATATGCGGCTTCTGATGCATCCGCGAACCCATGGACTTCAATTTTTGATTTTTTCGGCGTTTTTATCCATTTGGGTATTGTTATTTCTTTTACTTCATTAAATTCCTGGATGAATTGGATCCAGTTCTTTTGAATGTTAGTGGGTACTATTTCGTCCCACCCTGCTTGACTCATCCATATTTCTTGAATTATAAGTTTGGCTTTGATTATCATTGGCGATAGCCACCCTAATGGGTCAAATAACTTGGCTATTGCTGACAATATTGCCCTATTTGTTACATTCCCTGTATTTTTTACTTCTAGTTTTAATTTGAACACATCTTCCCTTGGTGTCCAGTAGATCCCAAGCGATTTGTCTGTTCCATTGTCTGGTAGCTGCAATACTTTCTTATTCTGCAAATCTTTTGGAAGTTTTGCAATAATCTGATATTTGTTGCTGGCCCATTTTCTTAGATTGAACCCACCCAATTTGAACATTTTGTTGAGTTCTGTCTGTAATAATGCTGCTTCTTGCTCTGACTCGGCTCCCGATAGAAGATCATCCATATAAAAATCTTCCTGGGCTACCTTTGCTGCAATCGGGAATTTTTCTTGTTCGTCATCGGCAAGTTGCTGGGTGGTTCTAACTGCTAAGTATGGTGCTGCTGCTGTGCCATATGTCACTGTCGTTAGTCTATATTTTTCACAGGGTTGGTTTTTTGCTTTTCTCCATGATATTCTTGGTCTTCTCTTGCTACTTTTATTTGGCGATACATTTTTTCTATGTCCGCCTTTATGGCAACCGGATACGTTCTCCATCTTAATATGATGTCGAATAGTTCTGGTTATAGTCTTGGACCGACGTGCATTCTTTCATTTAGACTGATGCCGGTGCTACTTTTACATGAGGCATCAAATACTACCCTTAATTTGGTAGTAGTGCTCTCCTCACGGACTACTGCTTGATGAGGAATATGGTATTTTCCTCGTTTTTCTTCGATTCTTGGTACTTTTTGCATGTGTCCCAAGCTGATATATTCTTCCATAAATTGGATATATTCTTCTTCTAAGCTTTTTTGTTTCTCAAATCGTTTCTCTAACTGCAGTATTCTTGCCATTGCTCTGTTTCTGGATTCTCCCACCTCTTGCACTTCTTGTTTAAATGGGATTTTGACTGTATATTTCCCATCTTTCCCTCTTGATACCGTTTGTTTGTAAAATTCTTCACATTCTTGTTCTTCTTTTGTTTTGTTTTTTTACTTCCGGTGCTTCTTCCAATTCCCAAAACGTTGAGATTTCTTCTTTCTCTGTTTGTGTAATCATGCTTGTTACCTTGACTTCTTCCTTATTTTTTGAATTAGTAAATGTGCCCGAGATTATATATCCTAGTTCTGTATTCTGGTCCATTAGCCCGTCATCTGTTTTTCTCAATCCTGATACCAATATTTGTCTGCACTCTTTGGTTCCTAACAAAATATCTATTGGCCCTGTTCTATTAAATGTAGTGTCAGCTAGGATATAATTCTTCCAGGTTTCTACTGTCTACCTCGAAGGCTCTACTTGGCATTGCTGATGTGATTTTTTGTATCGCCTGTGTATTTATACTGGAATTGCTTGAAAAACGAGGAGCACACTGTATATCTACTCTATAGTTTGTTTTCTTCTCTCCTCCTCCAAGCCCAGATATCTATGTTTCAACTCTTAAATGGTAGCCCCAATATTTTTGCAGCTTGATCTGTTATAAATGCCCCTTGAGAGCCTGAGTCCACTAGTGCTCTCAAGTGTTGGTACTGCCCTGTAGCTGTTTTGACCTTTATCATTGCTGTTGATAATACTGATAGATTGTTTTGGACACTTACATTTGACTTGACCTCTATGGTTTCTTTTGTAAAGCGGTGATCTCTCCTGTCATTGTTACTTCTATGTAGTAACGTGTGCTGTTTGAGTTGACAGATCTTGCATTTACTGGGTGAAAAACATTTATCTTTTGAGCTGTGTTTTAAGCAGATTGAACATAGCTCATTTTTTCTTAGAAATTGTTGTTTTTCGTTTTGCTGTAATGATTTAAATTTTCCACAATCTACTATTGCATGGTAACTTGATTTGCAATATTTACATGATATTCTGGGATTTTCATACTAAGGGCTTTGAAATTCTTTCCTGGTTCTTCATTGTACTGTGTATATCTTCCTGATCTTTTAGATGTCTATATTCTGGAATCTTGTGCGCAGGAATGATAACAATTCTTCTAACTTTTGAATTTCCATTGGGTTTCTTATTGTTGCTTCGTATAAGTCGATCGTTTTTGAGTCCCATTTTTTCGTAATTATATATATTATTATTGGGTCCCATGAACTTGTGTCGATGCCTATTGTTTTTAGTGCCTCTAAGCATTCTTTGATGGTATTGTAAAGGTTTTTTAATTTTTCTGCCGACTCATAAGTTATGATGGGCGTTTCTATAATTTTTTCGACTAATTTGGATACTATTAGTCTTTTGTTGTTATACATTTCATTCAACTGTTCCCATGCTGCTCTATAATTTGCTTCGCTTATCTGGAAATGTTGTATCGTTCTGCTAGCCTCGCCTTTTACTTGGGTTTTTAAGTATTGCATTTTTACAATGTTAGATAGGGACTTATCTGAATCTATTACCTTCCGGAATAGTTCTTGAAATGTTGTCCATTCTTCATATTTGCCTGTGAAGATTGGTATTTTTATTGTTGGTAGTTGGTTGCTATTCTGCTCTGACTGGTTGTTTTTGATTTTTAATTGATTTTGACAGCTTGTCTATGGCCTTATGGTACCTTTTCTTTAACGTGTCATATGCTTCATCTTCTCTTCCTGATTCTGTTAGTATTTTTATTTGAAACCTATTTTCTTCAATTTTGTCCCATCGTTTATCTACTTTATTCATCATGCTTTCGTACCTGGCGAGTATATTGTCTTCGTCCATCCTTTCTGCCTCCTCAAGTAGCTGATTGAGTTCGTTTACGATAATTTTATGTATTTTCGTTAATCTTGTGAATTCTGGAGTTTCCATTTTTTCCATACCATTCTTCTCTTCCCTTAGTAATTTCGGAAGATACATATTTGAAGTTTCTTCTGCCGAACCTTCTCAAATTCAGCTTGTAATCGTAGTTTCATTGCTTGTATATATTTTTTGATATCATTATGAACTTTTTCCATTTGTTCAAAGTATCTCGTCTCATAATAAGGGTGTTCTAATGGCCCTAATGCTTCTAATTGTCTGTTGTTTGCTATAGCTTTGGTCCACTCTTTTTGCAATAAATTTTCCTTTTTTTCGAACCCATCAAGTGTTCTTCTATTTATTGGTTCTTTTTTCATATTTGTTAGTTTTACCTATTGCCTCCTGGGCTACTGCTAGGTTATTGACTTCCTCCATTATGCTTCCTTAATCTTATTTGATTTAATGAATTTTCGTGGCTTTGTTACCTTGTCTGATGCTTAGTTCTTCTTTTGATTTTGTTTATTGGTTGCCTGTGACCTATATCTTGCCTTTAACCCTGTATTGTTGCCTTTCGTGGACGCTTGTGTCCTTGATTCTTTCGAATTTGACCCTGTTTAGGTGATATATATTGGAACTGACCTTCTTCTGGTACTGCCCTGGATGCTTCTGTCCTGTATATGTGCTTTATTGGAACGGACCTTCTTTTGGTACTGCCCTGGGCGCTTCTGTCCTGTATATGAGCTTAATTGGAACTGACCTTCTTTTGGTACTGCCCTGGACACTTCTGTCCTGATTTGACCCTGTATATGTGCTTTGTTGGAACTGACCTTCTTTTGGTACTGCCCTGGACGCTTCTGTCCTGTATATGAGCTTTATTGGAACTGTCCTTCTTTTGGTACTGCCCTGGACGCTTCTGTTCTGTATTTTTTACTAAAATAAAAGGGTATTTGGAGACTTGGGTTAAAGGATGCTTGATAAGGATAATTGATTTTTAGTGAGCACTGTATTTTCACTGGCACTGGTTACTTTATCGTTAAAGGACCATGTTCTTCAACTACTCTTGGCTTCGAAGGACCATGTTCAAGGAGCTTAGGATAATTTGAGGAATAAACTAGGCGAATATAGACATAGGTAACGGTTTAATTTTAACTTTTAATAAACTCACAAAAACTCAACAATATTACTATTAACAAACTGAATGAATTTAAACTCGGACTGTTTACATCGTGAATCTTAATTGAACAGTGTTTTAATGTTTCTCAATAAATACTACTTATAGTTTTCTTAATTAGTTTGCGTCCTTCCAAATTGCAGACTTCAGCATTCCTGCGTACCTTGTACGCTGCGAATTTACTTTGTTTACTGTTTACATAATAAATGTAATAGGTTCAATGCCAATGTTATCGATACAATTCTGACCTCTAATTATGTGCAATATTTACATTACTTATGGTAGATACATTTCTTAAAACTAATTTCACTTGTTATTTTACTGATCTTAATAATTATGTTTCCATGCTTTTCTACTGCCCTTCTTCAACCCTCATTGTTCTCTGAAGAATAATGTTTACCAAAAATTACCAAGAACCTTTTACATAACTAAAAAAAAACTATTTTATAACACCAGTGTTGTTTTTTAAGAGGTAAAGAAATGTTTTGTAATGTTTACAAATAGCTTTATATAACATTAGCGCATTTGCATTTATATCTGTTTTATAAACATATTGAAGACAATTCAGGGAGTGTGATTATTTTATAAACTTTTTGACAAAAACGTTTTTGTAACTATAATAAAAGAGAAGCATTGGACTAAGTGTGTAAATGGTAAAAGTTCAGGTGACGTAAAATAAAATTTTGTTTGTTTTTTCTCTAATCTTGTCCTCTTGTTAAACAAATTTCATTTTAATCTATCCTCTCCTGATGAGGGTCAAAAAAATACTTTAACATGAAAATAATATTTTCCTTACAATCTATTACATTAAATTTAAATAAATATATACACAGAAATAAACATAGATCACTTACAGAAATGCCATGGCACTTTTATGTGATGTTGATCTATTAGTTAAGTGATTCAGTGGGTCATGATAGCAACACTATGTTCATCCTAGAATTTGGTTGTTGAGTCTTGGTTAATCTTGTGTGCATTGAGGTGGAATTATGGAATTAGTATGGCAGGCAAAATCAACCAGTTATCAATTTAATTTTTTGTTACATGAGTTTGCAGTAGAGTCTCGTTCTAAGTTAAATGGGACCAGGCGTAACGGGGATAATATGGATCGAATGTGAATTTGTATGAACCAAGCGCCACTGGACTTAATTCTGTAACACATTAATGAGCCTTAGAAATGTTGGGCTCTTGGGTTGAATCAAGTCCAAGTTGCCTTAAACATCTCTTAGGTCTAGATCTATGTTTGTTAGTGTTGACTCTTTTTGTGTTGTTTAATACTTTCCATATACTTATATGTGTACATAACAATAATAGTTATCTATGCATTGTATGTACATATTATGGGCAGTCGTGTCAAAACCTGTTATCTCTCGGATGAAACAGAACCCAACAAATGCAAGGATTCATTGTTCCGTTCAAATGAAATGGAAACTTGGGTGAACAAGACTAAAGAAGGAGCCTCTACTGTATTGTAAAGTTAAGCGTATGCTTTAAATTATCATGTACTTTTAGTAAAGTAAGCTAATAACAAAAGGTTAAATAGGCTGAGTAACCCGTCAAGTTCGAACTGTGAGGTCGTGGGTTCAGGCAGTCAGTTTTTTTTACTCGAAAGTGGAATGACCGGCTTCTGATGAGTTATGATTGGCATCCTTTGTCTATATGTGTGTGTAAGTTCCCCGCACAAGTCTATGGCTTCAGGGTGTGGAGTTTGTATACTATCGTGCTATTATTATATTATTATGAAACACTATTGATATATAATATCAATTAAAAAAACATTTAATATATCACTAAATTAATAAATGTAGAGCATGAGACAATAAATAATGTTACTTAATAAAATGCTACTTAATGACAAATTTCAAGAGCTTAAGACTACTATTCTAAAAATTGAAAAATAAATCGAAGAAAATCAATCAAATTAAGCAATTTTTACTTAATGTTGATTTCTGCTACGAACGTGATGCAGAGATGGCTTGATTACAAGGGTGGGATAACCACTCCGAGCTGATGAAACTGCTATTGACATAAGCTGTACTTAATATTCACCATTTAAAGCTGGCATGACTTCTAATAACCCAAGGTAGCTACCACCAGACCTGGTCTCGTAGTTCAGAGGTGATCTAATGGGCCCCCCTGGATGAATAATGTTGTTTCCCTTGAACATGTTAGCTTCTGGTGTAGGCTCCCTCTTGAACGTGACGACTGTATAAAACAAAGAGATCTTTTAAAATACACTGTTTAATCATTAGAGTGTAATAGATTCTGGCAAACGTGCCCTTTCATAACATGCAGTAAAATATACCTTAATTTGCAATTAAATTGTTACAAGGAATCATTTGATTCCTTAAAACGTACCATGAAAAATTTACCAAACACATTACCTTATTGAAAGAAACTATAAAGTAATTAAACACACAAAAAAACAAGCAAGTATATCAAAAACACGTCTAGAACACTGAAATTATGACAAAATATATTTTAGGTTAAGCAGATTTTACATATCTTGAAATTAAAGTATTTCATACCCTATTGGAACTAATTTTTTTCTACACCATAATTTCTTCGCTGTGCAGAATAAGTTTTTTAGAAGTTTTATGTAAAAATGAAATAGCAAGGCGGTTGTATCAGATTTTCTTTGTATTTATAGCTCTCGGAGACAGGTGACATTCTTTATTCGCTGCGTCCACAATGATTTTAAGATGGCATGAAAATTCACTATTAGAGTGGTATCAATGGTAAGACTTTCGGATAATTTCTTCAAATGAGCGCGAATTAGGGCCCCTGGAACCAATTTTCATGGCCATTTAAAAAGTTTATATATATATATATATATATATATATATATATATATATATATATATATATATATATATATCCAACCGATAACACAAAACATACTTATAAGTACACTTAGAGAACCCAAATCACCACAACACATTTTAAAAAGATCTGACGATCGTTTCACTAACCAAGTTAGCGTCATCAGAGGAGGAAAAATTCTAACTACTTTAAAAACTATCATCATCTTATATACTGGATCTCAGGTAAAGGGGCGGCACAGAGAGGTGAACTAGCTGCAGGCTAATTCTGCAGTGTATTGTATCTTTGTTGCCGGACCAGGTCTTTGAACTGTCTTTATTAACTTATCTAAAAAGTGTTCATCTCTAATAATTTTGGGAAGGTTCAACAACAACTATTATTACAAATCAAATGAAAATAGCTAAACGATTGCGACAGAAAGAGTGTTTCTATGTTAAAGCAGATAAAGTCAATAAGGTTGTGATTTTGGACAAAAACCAGTATATAGATAGAGTTTATAACGCGATAGCGACAGGACTGTATAAAAAACTAAATAAAAACCCGCTACCAAAAATGATTTCGAACGTTAAAAATAGTCTAAATAGTTGTCACAACCACATATCAAAAGACTTCGGAAGAAAGTTACAAGTTTCTAATCCGAAGGTCCCCAGGAAGTACGGTCTCCCAAAAATTCATAAACCGGGAGAATCAATTTAGACCTATTGTTTTGGCTATGGATTCCCCGACATATAATATAGCAAAGTGATTAAAAAATTGGTTTAAAGGCTTGCCCGTCAAACAGAAAAGTTTTTAAGTAACAAATTCGCTTGAATTTATTATCAAGATTAGAGAGGTTAAATTGACTGAAGGCGAGGTTTTAATTTCATTCGATGTAATCTCATTGTTTCCTAGCGTTGCCACAGATCAAACTTTAACGTATTTAGAACAGTTGTTAAAAAATGAATAACATAAATGAAAATGTCTGCAAAGCATATTTAACTTTAACAAACCTTTATATCAAACAAAATATTTTTCAATTCAACAATGGATTTTTTAAACAAACCCAAGGCACGGCACTGGGCAATTCGCTATCGCAATTTATTGCAGACCTTTTCATGAACAGATTTGAAACAGATCGTGAAAGTGGTTATTTTCCTAGAGTGTGGTTTCGTTATGTGAATGATATTTTTGCAGTGTTTAACACAAACATTTGCAGAATAGAAGATTTTATTTCCAAATTAAACAATACATTTGATTTTATAAAATGTACCCACGGATTAGATATTAACAATAAATTACCCTTTCTAGATGTACTAGTTATCAAGAATAAAGACACTTTAGAATTTGATGTCTATAGAATGGAAACCACCACTCCAAGCTACATTCCGAACGACTCACATCATACATACACACAGAAAATGGCCGGTCTGATTTGTTTAGTAAATCGGTTAATTAATTTTCCTTTAAACAAAAGTAGATATACCAAAAAATTAAATTATATTAAGAACGTGGCCGAATATAACGGATACACTGCTTGCCTAGCGGAAAAATTAATCAAGAAACAGAAAAGAAAGAAAATTTTGACGGAATCAACGACGTTTAGAAGAGAGAAATCCGGAAAAAACTTTGTTTGCTTACCATTTGAACCTCGAATCACGAGGGGTCTAGATAGCATTTTAAAAAAAGACAACTTGCAGCTAACATTTTTGACAAAAAAATACCTTAAAAAACTTGCTAGGTAACCCAAAAGACAAGGATAGCATGGCCAAAATGTCGGGAATTTTTGAAATGAGTTGTAAAGATTGTAATCTTACGTACGACGGACAAACAAAAAGATCCATTGGAATTAGATTCAAAGAACACTTAGCCCAATTAAGATACAGTACTATAGAGAGATCTTCCGTCGCCCGACATATTTGGGTTAATAATTATCACGTTAATGAAGATAATGTAAAATTAATAAAAAATGTTAGACAACCAGGACACCTAAACGCGTTCTAGAGTATATATATTGCGAAATATAGTTACAACAAAAAATGTATAAACGTTTCACCACCGCCGATTGCGAGTCACCTGATCGATTACTTTGTAAAATAAATTCCCACGTTTCAACACGTCCTAGAGATAACATAAGAATACAGATATTTCCGCCAAAGGAAACTATGTTAATTTAGTTGTCGTTGAACCTTCCCAAAATTATTAGAGATGGGCACCTTTTAGATAAGTTTAAAGACCTCGTCCGGCGATAAAAATACAATACACTGCAGAATTTGCCTGCGACTAGTTACCCTCTCGGTGCCGCCTCTTTACCTGAGATCCGCTATATAAGGTGATGTTAGTTTTTAAAGTAGTTAGAATTTTTCATCCTCTGATGACGCTAACTTGGTTAGTGAAACGATCGTCAGGTCTTTTTAAAATGTGTTGTGGTGATTTGCCCCACACAAGTCAAAGACTTCTGGGTGCGGAGTTTATCTACTGTGGTGTTATTGAAACGAAAATTTACAACTTAGGAGAACATAGACAGACGTGGTTGTGTACCAATTTTCAAGTCTTTTGATTGAAGGAAAATAAAGTTATTCGAAATCAATATTAAAATAATCCTCGACATCGGTTCAGATTCTGTAATGCAATATCTACAATGTTGGACAAAGACAGATGACGTTACCTGCACTGCTATGCTATTTAAATAAATGGTAGATAAAAATATAAACAATGGAAGTTACATCATTGCAGGATGTCAGAGTGTATAACGTTGTAAAATCTACAACAGGGATGCCATCTCGGTGCGGAACCAGGTAGTATGTCGTCACGAGTGTTCTAGTTAACACAAAATATTGTATACAGACTTGGAGAATACTTCTCTAGCTTCACTGTGAAGCTAGAGAAGTATTCTCCAAGTCTGTATGCAGTATGGACAAGTTTCACCAAGTAAGGGCAACAACAATCAATGAACAAAATATTGTACAATCAACTAACAGTAGACCTGGCTCATTTCTTTCCAAATACCGGGACATAGTTTGCGTCCGAAAGCGCTAGTGTGCGATTACAAGCGGCTTGATAGCTGGTTGTCGTTAGATGACACTGCTGATTTTGAAAAGCAGCAAGTTGCCTGCCAGCTTGATAAGTGCTAGTTGCGCTAGTTATGTAGCGTCTACAACTAACTTAACTAACCTAACATATTTAAAATATGGATATAAATATTAAGTATTGAAAATAAATATTGGACGATGGTTATAAATGAAAATTGTCAGTTAATGACTTTTAACTAACCTAACATATTTAAAATATGGATATAAATATTAAGTATTGAAAATAAATATTGGACGGTGGTTATAAATGAAAATTGTGGGTTACTGACTTAAAACAATACAATTTTGCGTAAAATAGGAAATAAGTATATCAGTAAAGCATATTCTAAGAACAGTGTTAACACTCGGTTTTTAATGTTTCTTAATTGAGCCACAATAACAGGACCCCATAAACATTATTATTGTTATTGTATAACCTGGGGACATAACTAAGGCATTATGTAGTAATAGTAACAGTATCAGCATTTTTTATGGTTTCTCTTCGTGCGGAGGACAATATTTGTTAGGTTCGTTGGGTTAAATTTAGTACCACGAGGGTCAATGTTCTTTGCAAGTATCAAAACCTACTTACAAAATGAGTAGGGGACTGATAGATAAGTTACTAAATCCATCATTTTTATTATCGATGATTTCGCAGATTAGTTGGTCAATATTTTTTTAATAAATAGCTCTTTAAAGCGTATTTCTGTATTTGTCATATTGTATGTCTCAAACAGGTACAGCCCCTCGCTTAAAATTAGACATACCTACTTTTGTTAACCATCCAAGCCTATTGAGCTTAATTTACAAGCTGCCTGCTTGCGTTCGACTGGATTTCAGTGTAGTCTTGGACAAAAGCTAGGTTCATACACTCGCGAATTGCGAAATCGCCGCGAAACGTATTCCTATTGGCTTATTTAAAATAATATCGTAAAACTTGTTGTTTTTTATTAGACTTTATAAATATATTTTACTAATTCTTGTGTGCATACAGTTAGAAGTATTTTTTTATTATCAGAATACTACTGTGACATGAAATCAAACTTATGGCTCTTAACACGATCAAAATGTCTTCTCTACTTTTAAGTTTGTGTAGCCCCAATGTTAATTAAGGGCCCCTTTTATTATACTTACTTATCTTGTGCTTATATATGTAATTTAAAAATAAAGAAGGAGTGAAGCAGCAAGTGAATTTATTTACTTTAGTGTTGTATTCGATATTATCTGAAAAAGACATTATAGGTGACAATGTGGAATGTAATTTCGGAAATTTACAGGTTACTGCAAGGAGGGTTTTTAGAATTTTTTTTTTTTTTAGAAACATGCTTAGAAATCCCCTTGAATGCACAAGCCACAAGGCAAATTTGTTGCAAACAACGCCCAATAAAATTAAGGGAAGTTAATAAAAAACATTTAGTCTCGGCATTCAAAAGATGCGTTTTTCACATTTCTTAGTAATACTTCCTTTAAACCCTGTCTGCCCCGCACAACACCCATATTCGCCCAGGTCCAGTAACTTTCTTGTGGGTGCTCCCAAGAAATTTTTCTTGTGCTTTGTGCTTTGAAGTTAGTTTTATGCATGCAAAAGGGGAAGGTGACCCCCCGTGTTTTCTGGTGAAGGGGCAGAAACCCTCTTCATCTTGGGGATTCTTCTTCACCTTCTGCATGCATACAATCACCTTCAATGCACGAACCACAGGAATTTTTTATGTTCCGCTTTCTAGTGTATTTTTGATTGAGTATATTTCCTGTTTACCACATGTTTTGTTTGAGTTTTGTATCCAAATTATGGTATAAATGTTCATGTTAGAGATCATGTTTTTCTTGCCCTTTATCCTATTTTTTACCATTCCTAATTAAACAAAGTAATGTTTTATAACTTTTAATATAAGGCTAAATCACTATAATATATTAGTCTTATGAAAATTCACTACAATAACGCACTTGCCGCATCCCGAACATTTTTTTATAAACCCAGAGAGTAAATTATGTCTATGATTGAAATATAATAATCGAAAATAAATAAAAACGTGTAAAACGTTACAAGTTACAATTATATTAACCAGGCTGCATATTGTCCAGGAATTTTAGCGATGTTATGAATAGGTCAGGGAAATTTTGCAAATTGTTGCCAAAAGTCAGTCATTTTCGTTTTCCAAGGAAAATTGTATATCAGTTGTCTACTTAACTGACAAATTTTAAAAAATATTTACGTCTTACAGCACTTTGAAAATGAAAAGTTTAATCTATAAAATGCAGACATGGAATTTGCTGAAAGGAAATATTTAAAGAAAGATAATAAAATCTTAAATAAAATACCAATTTTTGTGGCCACAACTGTTGAGAACTTAAAAAAGGTTCACTCAAGTATAATATTATTATTTAGTGTTGACCCCAGTGTAATGTGTGAAGATAGGTACATCTGAGGTTGCCAGTCATATACAGGCACTACTGGAACTGCTGTCAAAAACGATTAATCTGTTTTGGCAAAGATGCATTAATACAGTTTAAAAGATTGTGCCAAAATAAAACTGCTGAGTAAACACTTGTAAAAATATAATGGAAAACAAAACAAAAATTATTACAAAGGTTTTAGGGAAGTGTATGTAAAATTACTTTAATTTATCACATTGCCGTGGTTATGCAGAAAGTGAAATATGAAAAATCTTTTATTGTCCAACGCAGGGAGCCCACTTTGTTTTGTTTAGTAAAAACGTAATTTTGTTTATAATCTAAATAGTCAAAAAAAATTAAGGATTGTTAAACATGTTTTGTAATCTAGTACATAGTTTTTGGTGTGAGTTAATTGGATAGTTTGTTCTGTGTTTTAAATTTTCGAAATATAATGGTTGCTTTGGATTGGTAAAGGAGTTTTTCCTTGTTTGTTTTTACAATTTGAGGCGAGATGTGTATAGGATAACATTTGATCAGTGGTTAAAAGTCTGGATGCAGCAAGTGCGTTATTGTAATGAATTTTCATAAAAATGTTTTTAATAGCAAATATGTATTTTTTTAATGAAAACAGGCATCAAATTTGGTTACCAGTATAATCTATATAGTAAAAAAATGCACCATATTTCATACAAATAACTATTGTTTGAAAAAGTACAAAAATTTTCCGAAAATAAACTTGAATGTTCCCAAAAAAGTTGGTCCGATTTTACTAGCCAACAAATCTCTTCAACCTATTTACCCACCTACAAAGATATAATTATTCACGAGAAGCTTTTCAGCAAAACTTACAAAAAAAAACTACATCAAAATTTGCAAACAATTTTTTTTCACGAAAATCCCAAAAAAAAATTTTTTTTACAATAACTTATTATTAATTACCAAGATATCACAAAAGTCTTACAAACAATGATTTCTACAGAAACACCAAAAAATTCTGCGAAAACTGTCTATTTTTTACACAAAATAAATTGTTAAAAGAATACATAAATTCAACTACATACAAATTAGGAGACTACTTCTCTGGCTTCACTGTTTGTTTTCGTTTATGAAGGACGTAGCCAGCGTGTAAGCTAACCGGAGCAAGTCACCCTTCTGAATTCTAGATGTTCTAGGGTGTTCTTCAACGTTTCTGTAACCGGTTTCGCTGCTTGACTGCATCGTCAAACAGAAGAAAATTTAATGTCTACACAACCCATCTTTGTTTCAGGTTCTTTGCCTAAATATTCCCAATTTTGACGTTTAAAATCGCGACTTTGACATTGTGAAGAAAACCTTGATTGCATGGTCGGCAGAGCAGAAAGGACCAAAATAAACTTTTCTTGAGAAAGACACATCTGTTTAACATTCTGGGTGCACTTTCTTTTCAATTTATGAAGGCTACCGAAATTACCTAGTTTGTCAGTTGATTTTCAATTGCAAAGCGAGTTTGTGGTCTATGTTATATTAAGTTCGGTGTACATACAACATGTTGCTGAAATGGAAAAGACATGTTTTAACCATGAAACAAATACTTGAAATCATCATTATTGATCTACCATAATTTTTTCATTGAACCTCTATTATTTTGGCGTGTGTGTGTTCATATAGGTGTATACATATATATATATATATATATATATATATATATATATATATATATATATATATATATATATATATATATATATATATATATATATATTTGTGTGTGTTCACGTTTACGTTTAGTTGTGGAACCTTGTGTATACTATAGGGTGTAGTCTGGCACCTTCCAAAATTGTGGCACCATACACGCGGTTCCACAAGGAAAAATGGACATATCTTCCCGGTTTTATGGTATCCATAATGATTTTTTGTACCTATCAGCAATTTCTATGTCCCACTAAAATGTGCCACAAGCATTGCGAAGTAAAGCTAAAATCAGACGAGATAAATGTAGCTGTGTTAAAGGTGCCACAATGTGTTACAAAGTGATGTTCTCTTACACACATTACTACGACACCATTATCACAGCTCGTGTGAGGCGTCCTCTGTCAGTCATACTACAAATCGTTACAGTGTTGCCAAGATTATTATTCGGACCTCATTTTGATGAAAGTACACAGTACACAGATATACTGTGGATATGTCAGCAGTACATTAACATTTTACATATTGACTATAAAAACTTAGTTATAGTATGAAAAGTCTAGATGCAGCAAGTGTGTTATGGTAGTGAATTTTCATAGACATTATCTGGCACCAAATATTTTTTATCTCTTTTCTTGTAACATAGAAATCTAAGTTTTGGCGTATAGTTTACTGTTTACTTCGTAAAGCTACCTACCAAATTTGGCTACTATAGCTTTTTAATTTTTTGAGATTTTTTTTTTTTCCGAATAGAAATTCAACATTTTTCCCGAAAACCTGGCCCGATTTTCCTGGCTAATGAACTTATCCAAGCCACTTATAAAAGGAAGGTACGAGCCAAATTTTATATATATATATATATATATATATATATATATATATATATATATATATATATATATATATATATATAAAGTCTGGTCGCAGCAAGTGCGTTATGGTAGTGAATTTTCATAGAAATGATCTCGCACCAAATATTTTTGTATAACTTTTTTTTGTAACATAGAAACCTACATTTTGGTATGTAGTTTACCTTTTATATTATAAACCAACCTACCAAATATGTTTACCATAGATTTTTATTTTTTGAGATAATTTTTTTTTTAAAAGAAAACTCAAAATTTTCCCAGAATTTTTTTTTTTTAAGGTATCAGTGACTAATGAACAGACAAAAAACTTTTTCAAACAAATTAGTCTTAAATTTGATGTAAATCCAAATGAACTCAAAAAGATACAGTTTGAAAATAATGTAATGGATTACTCACCGTGGGAGACCTGTAATGTTTTTGCTGAATTTTTGAAAAAAATTAATGTAATTAATTTACAGAATTTCTCTGTTACTTTTGACATAATGTATAGCTGCTAAACATGTCTATTTTCATTAACTTTTGCAAACAAGTCAGTCTTATAATTTTATGTAAATGCAAATTTTCAGAACTAGGTAGGTATAGTTTGGAAAATAATCTATAATAATTACTCACCATAAAAGACCTGTATAGTCTTTTTTCTAAATTTAAAAAAAAAATTTACAGGATTCTTCAATTATTTTTGATATACAGTGTATAGCTGCTTAACATGTGCATTCTATATTTAGAATGCAGTGTCTAATTATAATGTTAGGGTATAATTACAAATGATAGATATAAAGATTATGATTTCGTCTTCTTTATTTTACTTATATCATTCTTTACACAAAATTTAATGTCGGTCCATCTTCTCTTCTTCAGAACTGGATATTTTTTCATACATTCACTGCATTTCTCTTTTCCTGGTATGATATTATTTCGTATTTCTGCCCTAAAGAAGTTGAATACTGCTTCCTTTTGCTCATAGGTCCATGGAATTATACCCCCCGATACTGCTAGAACAAAAAGAACATAAGAAGTGCTGTACATTTACTCCGTGAACATTTCAAGGAACTTCAAAGCAAGCAACATAAAAAAAAAAATGAAAATTTAATTATACCTTTCTGAATCGTTTTCAGGCTAGTGATTTTTGTTTTGTGTTTTAGCGTTGTCTTCTACATTATTAGGTTTTTCGTCAGTATACTCTGGAGCATCATCTTCACCCTCACTTGCATCACTCTCATCTAATGCTGGCAAATCTGTGGAAATAAAAAGAAATTATGTATTTAGACATATGGATATAAATAGGAAATCAGTACCCTAATTTTAATCAAATGAGATGATAATGATTAACAAAAAACAGTTGGTGATCTTTACAAAAAAGTTTTATGAAGATCACCCAGTGTTTTTTTAATCATTAACATGATGCTTCACCAAGTGCCAAACCAGAATTCACTTTAACATGATAATGTTTCATCACACTAATAGGGTGGATACACAAAGCAAAATGATAAAAGCATCCGTCATGACATCCGACTTAAATTGCAGATAGATACAATTCTTTTAACTTCTTGAGAATACTATGTTGCCCGTGGCTACAAGCAAAAGATTAAAATTGCAGTGCCCAATCAATTTATGGGGCAGATATACATAAGATCCAATTAACATGTCTTCGTACCATTTTTAATAAAAATAACTAAATTTAAAAACTACTAGCCAGAATAATGATGTTTCCGTTTATGAAAATGTACTAAATCTGCATTAGGTTGTATAACATTACTATAACAGTAATCTGGATTACTCACCTTCGACCTGTATAGTCTGGAGAGACTTTCCAGCAAATTTACTTGCTTCTCCATTGTCCACAGCCAGCAATAATCTGCTGACTTTAGTGAGTTCCACTGTGTCTTCATGTAATCTGTAAAACTCTCTGTGGACACCAATGTCATGTCCCAGATGCCTGGCCAACCAGTCTACTTCATTCTCATTAAGTGAAAACATTTGACATACCGTGGCTATATATTTTCTAAATTTTGTACCACATATGTAGCTAGGTTGCTGTAGGTGATCTTTAATTTCCTGAACCACTTTTCAAAAACAACCATGGCCTCTCATGTTTGCTAATGAATTGCCACTTCTAGAAAATACATATCGGTTGTCCTTGTAAACCCCAGCAGCATCTCTACTACTTATGAGTAGATCTACAAAGGCTTTCATAAGCGGTGTTAATAGTACGGCTACCTTTCTGTTTCTTTTGCCGATAATTTTCACAATAGTAAGCCTTTCCGCATGGTTTTTTTTTTTTTTTTTCATATTCTGTGAGAGAGTTTTTGAACTCCTCAGGACACTGTTCCTCCCATGCCGGCTTGCCCATATACTGGGCAATAGTCATTTTTGCTGCTTCTCCACACCTACGTTTGTTAAAGAGGATAATCCTAGTCAATGTGAGGACTGCAAGTCTCTGCCAGTTAGAATTTGTACAATTAGTGTTCAGGGCTTTTATAGCCAGTTGCGTTTCAGCTATAGTCATTTTTGCTGCTTCTCCACACCTACGTTTGTTAAAGAGGATAATCCTAGTCAATGTGAGGACTGCAAGTCTCTGCCAGTTAGAATTTGTACAATTAGTTTTCAGGGCTTTTATAGCCAGTTGCGTTTCAGCTTCTATATAGTCATTAAGAAACTTCAGGTCTGAAGTAATCGGCCGAAGTTGACCCAACACTCAGTTTCCTATTATAGATGGTTGTCAAAGCATTAGATGAAACGCGGATACTCAATTCTAAATCCATCAGCTTTAACAAACTGTTTAGAAGTTCATTCTTTTTTAAGTCTCCTTTTCGCATAGCGATTCCCCTTTGGATATTTATGCATTTCCTTAAGTTATGCCCTAGTTTTAGTGCCAAAGATGGCGTTTTGAATTCTGGTCTTTCTGTAACCATAGTACTGCACACTTTCTTTGTTGCTTCAATGATTAAATCAAAATGTTCAGGGACTAAATAATCTGAAAGTGTAAGTGTTTGAATACCAGAGTTTCTCATTTCCAAAGTTAGACGAGCAAGCTGTCTCATGCCTTGTCTAATAAGGTCATTTTGGACTGTACCCCCCTTTTCGTAGAGCATAAAATCAAATCTTGTTATAAGGGCATCATCTCGACAATAATCACCAACTGAATCATTTCTCATTTGATCCAATATGTTGAGATAAACATTTGTAAATTGAATGTTACAAATGCTCGTCAAGATCGCATTGCTTTCTGCCAGTATATGCTGTTGTCCTTGAGAATAATCAATATTTTCATCTTTAAATTTCTTGCAACTATATTTGACATGATGCCAAAGATACTTTTTCACTATGTACCCTAGGCAATAAGGGCAGCGTCCGTAACAATTATAGGTGATAGACTTCAGTTCTATTTCAGTAGGTCTCCTCACCAAAATGAGCTCTCCATTCTTCGTTGCTAAAACGTTGCTGTTATAATAGAAATCGCCCGCCCTCATCAACTCTTCAAACATCGCTTTTCGTTTACGAGAATTCTTTTCGAGGGACAGAATTTTTGACACTTCTGTCTCTTTTTTATGAATTAATTCATAATGTCTTGCAATGTGGAGTACAGTTTTACTACAGTAGTAGCAGGCGTGTCTTTTATTTCTTACTCTTTTGCCATCAGAAATTTTTGATGATGTAATTTCAATCATGGTGTTATTTCTAATAGCTCCTATACCAGATGAAGACGTAACCTCTTCAATACCTGGCGATACTTTCTGATATGTCATGTCCTCATTAGTGGTGTAAGGATGACTCAAAGATGGTTCAAGCAACACATCTGAAGTTTCCAGATTTCCATTTCGCTTCTTTCCATTCTGTTTCTTATGCTTAATTCTTTTTTCATTCTTCTTTCTTTTTCTGTTAATTATATTGCAGCTCGAAGTGACATCAGAATTCTGACTTTCGGACTCATCCGAAGGCACATAGTCAGTTGATGAATCTTCAAAAGTAATTGGACTTTCTGAATTGTGACTATAAAATTCATGCTTCCACATGCTATCGTTATATTTCTCAGAAGTGGTACTGCCTAAGGTATCTTCTCCAGGAAGACTATTATTTGCCTCAGAAACGGTTGTGCTATCAGATTTGCTTTGGTCGACAAAACCATTATATTCTTCTTTTAGATTCTGGTTGGGTGATTTCTTATTTTCAATGCAATAACTGTTTTCCCTTGAGTCAAAAAGAATCTTGTGCCCTAAAACAAAAATACATCTCATTAAATTTGTATATTATGATGCAAATGCGTCAATATCAGAAAGATGGTTACCAATTAAATATTTTCAATATTGACCATATTAGGGGCTGCAGTTTCTAAATGGTTTGAGGCAAAATAGTTTTAATTTTCCTTTTGTTCATAGAACAGAAAAACTATCCAAGAGGGCATTCCTAATCGTGAAAATATATTTAATATTAAATTCATATTACAATATTTATACGAAAATTCGCTAGCATAAATCCAAATAATATCGTTTATAATTAAGTAGGTCGTATAGCAATTATAATTATTGACCTGGAATTGCTTTTGTTACATGTTTATGCAATTAATAAACATGGTGCAACTGCAATTTGCGATATTGAGGAATGCTGACTATTGCTGATTGCACATTGTTATGGATCAGGCAAAGTTTATATATATATATATATATATATATATATATATATATATATATATATATATATATATATATATATATATATATATGTGTGTGTGTGTGTGTGTGTGTGTTTGTTTACATTCAGAGACTTTTTTAGCTTTTGCTTTTGACTTTAATCATGTAGAGATAAGTCGAGATTTTTGATTAGATTCTTAAAATGTAAAGACGCGAGACTTTTAATCATGCATAGATTTGGTTTTAAATTTATTCAGTTAAGTTAGTTTTAAAAAGTTGTTAATTCGTTTTATTATTTATTAAATTTGTTATTACAAATTACAACGTTGCCATGTCACAATTATCCTAGTTATAAACCCATTACCCCTAATTATCCTCCACTCCTTAAACACCTTTCTATTTAATAATTTTCATTTGTTTAGACTGCAATTGAGATTTTTGAAAAAATATTTAAACACCGCTAATTCGTTTTGTTTATTGCTGATAGGTTTCTGCCTGTTGTTTGTTGTTCGTCATTTTCTAAAAATGCAGAGTTGGGGAAATTTTGTGGGTACCCTTATGCAGGGTCTATACCAGACTAATAAAACAGAAACAGTCGCCAAAACAGATACACGGCAAATGAAAAACTTTCTGGCAATAGAACAAAACGCAACGTAACATCCATAGTCCAAAGAGAAATGGTTATGCGCCGATCAAGAATTTATACGTAATGACCGAGAACTGCAAATTCTAGGGTATTTAATTTTAAGGATCACCAGAGAGTAAAAGAGCACCCATAACGATGTTTATAAAAAATAAAAGACACTATCGTAGCAGTAGTAGTCTTTTCTTTAGTAGTCTAATCATTTGTATGTTAGAAATATAAGCAGCGGTGAGCCAAGCTGGTCCAAAAAGTCTTAAATCTGAGACACCTATTTCAATTTAAGATAATATTTACAGTGCAGTCAGAAAATTTAAAACCCAATAAAATTACTTTAAAAAAAATGTACCTACTTAAAAATAGTTTGATACAAATTTTAATTTGTGTACAGGCCATATGGAGATTTTCTCTATTTTCTATTTTAAGAAAAACGAGTAATAAATTCTAATGACATTTTGCTCTAAAATGAATATTAAGGATACTTTGCTTTTAAGCAATTATAGTGTTTTCAATTTTTTGATTACCCTGTACATAATATATTTAATAAAATATGTCAGTATTATTTGTCGGTAAAGCGGAACATTTTAGAGTCACTTTTTGTCGAAAAATAGAAAATCAAAAAATCTTTGTGTCTACAATTTTTGGATATCCTGTATATAAATAAAATTTTGAATCTGACTGTATTTTGTAGCCCCGAGTAATAAATTCTAATGACATTTTGCTCGAAAATCAATGTTAAGGGTACATATTTCTTAAATAATTTTAGTGTTTTCAATTTTTTTGGTCATCCCGTACATAATATCTTTAATTTAAATATGTCAGTATTATTTGTGAGTAAAGCGGAACATTTTATAAAGTCACTTCTTCAAAAAATAAAAACTATATTCTTAAATTTTGTTACGCTGCCACTGCTTTAATTTTGGGATTTGAAAACTGGCCGACGAATTCATGCAAAAGTTCATTGAGTCCTAAGCACCCACCAAATTTTATTGCAATGGGACACTATTTGCGGCAGTTGTCGTGTATACAAAATGGACACACACACACACACACACACACACACACACACACACACACACACACACACACACACACACACACACACACACACACACACACACACACACACACACACACACACACACACACACACACACACACACACACACACACACACACACACACACACACACACACACACACACACACACACACACACACACACACACACACACACACACACACACACACACACACACACACACACACACACACACACACACACACACACACACACACACACACACACACACACACACACACACACACACACACACACACACACACACACACACACACACACACACACACACACACACACACACACACACACACACACACACACACACACACACACACACACACACACACACACACACACACACACACACACACACACACACACACACACACACACACACACACACACACACACACACACACACACACACACACACACACACACACACACACACACACACACACACACACACACACACACACACACACACACACACACACACACACACACACACACACACACACACACACACACACACACACACACACACACACACACACACACACACACACACACACACACACACACACACACACACACACACACACACACACACACACACACACACACACACACACACACACACACACACACACACACACACACACACACACACACACACACACACACACACACACACACACACACACACACACACACACACACACACACACACACACACACACACACACACACACACACACACACACACACACACACACACACACACACACACACACACACACACACACACACACACACACACACACACACACACACACACACACACTAACATATGAATCGTAACGAACGATGGAAATGTGCTCTAGGGCACTCAATTCGCGGTCATCTGAAGAAATTTTCTGAAAAATCGAAAGTCGGGCCGATCGCAATAGCGTATTTTCTTTCAGAAAATTCGCTAAAAATGGAGTCAGAATAACATTATTCTAGGCAGTCGATATTTGAAACTCTTTCCAGGGATGTAGACACATGCAAAATCTAAAACTGCGAGCCACTTTTGAGTTTATAAAATTCAAAACTATACCCATACAGGAAAGAGCATATCGAGCGTGCATTAGAAGTATCTGAAAAACTAGTTGGATTTGTTTTCTGAAAATTTTTGCATTTACGTTTTCATCACAACCGACTTCAATAAAAATATTGACGTCTACATATGACTTCCGGTTATACCATCAACTTCCTTATTACAAATAGAATAACATGAAACCCTTTATACTTCCATAACTGAGAAACTATAAAGTATAGGTATAGGGGCACCTATATATTATCAATAACGAATTAAAATCTGCTTTTGCTTAAATAATAATATACGAAGGGTACTTATTTTAATCTAAAAAACAAAAGTTAGGTCGCCGCTTATTTTACGAGACTAGTAGCTAAATAAGGGATACCTGTAGAATCAATAGAAATTGTTCAATGACAGTTCCAAAGAGTTGTTCTTTGAGACATTAGGCTTCAAAGTGGAAGGTTCAGTGGTTAAAAATAAGCGATTGGTAACCCTAATTTGAGGCAAAACAAAAGAAGGAGCAAATATTTTCGAAAATATGAGAGATAGTTTATGTACAATGCTACACAAAGTCCCATTAATTTTTCATTACGTTTCTGGAATTGAAATAAAAACTAGCACATTGTGTTTGAAATAATTAAGTTACTAGCTATTATAACCGGAGGTGGTATATTATAGACGCCAGTATTTTTCTTAAAGTCAGCTATAATGAAAATGTAAGTGTGGGAACTTTCAGAAAAAATCCAAATAGTTTTTCAGATACCTATACTGCATCCTCAATACGCTCTTCCCTGTATACAATAATTATAGTTTACCTTCAATTGTTTTTCCTTGGTGATCTTTAAATGTTCCTTCAGTCGTTTCATATTTGGGTCGGTTTAATATACCACAGTATGGTTCGCTATTGTGTGACATTTCTCTCAACGGCAAGGACGTGTGATTGTTCTTGGCCTATAAGGCCAACAAGAGCAATTTTCTAGATCGACTAGATATCTGAAAACATAAAAATCGTATAGACTGATAAATAGCAATATTAAGAGGTATTTTGGGTATTAAGTGCAGAAGGATCTAGTTTTGGTGTGCGGGTATTTTTATAATTATTAGATACCTATTTAGAGGATATATTACCAATTGTACATTGTTAACAAAATTATAGAACTTGCTACCAGTACAACAGTACTGTAAGTATATTAATATATATATATATATATATATATATATATATATATATATATATATATATATATATATATATATATATATATATATATATATATATATATATATATATATATATATTGTCACGAAGTGACGTAATTGCCATTAGATAATCTAATTAGTTAACAGGGGAATAGATCCGTACCATCCGTATTTAATTTAATTTATTTTGTTATTAAAACCATCAATAAAATATAGTTTCAAGAAAACGTCGCAAGATCGGTGGAAGGGTAAGGATTGTAGCGGGTTGAGGTCGCCCAGGCGGGTCGTGCGGCATGCGAAACGATGAAAGCGGGGACGGACGGGCTGGTCCACTGCATCAACCTACGCGCACCGCGTGCGGCGCATAAACTTCGGATGACTGAGGCCGCATCGAGGTCTGGATATACCGGCTGTAACGCGCTCGACAAGTTAGTTCTTTTTCAGCAGTCGCAGGGGCCGTCACGGAGAATAACCAGCCACCGTCCAGGTCTCGTCTAGAATTTTGTGTGTTTCTTTTTAGCTTTGAGTACGTCGCGGCGACGACGGAACCAGCGGGCCGGCCGTCAGAGGGTGAGAAGCAGCCGCTTATTGAGCGCACCGGCTGGGAGGAGCTGAGAGCGGTGACCGACGACGAACGCCGTCTTCAGCGGGCCGCTCGTTGTCCAATTGTTCGAGGTAGGTCGTTGTCTCTCTAGCTGTACGGTACAGGACCTGTATGAAAGGGGTTTTCCACGGATCGATATCTCTCTTTGGCGACGGACGCCTGGGCGCGCTTGGTGGCCTTCGCCAGAGGAGACAGGTGTGGAAAAGATATTGAATGTTGTTGTGTTTGTCAGTGGTTATATTTCAGAGAGACGGCCGCAAAGGAGCTTCGGATAAATAGGTCCATCGTTCGCTTCTGTCTGTATCCGCGGAGCGACCTGGGGGAGCCAGGGCTCGCGTTCCTGGGCTGGAGTCTTCCCGAGAGCGCGAGAGCATTAGCAAAGCGGCCGACTGCACGTTGATTTGAACCCGGGGGGCGGTCTAGCCACGGTCAAATCATCCCAAAGCGGTCTCCCGTGGCGCAGCTCTCGTGCTCCTGGATCTGGACGCCAGCAGGGGTATTTCGGGCTGCAGTAGGTCTCCACCACTCCTGGCGATCGAAACAGTCTGGCAATACCCGGTGTCCCGACCGTCCGACTGACATTATTGGGAAAACCTTGTCGTTTTCAGTCTTTGGGGGAAAAGCTTTATTTGTTTCCGTCGGGAGGCGCAAAGGGGTCGCGTTCCTGGGCTGGAGTCTTCCCGAGAACGCGAGAGCACTAGCGAAGCAGCCGACTGCACGTTGATTTGAACCCGGGGGGCGGTCTAGCCACCGTCAAATCATCCCAAAGCGGTCTCCCGTGGCGCAGCTCTCGTGCTCCTGGATCTGGACGACAGCAGGGATATTTCGGGCTGCAGTAGGTCTCCACCATTCCTGGCGATCGAAACAGTCTGGCGATACCCAGTATCCCGACCGTCCTAAAGGCAACGTCTGGAGGCTGTGTTTTCTTTTAACTTGATAGTGAGGACTTCCTTTATTTTGTCGAGGGGAAATTTCCATCTCCCTAGGGAGACACTTCCTCCGGTCGTAGAGAGTCTGTATGACTGCAACGCATGCTTAAGGGTCCGAAATTAATTAAGTGATAGTAGAAAGTAGAACAAGCCGTTAGCTGATCTTGATATTGCACCTAGAGTTGGCTTTTTCACATATTGCATGCCTGCTTAAACCGACCACCTGTCCGTTGCCTTGCTTTGGCGATCCTGGGACGCTTCTGCCCGCTTACAAGCCGCGAGTTTACTACCACTATTCGTGATACCGTCCGTATAACTCGCGAATATTTCAGTTTCTGCCTCTGGTCTCTAATAAATTGATTTGTTGTCAATTAAGTTAGTTTAAACGTGGGGTATACCGGGAGAATCCCTTGTGTAAATATTTCTTTGTATATATTTTATAAATATTTCCCCACCAATACTTTTGTAAATAGATTATTTGTTTTACACGGTATTTCATTTAAAGCTTCCCAACCAATCCACCCCAACGTAATACGTAACATCCTGATCTCTAATACATAGGCCATAATTAAGGAGTCCCGAGGGACTTCGCCTGAGGACTTAGGTGAACCCTGTCTCCACTGAAGTTTACCCCGGGTCCGTGTAGCTGTAAATAGCAACCGATGACAGATATATAGTCCTGAGGGAGCGCAGCGTCTTCCTTTAAACCCACGCTGCTGGCGCCTGAGAGGGGAAAGATGCAGCATAAGCCTTTTTATCATAATCTCAAACTAAACTGAACGTGTTTTAAAGATTGCGAAAGAATGACCCAGGCTATTTAAATTGCAAACAAATGTGTCAACAAAATTGTCAGATGAAGGATCCTACCTCCCTAAAATTGAATTTCAATTAACAGTGATTACTGTCGGTATTGATTTTGGAGGAACATATTTTCTTCCAATTTCTAATTAGATTTTCATTGGAGTTGCATTTTCGAGTAGCATAAACTGTTTTTAATCATGACTTGCTATGATTAATTTAAAAACAAAATATGGCAACATAATTAACAAAATTCTGAGAGCTTTAAGCAAATAAATATATGCATACTTTTGTGTAAATCTTTATTATAGTTAGCATATCAAGAAAATACAGAGTGGTATCATTTTTTATTATAAACACACTAACAGAAAAAAACTAGTCCTGTTTTCAGGGACTTAATTTCAGACCCTGTAACATTTCATAAGAGGCCATTATTTAAAGCAAGGGGAAGGTAATGAGGTATAAATAATTGACAATTTGCGGCCATCTGAAATAATTTTTTGGCAATTTGAAAGTTTGACCGATCAGAATAGCATAAATAGCAGAAAAGTCGCTAAAACGACATAACTTTTTTTATCAAATGGAACACCTGTATATTGTTATCTAAACAAATACCGATTTCAATTCTACACCGACTATGTATAGGTCTCTATACCTAAAATTAACGATTCTCAAGTTATGGGAATAAAATGTCTTTTTAAGGTTCCCAAACATGAGCGTTTAGTGACAGTTTCTTAATTATTATTTTTCTTTTTTTGGTAAAAAGAAAGTCACAAGAATCTTGCTTTTGCACCTCAGACATAAAATCTGTGTAGAAATAGCGGTCTCTTGGTTTAGGTAAAAAGTTGATTAATTTGTTCATAATATTCTCTGTGGCTCATGTAACTAACAGCTAGCTTATGATGAAGACGCTGAAACACAAACTCCTGTAACTTAAATAATATACCATATAGGTACAATATATCATATGCAAAACATTACACAATATGCCAAGAGTATAAAATAATGCAAAAAAAATACACTAACGCACATTAACACGCGCAAGCAAACGTCTGCGCGGGCGTGGTGTGTAGACAATATAGCGATTTTCGTAACCATATGTCAGTTTTCCAAATTCCATTGTCAATTAACATTTGTTCCTTGCATTATCTTACAAGGTTTAATCACCGACTGGTTACACAGAAGCTAAAACATTCAGCGAAGAATGGAACATGTGATGAGGGACACCTCTGTTGAATTGATACATAACAAAATGTACCCTATTAGTGCCTAATGTATAGGTGTTTCATGAAAAAAAATGGAGTTTTGCGCTATTAAAATATTAGAACAGAAAGGAAAAAGAAATTACTCCCATAACTTGAAAACTATCAATTTTAGGTATAGGCACCTATACTGTCTAGAACTGACATCTTTACTTGTTTAGATAATAATACACAGGTGTTCCATTTGAAAAACCAAGCTATGTCGCGTATAATTTTGCGGGTTTGTCAGGTAAATAACAGATACTCCGTATAATTAATAGAAGTCGATGAGTGACTGTTTGAAAGATGTGGGTGTTGGTACTTAGGGTTCCAAAGTTAAATAGTCAGTGGTTAATAATAAGCTTCGGGGCTTGAGGCACATTTATCAACACCTAAATTGGGTCGGAAACAAACGAAAGTTCAAATATTTCTGAAAATATTAGAGATAGCTATAAACGGTGCTACACAAAGTTCACTCATAAAGTTCATTCTTTTTTTTTTCTCTCTTTCTGAAAATGTAATAAAAATGGCACGCTCTATTTAAAATAAGGAAGTTGGTAATAACTTCCGGTGTAACCGGAAATGTCAGAAAGCTAAACTTATTTTCCAAATGCAGTCTAATTTAAAGCAAGCATCTTTTATTTGAAACATTTTTCACTATCTCTAATAATAAGGAATATATGGAAGAAATAAGACTACTGGGACAGCCTGTATATTTAGAAGATAATTGTGTGAAAAATAAAGTTTTTAGAGCAATACTTTGCATTTCGTTCCACACATAAATCATCTTCCTACGTTGTCATATCTGCGAGTATTCTACAATTTTCTGACACCCTGACAAATTATATATATATATATATATATATATATATATATATATATATATATATATATATATATATATATATAACTTAAAAAATGAGAAAGTTAGGAAACAACTTTTACAAGAGATCAGTCTTATAATTTCATGTAGAATCCAAAAACTCCGGTAGAACCGGAAGTGAGTGCTATTCATTCCAACACAAAAGAACATTATGTAACATTATGTCGGGTCTCGAACTATGGCTGCTCTAGGTGGCTGTGCCAATTACTATTATAGGTATATCTGAGCCACAAAATACCATTAATATTCCGTCAAACAGATTCCGTCAAATACAAATAATGCAGTATGTAGTAACCAAAGAGGTTACAACCTCTTTGATAGTAACCGTAGCGACTTTTCTTAGTTTGCACTGGTGCCTAGGACTGCAATAATAATTATTCATGGACACCAAATTAGACAATACCTACATTTAGATTGTCAGAGAATCCCTTAAGGATTTCAATGCGATTTATATGTAAATAAGATAAAACATTAATTTAAAATACATATAAGTCTCAATCATGATCATTATTATTAGCTACCTTGTACCTATTAACTTAATTTATACTATGTATATTTTTCAATATTTTTATCACTGGTTTTCGGCTAATGTAGGTTAACGTTTACTTGTGGAATCTTGTGTATACTATAAAAAGTCTGGACGCAGCAAGTGCGATATGGTGAATTTTCATAGAAATGATTTGGTACAAATATTTTTTATACCTATTTTTTTCCTCTAACAGAGGAATCTAAATTTTGGTAGTTACCTTTTAATGTCATAAACTTTTGTACAATTTGATTGCCATAGCTTTTGTAGTTTTGGAGGTTAAATTTTTTCCCGAAAGAAAACGCAAAATTTTCCCGGAAAACCTGCTTCGATTTTCCTGGCTAACAAATTTATCCAAGCCACTTAAGGAAAGGAAGGTACGTGCCAAATTTTATCAAAATCGGCCCATTATTTTTTGAGCTATCGGTGTGATACACACACACACACACACACACACACACACACACACACACACACACACACACACACACACACACACACACACACACACACACACACACACACACACACACACACACACACACACACACACACACACACACACACACACACACACACACACACACACACACACACACACACACACACACACGCACGCACGCACACAAAATACAATCAGCCTTTGATAAGAAGACAAATGGATGGTTTACTTCTCCCTACAAAGAAGGTCGCTTTAGTGATCTCTGCATACGCTGACGATATATCTATTTTCATAACAGCAAACAAAGATTTCCAAATATTCAAGAATCTATACCATGATTATTCAAAGCAATCTGGTGCTGAGCTGAATGAAAACAAGTGTAGAGGATATTGGGTTGGAGGGTGGAAAAATAGAAAAGATAGACCTTTAGATATTTCTTGGACCACAGAAGGTATAAATGTGCTTGGAATAAGGTTTTCTGACAACATGTCGGATGATGCGAATTATGCTTATTCAAAACTATTGCAGAAAGTAGATTCATCGCTCCGGAAATGGTCAACAAAGAGAGCATCACTCTCCCTGAAAGGGAGAAAAATAGTCGTGAACCAGTATATAGCACCAAAGCTATGGCATGTGATGCAAGTTCTACCTATTACAAGCCAACAAATTGGTCACATTCAGAAAAAATTCGTGGATTTTATGTGGACAGGAAAACATTGGGTTACTGAAAAAGACCTTTATCTCCCAATTAAATCTGGTGGTATGGGGTTGGTACATATAGAATCAAAAATTAAGACGTTTCGACTGCACCTCCTCAATCGATTTATAGAACATACTTTAGGTAACCCCAAATGGAAAGCTTTTATGGAGTACTTCATTAGAAAGTCTAATACACTGGGTGTATCCTGGCAGTATTTTTTCTTAGAAGATAGTAAGCAGTACACGATATCAGTCTCCCAGTTCATTTTATCGATGAAGGAAGCCTGTGATCTCAAGAATATTTATATACCCGATTTTCCGAAGACAATTGAGGACCTGAAAGATATACCCACGGTCAATTCTAGGTTATTCATCCGTTTTGTGCCGCCATTATTCAGTTCTAAATGGTGTGAGAAAGGAATTACTAATCTTTCACATCTAATCCAAGATAACCAATGGATTTCTGCGCAAAAATTATCCACCATTTTAGGTTGTATACATCCATCACGTATAAAAGAAGAAATTATGGGACATTTTTGCAGAATAAAAAAGCACTTTCAAATAGGCGGTATGTCCTCAGGTACCAACCATTCGTTCAGCTTGCATTTCAAGGATGAATCTGGTTACGAAAGAAACATCTCAAAACAATCAAGAAAATATTTACAGAAGCTATTTACAATGAAAACATTTAAAATGGACTCAAACGAAATAATGCAGTGTGAATGGACAGATGGGATAATTAACTGGTTAACGTATTTCAATAAACTTACACCAGGTCACGTATCAGACATATCATGGCGCTTCGCAAAAAACCGCCTGGCAGACGCCATATTCTTAAACAGAGCAGGAATTAGAAACACCGACTCATGTCCATTCTGTACGAATGTCCAAGGCACTTCATGGCATTTGTTGATGATATGCCCAGAAAGTTTAGAATTATGGCAGTTTGTAAAAGTATTTTTGAAAAAAATTCTCCTACGCAATACTATAAGAAATGAAGAAATAGTCTGTGGTTTTGTGGAATCTACTGAAAAACAACAACTCGCAAACTTTATGGTAAACCTAGCCAAATCAACAATATACAACAACCTGATCAATTTCTTCAAGAACCAGATAAAACATGCATTTAAAGAAACCTACATAAAGAAGCTAAAGGCCCACATTTTTAACGAATATGCATGGTTTATGGGGGAAAACCGCCTAGTTTCGTTTCAAAACAGATGGTGTATTGGTGAAATAATTTGCAAACTCGACAACCAAGGACTTAATTTTTTAGAAACCTTGAGCCTGTAATTTTTCAAAGAACTTTGTAAAGACTCTAGTTAATGATACTTACATGTGGTGTATATATGTGTGTCTATATCTAGTCATTATGTGCGTTTGTATCTTGCACCAGGCTTATAGTTAAGAAAAAAATGTCAAAATTGCCTTTTATGGACCATGACATTGTATGTGATATGTGTGTATATATGTATGTATATTTAGTGATATGGATTTTGATGTTGAACTTATGGATTTAATAAATAATAATAATAATAATAATAATAATAATAATAATAATAATAATAATAATAATAATAATAATAATAATAATAATAATAATAATAATAATAATAATAATAATAATAAAAACAACAACAACAACAACAACACCACACACACACACACACACACACACACACACACACACACACACACACACACACACACACACACACACACACACACACACACACACACACACACACACACACACACACACACACACACACACACACACACACACACACACACACACACACACACACACACACACACACACACACACACACACACACACACACACACACACACACACACACACACACACACACACACACACACACACACACACACACACACACACACACACACACACACACACACACACACACACACACACACACACACACACACACACACACACACACACACACACACACACACACACACACACACACACACACACACACACACACACACACACACACACACACACACACACACACACACACACACACACACACACACACACACACACACACACACACACACACACACACACACACACACACACACACACACACACACACACACACACACACACACACACACACACACACACACACACACACACACACACACACACACTCACACACACTCACACACTCACACACACACACACACACACACACACACACACACACACACACACACATAAACATATAAAAATTGAAACTAACCCCAGATATGGGTTATATTATATAGTGAAATTTTTCTAAGAAAATTCACTAACATGCTGTATTCTGGCACATTCCAAAATGATTGTGGCACCATACCGGATACACAAGATTCCACAATGGTAGGTACGCCCTTAGTCAAATTATATAAAATCGATGACAGGTAACATCACGCTTAATTTTCTTTTAAGGGGGCATCTTAAAAGAAAATTAAGCCTGATACAAGCTAGTAGTAAATTTGACAATCTTGAGTGAGACATTCTTTACTGAAAAAAAAGTTAATAGGGAATAGGTAAGTAGGTATGTGTAGATAGGGTACTTACCTCCTTTTATCTTCTCTGAACTTTGAATCCACTGAACAAATCACTATAAAGTTAATTAGTAGCATAAGCTACCAAATAAACACACGCACTTAGTAGCTCAACCTCTATAATAACGGCTGGCTGCTGGCTGGCATATAGGGAATGTTACAAAAAACTAGTATTCGAGAAAGCCAGGCAAAGCAAGTCAATCTTGTTATACATAAGTCAGTCGTCAGGGTTGTTCTATGACGTCATCCATACTAAGAAAATTCGACGGAAGTAAATTTAGATAAGAATTATTTAACACCTCTTATGTGAGTTATATTATTTTGTTTTGCAGAAGCATGGCTGGACAGAAAGTATTATTGATACAGTTTGTAACTTTTGATTTAGCAAAATTAATTCAGGGTTGCAGGTTAATTTATAACTTAAGGACAATGGTTTTGTCTTCAATACACTAATATTGTTATCAATATTTTATACCCAGCTTCTCTGAACTTTTTACCCTCTGCAAACAAAAAGATGTAAATAATAAATAGGTAAAGCTTTAAAAATCCTGGATTAGTAAAAACTAACGACTGAAGACCAAATAAATATTAGGTAGGTACCTACATAACATTTTGAAGTTATTAAATTTTATAGATGTGCTATTAATAAACATAATTTTATAGTGGGTATGTAGTGTGTAGATAAGTATTTAGCCTATATAGGTACTTTCCCAAGTATTATAATAAAGTATAACTGACTACAAGTTTATTGCTAATAAAAAATACTATATACCTCTACCTAGGTAATCAAATATTAGTCCAGGAGACCTTTAAGGAATTTTGCTTTATTTTAACTTTGAAATGTATTACTGGAAAACTATTGTGGATAGGAAAAAATTTACTGTTAGACATGTTGGCCTAGAATTGAATAAGGTCAAACATTCCATAGTGGTCATAATTTCGGAAATATGAGACAACCTTACAATTATTGAAATGGGAATTATAGTTGGCAGTGATCTCAGAAAGGTTTTTTTTCTGAATTGAACCGTATAAGCATTTTTATGTTTATCTCTTTTACTTTAGTTAAAAAATACATAAGTTTAAATGTTATAAAGAAAATTACAAATCATGCTACTTCGTAAGATCTTGGGCACAAATCTATTACTGGTTTAAGTTTTAGAAAACAGCGTGAAACGATATCGCAAATATCAAATAGTTTATATTTACTGATTTCAATAATACATTCAATTACATGTTTATCTCAGTACTTGTTAAAAATATATATCAAAAGGTAACCTCAAATGAAAGCTACTTAAACATATTTCCTCGTATATAAAAAAAGGAATCATGGAAATCGGAAAAAATTATCCCCTATTCCAACTTTGAGGCATACTCTATCTAAAAAAAATCATGCTAATCGGACAACTCTGTAAAAACTTATGCGTGGTCGTCATACATTCAAATAAAAAAGGGAATCATGGAAATCGGATAACCCAGTACAAAGTTATGAATGGTGGAATCAGTTTATATATATATATATATATATATATATATATATATATATATATATATATATATATATATATATAGAGGCATACTCTATCTAAAAAAAAATCATGCTAATCGGACAACTCTGTAAAAACTTATGCGTGGTCGTCATACATTCAAATAAAAAAGGGAATCATGGAAATCGGATAACCCAGTACAAAGTTATGAATGGTGGAATCAGTTTATATATATATATATATATATATATATATATATATATATATATATATATATATATATATATATATATATATATATATATACACTTTATTTGTTTGCTGTACGTTTGTGATTTCTTATTGGTTTGCGTGGACTGCAGTTTCGAACCGTCCCGGTTCATCATCAGCACGCTACTGGCTGCTATCGCTCCTGTCTGGTCTACGTCGGAGATTGTAGGTGGCGCATGCGCCGTGAGCTTCTATTGGTCGGTTTCCTGTTCTCTGATTGGTTGTGCCTTCGGACTGTGTCGTGTGTATCGGTCTCCTGTCTTGATCACTGTGGTTTAATAATTTGTCTATTTGTATGGCCTTTATTAAGTTTTGTTTAAATGTTTGTACTTGGATTTGTTCTGGCATTAATTGTTTTCTATTGTTTGCTTGTTGAATGTAGTATTGTTCCCAGATTTCCATTTTTTTGTGGTCTTTAACATGTTTCATTAGTTTTAATTGGGTGATGTCTGGTTTTTGGTGTTTTGTGTCGTGAATGTGTGTAGCTACGTTTGATTTGTAGCTAGGTATGTGGATTTTATCCAATGCTGTTATATGTTCTTTGAATCTTGTTTCTATTGATTTCTTTGTCATTCCTATATATTTTTTATTGCATGTGTTACATTCTATTTGATATATTCCGTTTAATTCATGTGGGTTGTGTTCTTGTTTTTTATTTATTTTGTTTATTATTTTGTTATTGGTTTTGTAGCTCATTTTTAAGTCATATTGTTTGAGTGTTTGTGTTATTTTTTTGATGTGGTGGTTATAAGTGAATGTTGTGTATTTTGTGTTTGTTTCTGGTGTTTTGTTTTCGGTTTTGTTGATTTGTTTGTTTTTGATTTGTTTTACTAGTTTTTCTATTGTTTTTTTGTTGTATCCATTTCTTTCTGCTATTTGTATTATGATGTTGTACTCCTTTTCTCGTTCGTCGTTATGAAGTGGTATATTTAGCATTCTGTTTATTAAGTATCTGTATGCGGCCATTTTGTGTGTATGTGGGTGTAGTGAGTGTTTAGGTATAGTGATGTCTGTTTGTGTGGGTTTTCTGTATATTTTGTATTCAATCTGGTTTTCTTTTCTGATTAGTGTTAAGTCTAGGAAGTTTATGGTGTTGTTTGATTCTTTTTCTATTGTAAATCTTCGACGTAGACCAGACAGGAGCGATAGCAGACAGTAGCGTGCTGATGATGAACCGGGACGGTTCGAAACTGCAGTCCACGCAAACCAATAAGAAATCACAAACGTACAGCAAACAAATAAAGTGTATATTTAAAAGTGATTACAGTGTAGTGCAATATTCCTAAAGATATATATATATATATATATATATATATATATATATATATATATATATATATATATATATATATATATATATATATATATATATTGCTATGGTCTGGCTTTTTAATTAATGATTTGTTAATTACTAATTAGATGCTGATATTACATTAATTACTTCTAATCATAAATCTAATTTCTAATATATCTTTATATTAATAATTTATACCGTTGGACGCCAGGCAACTCACTGTTTGCCAATATCATTATCTAATATACTTTTAATAAGCCAAAACCTGCAAATATTACCCCGTCAATTAGAAGATAATTTATTTTACTCACTTACCGTCTTAATTACTTCTAATTTCCATTTGCTCAGCCCTCTCAGGATTCAACTTGTTTTGTTTTTTTGTTTTTTGTTTTTTTTTTGGTATTTTTTTGTATAATTGGTCTTTGCTAATTACTTGGTCTTTTTCTATTTTAATTATGCATTACCACTTCTATTATGAAGGCCAAATAGGAGATTTAAATGAAAATCTAATTATACAAAGTTAGGCATCTTTAATGGTGATTACCCATTGAAATTAAAATTCACAAATATTAAATAACAAATTAAGGGACAAATTAGTTGCATAATATACCATAATAGGTTATAAATAACAGAAATGGTGATGGTGATTACCCATTGAAATTAAAATTCACAAATATTAAATAACAAATTAAGGGACAAATTAGTTGTATAATATACCATAATAGGTTATAAATAACAGAAACATATTATTCGGTATCAAATCACTTACATTGTTAGAACCAGAGATTTGGCTTGTTAATTATCGGTCACCTTACACATTTCTGTACACCATGTCCACAAAGATGGTATTTGGATTCTTTGATTGCCTACAACACTTAATTGCAGCATGGAACTGTTTTTTTTTTCTTCTAATAAGCTACTCTTTTATGAAATTCTGTTGTTTTGGTTGATTAGCTTTAACTGTTTTATTTATTTTCAGTCATTATCTTCTTGCTTAACTGCCCCTGGCAACAATATTATTACCAGGCACCTTCTCCTGTGGACCAGTCACCTTCTACCTGTTCACTCCTCAACGTTCTCCAGCTGACTTATCTATTGTCTGTACCGACCACGAGCCACTACATTTACTTGTTTACTCTACGACGCTCTCCAACTGACTCTTCTATTGGTAATTGTCGGTACCGACCACGAGCCACTACATTTACTTGTTTACTCTACGACGCTCTCCAGCTGAATCCTAATTTTTACTGTCTCTCCGAACAGCCCTCGCCTTCTCGGCTCATTTTGCCTTCGACCTCACCAACCGCTCCTTCCTCACCATCAATCTCACCACAAGTGTCTTATCACTAGATAGCAAACCATACAAAAATTGTTTGTTTCACTTTATCTTGCTTTTTATTTCACGATATCTACTGCATTATCAATATATTTTACTTTAACTTAATACTTATTCTTTTAAAATAACAACATAAAACCTCTTTAGATTTACATTTAAATTATATTCCTTTAGTTCTATTGCACTACTAAAATAACTACCATTATTTCTTAATATTATTATTCTAATTTCTATCCTATGTCTATACATAGCAAATTCCCCCAAAAGAAAATTAAATTTTTCTGCTAAGACAAATTAAATTTTGTTTAAATTAAACATTCATAACATTAATATATATTCAAATTTATAATTCATGGTATTTGTACAAATGCTCTATATTAAATACCCCCCGTATGCTATCATTGTCAGTTTCTTTTAGCACATAACAATTTTCTGGGTTTTCATTCTCTATTATGAATGGTCCCTCATTTCTTGGCAACAGTTTTGGGCATATGTCTTTTCCCCCTTCTACTTTCTTGAAAGACTTTATCACAACCAGATCACCTTTTTTAAATTTCACCTTTTTCTTAATTTGTTCTTGTATCTTACGCTTATATTTTTCTGCTTTTCTTCTTGCTTTTCTTCTTATTTGGTCCTTTATTTCTTCATATGTTTTATTTTCTTCCTTTTTCCATTTTCGTTGCGGACGAATACCTTTTACTACAAAATCTGGAGTTTCTTCTGTGTTAGTGTTGGGTGTTTCGTTTAAATACCTTTCTATTTGAGGAAGCTGTTCTACCCAATCCCTATGATCTTCTTTACACAAAAGTCTCATAAATTTAATTACTTCCGCTATTTATCTCTCCGAGGGGTTTACAGCCGGATGTCTTACACTTGTGAAATTTAAAGTGATTTCCCTATTCCTTCCATAATTGAGAAATGTCTCACTTCGGAAGTATGTGGCATTATCTAAAATATTTTTTTAGGTTTTCCCATTTCTTCTATATATTGGTCCAAACATTTTATTGTTTCTCTGGCATTGATTTTCCTACAGGGGTATAGCTTAATAAATTTTGAAAAAATATCCATAATGACCAATACATGTTTAAACCCAAATTTCCCCTTAATAAGTTACTTAAAAAATCAATAGCGATTATATCAAACGTGTTTTTGGCAGTTATACTTTTTACTATGTTCTTATTCACTATATTTTTATGCTTTAATAACTGACATTCATGGCAACTACGAGTTATTCTTTTACAAATTTTTATATCGGAGTTGGCAATATAATTTTCCCTAAACAACAACCAAAGTTTTCTAGCGCCAGGATGTCCTTGTTCATTATGTAATTGTTTTAGCAAATTTTCGGCTAAATTTTGTGTGATACAAAATAATTCATAGTGATACATTATTTTGACATAAATGTTGTCTTTTAATATTGCCCCCCTCTTTTCGCTATCTAACAAGTTGTATTGATCGTTTATAATTTGTACTAAGGAAAAATCTCCTGCACTTTTCTTCATGATATTATAGCCCACTTTTACTCTCTTCTCATGCTTAGTGACACCTTCTTCTCTCGACAATGAATCTGCCACAATATTCTCTTTTCCCGCTATGTAGACAATTTCGTAATCTAATTCTTGCAACAGCAAAGCCCATCTATGTACACGCTGATTGTGAAATTTGTTATCTAAAATCGATGTCAGTGCAGAGTGATCGGTCTCTAACCGGAATTTACCACCTAATAAATAGTATCGCAATTTCTTCACACAGAAAATAATTGCCCCCAGCTCCATTTCAGTGGCACTGTATTTCCTTTCATGTGTCTTGGTTAAACGGGACACAAACTGTATAGGAACTCTTGTACCGAAGCGTTCTTGTAACAATACTCCTGCATACCTATACATAGAGCTGTGTGTTTGCAAAATAAATTCTTCTTTATAGTCCGGGTGAAACACTTTAAGATTTCTTTGAAACTCATCTTTAATCTGATTGAAACTGTCTTCTTCTTCTTCACCCCATTTCCAATTATGTCCCTTTTTAAGTAATTCATTAAGGATCCGGGTTTTTTCACTCATATCCGGCAATAATCTTTTGAAATAGTTAATTAAACCAAAGAAACTCCTTAATGACTTCAAATTATGGGGTCTTTTGAATTCTTTAATTACCCTCACCTTTTCTTCATCCATTTTTAGTCCCTCTTTATCTAAAATGTATCCCAAAAATTTTACTCTCTCTTGAAAGAATTCACATTTTTCTAAATTAAGTTTTAAACCTGCTTTATCTAATTCTTTTAAAATTATTTCGACATGTTGTTGATGTTCTTCCATACTTTCGGAAAAAATTAAAATATCATCAATATAATGCAAGGCAAAATTTTCATATTTATCTAACAATTGATGTATAGCCCTAACTAACCCACTACAAGCAGACTGAATCCCAAACAGGATTACTTTAAACTGATAAACAACACCATTTATGGAAAATCCAGTGTATTTTCTACATTCCTTTTGGAGTGGAATCAACCAAAAACTGTGTTTAAGATCTATTTTTGTAAACACAGATGTTGGTGTAATATTTCCAAAAATTGCATCTATTGCTAATGGACTTTCATATTGGGGAATTGAATACTTGTTAAGATTTCTTGCGTCCAAACATATGCGTAGCTCGCCATTAGATTTTTTTACTATAACAATGGGATTGATAAATTTCGTATTACTTCTTTCTATTATACCGTTTTCAAACATTTATTCTATTTCCTTTGAAATTTCATTTCTATATTTATAGGGAATTGGGTATGTACGTACTTTAAAATCTTGTATATTTTGAACTTCAAATTTATGCAAATAATCTTTGGCAAAACGATTTTCTTTTGTGAATAATTCCTTATTTTCTTCTAATAAATTCTTAACCATTTCTTTACATTCATTTGGACATTTTATGTGGTCAAATTCATTCATATAATTTTCTTTTTTATACAACACAATTTCTTCATCACTATTTTCTTCTAGCCTATCTAATTTATCATAACTTTTTTTATAATCATAATTATCTTTAAATCTTCTTATCTTTTTAACCATTATTTTATTTTTCATTATATCTTCTTTATCTTTAACTAACTTCATCTCTGTAATTTCATTCCTAATTATAACTATTTTCTTTTTATAATCTAATATAAATTCATACTTTGACATCATATCACTACCACATAAAATATCTACTTCCATATTTTTTATAACAAACAATTGCACCATAATTTCTGTTATGCCATCGATTTTAATCCCTATATTAATTACTTTATTTATTTCTGTTATTTTCTTATTATTCACTCCTATAATCGATATTTTCGGAATTCTAACTATTAAATTATTTAAATTGTTTTTGTCAACAAATGCCTGATTTACTAAAGAAATTTCTGACGCGGTATCTAATAAAATTTCAACATCATTGTTATTTATTTTCCCCCTTATGTAAATTAAATTACTTTCGTTACAGTCCTGACTTTTATTTACATTCAAATTTATAAATTCCACTGGATGTTCGTATAAAATATTTGTTTTTTTAATTTTAAAATTTTGTTTACTATTAACGGGCTTTAATGTTGTTTCGAGTGTGGGTTTTACTGAAAATTTTGTGCTTGTCTATCTTGCATGAAATTGGGTACATGTTCCAATGGTGGTATGGGGTTTTCCTGTTTAATTTCTGCCCTCTCTTCACTTTGATTAGGGACAGCCTGTTTATTTTCTGCACGGTTCATACTGTATACCTGTGCATTTCTGGACATATTGTCGCCATTGCTTGGAGGGTTTGGTACACTTATTCTACTATTCCAATATTGATTTCTGGGTGGATCCTCATCCCTTCTCGGCGGATAGGGACGATTATTATTACTACTATTTACATTGGCGTTATCAGTACTGTTGTTATTGTTAGGCCTCTCATTTTTATTGTAATTATTATTATTTCTATAATTGTTATTATTATTATTGTAATAGTTCTGCCTAAATTGGTTTTTTCTAAAATTTTGTTCCCCACTTCTTCCATTATTCCTTTCACGGCCACTATAGTCTGTATTTTGGCCTGTATAATTTTGGTTATTTTCTTCTTTACTCCGCCTACTTCGTTCAATTCTAGTCAAGTAGTTCAATAGCTGATCCAAGCTTCTTATGTTCTGGATAGCTATTGTTTCACTTATCTGAGTGTCAAAATGTCTAGCTATGTACATAATTATTTCCTTCTCAGACATTTTCGGATCGAGATGTTGGGCTATATTGTACAAAGTCAAACAATAATAATTATAATCTTTGTCCCTTCTGCTATTATACCTGCCAAAATATAAGGTTTCCCGGAACAAACTTTGATTATGTTCCCCCCAATAAAATTTCAAAAATGTTTCTTCGAATGCCTCGAAATCCTGAATTTCGTTTACCTTTGTTGAAAACCATAGTAATGGACCACCTACCAAATTTGCTTTTATTATGCTATTCATATCCTGTATGCTATGTACACCTTCGACTTTTTTCTTAATATTATTTTCAAATACTTTAGGGTGTAGTTTCCCTATATTCCCGTCAAACTGTAAACATGGGTTGTTACCACCGGGTGCACTATACCATATCCTGTCAGGTACAGGCATGGACTTAAGCATTTCTGTTTTGGCTTCTTTCCAAATGTGTTCCTTTAATTTCTCCACATTTTCTTCATTTTTATGTCTACTGATTGGATGATGTTCTCCATCCTTTTTACCTCCTTGTTTCTTGTGTTTGATTCATCATACAATTTGTCATGGAGCATTTGGATTCCTTCATCCAATTTTCTGTCATATTTTTCTTGATAAACCTTACAGTTTTCTTCTAAATTTTGCACATCTGCTTGTACATGATATATATAACCTTTGCATTTATTCTCAAATTCCTCCTGTTTCGTGTCCACTTTCTTCAAAACTTCTTGATTTTGTTGCATTGTCATTTTTAGCGCCTGTATACTAAATTCAGTCTTTTCTTCTAATCGTACAATATCTTCCTTAAGTTGTCTTACGCTTTTTTCAGTGTGTTTCATTATATCTTTCTTATTCTCTTCATTTTGTTTCTTATTTTCTTCCAATTTGTTCTCCATTTTGTTTCCCATATCTGCTATATCTTTCTTTATCATTACTGCTAATTGTTGTAATAGCAATGTATTTGCATCCTCTTTGTTCGGACGCCCTGACTGAGACGGACTTTCTATCATTGTAATGTTTAACTCTTTTTCTTTCTCCATCATCAAGGTCTCTTCTTCCTGTGATGAGTGTCCTTCCTCTTCTTCATTGATCTCTTTCGGTGATCTCCATTCCTTAAATTGTTTTGGAATTTCTTCCATTTCCGTTTTCTTTTCTGCTTCTTTCCCTATTTTAATAAGGGGTTTATTAGATTCTTTTTCTTTTCCTCTTCCCTAATGGATCTTCTTGCTTCTACTTGTTTTTTTTTCCTGAGACATTTTGTTGTAGGTTGACAAATATTAACGGTCTGTTATAGGTTTTTTATATTTGTTTCCCCAAAACTATTATTTTTGATTAAATTTTGCTTAAAATATTTCAATCTCTATTTTTATTTTCAATTATTTTACTATTTATAACGTCTTCAACAGGGTTTTCTAACGCCTAAAATTTATCTAATGCTCTTAAAATTTATCTAACGTTTCTAATAAATTTTTTAATGTTTCTAACATTTTTCTAATTTTTCTAATTTTTTCTAATGCTTCTAATTTTTTTCTAATGTTTCTAATTTTTTTCTAATGTTTCTAATATTTTTCTAATACTTTAGTGTTTTCTAATTTATTATTTTTTTAATGTTTTTAATTTTTTCTAATACTTTAATTTCCCCTACGTTAATTAGCGTCATTTTAGCTATTATACTTGTCCCACGTTCTTGGGTATCATATTGCTATGTTTTTGTGAAGCAGCCAATTGTATGCTTCTTACCTAATTATCTATTATTTTACCAATGTATCAAAAGTAATTATGTCTATTATTATTCTAATAGTGCTCTATTTTGTTTTTATTATTGCCCCACGTTGGCTGGGTGCCATTTTGCTATGGTCTGGCTTCTTAGTTAATGATTTGTTAATTACTAATTAGATGCTGATATTACATTAATTTCTTCTAATCATAAATCTAATTTCTAATATATCTTTATATTAATAATTTATACCGTTGTACGCCAGGCAACTCACTGTTTGCCAATATCATTATCTAATATACTTTTAATAAGCCAAAACCTGCAAATATTACCCCGTCAATTAGAAGATAATTTATTTTACTTACTTACCGTCTTAATTACTTCTAATTTCCATTTGCTCAGCCCTCTCAGGATTTTAAGGATTCAACTTGTTTTGTTTTTTTTTTTTGGTATTTTTTTTTTGTATAATTGGTCTTTGCTAATTACTTGGTCTTTTTCTATTTTAATTATGCATTACCACTTCTATTATGAAGGCCAAATAGGAGGTTTAAATGAAAATCTAATTATACAAAGTTAGGCATCTTTAATGGTGATTACCCATTGAAATTAAAATTCACAAATATTAAATAACAAATTAAGGGACAAATTAGTTGCATAATATACCATAATAGGTTATAAATAACAGAAACATATTATTCAGTATCAAATCACTTACATTGTTAGAACCAGAGATTTGGCTTGTTAATTATCGGTCACCTTACACATTCCTGTACACCATGTCCACAAAGATGGTATTTGGATTCTTTGATTGCATTGTTAGAACCAGAGATTTGGCTTGTTAATTATCGGTCACCTTACACATTCCTGTACACCATGTCCACAAAGATGGTATTTGGATTCTTTGATTGCATTGTTAGAACCAGAGATTTGGCTTGTTAATTATCGGTCACCTTACACATTCCTGTACACCATGTCCACAAAGATGGTATTTGGATTCTTTGATTGCCTACAACACTTAATTGCAGCATGGAACTGTTTTTTTTTCTTCTTCTAATAAGCTACTCTTTTATGAAATTCTGTTGTTTTGGTTGATTAGCTTTAATTGTTTTATTTCTTTTCAGTCATTATCTTCTTGCTTAACTACCCCTGGCAACAATATTATTACCAGGCACCTTCTCCTGTGGACCAGGCACCTTCTACCTGTTCACTCCTCAACGTTCTCCAGCTGACTTATCTATTGGTAATTGTCTGTACCGACCACGAGCCACTACATTTACTTGTTTACTCTACGACGCTCTCCAACTGACTTTTCTATTGGTAATTGTCGGTACCGACCACGAGCCACTACATTTACTTGTTTACTCTACGACGCTCTCCAACTGAATCCTAATTTTTACTGTCTCTCCGAGCAGCCCTCGCCTTCTCGGCTATTTTGCCTTCGACCTCACCAACCGCTCCTTCCTCACGTTCAATCTCACCACAAGTGTCTCTTATCACTAGATAGCAAACCATACAAAAATCGTTTGTTTCACTTTATCTTGCTTTTTATTTCACGATATCTACTGCATTATCAATATATTTTACTTTAACTTAATACTTATTCTTTTAAAATAACAACATAAAACCTCTTTAGATTTCCATTTAAATTATATTCCTTTAGTTCTATTGCACTACTAAAATAACTTGACCATTATTTCTTAATATCATTATTCTAATTTCTATCCTATGTCTATACATAGCAACTATATATCTATACATATATATATATATATATATATATATATATATATATATATATATATATATATATATATATATATATATATATATATATATATATATATATATATATATAGATATATGCGTCAGAGGCGGTTGCTCCTTACTTTCAAGTAATGATCAATAATTAGTCTGAGGGAGTGCAGAGTGAGCAAGGTAACTTAATGACTATATGCCGTCAGAGGCAGAACTTCGACTCTGACAGCTTTCCTTGGGTAGGTTTTGTCATTTAAGTGTCTTTATCGTCGAGTTTATCGATACCATAACAGAGTCCGGAAAACAGTTCTACTACAAAAAGAAAAGCGTTTGCAGCTATACATACCTATACCTTTAAATTATAATTGTTTGTTTTATTCTACAAGATTCTAATGTATATATTTAAAGGCTGAACAGCTCAGTTCGCGAGGAAATTAATCGCTAGAATTGGACTAGGAGCTCACGGGTTCGAGCCCCGTATTCAGACAGTCGGCTTTTTTCACTCGCATGTAAAGAGGCCAGCTTTTGATCAGCTATGACTGGTGTCCTTTGTCTATATATATATATATATATATATATATATATATATATATATATATATATATATATATATATATATATATATATATATATATATATATATATATATATATATACTTCCGAGTGCGGAGTTTGTCTACTTTTGGTGTTATTACTATATTTCAAGAAAAAGGTCGCTTCCTAATTATTTTATATCTTGGCTCTTGGATGCGGCCCTTTAAAAATCTTCTATAAACATAAATGCTGAACCGACTACGGAACCTGCTAATAGACAAATAATTAGCAAATATCGCTTAATAGGTAAACATTTTGGAAACCCACATTACCTCTTCACAGTGCCTACATATTATATTTTAGGTAAAAAGTTAGCAGTTATAAATATTGTAATTGGATTATGTCTAAACAGTAATGAAAAAGTCTGGACACAGCAAGTGCGTTATGGAAGTGAATTGTCATAAAAATGTTTTTAATAGCAAATATGTATCTCTAATGCAAGCAGGCTTAAATCTGGTTATCGGTATAGCCTATATAGTAGAAACAATGTATCATATTTTATCAAAATAAGCTACTGTTGAAAGTGTACAAAAATTTTCCGAAAATAAACTTAAAATGTTGGTTTCCTAGCCAACAAGCTTTAGGTTAATAGCAAATTTGGTTATTGAAATTTGAAGAATTTAATGAAAATTCGCTACCAAAGCACACTTACTGCGTCTCGATTTATTTTCTTACAAACCTGCATCATATTTCAATAAAAAATGCAAAAATAGAATAATATAAGGGTGTTCGAAAAAAACAATTGTAGGGATCACCAACAGCCTGTGATTGTCAAAATAGTTTTATAAGATTCAGCTTAAGACACCCTATAATTAACGTATACAACTTTTTAGCTTTCCTGTAGAAATGCGTCACCCTGTATATATGTAAGATAGAAACTGCAAGTAAACGCGGATATGGATCCTAGAGGGCCTAGTTGTCGCTCATTTGAAGAAACCTTTTTAAAATTCAAAAGTTGCGGTTTCCTCAATAACGAACTTTTTCTACAAAAATGAGCTAAAAATTATAGACTGTTAAATCATAAACATAACTAAACCTACAGCCAAAGCATCAACTTAACTAAAGCTACAGCTAAAGCCTCAGAGAAGGGGTCTATTTGAAATGAATTTTCTGTAATTTTTTTAGCAAAATGAAGGACAGTGACGGTTGAAGCTGAAACGTAAGGGTCTGCAGAACACTCTTTTTGTGACATTTTCTTTACATAAGCCGTACTTGTTTTACGTTCTTTGCCTAAATGTTGCAAATTTTGATGTTTCAAATCGCGACTTTGACGTTTTGAGGAAAACTCCAAATTTTTTCTCTAACTGCCCATAACTGTTTTGTCTTTAAACTTACAGACCGAAGTTTTGGTACACTCCTTATAATACAAACACACGTACCAAATTTGGTTACTCGTACTTTGTTACAAATAGAAAACACAAAATATTCCGGGAAAACCTTGGGCGATTTTTCTGGCTAGCGAACTAATCCAAGCCACTTGCAAAAGAAAGGTACTCATCAAATTTGACGAAAACCGACCCATTATGTTGTCAGGTATCGGTGTGATACATACATACACACACACACAGACACACACACGCGCACGCACGCACGCATATATATATATATATATATATATATATATATATATATATATATATATATATATATATATATATATATATATATATATATATATATATATATATATATATAATCAAATAAAAATTGAAACTGACCCCGGATATGTGTTCTAGGGGGACTAATTACCGCTCATTTGAAGAATTTTTTTCAAAATTCAAAAGTCGGTATCTCCTCAGTGAATTTTTTTGAAGAAAATTCACTATAAACCATCTATATTGTTGGATGAAATTTGTTACTCATTAATATTGGCCATAGTAAAGAATTGCATTTATTGGCAACACCGCAAATCAATTGGCATCATTGTGTGAATTTGTTACGGGTTCACATTACCTTTGGCACCTTTGTGTATTGAGTTGGTTTGCACATTCCTATGGCACTGGTGCCACAACCACTCTTCGGGTAATATCTTTTTAACGAGCGTGTGTATCGTAGAAATTTAAGAACGTACGTGACCAGGTGCGCGAGCATTTCTGCATGGAGAAACCGAAGGTTCCATAGTCGATGATATATCATGAGGTGCCACAAGATATGACGAAACCTGTGTGTGTGCGTGCGTGCGTGCGTGTGTGTGTGTGTGTGTGTGTCAATATTTCACAATATCAAACTTCTTAATAGCTACCACGCAAAGCTTAAAACTAGAAACTTAAAACTAGGTACTAACGAGTAAACTAAAATATCACTAATTAAAATATTGAAGGTTTATAAACGATAATTGTCACATCACTAACACTGCCACAAAATGTCAATAGTGTGGAGAACCTCACAGCAAGTTGGTATTGAATGTGGTATCGTGCAGAATACTGATTTCAGTAGGGAAACGGTTTGTATAGAATATTGGAGAGCATTGCAAATGAAATCGTGAAATCTCTGAAATGTAGAAATAAACAATTTAAACAAATGTAATATGACAAGGTAAATTCACATACTTGGTGTAAATAAATATCAATGATGTTTTATATATGGGAAACAGATAAAATGTGTAAAACAAATGCATACCTATACACTCAAAATATAAAGACGGTCATATAAACCACACAAGTAAATTACTTCAAAGTAAGGTACAAATGAAATTGATATAAAATAACTTACGAAAGGTGCAGATGTTGTTTTAAATATCCAGTAAAACCAACTTGTAAAATAACAGCTGAAATGAAAATTAGTTTGTTCAAGTGGACATTAAGGCTGCGATATTCTCGACGAAGAAGTACCTCCAACAGAGATAGAAAATATTATCCGGACAAGTGCTGCTGAACATGAGTGAAGATCTTCAACTAGCGATTTCCTTGAAAACTGTATGATTATATCGAAAGTCTTATTAAGTCGAACTACTTCTCAGCAGATGGCGTCACATTCGGCTTTGCTTTTGCAGAAACCTTGTAATAATTTTACATCCTTAGAAAAGCGACGTTGTCATTTGTCTACTCTTTTGTTTACATACCAAGCTTAGGGCGCAGGAGGTTGGGGAAGATGAACTTGGGACACAATATTTGTAAGATTTCGAAGCGGTCGAATGAATGGAGCGTCTATTCGGCATTTATCAGGCCGGAGAATAAAGTCACGTTATGGATTTTGAAGTCCTCTAATCTTGTACAGAATCACTGTGTTCTCGTAAATCTTCATTAAAAAAAATTGATTATGAAGATCAGGCTGTTAAACTCTCGAAACATTTCTTCAAATGAACACAAAATAATTTTGATTAAACTCCGACATATTAGCCTGCTCGATTGGATCAATTAAAAAAATATATTGCTGAAAAATATAAATATATTTTGATAAAGCTTCGTTTATTTATTGCCTTTCATATAATTTTGTGTACCAAAATTTTCTAGGTCAATGAAATTTGGCTACCATAAGGCACTCATTGTGTCCGGACTTTAATATTTCTGTCACTTTCTTAAAAAATGGATATTGCTTTGGAGATAATGTGTTTTTCAAAAAATCCTAAAATGTAGCCTACAAAAATAGTATTGTATTTTGTTTCTTTACCGTCTGCGTATTTCAGGGACTATGCCCAGTCACCGACGCCAGACATGCGTTTCGTCTTTATAAGTCTACGCAGGGTAGGGATGTTTAACATGCCTAACATCGCGTGGCACACGAGACCAACATCTTAGCGGCCTTTCCGAAGAGCGGGTGCAGGCATTCAACTTGCTCAAGCACAATGTCATTGTCACGGCAATTGTTGGGTTTTAATATGTACCCAATTAATAATTATTTATAAGTTACAAAAAGCTGCGGTTAGATGCGAATCCAGAATATCTGAAACGAAAGCCAATGGTCTACCTGCTAAGCTAGTGAGACCTCTAATTGAGATATAGATAGCAAAAATATAGCAATAGTCAATTGATCAATGTCAAATCGTAGGTGGAGAACAATTTGAACACTTTTGCAATGTTGTTTGTTTTCCTTGGTTCAGTCATTTTTTCTATTAAATTTACGTTTCCGTTTTTTAAAGTAAATAATGTATTTTGTTTAATTTAAGTAGTACGCAGGCCTATGGAAAAACAACAACAAAACATGGTAGTCATTTAAAAAAGTTATGATGACGTCACTATTCAGAAATAGGTGACTATGGCCAATTACCGACCCCAGGGAGCAGTTTCACCTCGCTATCTTGGAAATTTTGCCGAACCCCTGCCTTTCTGGAAAGAGGGTAGGGATTCTTAACGTGCCCAACATCGACGGACGACTTCACGCCCTTTCCGAAGGGCCGAACGTGCAGACATTCAACTTGCTCAAATAAAATGTCACAAGCTAGGTTGATGTTAATTTTAAGTGAAAGGGCAACGCTAGAAATTGAACCCAGTGCCCTTACTCAGTCCAGAGGCACTCGTTCGTACCACTGAATCACCGAGGCTCTAAGTACATTAGTGTAACTAATGTTTTATGAAACCGCTACTCTTGTTTTGTTCACAAATACACATCCAAGCTAATGTAACACACCTGTCAAGTTTTCCCAAAATCGATGAATTATTTTTTTATTCAAATAGTAAACATTTTCTCTATGACAAATCGCTAAAAACCATCTTTCTAAACTGGCAAGATTTCACATATTTATTTCGTTTTTTTATCCAATATAATAACGGCATATGGTTTATCAAGATACAATAGTACAGAGTACGACAGAAACCTACAATAACAGGAAATAGATTTATAGTCTCTAGTTTGTGTCCTTTGCATTTGTATATGGTCAAGGTTGCACGTGTTCAAAAGCGTTTGAGCATTTACCCTGTTTTCGTGAATTACGAATTTATTTTTTAATCAATTTATTTTTAAATCAATGTTTACTATCTATATATATATATATATATATATATATATATATATATATATATATATATATATATATATATATATATATATATATATATATATATATATATATGTATGTATGTATGTATGTATGTATGTATGTATAATTGTCTCTTTTTTTTTCTTGAACGTCGGTCTATTTCCGCCACTATGGCCAATCACCGTCGCCAGGGAGCAGTGTGTGTGTGTGTGTGTTATTTACTACCATTATTTGTCGATGCAAATCTGTTACTGAAATTTCCTGAATTTTAATGAGCAGGCTTTGTATTTAATGTTGTTATATCTATTGTTTTCTCTGGCTTACCCTTTCAAATTTGTAATAGAATTTTTTGTAGAATCCAAGAGTGACTTGCATTTTTAGGTAAATAATCACAGCCTAAAGGTACTATTGTCTCGTCGTCGCAACCGCTTTTCAACTTCCTGTTCTGCTTATCAAAAGGCCAGCTTTCAGCCCCATTTATAGATACCTATATATTTTCTTTATGAATGCTTTTTTGTTCATTGTAATCCTGACCTGACCTGACCATTTAGCCTGTTTTGGGTCGTGAATTACGAATTCAATTAATTTTTATATAAATGTTTACTATATATATATATATATATATATATATATATATATATATATATATATATATATATATATATATATATATATATATATATATATATATATATATATTTAAAATGGTCTTTGTTCCTTGAACGACGGTCTATTTCCGCGACTATGGCCAATCAGTATAATTTTCTCTGTAGAAATTTTGTAAGTTTATTGCACGGAAATCATAAAATGCTTTATTTGAGAAACGAAAAGTGAATGTTTGAGCACCCGATTAAATTTTGTTCGTCAAATAATGCATTGTAAAATTCATGTCAATGGCAAATTATACCGTTATTTTCATCATTGTTAACTAGATTTATTTTACGTTATCAAAAGCTTATGGTTATCAAAGTATTCAATTTCAGTGAGTTTTTTATAACACTGACAACACTGCTTAGCCCGGAGGTATCCAGTCATTGGATCCCATGCGGACGGCATCTGTTATAGAGTTGCCAAACTTGTGATCTCTCAATACAGTTGCACATGTACTGAATATGCCTCGGGCAGCTGTAGAAAACGTATTCTGTGTACATTTAATAAAAACGCAATTTAAAAAAAAACTAGAAGGGCTACATATTTTGATTTTATTGCAATCGAATCTTTACATGTTCCTGCAGGTAATGAATGAAAGTCATCTCTTTTGGAACATAATCGTATATATAATCTTATCTAAATCATTGGAATATTTAAGTGAATTTCAATTAATTATAACTGATAACACAAAACATTTTTTGAAATTTGCGAACATTCATCACCATTTGTGGTTTGTCTAGATTATGCACCTTTTAAAATTGTTCCCGTAGACCTAGTATTTCTTGAGATAATTACAATTTAAGGAGGCCTTGTTTTCCTATACTAAAGTGATAGCTAAATGCCACTCTTAAAAGAAATGAAATATGGCTTGAGGTATATATATATATATATATATATATATATATATATATATATATATATATATATATATATATATATATATATATATATATATATATATATATATATATATATATATATATATATATATATATATATATATATATATTTGAAATATTCTGGTATATTAGCATATTATTTTCTTTCGGACCCGTCAGCAATTAGTCATTTTATTGGCTTTTAATGTTTATTAAATAACTCTCATACAAGTGAAATGCCAGATAAGAATTGTATTTTTGTGTTTGTTATGCCCTGTATAGAATTAATATTAGGTGACAGTAAATAAACGATGCATAAGGGAGGTTTCGATCGGATTGATCTAGAAATTTCAATATCTCATTTAAACCTACAAAAACGAACCACGTTAAAAAGACTTTCACACGCTGTGCAGCCAAAGGTCGTCGAGTATAGGTCGCACATTGAGATCACTTGTCACAAATTATATTCCTTGAAAGGGAATGAAGAGCTCAGTTCAAGCATTCTTAAAAGGGTTTTGTCATTAATTATAACAAGTGTGTCTAGTTTCATGTATGGGAACGTATTATATTTTAATTAAAAGAAGGTATATTACAATGTAGTCAGACAGTTTTTTATGTTGGCCATGTGTTTCGACAAGATGCGAGCGAGCACATACGCAACAATTAGGTCGCTAATTATGTAGATAGCTGATATCTTTTAAACCGTACTGACTAGGTCTGTTTTTCATTGTTCCCACGCGGAGGCGGAGCGAATTCATATAAAAGCACGTACGATTGGAACATCGAGGGAGACTTCATCGATATCTTAGAGTTGTCTCTTCTGCAAAGCTGTCTTCGAACTTAAGGTTCCTTAAGCAGACTTGTGGACCCTGTCTGCTGGGAAACCCTGTGGTTAGTAGGCACAGCATACTATCGCAATGATCGATTCTGGCAGATTTATGCTGTGTTAAACACTGTAGGGTTCCTAGAACCTCGTCTGAAGTCAGCTGGTTATAGTGCGGAAATTCCATAGGTATTTTCCATAGCGTACTGGCGGAGAAAGCCTATGGTAAACACTAGCGCCATGAATAAAATTCGAGCGAGAGTGTCGAAGTAGGGGACCTCTGCTGGTATTGTTAACGCGAATCGCACTACACCCCCCGCACATAGACAAGACCCAGGAGTCGGGCCGCCGTCCCCGCTTGGAGGCCCTGCCGCAGCCTGTCGGGATGAGAAGTAACTCAGCAAACGGTGAGTGTACCTTTAAAATGACATATGCTATCGGGTGTCCCTAAATTGCTTGCTCAATTTGATATATTTAAACAGAAACTTGAACCCTGTAAGTTTATTTGCCTGCATATTATTTAAATAAATTTATTTGTGCATTAAATGTTGCCAAGTTTGTTATATTTAAACTAAAACTTGAGAGCTGGGATTTTGTTGATTTGTATATCAAGAAAGCGAAATTATTCGTGCATTTAAATGTTGCCCAATTTGGTAGATTTAAAATAAACTCGAAATCGGGAATTTTATTGTAAAACTCTAAGTCTGGAATTTTGATCTGTTTGCATATAGTATAGAGGAATTACTCGAGCATTGAGACGTTGCCAAATTTAATATATTTAAACTAAACTTGAAATTTGGAAACTTATTTGTTTACATTATGTCGAGAAGTTATTTGTGCCGGTAAATGTTACAAAATCTGATATATTCAAACTGAAACTTGAAGCCTGCAATTTACTTTGTATGTCATTCAGATAAATTACTTCCGCATCTGAAGAGTTGCCAAATTTACTGATAGGTAAACTGAAACTTGAAATCAGAAACGTTACTAGCTCATGCAGTATTTAATGAAATTACTTTGCATTTGAAAACAAATATCTTGTTCCCACCTAATGGAATTTAGATTTGAATCATGAAACCAGAATTATGTAGCTCCTTATAATATAACTTGAATCTAAATCGTAAAACCAGAATTGTGTAGCTCCTTAGAGTATAATTTGAATCTGAATCGTGAAACCAGAATTATGTAGCTCTTTATAAGATAATTTGAATCTGAATCATGAAACCAGGAACATGTTGCTCTTTATAATATAATTTAAATCTGAATCGTGAAACCAGAATTGTGTGGCTCTTAATAGCATACTTTAAATCTGAATCGTAAAACCAGAATTATGTAGCTCTTTATAATATAATTTGAATCTGAATCGTGAAACCAGATTTATGTAACTCTTTATAATATAATTTAAATCTGAATCGTGAAACCAGAATTATGTAGCTCTTTATAATACAATTTAAATCTGAATCGTGAAACCAGAATTGTGTGGCTCTTTATAGCATAGTTTAAATCTGAATCGTAAAACCAGAATTATGTAGCTCCTTATAATATAATTTGAATCTGAATCGTGAAACCAGACTTATGTAGCTCTTTATAATATAATTTAAATCTGAATCGTGAAACCAGAATTACGTAGCTCTTTATAATATAATTTAAATCTGAATCGTAAAACCAGAATTATGTAGCTCCTTATAATATAATTTGAATCTGAATCGTGAAACCCGAATTATGTAGCTCTTTATAATATAATTTTAACTCTGAATCACGAAACCAGGGACAGGTAGCTCCTTATAATTTGAATCTGAATCGTCAAACCAGAATTATGTAGCTCTTTATAATATAATTTAAATCTGAATCGTGAAACCAGAATCATATAGCTCTTTATAATATAATTTTAAATCTGAATCGTGAAACCAGAATTATCTAGCTCTTTATAATATAATTTAAATCGGAATTGTGAAACCTGAAGTACGTAGCTCTTATAATATAATTTTAACTCTGAATCATGAAACCAGGGACAGGTAGCCCTTTATAATATGATTTAAATCTGAATCATGAAACCAGGAACATGTAGCTCTTCATGACATAGTTTAAATCTGAATTATGAAACCAGAAGTATGTATCTTATTATAATGTGAATTAAATTTGAATCTGGAAACCAGAAGTATGCAGCTCTTTAGAATATAATTTTGAATCTGAAACTTGAAAACGAGAGGTCCGTAGCTCTATATAATAATTTGAATCTGAAATTTGAAATCAACAGTATCTAGTCTTACATAATACAATTTTGAACCTGAAACGGGAAACCAGCACTATCTAGCTCTACATGAGGTAATTTTAAACCCGAAACTTACAACTGAAGGTATGTAATTCCATTTCTGTGTAATATTGAAACTGAAACTTGAAGTCAAAAATATGTGGCACACTTTTAATGCACTTTGAAACTAAAACCTGAAGTTGGGAATCTCATTCTTTTGTATGTTACCTGATGAAATTGCTTTGCACCTGAAACAGACATCTTGGCTCCCCCTTTTGTATTAAACTAAAACTTGAAATTGAGAATATGTGACGTGCACTGGACGGTTCGGAAAATAAAGCAAAGGGATATAGAATAAATGAAGTACTTCCCCCTGTGTTCTGACAAAGTTGTGTAATTATTCTCCTTGTGTCTAGAATGACATTCAGGTGAAGCCTCGTTTCACGAAGTGTCACGATCCGATCATTTAAGACCTCCAGTGAGGCATAGTCCAAGAAGGATTTCGCGATATATCACAATTTTGCATGACTGAAACGAGAGGGCAACCTGAAGGTCAGTAATTAGTTGAAAGCCTTGCGATACACGTCATAATATTGGGCGAGGTAGTAATAGGTTTGTTACCGTCTCCGCTTAGTCAGTCAAAAGTGATCTGGCCTGAATTACAACAATACCTTCCCCTTGCGCCTCCTAGAGCCTACAGGTCCAAAACAAAATAATTTTCAAGCGGTATTTGGGTGAACCTTCTACTTCTTGACCTGCCAAAACTCCGAAAATCTAAGACCTCCAGTGAGGCTATAGTCCAAGAAAGGGCTCGCGAAAAATCTTAACTGTGGCACAAAGGAAGTGGAAAAGGCAACCCAAATGTGCAATGCGTCATTTCCTAGTAACCAATGGCCACATGAGAGACGTAAAGGGAGGAGTCGGTTAGCCTCAAGTATATGCCCGGGTGTGGTGTCCTGTTCTGCGGTGTTGCTCAATCAGTCCCACGGTAATCAAGCAAAAACAAACCAAAACTGAAATGTGAACGATGAAACCAATAAAATCTAAATAACGAATATTGAAATGAAAATATCAATCTTTAATTCTACGCTACTGTGGAAACTGAGAGTGACATCGGAGACCTTGATCCACACCAGGTCATCATCCCTCCAAGCGATCCAAATTTTTCTATGCTAGTGCATTCCCCATATGTGTAATATTAGGCCCAGCCGTGTGATTTCTCGTAGCAATAGGGCGCCTAGATGTCTGTGCTTTCATGTCTGTTTCACTGTATTGGTCGAATGAGAAAATGTTAAATAAATTAAGTGTTTACGAATTATAGCGTTTCTCTCACAATGTTTCAATCCCATAGTCTGAACAAACACAACCTGGTCCTAACCCTAGATTTTCACGCCTTAATCCATCCTGGTAGCCCAGAAAATTAGTCATCCTTAGTAAGCAAATGTAGAGGCCTTTAAAGTAAGGTAAGTGAATACATTTCTGGTCACCCGTAGTAATTTAATTTAGTCCGGGATTTAATCACATATTAGTCAACAATGCAAGACAGACTAAGATGCATTTTCTTTAAAATAAAACATGTTTAAATTAGGTATTACACAATATCATGCTATGTTGCCATTTTAGTTGTATCGTTGCCTTTTGTTTGTAAAATTTGATTAGCTGTAGGGATATTACAATATATATCAATCAAACAGTGATAACAAATAGACAGTGATTGGAACTGCATAAAGCATAAAAGTTAAATTAGATAGGTATAATTAAGTTTGATATGGTTGAAAAGTGTTTTTTGTTATAAATATTAATGTGTTTCTACTAACCTTAAAATGTTTAAAATAGTTCTTATACCACTACTTAAGATTTTTATGAATAATTTTCTATGTAATTTAAGTATTTAAAACTTGTTTTGTTGATATTTATTCTGAAAATGTTGTAAAATTCACGAGTTAATAGTGTGGTTATGTGAATTTGACGTTGACAGCACAGAGGCCATAAATGTGAATGCATTTCTGTGCAGAATAGAATAGAATAGAATTTTTAGATAATATTTCTATAGTCAGGAATATGAAACAATTTGATACTTGTAATAGATTTAGTATGCTCTGGATTCAAAAATGTATGATCATGAAAAAAATAATTGAATCCAGGCTCTCTTCAATTTGGTTGATGAGGTGCGCAGAATGGCATTGGGTTTTGTTATCAAGAAATTGTGAACATAATTAGTAGAATCTACAAATAATGTCAGAAAAGTGTTTTAAACTATCAAGTAATTTATAAAGTACACATTGAATAAGCAGTGAGCTTAAATAAGTGCTACAGGATTTTATTAGAGGAAATATCAAATAAAATTAACGACAAACACGTCATTTGTTGGTGAGCATTCAGAAGAAGAAATTTGAAAAGTAAACTAGCTGTTTTGAGTATTAAACCAAGTGAGAAGTGGAATAAAGCATAAGTAAGAAGTTTTTCGAGTAAAATTAAATACTTTGAAGGTGAAAAAAATAAGAAATTTTATACAAGATGGTCTACATAGCAACAGTGTATTTCCACGACGCAAGGCGTGGTGGCTAGGGAAACGGTTAGATGTTCCATTGTCCAAGATTCGAACGGACCTGTTACCTGTCAACAGCGGAACGAGTAAGGAAGTGAAAGGTATAAAACTTCTTTACTAAAAAAGCCTTTTTAGATATGAATGGAACTGTGTAAATTCTGAAATAATTGTATGTGTGAAAATTTCTATCACTGTCATATATCTACTCCTTTTCTTTTAATATTTGACAAAAATTTTGTTTTGATGTGTAAAATCACAATTTTTGGAATTGCGCACCTAAATTTTGATCAATACAGGGTGTCCCTCTAACAATGGGCCAAACCCATATATTCGGATAGAGCATCAAAAATTAAATAGACTTTCATCAATACGTTTTGTCCGATTGTTGCTTGTTTTCGATATACAGTGTGTTAAAATTGACTTTGAAAAAAATTAAATCGCTCGTTTTTCTGCTAATTACTGGAATATTGATTTGGAACTTTGTAATAGGGGGTTATCGAGGATGCCGCTTCCAACCGTGATACCTATTTTGAGCTACATCATAGTTGGCGCCACCTACACTAAACCCGAATGTTTTACAGGGGCATAACTTTTTCGATGATCAACTTTCTGCAAATCTGTTCAGAAAAACTGAAAACTACTAATTTTTTGTACGAAAAAGGTATACTTAGTTGAAACTCATAAAGTGAGTAGTTACCGAGATATTGCGGTTTTAATAATGGTGTGCATTGAAAATCTCTCAAATCTGAAATTTTATTCTGGCCCAAAGTTCATCTCTGGAGGTACAAACATGATTGTATATGTACCAGTTGTTTCAAGTAACCCCAATGGAAAATTCTAGAGGATTGAGGTCGGTGTATTTTAATCATAATTTTCTAATTCTAAATCAATTCCTAAAAATTGGGAAGTTTCTCAGGATTTAATTCGATTTCATAGAATAAGTATGTTTTTGGCAAATAAAAGATGTATTCCTGTGGACATATCAAGGCGCTAATAACTATAGCAGTTGATTGGCCGGGTCAACAACTGTCAATGAAGTAGATGAAATATCTTTTGTTTTTCGTTTTCATAGGGATGTCATTTGCGTAACACAATAAACATAATCTGTCAATTTTGACAAGCACATGGTTTTTCAATTAAGAGCAGTAGGTAGTTATTATTTCTGAAATGCCTCGCCATAATGAGTTTAGCAATATTGAGAAGAGAGATATGATCTGCGTTTATGCGCAATCAAACTTCCGTAGCCACCAAGCCGCCGCCAGATACTTGGAATTATATACTAGTCGTAGACAACCAGATCACAAGACCTTTAGAAGATTATACGATAAATTAGGTATGTAAAAGAGTAATATGCACTCATTGCCATTGATTATTTCTGAAACGAAAGTTTTGACAAAATTCACACCTGAGGGCTGGAAAAATCGTGAAATACACATTTTGTTACACGGATGCGTATCATCTCGCCCTTATGTATTCGTAGGTGAAACTGGTTCTTTCAATTCGAAGTCGGAAGTTGGTGGACCAAGACGTCCTGTACATCAAGAAGAAGAGATATTAGTACGCCTTGCAGAAGATCCGGAAACAAGCGTAAGACGCCTCTCTGCAGCAACTGGAATAAATAAATCAAGTATTGGTAGACTTCTCAGAAAAGAAAAGTTACATCCTTACCACTTCACACCAGTGCAGAATCTTTTACCTCTAGATTTTCTATCTAGATTGGATTTTTGTGAACGCATTCGTCGGTATCAGAATGACGATCCGTTTTTCTTCAACAACATTCTATTCACTGACGAAGCGACATTCACAAGAAGAGGAGTTTTCAATTTCAAAAATGCTCACACATATGACAGCAGCAATCCTCATTTGACGCGAGAACACCATTTTCAACATGAGTTCTCCATTAATGTCTGGTGTGGCATACTAGGCGACGTGTTGTTGGGACCAATAGAACTTCCTGCAAGGCTCAATGTGGAGAATTATTCAATTTTCTTGAGAGATCAACTTCCTATTCTCTTGGAAGATGTCCCTCTAGACGTGCGCAGGAGATTCTGGTTCATTAACGACGGGGCACCTGCCCATTATGGACTTCCTGTCAGAGAATTTCTGAACCAAAATTATCCGCGCCGATGGATAGGTCGAGGTGGAGATTTTCCTTGGCCTGCACGTAGCCCCGACCTCAATCCTCTAGATTTCTTCCTCTGGGGTCACTTGAAAGAATTAGTATACAAGATTATTTGTAACTCCAGAGATGAACTTTGGGCTAGAATAATCGAATCCAGTGATATAATGAAAAACGATTATCAAACTTTTTTTAAGGTGAGGCAAAATTTTGGGTTGAGACTAGAAAAATGTATTGAAGTAGGCGGAGGCCATTTTGAGAATCTTATTAAGTGAATTGTTCGATAATTGTCAATTTTTTCTTATAATTTAGTGATAATAATAATGTTAATAAAATTTCAGATTTGAGAGATTTTCAATGCACACCATTATTAAAACCGCAATATCTCGGTAACCACTCACTTTATGAGTTTCAACTAAGTATACCTTTTTCGAACAAAAAATTAGTAGTTTTCAGTTTTTCTGAACAGATTTGCAGAAAGTTGATCATCGAAAAAGTTATGCCCCTGTAAAACATTCGGGTTTAGTGTAGGTGGCGCCAACTATGATGTAGCTCAAAATAGGTATCACGGTTGGAAGCGGCATCCTCGATAACCCCCTATTACAAAGTTCCAAATCAATATTCCAGTAATTAGCAGAAAAACGAGCGATTTAATTTTTTTCAAAGTCAAATTTAACACACTGTATATCGAAAACAAGCAACAATCGGACAAAACGTATTAATGAAAGTCTATTTAATTTTTGATGCTCTATCCGAATATATGGGTTTGGCCCATTGTTAGAGGGACATCCTGTATATAAAACACTAATAAAAAGAGCTCTCAAATAATCATTTAATAATTGTATGTATTTTAAGTAGTGGTTCTGTTTTGTTTATGTTTGTAAAAATTAATATAGATAAAAATAAAAGATAGGTTTGCATAAAGCTACGAAGCAGTATTATTATCTGAGAAACTAATTAATATATCTAGTTCAAACAGTGGGCTAATAAATGAGAAAAAAATTAAATAATTAGATTTTAAAAGAAAAAAGCTCACTATATTACCTACGAAATATGGACTCTAAAGCAGGGCTAATTTATATATATATATATATATATATATATATATATATATATATATATATATATATATATATATATATATATATATATATTGATATATTAGCCTCACGCTTAAATGTTGTAATTGGTATGTATAGGATTATAAGTCTAATTATAGTTTTTATTATTGTTTTATCCTAGATTTTTAATTATATCTTACCTGTAAAAAATTTCTGTTTATTAAACTTATATGTATATAATTTTACACCTTGGTGTACTCAATGCCTTTTTTTATTGTAGTAGTACGGCTCTCAAATCAGGGAGCTTATTAAAGCTCGTGGGTTCAAGTCCTATCAATTTATTATAAATTTTCTTTTTAAATGTATCTATCTAAATTTTCAAAATGAAAAGCTGTTCTGTTCTTTAGTTGACAAATTTGAGATTACTTTTGAGCCTTTTCAGATACTGCCCTTTTTGATGTTATTTGTTATTCCCAAATATTATATATATATATATATATATATATATATATATATATATATATATATATATATATATATATATATATATATATATATATGAACCAAAATAAAGCAAGGGTTTAATATTAACACACAACTTGAACTTTATTAACGCTAAGTCAGATGACAAATGCCTATTAATATCATTAATTCCTTATAATATGCTCATTTATTGAATTTGCAGTTTTTAAGTCAATGAAATATCCTCCGAAGAGAAAACTGGCCAGTGTTTTTTTTTTATCAAATTTTAAATTAAAGCGTGTTGTGGTGGTAAATAATAGATTCACATGAATCTATTCTTTCGCTAGCTAGAAATAACACCCGAACATAGACTAAGTCATTAAATGGAAGTTTTACACGTGTTCAATGGTGGATTCTTGAGGATGGGCTATGTGTAGTGGTCTGTGGTGTTCAGAGATGGACACACAAACACCGTGTTGTGAATATCAATTTAAATATGGATCCTGTATCACTTATGTCTGTTTTTCTTTCAGACTTTTTTATTAGTGTTGATACTTCAACTTGTAAATGTGTTTCTGCTGCAGTGCAAGGGCATATAAAACGTAAGTGTTATTATTTTCATGCAAACTTACTGTTTTATCGTCGGTAGCTTCTTTCCTTGACTTGTTCTTCGGCTGCTTGTTTTCTTTCTAGAACTTTCACTTTGATTTTATTGCTTCGCAAATCTTTTTACTTCTTGTTTTTGAATTTCATCCAAAAATTCCTTCTGCTTTTCAAAAAAAATATTAAAAAATCCAATCTCCTAATATTAATTTTTATTATCCTCTGTTTATTCTTTTCTCATGACGACGGTCTCCAAATAAATTTTTCTTGTTGGCCGCCTTCCAAATTCATCTTAAGATTTTCTGTTTGTATCCTCATTTCCGGGGTAACCTTGTCACAACTTTCAATGCCTTACTCTATACTTTATGTTTATATACACTATTTTTGACAGCATTCCTTAACCTATCTAAGATATTGGCATTATCAAATTGAATGAAATCACTATTTATACAGTTCGTACTGTCCATATATTCACATTTTACTTTATTTTCTAGTCTTTTGAGGTCCTCCCATTTATTTATTTTTTTCCGCACTTTTATAGTCTATTTTGACCTGGATCTTATTTTACTTTCCATAGACCCTTCTTCTTATAATCTAATTTACAATTATTGCATCTTTCTCACCTTGATTTATTTTAATCCATTTATACAGATACAACAAGTGATTATTTTTAATTTTCCCCCTGTCAGGACAACTCATTCATTTTTTTCTCTTCCTCGATTGACTAGCTGTTCATATAGTTTAACTATTTACTCCATAGACATTGTATACACCAAAGCGTAGGATTTTATTTGTTTATCCTATACCGTTCGGTTTCACATGGGTTGTTTTGTATATTTGGTTTGCTTGTACGTGTTCATACGTGTGAATGATTTCTCTGCTACCCCCCACTGTAAATACCATATATATATATATATATATATATATATATATATATATATATATATATATATATATATATATATATATATATATATATATATATAATATGTGTGTGGTATAAAGTACTAATGTATCTAGTAAAAAACATATAAAAGTGAATAAAAACTCATTTTATTTCCGAAATATAATAAATACATCAAAATTTTAACAATATAAAATTACAATTAAAATTAAATCATAATATTATAAAATAAATATAAATACAATCTTTTCAAATCATTCAAATTACCCTTATCAATTTAATAAATAAATTAATATATATATATATATATATATATATATATATATATATATATATATATATATATATATATATATATATATATATATATATATATATATATACATACATATAAACATATAACAATTGAAACTGACTCCGGATATGTGTTCTAAGCGTCCTCGTTCGCACTCATTTGAAGACATTTTTTCAAAGTTAAAAAGTCACGTCTACTCATTGGTGAATTTTTTTTAAAGAAAATTCACTAAAATGATTATTTTTGCCACAACCTTCAAAATGAGCGATGGCAATGATTTTTTCAAGAAAAGCAGTAAGTTTATCTGTAGGAAAATGCCTACTGATTGCCTTATACATATTGTGTAAGATTTATTACGTATCCCCAATTATATTCGACTGCAGCATGTATCCCATAATGCCAAAATAAAATTAAACTTATTTTAAATCTAATACATTACTGCTTTGGCACATGGATATCATCAGCTGTTGCTTAAAACATAGCTCTACCACGGCGATAAAATGGGCGCTTCAAAGAAGACCAGGGAGAATGATTTGGCTGATATTGCAAGAGATCCTATCAAAGAATTTTTCCAGGATGAGACAGATTTGAATAAATTAGCGGAGCTAATATTGCGAAAAATATCCCAAGTAGCTGAACTTCAAAGTAAGGTAGTTATTCTGGAAAGGGATGTGACTGAATTCAAAACTGAAAATGATAACTTGAAGTGCAAAATGCATATTATAGAGCAACATAGGAAAAATGGTGTAATTAGAATATATGGCTTAGAAGAAAGTGATGAAACTGAAGAAAATGCAGTTCTGCAGATACTGTGATTTAAAATGAAGTGAGATTTAACAGAAGTTGATTTGCTTAGATGTTCAAGAACCGTAAGGCAAGGTGACAAGAGCAGGTCAGTAGTAGAATTCAGGAACTCCTAGCACTCTTTAACAGTGTTAATGAAAAGAGTTTTGAAAAGGTTCAGTGATCTACATATTGTTGAGTATTGTGTCAGTTGTCACATCAATTCAATAATAGTGATAATAAATAGTTAGTCGTTTATTTCAGTAGTTGTAGTGTCATATTTGTCAGTAGATATGAGTAATTAGAAGTATGTAAAATGTCGTATGAATAACGTGTTGTGTTGTTATACAGTTGATTGGATTCTTATAAAATAAAGCTATTATTTAACATCAAATAAGTGCACTCCTTTATACACGGAAAATATACAACAGGGTTATGGGCCCAGAGTATGGAATGGAGGAAGAAAGGTATAAATTAGCACTTTTTGATGGAAACAATTTTGGTACTTGAATGTACAGGTTGAGTGCCATATTGGAACAATATGGAAAGGCGAAAAGAAATGTAAATCAATGATTATCAGCCACATTTGTGATAATCAGTTGGAACATATAAAATATAAGTCATCGGCGAAAGAAATTTTTGACACGTTGAAGAAAATATATGAACGGAAAGGCATAGCAAATCAGTTGTACATTCGGGAAAAAATATTGTCTACCAAGTACGACGAATCGGAGGACATGAATATTTATCTGTTGAATTTTGATAAATGTATTAAACAGAATAAGAAGAATTTGGGTGAAGCAAAACCTGGTATTGTACAGACACCAACCGCATTTGCTGCGAGAGAATTCAAGTTTAAGTGCTATAGGTGCGGAAAAGTCGGTCATAAGCGAAGTGAATGTAAGGTCAACAAATTTAAGCAAAATAAGTGGAGGAATCCATCAGCAAATTTGTGTTGTAAAATATGTGTTGTGTTGTGAAATATGTTTCATTGCAAACAATGATAATAATACAGAGCTACATGGAAATTCTATCAAATGGTATTTGGATTCCGGTGCATCTGAACATATGGTAAATGAAACAAAATACTTTACTGAGTTAAAAGATTTACCAGTTCCTGTGAAAATAGCTGTAGCAAAGAACGGAGAGAACTTGTCGTCTTTCAAGAAATGAATTATAAAGATGTTAAGTAATGGAAGTATAATCAAGGTAAACAATGTCCTTTATGTTCCCAACTTAAAATGTAATTTAATGTCTGTTACTAAACTGGAACAAGACGACCTTACAATTGTGTTCAAAGATGGCTGTGCATTAATTTTGTCTGGAAACAAGACTGTCGCTAAAGCTGTAAGAAAAGAGAAACTTTATGAGATGAGTTTTGTGTTGCATACACCAATATATGCAAATATTGCAGTGGAAAATAACTTGCAAATTTGGCATGGTAGATTTGGTCATTTAAGTAAGATGTCTTTACTGAAACTCTTTAATAAATATATGATTAGTGGTAAACCTGCAACATATAGCAAGGAATTGCAGTTTTGCGAGTGTTGTGTACAAGCAAAACAGACAGTTGCCATATCAATCTTTCAATGAAGTAAAGTCCAGCAGACCTCTTGAATTAATTCACTCGGATGTTTGTGGACCAATTACACCACATACCTGGGACGGGAATAAATACTTTGTTACGTTCATTGATGACTTTACCCATTTTGTGAGTGTTTATCTGATGAAAAACAAAAGTGGCGTATTTGAAATATTCCAGGAATATAAAGCATCAGTGGAAAATCAATTTGGAATGTGTATTTCAAAACTACATGTGGATAATGGTGGTGAATGTACTTCGAATGAGTTCAGACGGTTTTGTAAGAAAAATGGAATCAGAATGGAATATAGTATGCCGTTCAGTCCACAACAGAATGGTGTTTCGGAAAGGTTTAACTGGACACTTCTGAAAAAATCTAGGGCTATGATAATTGATGCAGGTATGCCTAAGAATCTGTAGGGAGAAGCCATCAGAACAGAAGCCTACCTCACAAATAGGAGCCCAACCAGAGCCTCCTGCACAGACAAAAACAACACCGGCAGAAAAATGGTATTCGAGAAGACCAGATGTAAGTAAATTAAAGGTTTTTGGATCGGTTGCATATTTGCATGTTCCTGTTCATAAGAGAAGCAAACTGAATGTTAAATCTCAAAAACTGATTATGGTAGGATACTGTCCTAATGAATATAGACTGTGGGATCCAGAAAATGGTGTTGTTACAGTTGGAAGAAATGTAGTTTTTGATGAAGCGTCAACCTATAAGAATATTAAATCAGTTTATGGAGAAATCCAGTATAATGAAAATACTGTAGAAAACTTGGAACATGAAATTATTGTAGGAAATGACCCAGTGCCAAAAGACGAATTAGAAGAAAATCAAGACTGTGAAGATACAGAAAGAGAAGTCATAGAAGAACATACTGATCATGTAATGATGGGTAAAAATACACGAGTAAGGAAGCCACCTGTTTAGCAAAATGGTTATGACATGTCGTACACTGTTTTCGCATTGAATGCAGAGTCATTTGTTGAAAGTGAGAAAATCCCATGTAATATTGAGGAAATTGAAACGTTTCTTGACTGTGACATGTGGAAGAGAGCAGTCGCAGAAGAAATGGATGCATTACAAAAACAAAACTTGGTCTTTGGTGGAATTTCCTAAGGACAGGAAGCCAATTGATTGCAAATGGGTTTTCAACATTAAACGGGATGAAAATGGTAAGATTGCTAGATACAAAGCGAGGTTAGTTGCAAAAGGTTGCTCGCAGAAAGAAGGTTTAGATTTTACAGAAACATTTTCACCAGTTGCAAAACTAGTAACACTAAGAACACTCTTGGCAATAGCTAATGAGAAGCAATATTATATTCATCAAACGGACTTCAAAACAGCTTTCTTAAATGGAGAATTAAAAGAAGTCATCTTTATGAAACAACCACCTGGTTTTCAAACTGGAAACAAAGTTTGTAAATCAAATAAAACATTGTATGGATTAAAACAGTCATCGAGAGAGTGGTATGAGAAATTTTATAAATTCATGGTTAAAATGGATTTCATTAAAAGTGAAAGTGACAAGTGTTTGTTTACAAGAAGAAATGGAAACAGTATAATGTATGTGTTAATCTATGTGGACGATTTATTAATCATAAGTGATAGCATGAAAAATTTGGACACTCTCAAGTTGTGTTTAACTTCAGAATTCGAAATGAAGGATTTACAGGAAGTGAAATATTTTTTATGTATAAACATTGAGCGTGATATTGAAAACAAAATGTCATTGAGTCAAACTTCATATATTGATAAACTAATACAAACGTTTAATATGTCAGTATGAAAGTCTGTGTCTACGCCAATAGAAAAGAATTTAAAATTTGGTGATGAATCGAAGAAAGTTTTGAATATTAAACCATACAGAGAATTGGTGGGATGTCTCATGTATCTAACTGTAACGACAAGGTTAGATATCTGTTATGCTGTAAATTACTTTAACAGATTTCAATCGGATCCAACTAATGAACACTGGAATCACCTGAAAAGAGTCATTAGGTACCTAAAACATACAAGAAATTTAAAATTAGTATATAAAAGTGAAAATGATCAAGAAGTGTTGCTGGGATCCTCAGGCGCAGACTGGGCAGGTGATATCAGTGATAGGAAATCAACAAGTGGATTTGTGTTCAAAGTATATAACTGCACGGTTCACTGGGGGGTCGAGAAAGCAAGGATGTGTCGCTCTTTCATCCACCAAGGCAGAATACATCGCTGTGAGTGTAACTATAAGTGAGTGTTTGTGGCTTTAAAAGCTCTTGAATGATCTTGGTGAAATTAATGTGATACCCACAAAAACCTTTGAAGATAATCAGAGTTGTATACATTTGTTGAATCAAACAAAAGATTATACAGGACATAGACACGTTGATGTTCGTTACAATTTTGTATTGGGTATTGTAAAGAAGGACCTTGTTAAATTAGAGTATGTTTGTACTGAAAACAAGAAGCTGATATATTAACTAAATCACAAGTTGTATTTCAGAAGGTTAGGAATCTCCTGAGGTTATTGAATTGAGGGGGGGTGTTGAGTATTGTGTCAGTTGTCACGTCAATTCAATAATGGTGATAATAAATAGTAGGTAATTTATTTCAGTAGTTGTAGTGCCATATTTGTCAGTAGATATAAGTAATTAGAAGTATGTAAAATGCCGTATGAATAACGTGTTGTGTTGTTATATAGTTGATTGGATTCTTATAAAATATAGCTATTATTTAACATCAAATAAGTGCACTTCTTTATCCACGAAAGATATACAACACATATATGAAGGAGTGACGAAAACAAGAATGACACTAATTGGAGGAGAAAGTGGGTAAGGAGAATGTTTGGTCATGGGGAGGCACAGTTGTTGCCAAAAAGGAAGGAAATAAGATTGTGATTAGTTCAATGGCTGACCTTGAGAAGTTATAAAGGTGGGTTTTGCATTGGCGGATTGTAAACTTTATTATTGAAACATATTCTTACTAATTCTGAAACCATATAAGAGTGGTCAAACTATTGGATTGCTTTATTGGATCAGTGTCATTTTCAGCAATAAAGGGTATCTTTATCTTTAGGTTGTGATAAAAGAATCATTAATCTGTGTTATTACTTTTGATTGTTATTTTTGGAGTTTCATTTCATACGTAATTAATTTAGTTGGAAATAATAAAATATATGAGATATTTGAATGGATAGAATAGTAGAGATATCCTTGTTTTAGTTTCTTACTTTAAAAATGCAGAATTGTTTTAAGAGAAAAGCTTAATTGATCTACACCAGTGTGCTTACTTTTTTTGTGTTTGTTTTGCAGGTTCCTTATTTTGTTTATTTGTAAACAGATACATTTGTTTTATTGTTTATATGCTGATCGTCGCGGTTTGTGTAGCATGGAGGGGGAAAAAGAGAATAGTGTAAATTAAAATTTGGTTGGTAATCTACTTGTCAGCAACTGCTTTTTAATACAAACATGGATAATGAGTATAATGTCATCGTTGAGAAATTGGATGGCTATAGTCTTGTAAACAAAACTCAGTGTGATGATATGGAAGAGTATATGGGTGGATTTGTGAATGATAAGTTAAACTTTAATATTGTACATTTAAATATTCGTTCCATAAGCAGGAATTCCGATGAGCTCTTGGTTTTACTTAATGCGCCCTCAAAAAAAAACAAGTGGATTGTATTGCATTTACTGAAACTTGGTGGGTAACTGATCCTGATTATTATCATATTGCAAGCTATACAATGAGGGTAGGTATAATCAAAATGATGGAGTCATAGTGTACTACATCAAGGATAGTTATCCGTCTAAGTGTGGTGTTCAGTTGTTGCTGAGATTTCCTTACTGCGATGTTCTGTTGACTTTGAGGGAATTAATATTAATATAAATGTAGTTTACACCGCTCTCCATCAACAAACAGTAGCTTATTTTTGGAAGACCTGGATTTCTAATGTCTAAAGTAAAATCAGATATTGACGTTTTGATGGGGGATTTGAATTTTTGTATATTGTGTGGCGAAGGTGGTTTAATGGGTGAATGTGATAAGATGAAATATAACATTGCTGCATACAGGTTACGTAAACAGTGTGACATGGCAAGAGAGTGGTACTTGTATCGATCATATTTTTGTTTTTACCAATAGAAAGGTAAGAGAAATGTCACAAAGTAAGAACATATTGCTTGAGTCGATTGTCATGAAAACAGGTATAACTGACCATTTAATGATATCACTAAATATTAGTTATTAGGATAAAATCATAAACTGTGATTGTGAACCCAAAACAGCAATTAGGAATATAAACTATAGAAATCTCCTTGCATGTCTGGAAACTGAAAGTTGGGATGGGGTCATGTCTTCTGAAAGCGCACAGCTTATGACCGATAACTTTTTAAATATGCTGCAAAGTCACATTGTAAATAACTCTGTTTTTTTTATATTACTGATACAGAGAGAAATTAGGCTTGGATTACTAAAACTATAACACTCTCTTAAAACGAAAGACAAAGTTAAAAGGAAGTGGCTCCAAAACGGGGAAAATAGGAGTGCTGACCAGGAGTACAGAACTTGTCAGCTCACATTGTTCAAGTTAATGAGGAAAACAGAGAACAAGCATTATCAAAATAAGTTAATGAAGCTGGTAATATTAGGAAAAAGTGGAAAGTCTCAAAAGATATAATGAATAGAAAAAGTCTGGACGCAGCAAATGCGTTATGGTAGCGAATTTTGGTAAAAATGTTTTTAATAGCAAATATGTCTTATTTTTACAAGGACATTTGATTGACAGTATAACCTATATAGCACAAACAATGTACCATATTTCATTAAAATAGCTTTGTTGTTTCAAAAAGTAGAAACATTTTCTTAAAATAAACTTTAAAAGTTCCAGAAAAACTGGTCCGATTTTCCTAGCCAATGAACTTCTTTAAGCTATTTACACACCTGACAAGATATAATTATTCACAAACAGCTTTAGGACGAAAATTTAAAACAAAATTATGATAATTTCTTTTACATAAATTGCCCTCAGTAATGTTACACTAAATTATATTTTGCACAAAAATTCGACAACTTTTTTTTTACAATAACTTACTAAACATTTATTACTCATTACCAACATATCACAAACACTAAAAACGTTTCTGCAAAAACATCTCAAATTCAGCCACTAGTTGTGTGTGGCTGTATGCGACAGCTCGATTTTTTCGACTAACAATACAAAGAATTACTCTGTGAACGTGTCATGAGGCTCCGCTATGTATTGATAAAAACGCCATATCACAATTTGTGATATGTGTTTAAAATATGTGCCAAAAACGTGGAAAGTTGCAAAACAATTGAAATAACTCAAAAACGATGAACGATTATTTTTTTTTACAAACATGCATTATAATTTGATAAAAAAACACAAAAATGCAATAACATAAGGGTTGAAACGTAAGGCCTTGTGAAACACACTTAGTATGACATTTTTGCGACATAATCCGTATTTGCTTCAAATTCGTTGTCTGAAAATTGCAAATTTTCACGTTTCAAATCTGGACTTTGACGTTTCAAGAAGAAAAATTATAAAATTTTCAAAATATTTTTTCTGCTACTTCTTGACCTTTTTGTGTCAAGAAAACTTAACTGTTGCATGTAATATTCAATTGGTTTTCTTAATCACTCAACATATTTTGTTGTTGTGCTTTCCTCTGATCACCAGTGGCACCTAAACTTTTTTCTTTAAATGCTTAACTTTTTTTCTTTTAACTTAGAGATTTGAATTTTGGCGTGTAGGGTAAGTTTAATAGTAAAAACGTATGTGTCAAATTTGGTTGTCACAGCTCTGTTATTTTCAGAGATACAAACGTTTTCCGAAGGAAAACCAAAAATTTTCCCGGAAAAACTTATCCGATTTTCCTGGCTAACGAACTTATCCAAGCCACTTACAAAAGGAAGGCACATACCAAATTTCATCAACATCGGCCCATTATTTTTTAGGTTATCGGTTGGATATATACAGGGTGTTTCAAAAATGATGGTCTATGTTACAGGTGTACATTCAGCACAAAAAAATTAGACTTTTTTTTTCATATAAACATGGGTCCGCAAATGCTTAGTTTTTTAAATACAGCGTGTTAAAGTTATTTGTTTTTGTCAGTTTTTCACGAATAAGTCCAAGTCAAATAAAAATTTTGGTGTGAAAATTGGCATGTGAGGGTTTTCAGGGCCAAGAAATTTAAATATGTTATTGGTAATAACACTGCTGGCAGGGGGCGCCACCCGTAAAACTATGCTTGCATTCAATTGGCTATAATTTTTTGACACCCAGTAATATCGACCTACCGTATAGCTACATTGCAGCCCTTATCAATTGTAAGCAAAAAATGTATACTTGATTTAAATCTCTCAGACACACCATTTTCGAGATATTTCTATTTTCGTATATCGATGTCGCTCAAAAACTAATTTTTCTCAAGTAATTAATTGTATTGTCTGCAAATTTTAACAACATATAAAACAACAAGTAAAAAAGTTTCTAACATTTTATGATACCTGACTACTACTATAAATGTTCAAAATGGCCACCCTCCACTTCGATACACTTTCGTATTCTGCGGAGCATACAACGTCGTACTCTGTGAAATGTTTCTGGTGTATTTCTAATTTGTTCGCATTCAAGTACAGTTATTTGCTGCAGTTCATCAACATTTTCAACATTTGCTTCATAAACAATACTTTTGAGATGCCCCCATAAAAAAAAAGTCCATACGATTTAAATCAGGGGATCGAGCCGGCCATGGCTGAGGTCCACCGCGTCCGATATATCTGCGTCCAAAAGTATTGCTTAGGTAATTTCTGACATTTAGGGCGAAATGGGGGGGGGGGGGTGCTCCGGCATGCATAAACCACAGATTATGTCTTATGTCAAGAGGTACATTTTCTAATAACTCATTTAGTTGGTTTTGCAGGAATTCAAGATAAGTTGTAGTATTAAGTCTGTGAGGTAAAAAAATTGGTCCTATCAAATTACACCCTACAATTCCAGCCCATACATTAAAGGAAAATTGCTGTTGATGATGCCTTTAAAAAACTGCGTGGGGATTTTCGTCAGCCCAAATATGGCTGTTATGAAAATTGACGATCCCATCGCGCCTAATTCCAGACTCGTCAGTGAACAATACACAATTCAACAAGTTCTCTACATTATTATGTTGAAGAAACCGTTGGCAAAATTGTAGGCGAGGTATAAAATCTCTTTCAGGCGATAGTGCCTGCACACGTTGGACGTGATATGGACGCAATTGTTGCTCGTGAAGAACTCACCATATCGTTGCATTGGATGCTCCCAGATGACTGGCCATTTCACTAGTACTTATTTTTGGATTTTGTTCAATTTCATCCAGAACAGCCTCTTCAAAATCAGGATTTCGTGCACTTTGTGGTCTGCCTCGAACAGCAGTAACTTTAAAGGTACCTGGTAAAAAAATATACTATATTCGAAAGGGACAGATCGATGTATTAGATAATGTAAGTATGTACCTGTTTCTCGCAGACGGATGTCAATCCATTGAAATATCCTTCTGTCTGGAATTCTCCAATTTGGGAAGGCTTCTTCATACAATCGTTTCACCTCATAACAGTTACCAAAAGCCCCTGAATACATAACATACATGTCTGTTACTTCATTTTTTAATTTTTAATTAGAAAAATTACGGACAATACAATTAATTACTTTAAAATAGTGAGTAGTCTGAAACGTAAAAGTCAAATGTAGTATATGTCACGATAAAAAGCAAAAGTCAAGTCACGTAACGATGGCAATCACTTTGTTAAATGGTTTGTTCAAAGTTCAAGTATCTTCATGATTGTGTCTTGTCAGTTCTTTTTTCTGGTAAGATTTTAATATTTAACTAGAGAATAAGAAAATTAAGTTTATACATACTGATAGCAATTAAAAGGTGAAAAATGTATTCCTATGATTTGTCACAGAATTAATTTTTGAGCTACATTGACATACAAAAATTGAAATATCTCGAAAATAGCCTGTCTGAGAGATTTAAGTGAAGTATAAATTTTTTGCTTACAATTGATAAGGGCTGCAATTTAGCTATACGGTAGGTAGATATTACTGGGTGTCAAAAAATTATAGCCAATTGAATGCAAGCATAGTCTTACAGGTGGCGCCCTCTGCCAGCAGTGTTATTAACAATAACATATTTAAATTTCTTGCCCTCGAAAACCCCCACATGCCAATTTTCACTCCAAATTTTTAATTTGACTCGGACTTATTCGTGAAAAACTGACAAAAACGCATAACTTTCACACTCTGTATTTAAAAAACTCAGCATTTGCGGACCCATGTTTATATGAAAAAATAGTCTTATTTTTTGTGCTGAATGTGCACCTGTAACATAGACCATCATTTTTGAAACACCCTATATATATATATATATATATATATATATATATATATATATATATATATATATATATATATATATATATATATATATATATATATATATATATATTCCTCATTAGTGAATTTTTCGTTTTACGAGAAATTCGCTAAAAGAGTTAAATCAAGGGAAGTCGGTTGTATTAGAAATAGTAGTGGGAAAATAATAACCGGTAAAATTGAGATAGCAAACGTATTTAATGACTATTTTACAATTATAGGCAATAAGTTGAAAATAAAATATGGAAACAGAAATCAGTGTGTTGATAAATCTAGACCCGTGGGGAATCTCTTTTGCTGAACCATGTCAGTGTGAAGGAGATAGTAATGCATATTTGGTGATTTAAGATCAGGAAATTGTCCTGGTGAGAATGGTATATCTGTGGTACTGCTAAAGAATTGTCATGTCCCCCTATCTTTGTCAGTCTGTTGCATAGTTAACATAATATTTGAAACGGGACAAATACCTTGGCAATTTAAAGACAGCTTGGTAATCCGAATTTTTTAATCTGGGGATCCACTTGACCCTGTCAACTACCGACCAATAAGTCTGAAAAGGGTGTTGGCGAAAATATTCGAGAAATGCCTCAACTCAAGACTGGTTGGTTTTCTCAAACGCCATAATGTATTTGCTCAAATGTCATAATGCAATCTGTCAAAACCAATTTGGGGTTCAAGAGGGTCCACTAAACATGCTTTGTATGAGCTGATGACTGTTATATTCCACAACTTTAGGGGGCAGAAAGACAATCTGACTTTTCCTGGATCTTCAGAGGGCATTCGGCACTGTGTCTCACACTGGATCGTTGATGAAATTGGCGGGCAATGGTGTTTGAGGCTTGGCACTTTTCTTAATTTGTTAAGAAGAGAACAGAGGGTAGAAGTTGTTAACTGTTGTAATGAAAATAATGTGCTTGAGAGTGGAGTTCCGCAGGGAACTCTCCTCAGACGCGTTCTATTTCTCATATATATTAATAATCTTCTTGTGAGTCATGGAGCCGAAAGTAAAATTGTTTCCTTTGCAGATGACACTGCAATGCTTTGCGAGGGGGACACTTGGGATGACTGTTTTCTCAAGGCTACAAATATCATTAACAGTATACAGACAAGTTTTAATGGCAGCTTCCTATACATCAATAGCGACAAAACTAAGTATATATGTGGTATTTTCACTAACTTCAACAGGAATGACGAACTTCTCCATGGGATAAAAATGGCATTTAGTGATTCATATTTGGAAAGGGTCGAGAGTGTTAAGTATTTGTGGGTGACTGTAGACCAGGATTTAAAATGAAAACATCATATTAAACATATAAATAAGAGGCTAAAATAATGTATACACATGTTTTATGCCCTGAGAAATATACTGGACACAAAGAATACGCTTTTGGTTTATAACAGCCTAGTTGAATCAATTTTAAGGTACAGTGTGCTTTGTTGGGGTTCTGCATATGATGGCACTTTGCCCACATTGCAGATGACTCAGAATATTATTATTCAGACTCATCTTACAGAGAAGGTAACATAACCCACTTACCTGTTATGCAATAATGATCTTATGGGGGTCACTGACATAAGGGGTTTGTATATTATTGGTATGCTACAGTTCATACATAACAATGTTGTAAAATATGAATGATTAGATCACTCACAGGGTAGAAGAAGTAAATAACTAAAACAGTTGAAAGTACAGCGGCAAACAAAAACTGTGACATAGCATCAAGTGAGCTATTCTGGGTTGAGATTGTATTATCAATTACATATTGAAATTAGAAGACTGGGAACCAGAGGATCATTTATTAAGCATATGAAAACTTATGTCATAAAAAATTTTGAATGCTCTATTGGAAATCTTAACGTTTGAAGATAAGCAAAGTTCGAAATAGTGGAGTGTGTGTATATGTATGCGTTTATGTGTGGGCGTGTGCGTGCTAGCTTAAGTAAAGCAGATGGCTGTAAACCATCGAAAACCGTCATTGTCACATGCATCAGATGGAGAAGGTTGGATAAATTAAAACCACCTACTCCCCTACTCCTATGGGAGAGGCACATGCATTCATGGAAGAAACGAAATATCTACGCTTCACTGGAACATTACACTTTGGAAAAATAATACACAGTACCAAGTTGTCCTAGTGCACATGTCGAAGGATCTGGGTGAAACAACTATGGGACAAACCCCCAGCATATGTATTGGCTCTATATTATAGTGGTTATCATACCAATGATAACCCGTGGAACTATAGTTTGCTGATCTAAGGTTTGTCGTGATACCGTGAGGGCCAAACTAACTCAGCTACAGAAAGAAGTGTGTCCGATGATAACAGTCTCATTAAGCACCCCACCATCGGCTAGTTTGGAAGTCCTCCTGAATATCACGGCTCTTCACATTTGACTGGGGGAGCAGGCTAGGTGGCCAACATACTGGCCTAAACAGAAGGCCGTCTGCATTGCAAAGGCAATTAATGTGGCAAAAACTAGACTCCTTGGTGACATTGACCTGACCTGACCTATCATTTAAGATTTCCTTCCAGATAGGGAGGACTGAAATCAAAGTAAAACGATCAGATTGAGAGTAGATCGCTGTAGGTACATGAATGGCTCCAAAACTGAGTCAGGTGCCGTCAAAACAGTTTCAAACAGATGACCAGTACATGCTCCCTAAAAAGAAATACCGCATTGGAGGTGAGATTGTACTAAATAAAAATATATGTTTCTTGCAGCTGAAGTATCAAGCTCACTAGCAGCATAATTACCAGCCGCTTATTTTTTTACATAAACTGAATACATATTGGTCAAATTTAAATCTATTGTCTATAATTAGCCCCCAATTAAAAACAAATTTACGGTAAGGATGTGAGATAAACGAATATTTAGGTGTGCCTGCTAATGTTCGACATTTATTTTATTTATTTGTTCATTTAAAGTTTAGCAATACATGATTGTTTATACAGATAAGCTCCTACTCCTGCCAGGCATCACGGATTGTCAAATGTTTATTTATTTTATTACTACATTAAATGCACAATATTAAGTGGTAACTTAAATAAAAAGGCGCTAACATTAAACTAAAAATCTTGAACAAATTTTAATATATACAATTCTTGTTTCAGGTCACATGTTTGCAATGACTTTGAAAGAAGATGTTATTCTAGATACTTTAGGTTTAGCACACCAGTATGGATTTCAAGACCTTGAAAATGCAATATCTGATATCTTACGACAACTTCTTGCTTTAAAAAATGTTTGTGCCATTTTGGATACTGCAAGATTGTATGGTTTAACACATTTGACAACAGTCTGCCATACTTTTCTTGACAGACATGCTTCTGAAATTTTAATTCATGAATCATTGGCTTCATTATCACAGGTAATATATGTATACAACATGTCAACTATTTTAAAAGAAATAAATTACTAATGATAATTTGGTCATGCTTTCTAATTATATGTTTTGTGAAACCGAAATTGCTGTACTCACTGTTTTATTTGAGTTTCGTATTTGTAACAATTCATATTTTTTCCAGGATTCTTTGGTGCATCTACTAAAGTCCAACTCTTTTTTCGCACCTGAAGTAGAAATATTCAAGGGTGTATGCAACTGGTGTAAAGTGAATGAAGATAAAGATGATCTCGTTATAAAGTGTGTACGTCTACCGCTAATGAGTGTAGCAGACCTCTTATCTGTAGTTAGACCAACAAATTTGGTTAAACCGGATGCGCTTCTAGATGCGATTGCTGAAAGGACCAATGTAAGACATAGTAGTTTGCCTCATCGAGGTCAGCTGAGTAAGTGGAAGAATACTTTACTATGAATGAAGCATTGTATGTCTACATGTTTAAACTGTTCACTGATCAGTAACTAATTGTTTCATAATTGCGTTGCATAAATTTAGGCTCAATTTTACTTCCATATGTAGTTACAATGTTTTTTAGGGTAGTGGAAATTATATGGTTCTTAGAGATAGCTTCTAAATGGCTAAAGATATGAAAATTAGTCTTGGGTAAGATGTCTCAGTAGTACCATGCATACTCTGATGGTACTCATTTTCGAATTTTAATTTTTGTGAGTCATAATAATAATAATACAAATAAGTGTCCCATGGGAAAAAACGTTGGTAAGTAGAGTAGAAACACTTCGAAAAGAAATTGGACAACTGACACAATACATTGGGGGAGCACAGACAAGAAAATTACAGAAACAAATGGAGAAATAATAGGCTGAGTTCAACAACACTCAGCGCAAGATCCAGTCAACCACACTGCACAAGAATGTTTGGACACCTTAAAACAGAAGCTTTCTGTATATACAGTGTTCTGCAGACCCTGGCAGATACCGACCAATAACTTATCTCCTGACCCTATATAAGTTGATTGCATCCTGCCTTGAGAAACGCATATATGCACACTGCGAATGAAACAACATAATTGCAAGACAGCAAAAAGGGTGTGCCAAAGGATCTATAGGGTGCAGAGAACAGCTAATAATTGATTCGGTTGTGTGGAATCAGCTTGGACGAAGAAATCTCTTTGCTACCTACGTAGATTACAAAAAGGCATTTAATTCAGTGCCACACAAATGGCTTATAAATGTGCTGAAGATTTATAAGATCGATACTTATATCCTAAGGTTCCTTGAACACACAATGTCTACATAAAGAACAAAAATTCAGTTACGGGTACAAACGGGTGATAACATTGTAACCAGCACGATACCAATTAGAAGAGGTATATTTTAAGGCGACTCTCTAAACCCATTGTGGTTCTGCCTCGCATTGAATCCACTATCAAACCACCTGAGCTCCACCAGATATGGCTTCAGTATAAAAATCAATGGCAGGGAGCAAATGAGGCTAAATCATCTGCTGTATATGGATGATCTTAAGCTAATGGCCTCCACAAAGAACCACCTGGAACAACTCCTTAAAATCATGGAAGGATTTTCCAGAGATATTGACATGCAGTTTGTGCTTGACAAATGTCGCACCTTATGTGTAGTCTGAGGGAAGATACAACCAGGTGTATATGAAATGCAGAATGGCCAGCAAATTGCCTCGTTGGATGTCGAGGAGTGTTATAAATACCTGTGAATACAGCAAGCGAGGAAGATAAACCACTCGGTAATGAAGAATGATCTGACAAATGGGTTTACGAAACGAGTAAAGCAGGTGGTGCGATCACATCTTAATGGCAAGAACTTGACTAAAGCTCTTAACGCGTATGCATGTTCTGCACTTACCTATTCATTTGGGAATGTAAAATGGAGTAAAACGGATAAAAAAATCTACAATAGAAGGTAGTAGTAGTTATTCACTTGGGATTGTAAACTGGAGTAAAGCGGATATCAAAAATCTACAACGGAAGGTGCTAACACTCCTAACAAAATCCAAAAAGCATCACCCCCATAGTGCTACCAAGCGAGTAACCCTACCTAGACTCCAAGGTGAAAGAGTAGTGGTGGATATTGGTAAACAGTTAGACTAGCAGATTTTGAACCTACGTACTTATTTCCACCAGCGGGCGGTTACTTCTGAGCTTCACCATGCCATATGCGAGGCAGATGATTCAACACCACTCCAATTAAAAGAAAGTGAAATACAATGTCATCATCGAACTGATCAGGACAAGCTGCAATCTTGAATGCAGAAGCTTCTCCATGGGCCACTTCTGTATGAGACTTCCCAGGCACCAGGCGAGAAGTTGTCGCCGAACTACTGGTTGGTGTCTCAACAGATGTTTCCAGAGACAGGGGGGTTTTTGCTAGCCGTACAAGGCCAGGTCATCCCAACAAGAAACTATCGGAAATATATAGTTAGAGATAATTCGGTCCAAAATAACAAATGTGGATTTGGGTGTTAGTCATCAGAGACTATCCAGCACATCACCGGATGATGTCAAGCGTTTGCTGCAACAGGGTATAAAGAGAGGCCCGACGCAGTTGCAAAAATACTTTATCAAGATCTGGCTCTGAACCTGGGACTTTTAAATCTTAGTAAGGTGCCCTACTATAGATACACTCTTGAGCCTGTTCTAGGGAACTCAGGAGATACAGATTGTACTGGGACGGACCATGCTCACAGACCAATGAGTTGTCCACAACAGGTCAGATATACTGACTGAACCAAGATGGCTGACAATGAAGTTAATTCTCCTGAGTTGTGCAGTTATTGCAGCAAAAAGGTAGATTTAAAAGGTGCAAAGTGTATAAAATGTGTAGAATGTGATACAGTATATCATGCTTCATGTTCACAAAGAATAAAAAATGTGAAAATGTATGATTTAGATCAAAATTTGATATGTTGTCAAGAAAAATAGAATAAAAGTGATAATGTAAATAAGGATATTATGTGCTATCAAATTGAAATTAATTACCTGAAAAAGCTGTTAACTGAAAAAGAAGCAAGAATAATACAAGAACTTATCAAAATGAATCAGTTATTAGAAGAAAAATGTTCTAATACTGTAAATAAAAACTGTTCACAAATGCAGAATCAGTACAAGAAAAAAGGAGCTGCCATATCAGAAGAGATAAAAATGGATAATGAACCTGAAGATGATAAGAAAATTAAACAAACAAATGTTAAGAATATGTAAATAAACAAACCGAGATATTGAACGATATCATTGATTTGGGAAAATCTGAAGCTGAGGATGATACAGGGGGTGATTTTAAAACAGTGTTATACAGGAAAAATAAAAGTAAACAAACATTTGCTGAAATGGCAAAAACCAACGCTAAACAAATTAAATACAGAAAACAACCAGAAATAAAAGGGACTACTATATCAGTGACAGGTGACCATTTTAAATCACAACCAAGAAAAATGTGGCTATATATAGGAAAAGCCAAAGAAAATGTTAGTGAAAATACAGTGAGAAATTATGTCAAAAATAAGTGTGGAATAGAGTGTGATGAAGAACTCATGGTAACTAATGACCTACATGAAATTATGAGCAAGCCGGAATTTTGGCCTGCTGGCATAATTATTAGATGATTCAACTTTAATTTTAAAAGGGGTGAATTGCAGAGGGAAATTTTTTAGAAATCAAGTACAAAGAAATAAGGTCTTAAAATTTATTGGGATAATTAACAACAACCAAAACAAAAAAAAAACAAAAAATAGGAAGATAATGAAACAAAAAGTCTGAGAAAAATGGAAGAGGGAAAACTGTGATACAGTGGCTTATCATCAGAACATTCAATCAATCAAGAATAAAGTGCTGGAAATGGAAGTATTTCTACAAACTTTGGAAGAAAAACCATATGTCATAGGCCTTACGGACCACTGGTGTTCGCAAGAGGAGAACATTTAAGTGAACGGTTATGAAATAAAGTCAGTGTTTTCCAGACAAAACAAGAAACATGGTGGAAGTGTAGTTTATTTATGTACAAAAATGGTGAAACATGGAAGGAATCTCTAGAAATTAAAGAGGGTAGTATTGAAGGTCAGTTTGAGTGCTCTTCTGTGGTGAGTAAGCCTTTGAAAACTGTAATTTTATGTATATACAGACCCCCAATGGGTGAAATAAACATCTACTTGGAAAGATTAGATTATGTTCTAAATAAATGTTGGAGTTTGTATAAGAACTTTAAAGTAGTTATGGCCGGTGATTTCAATATAGATTTAAACAAGGAAACAAATAATAAAATATATTTCATGGATTTACTACATACCTACAATTTAAAACCAACAATCTTTGAAGCACTAAGAGTCACTAAAACTACTACTTCTACAATAGACAACATATTTGTGAATTTTGATTGTAATTTAAAAGCAAGAGTTATTAATTCAGCGCTATCAGACCATTATGGGCAGTTATTGCCATTTTCTGGAACAACAATAAAAAATGAAAGAAAAATTAGGAAAAGAAAGCATACTAAAATAAAGCTAAATCGAATGTCAGACGAACTGAGCAAGATAGATTGGACTGTAATTTACAACATACATGATGCAAATAAAGCATATAATACATTTCTATCAATCATCAAAAACTTGCATGATCGAATTTTCAAACTTGAAACTGTTACCTCAAAATCTCAAAGTCATGGATAACAATAGGCATAATTATCTCTAGTAAAAATAACACGTGTTTATACTCACAAAAAAATAAAAGGTTTAATATCAAACGAACATTACCAAAAATATACAAAAATATTTAAAAAGGTTATAACGCAGGCAAAGAAGATATCGAATATTTCTTATATAGTAAATGCTACAAATAAAAATAAAGCAGTTTGGTCTCTTGTGAATAATTATAATGGAAGCACTAATAAAAGAAGCAGTTCACTTATAGAAAACTTAAAAATAAAAAATACAGATATAGAAAATACTCTAAATCAAGTAAATACATTTTTTGTTAACCAGTGTCCAAACTTGCCACAGGTTGTAGAATATTCAAATGTAAACAAAATAGAAAAAACAATTTATATGTTACCCACTGACTATACAGAGGTTCATAGCACAATAAAATTACTGAAAAACACTGCATCGGTAGGTGAAGATCAAATCCCAGTCATTTTAGTTAAAAATATTGCACAACAAATAATGCGTCCACTAACGCACATATTAAACTTAACCCTCTCTACAGGTGTCTTTCCAGATAAGTTAAAAACAGCAGATATAGCGATATACAAGAAAGGAGACAAAAAACATATAAAAAATTACAGGCCTATTGCTATTCTCCCAATATTTAGCGAAATATTTGAAAAAATAATATACACTAGAATACACTCCTATTTAGAAAAGAATAAATTACTCTCTGATACACAGAATGGCTTTAGGAGAAGTAAATCTACAATCAGAGCAACTTATCAAGCACTACAAGAAATTATAGAGGCCTTGAATGGATCACAAAAAACAGCTTTACTATGATTAGACTTGTGTGTAGCATTTGATAGTGTAAAACATATATTATTCTCAAAGCTTAGCATGTATGGAATCAGAGGTGTAGCACTAACACTGATAAAATCATACTTGGAAAATCGAACACAAAGCATTGTTGAGAAATATAACAACAACATATATAGATCACAAAAGGAACATATAATTAAAGGTATGCCACAAGGGTCGATATTAGGACCACTTTTATACATTATATATACAAATGACTTACCAGCATTAGTAGATGAGAAATTAATATTGTTTGCAGACGACATGTCTAATCTCCAGAAGCAACACTACAGATGAACTGAGAAGAAAAATTGAATCATCTGTTAATACCCTAAATTCATGGTTTTCAAATAACAACTTAATAATGAACATTGGCAAAACCAAATTAACACATTTTAACTTTAAGAAAATAAACGAGGAGTTAATACTCACCTGTAAGTCAAATATATTAAAATCATCAGTCTGCAAACTTCCTTGGAATAGAAATTGACCATCGTCTTGACTGGAAGAAACATATTAACTCCATTGCCAACGAGAGACCAGATCCATTCAAGATTGCAGCCCTTAAGGAAATGCCAGAACCGAAGAACGTCAAGCAGCTACTCACATTCCTTCAGACCGCTTCATGGTTTAGAAGATTTATAGAGAAGTTTTCAGACATATCCCGTCCGCTGATTACTCTTACCAAGAAGAATGCAAAATGGGAGTTGGGACTCAGTCAACAGCAAGCCTTCGAACACTTGAAGATATGTCTCACAAGTAGCCCTACCCTAAGACAGGCAGACGCTAGACTTCCCTACATTCTCCGCACCGACGCCAGTTCATATGCGTTAGGAGCATGTCTCCTCCAGGGGGAGGGACCCGACGAAAGACCTGTGGAGTTTGCGAGTCATTTGTTAACTGAGGCCGAAAGAAACTACTGCACCACACAACGTGAAGCTCTTGCAGCAGTTTGACAATTGACAAATTTCGAGGATACCTAGATGGAGCGACCGTTATATTACAAAGTAACCATCAACCGTTAAAATGGTTGCTATCATTAAAGTCACCTAGTGGTAGATTAGCAAGATGGGCTTTATCATTGCAAGAACTGGATTTAAAAATTGAGTATATTCCAGGGAAATCGAATATTATTGCCGATACTCTCTCTAGGCCTCGGATCCCTGACTCAGAAATCAACTTCGTAGCTGTGGAGATGCCTGTGCGACGTGTTATGGACCTGAGAGAAGAACAGATGCAAGACCCGGACACGAAGAAAATAATCACTGCTCTAGAGGAGACTGATCCTACTCTGACCATCAATGCTAAATGTTGGTCTGAAAGAGGTTACATCACCGATGGAATCCTGTATCGTTATGTTCCCGAAGAAGATGAAGATGAACCTCAACTAGTGGTAGCTCGTTCAGCCGTGCCTAGAATTCTAACACAACATCATGACACTGCCATTGCTGGTCACTTCGGAGTAGATCGTACTCTACATAAGATCTCTCGAAGATATTACTGGCCTAATATGAGAAAAGATGTCGTAGATTACTTATTAAAATGTATCGAATGTCAAAGATTCAAGATATCCACCCTTAAACCCGCTGGGTTATTACAGACTCCTGTACAGTCTCAGCGTTTTGAAACGCTCTCCATGGATTTGTTTAGTCCTTTGCCTGAAACCCCAGAAGGCTACAGGTGGATATTAGTCGTTGAAGACACCGCCAGTAGATGGATTGAACTCTTTCCGCTAAAAGTAGCTACTGCAGAAGAGTGTGCCAGATGCTTAGTAAATGAAGTGGTACTCCGATTTGGTGTACCTAGAAAAGTAATTAATGACAATGAACCCCAGTTTGTCAGTGAAGTTATGCAAAAGGTTGCACTATATATATATAATTAAACCAGGGGCACTTTTTGACAATGTTATTGAAAATGTGGAGGAACTGGTGAGGGAATTTACTCCGGAAGATCATGTAATAATCATGGCTGGTGCAAATGATTTTAGACAAAAAAAATATCCATCTTTTAAAAGGATTTTGAATAAGATAAAGCTGTGTTTAAATACCAATGTGATGGTTGCTTCAGTACCTGTTGTGACAGAAAATGGGCATCATATCAAATACATTCAGAAGTTTAACTGCAAACTTAGGGAATTCATGACAAGGGTAGACAACTATACGCCTAGCAATGCATGTTATTTGGAGTCGAATTTGAAGCAGGGATACAGAATGAATAACCATCGCATTGTGTTGGAGATGGTTGCAGGGATTAAACAGAGGTTTGTTCCAGCAAAAAATTTGATTTTTATTGACACAACAAAAAGCGAGGTAAGCAAGTTAACACAAATAAAGAGTTCTCATTGTCTAGATCTGCAAGATGGAGACAATTTTCTTGGGAGAGTGGAAGAACTCTTGGGTAGGAAAGTGTGTGATTTTCCCAGAAATCACAACAGCAAACCACAACTTCTTTCAGAAGCAGGTAGAAGATCAGATAGACCACAATGTGATGAGACAGGTGTTTTTTTAGGAGTGAGCCAAAAAGCTCAAATAAGCATATAAAACACTTTTCAGTTTTAAATCAAAACATACAAGGCATGAACAGAAAGGAGGAAGTACTATTGGAGGCTCTAGATAATGAATCAATAGATATCGCAGTCGTAACGGAACACTGGCTTGACCCTCCAGGGTTGAAAGTTTTTGGTAACAGAACATATGAAGTCAAGAATTCATACTGTAGAACTGATGCCATCAGAGGTGGAGTGCTAATAATCGGAAAGAAAAACACGAGTGTAAATCCTGTAGAATTTCAAAACCTTTGTGTGGAAAAGAATTTTGAGTGTGTAGGTGTAGATATCCCTCAGTTTAGGACTATAGTTTTAGGAGTCTACCGTGCACCAAGTGGGAATTTGGTCAGCTTCATGCAAAGCATGGAGCAAGTTCTTTATTTAATAGAGGAGAGGTATCCGGGCAGAAGGATAATTGTGGCAGGGGATTACAATTTGGATATACTAAAAGATAGTAAAGAAAAAACAAATCTCATTAATTTATTAAATAGACATGGCATGTTTTACACAATAAATGAACCATCTAGAGTATATGGAGTCTCTGCAACCTGTATAGATAACGTCTTTGTAACAGAATCATTTACTGTCTTTGATGCCAGGACAGTGGAGTTGCATTTATCAGACCATTATGGGCAAATTGTTGATCTGGAGATCCCATCGTTTTCTTCACCTAAAACAAATAAATTTATAAAAATTAGAAAAGTAAATGATACAAACATTAAATTATACATAGATAAGTTGGAGCAGATTGACTGGACATTAGTCTTAGAATGTGACGACGCTGAAGAGTCTTTTGTCAGATTTCATTACATTATTAAAAGAGAATTTGATGTATGTTTTCCAGAAGAAGTTATTAGAGTAAAACGTGACTGCAAAAGCAAAGTACCTTATAAAAGCAATGAAATTACAAGACTGAAAAACCTTCTTGATGCTTTTCAAACAGTAAATAAAGTGAGAGGAGATAAGGAATCAGAGGTCTGTTATAAATACCTAAAGAATGTCTACAGTACTAAACTTGAGGAAATAAAAAGAAGAACAAATGAAGAACATATAAATAGGTCAGAAAACAAATCCAAGGCGACGTGGAGAATTATACATCAAGAGACAAACTTTAAACGTAGAACTAACAAAGCTAGTAACTCTCGTTTATCTGCGGAAGACTTTAGCGAATATTTTTCAAGTAATGACGACAGCTCAACAGACGCTTCAAACAACACACTGAAAGCGTCAGTGTTAATTCAGAAAGCCAGATCCAGTGGAAGTTCACTATTCCTAGGCCCAGTAACTGAAGAGGAGGTGATGCAAATAGTCAGAGACATCAAAAGTAAAGACTCCCGAGACGTGTATGGTTTTTCAACTAAACTGCTGAAAGCTGTTATCGAAGTAATTGTAAAGCCGTTAACGGAAGTCATAAATAAATGTTTCAGTGCGGGTGTGTTCCCAGACCTTTTGAAACTGGCAAGGGCAATTCCACTTTTTAAAAAAGGTAATCCAGATTTGTGTAGCAACTATAGACCCATTTGTATTCTGCCTGCAATATCAAAAATTCTGGAAAGACTGCTAAAAAACAGAATTGTGGATTTCTTTGAAAAAAATGAGTTGTTTAATCAAAACCAGTATGCGTATAGAAAGACTAGGTCCACAGTATCTGCTTTGGTTAGTGTAGTGGAAGGCATACTAGAAGGTTTTGAAACCAAAAATAAAATGCAAATGACGATCTTGGACTTGAGCAGAGCATTTGATACTGTCAATCACCAGATATTGCTTGGTAAACTATACTACTATGGTGTGAGAGGTGTTGCCCTGGACATCTTGCAATCGTATCTAACAAACAGGAGACAAATAGTAGATTGGGACAGCAAAACATCTAGCAGTGTTCAACTGAAAGTGGGAGTACCACAGGGTTCAGTTCTTGGTCCAATACTATTTATTATATATATAAATGACCTAACATATACTGTTAATGCATATGGCTCGTATTTATATGCAGATGATACGAGTTTTGTGACCAGGGCAAGCAGTACTCAGGAAGCAGGGTTAATTATGCAAAATTATATGTGCCATGCTAGGAGCTGGTTCGAGGCTAATGCACTGAAGCTAAACGAAAGTAAAACTAAGATAGTGAAATTTGATGTAAAACCAACTGGTAATCCTGAAACAGCTAAGTTTCTTGGCATTGTTCTGGATACCTCTCTTAAGTGGTATGGGCACATAGACTGTTTGTGTGGGCGGCTGTCGAGTATGGTGTATGTTGTGAGGAGACTGATGAAGGTTGCAACTTACCGGGCAGCGAGGACAGCATACTTTGCAGGCTTTCACTCTTTGGCAACATATGGGATCCTCATATGGGGCTCTTCACCTCAGTTAGCGAAGGTCCTACTGGAACAAAAAAAAGCTATTCGAGCGCTGAGTAATGTGGGACCACTGGAGAGTTGCAGGGAGCTGTTTAAGCAACATGGTATTTTGACGATAGTAAGTGCTTATATACTTACCTGCATTTTGTATATATGGGACAATAAGAACAAAATGGGAAGAAACAATCAACATCATTCATATAGTACAAGATATGGTAATGAGTTGTCCATTCCACTGCACCGAATAGGAGCCTCGCAGCATGGAACAAATCATCTGGGAGTGAAGTTTTTTAATGCACTGCCTCCTTTTTTAAAGACACTCAAAATTAGAAATATTTTTTATAATAAAGTTAAGGACTATTTGCTGAATGGGACTTTTTATAGCGTTGTTGAATATTTTAATTATAGTCAGGGTGTTTGAGTTATTCCTGTATTGTTATGTGGCTGCTTTTGGCTTGCGGTGTAGATATTTTATATTTTATACATTTTTGTGTATTTTGTAAAACTGTGTTTAAGAAGTTTGAGTTTGTATACATTGAATTTTATTGTTGTGGTTTTGTATGTTTGTTTTGTTCATGGAGTTCATTTTATTTGTTTGACTGACCATGTAATTTTGATGGTGAATAAATATGATATGATATGATATGATATGATATGCTTAGGCTTTACTCAGTCGTTAGTACCAGCCTACCATCCTGCAAGTAATCCCGTCGAACAAAAAAACAGGGACCTGAAGACACAACAGGCGATCCTTACCAAAGATGATCACACCTTGTGGACTGCGAAAATCCCAGCTATCAGATTTTCTTTGAACTCTGCCCGATGTAAAAGTACAGGTTACACACCTGCTTATTTGACTTTTGGACGAGAGTTGAGAACCCCAGACGACGTCAACCGAGATTTACCTTCCATCATCCAGGATCAAAATTTGTACCCCAGATAAGTATTTTCCTGAATCGACTTGGCAAAACTCTCAAGACTGCCCGCGAATCGCACGAGAAAAGTCAAGATGCTACGAAAAAGTACGCTCACCAAAATAAAAGAGACGTCATACCTTTCAAAGTCAGAGAAAAGATTATGGTAGCAACGCATACCCTAAGCAGTGCTAAGAATGCTTTCACGTCCAAATTTGCACCCAAGAGGGATGGCCCCTACTTGATCCATCATGTCGTGACCCCAACAAGCTTTGAGGTGGCCAGAGTCAACGATCCAGCGTTCCCGCTCAGAAAGTATCACATTTCCGCATTGTCTCCCTGTAAAGGTGAAGACCAGTTTCCCCTACGACCCCTGCGGCGTCGTGGACGACCTCCCTCAGGCAATAAAACTGCAGCTCCGCCAGATGTTGTATCAGGCTGTTCCACCAAAGGATATAACCTCCGCAGTTCAAGAACCTACCACTCTAGTTTTGTACCTCGCCCGAGACGGTTGCTTGGTCCAAAGGGGGAGATTGTAAGGCAGAAGGTACCTGAACAGGTCCCAACGCCCTCTACGGCAGGTGCCAACACCAGCCAGATGTCCAAAGTTGAGACAATTGAAGTGCGTCGACCGTATCGCAGGATGCAGGTCACATGAAAATGGCAGACTTAAAAGTGAAGAGTGCGTGTCGTCCTCCTCTCGCGATGTTTTATTACTAGAATTGTTTTAAGTTAATATTATTATTCTTTAGAATTCACACGTTATGTTAATCAATCTATCTGTTTTCATTAAACTGTTAAGGCTAACCATTGTTGGTAAATATTACACAAACCCACCAATTACACCTTATACTATTAGTTTTTTATAAAATTACAATACTGAAGTAATGGAGAAGTCATGAAAAAATTAATTGATATTATGAAAACAAAACACTTTTCATTACGCATTTAGAGAAAATTTTCAGTATTTATTTTGAAAATTTATTCCATATATATCTTTATCATAATATATTAATAAATACAACCAATGTCTAAAATCATTTTAACACTTGTTAATGCGCATGTGAAATTCATATGCAGTTTTGTACTTCAATCAATGTAGTCCATGGGTTGTCAACGAAGGTAAGGAAATTGAAACAATTTGTTTTATAAACGTCAAAATCTTATGTTCAATTTATTACTGATCTTATTAATTAGTTGTAGTTTTTCTGGGTGTTTTTTATCAATAGTTAGTGTTTTAGGTTTTCAGAATGTTTTATTCCAACGAGGAAGCATTTGATATGCTTGAAATTTATTTTCAATGTTCTCGGAATCCCGTTGTCGCATCACGAGAATATGGTTTAAGGTACCCCCAAAAAAGACATTATTCAAGAGAGGTGTTTAGTCACATTGCAAGATATATGTGGGAAACTGGATCTGTAAGACGCACCGGGAGACAAGTCAGAGCTCGTAGGATTAGAAATGAAGAAAACATTTCTAATGTCGTTGCACTTGTTACTGCTAATCCACATATTAGTGTACGACAAATTTCTAGAGACTTAGGTGTGACCGTAGGATCTGTATACATATTTTAAAAGACCATAATATGCACCCATATCACATAGTATTGCACCAGGCGCTAAATGTAGCTGATTGTGACCACAGACTGAATTACTGCCATTGGATGCTGAGCATGCTAGAAGAAACACCACGATTTCTATCACAAATACTATGGACAGATGAAGCAACATTTTCAAATTGTGGGAAAGTAAATCTCCATAATATGCACTATTGGTCGGACAGTAATCCCCATTGGATGAGAGAATTAGATCAGCAAAATCGATGGACTCTAAACGTATGGTGTGGTATAGCTGAAGGGAAAATTGCTGGACCATTTTTCTTTGACAGACCACTTAACGGAGGTCTGTATTTAATTTTTTTAACTCAAAGCTTAAAAATTTTATTGGAAGACATTTCCCTAGAAACAAGATTAATAATGTGGTTGCAACATGACAGTTGTCCAGCACACTTCGCGCAAAGTGTACGCGGATATCTTATTGTTCAATTTCCAAATCGGTGGATAGGAAGAGGAAGATTATTTCCATGGCCACCCAGATCACCTGAGTTGACTTGCTTAGATTTTTATTTATGGGGGAGAGTGAAAGATTTGGTATATCAAACTCGACCAACGACTAGAGGAAATATGATGGAAAGAATACAAGTTGCTGATAATAGCATATCTACGGCTGAAGTTCAAATGGCGGTAGCCTCTACTCGTCAGAGATTAGTTAAATGTATACATGAAAATGGACAGCAGTTTGAACATTTGTAAATAATAAAATGTTAGTTAAATTTTAGGTTTTTTCCATTTATATAGTTTCATTTTCATAATATAATCACTTAATTTACGAATACAACGTTGAATTCGGTTCTTGGCTCTTGTATCTTAATTTTATGATAAGGTAATAAATTTATTTCATACTAAAGTGGTGAATTGTTATTGGTAACTATGTTAATTTGTATAAAGATGCCTGCTATTTGAAAATTTTCCAAAAAGTTAGTAAAACTAGACTCCTCTACTCTAACGCCCTCTGTATGTTGTGCATGTGTGACTGTGGATTTAAAATACTAATACGTGGAATTTCGTATGAAATATCTTTCCAACAAGCCAAAATTCTTGAAATTATGTATACTAGTTATCAAGTTATAGGCATTTGTTTATTAAAAAAAATCCTCGTCCCCTACCTCCGCCACTGGTCCATATGGATTTTTTTTAACAGAAGTTGTAGATAAGTGAACGTTGATTACAAATTACCTAAAACCAGCTTACGTTATGCATCAATATTTTCGAGAAATTAAATAATTTAGATAAGCCATGGCATTTTCGCCACCTAGCGGCAGATTTAGAAAGCTGAAAATAATTTCCAACATTTTCTCATGGCCACTGTACTTATGCAAATTTTTTTTCCGACAGCTGTCGCTGTGACGGTTTGCGAGATATAGCCGGTCCGTGTCCTTATTTGAACACCCTGTATATGTCATGCCTGTTTGTTATGTATCTAACTGTCATTTCAATTAACACCTGTCATCTAGCTGTATGTATGTCAAGGTTGTTTGTTATGTCAGTTTAAACAACAACACCTATATGTATAAGTCGTAAACATCTGTCATGCCTGTTTGTTTTGTCATTTTAAACAACATTGACACCTATACGGGGTGTTTTAAAAATGACGGTCTATGTTAGAGGTGCACATTCAGCAGAAAAAAATAAGACTATTTTCTCATATAAACATGGGCCGGCAAATGTTAATTAAAGTTATTTGTTTTTGTCAGTTTGTCACGAATAAGTCTGAGCCAAATTAAAATTTTGGCGTGAAAGTTGGCATCCGGGGGTTTTCGAGGGCAAGAAATTTAAATATGTTATTGTTAATAACACTGCTGGTAGAGGGCGCCACCTGTAAGACTATGCTTGCATTCAATTGGCTATAATTTTTTTGACACCCAGTAATATCAACCTACCGTATAGCTACATTGCAGCCCTTATCAATTGTAAGCAAAAAATGTATATTTCATCCAAATCTCTCAAATACACCATTTTCGAGATATTTCAATTTTTATATGTCGATGTCGCTCAAAAATTAATTTTTCTCAAGTAATTAATTGTATTGTCTGCAAATTTTAACAACAAATAAAAAAGTTTATAACATTTTATGATACCTGACTACAATAAATGTTCAAAATGGCCACCCTCCACTTCAATACACTTTCGTATTCTGCAGAGCATACACGTCTTACTCTGTGTAATATTTCTGGTGTATTTCTAATTTGTTCGCATCCAAGTACAATTCTTTGCTGCAGATCATCAACAATTTTAACATTTGCTTCATAAACAATACTTTTGATCAACTTACACCCTACAATTCCAGCCCATACATTTAAGGAAAATTGCTGTTGATGATGTCTTTCAAAAACTGCGTGGGGATTTTCGTCAGTCCAAATATGGCTGTTACGAAAACTGACGATCCCGTCGCGCCTAAATCCAGACTCGTCAGTGAACAATACACAATTCAACAAGTTCTCTACATTATTATTTTGAAGAAACCATTGGCAAAATTGTGACGAGGTATAAAATCGCTTTCAGGCGATAGTGCCTGCACACGTTGGATGTGATATGGACGCAATTGTTGCTCGTAAAGAACTCGCCATATCGTTGCATTGGATGCTCCCAGATGACTGGCCATTTCCCTAGTATTTATTTTTGGATTTTCTTCAATTTCGTCCAGAACAGCCCCTTCAAAATCAGGATTTTGTGCACTTTGTGGTCTGCCTCGATCAGCAGTAACTTTATTAAGGGTACCTGTTAAAAAATATATACTATATTCGAAAGAAATAGATCGATGTATTAGATAATGTAAGTATGTACCTGTTTCTTGCAGACAGATGTCAATCCGTTGAAACATCCTTCTATCTGGAATTCTCCGATTTGGGAAGGCTTCTCCATACAGTCGTTTTGCCTCATAACAGTTACCAAAAGCCCGTGAATACATAACATGCATGTCATTGTTGGTAAAGACTTCCATATTTAATTAGAAAACTTACGGACAATACAGTTAATTACTTAAAAATAGTGAGTAGTCTCAAACGTAACAGTCAGATGTAGTATATATCACGACGAAAACGCAAAAGTCAAGTCCCGTAACGATGGAAACCACTTTGTTAAATGGTTTGTTCAAAGTTTTATATCATGGCTTTTTATTTTATCTTCATGATTGTGTCTTGTCCGTTCTTTTTTCTGATAATATTTTAATATTTAACTAGAGAATAAGAAAATTAAGTTTATACATACTGATAGCAATTAAAAGGTGAAAAATGTAATCCTGTGATTTGTCGCAGAATTAATTTTTGAGGGACATCGACATACAAAAATTGAAATATCTCGAAAATAGTGTGTCTTAGAGATTTAAATCAAGTATACATTTTTTGCTTAGAATTGATAAGTGCTGCAATGTAGCTATACGGTGGGTCGATATTACTGGGTGTCAAAAAATTATAGCCAATTGAATGCAAGCATAGTCTTACAAGTGGCGCCCTCTGCCAGCAGTGTTATTAACAATAACATATTTACATTTCTTGCCCTCGAAAACCCCCACATGCCAATTTTCACGCCAAAATTTTAATTCGACTCTGACTTATTCGTGAAAAACTGACAAAAACAAATAACTTTAACACGCTGTATTTAAAAAACTAAGAATTTGCGGACCCGTGTTTATATGAAAAAATAGTCTTATTTTTTTGTGCTGAATGTGCACTTGTAACATAGACCATCATTTTTGAAACACCCTGTATGTATATGTCATAAACATCTGTGATGTCTGTTTGTTGGTTATGTCATTTTAAACAACGACACCTATATGTATGTGTCATGTATACGTCATTCTATTTATCATGACATATGTATCATTTACCACCAACGTCATCTAGTTGTATGTCATAAACATATGTCATGTCACAACAGTGCCACATCTATATACATGTGTCATGCTTGTTTGTTTGGTTTATGTATATGTCACAAGTTATTTCATCAAACAACAACGCCATCTATATGCATCTGTCGTGCTTGTTTGCTTTATGTCACAAGTTATTGTATCAAACAACAACGCCTTCTATATGCATCTGTCGTGCTTGTTTGCTTTATGTCACAAGTTATTGTATCAAACAACAACGCCATCTATATGCATCTGTCATGTTTATTATGTATCTAACTGTCATTTCATCAAACAACAGCAACATCTATATGTTATCAGTCAGCAACGACATCTATATGTATGTGTCATGTTTATTTGTTATGTCATATAAACATCTGTCATGTATATGTCAATCTTAGTTTTAATCAAAGGTTTTGGTTTGCATGTGGTGTGTGTGTGTGTGTGTGTCTTTAAACCACAAAAACAATCCAATCATAACATATTATTAATATATTTTTGAGCACCCCTTGTATATATCGTAATTACTCATTAGAATTTTTTGTGAGCCAACATATACACAAAGAAAATGTAGGTAACTGTTCATTTGTGAGCATGAACTGGATACCAAATTCAAAACGAGTCAAGCAAGTAGAACCTTAGATAATGGGGGAAATGTCAGTTTATGTAATACTATGTGTGTTATATTAGGCGGTCATTTATTAGAGCGTCGTCTGTGTTAATAAGGTGCAAATTCACTTAAAAAAACATGAAAATATATCAAATGTGCCCCTGAATGTCCATTTATTAGAACTGCGGGTCCACTTATGGTAAATTAAGGAAAAAATTTATAGACATGTAGTGTCTCTCTCTTATCATGAGTGTCCCCTAATAGAAACATATAGAAAAAACTTTAGTTCCATAAAATTTGTCCTCTTTTAAGAAATATTCCCCTATTAGAGCTGTCTGAAAGTAGAACTTTCATTGTATAAAATAGTCATTGCAATACCTTGTTGGAAATCTTATCTAATAAGGATAAATGACGTAATATAGCTCTAACTTTGATAAGTCAAACTTTAACCTCATAGCTTTCATATATTTTACTTCCACATCGTCAATATGTGTGGAAGTATGGCATTGGTGACATAAATTTCAAAAATTTTGTTTTGCTTAAATATCGTAAAAAGTGTCAAAACATATAGAAAACATGATTTGGGAACGAATTTTTTTGTGTGTGTTTGTCTGTGTGTCTGTTTGCAGCCACGATAACTTTAGAACAAATTGAGATATCGTCTTCTAATTTGGTATATAGTTAGCACCTGACAAACGATCAGTTCGGATTGTTTTTGGGTAAAATCGCTCTAGGGGTTAGGGGATGAATGGGGGACGATTTAGTGAAAATTGACATTTTTTCATTAAAACTCAAGTAACATAACGTTTAAGGTTTTGTTTATTAGAATACTTTCGATTTCATCAAACATCTGGTATTCTGTGCTGACATTAAATTAGGGGTTGAATGTGTGGGGGTGAAATATGGGCGACAGAAATTTCGTTTTTTGTTTTTTTTTTAACGGCGTAAAAGTCTTAAAACATAGAGAAAACTTTTTTTATCTTGGTCGGTCTGTACGTCTATCTGTTAGTAGGTGCAATAACTTTCAAACGAATTGAGATATCATCTTAATTTGGTATCCATTAGGAACGCTTTGAATTATTTTTGGGTTAGATCGTTTCAGTGCATAGGGAATAAATGAGGGGTGATTTAGTGAAAATTGAGATTTTTTCGTTAAAACTCGAGTAATATAACGTTTTAAAAGTTTATGTGTACAGGAATACGAATATTTTCTGTGTGGTCAAGTCATGGACCCTAATTCATTTCATGAGCATGTCTTTCTGTGAGAGTAGATTATCACAGCTATGTGGAAGTTATGATTCAATTTGCAGCACTATTTTTTACAGATTTTCTACAGTCTTATCTTTTTTCATTAATTTTGTTTGAACTTATAAAAAAAGAACAAGAAATGACCCCTTTTTTTGCTTATTTAAAATAAAGTCATTTTTATGGAGGGGTTTTTCTTTAATTATTGTTTCTGACACACCCACTAAATATGTGTAAATACATCTTACTAATTTTTTTAATTCTGTGTTTCAGTATTAGATGAAAATATTGCCTCTCCCAGAATGGGTTCCAAAGTAATAGCTGGTGAAATGGTGGAATCATTATTAGATGGTGATAATCTGACATACGATATGGAAAAAGGTTACACAAGACATGCGATTAATGGACCAGGTGATCAGGGCATTGTTGTCAAGTTGGGCACTCCCTCTATCATAAATCACATTAAAATGTTGCTGTGGGACCGAGATTTAAGGTGAGTTGTCTAAACAGTATTGAGGATCCCCCAGACTAGCGCGGAACTTTGCGTTGCGAAATTTCCGCGGCGGAAAATTTTGTAGAGGCGCGGCAGTGAAACAGGCATGGCCACACCAAAACGCGATTTTTTCGCAGAGTAGGAAAAATTTCAACACCTAAAACTCATTTCAGAAAGAAAGACAAAAGGAAATAGGTTCATGATATTAATAAACTTCGTAAAAAACATGGTGAATACCATACTTTAATGCCACAGTTGCGTGCAGACGAGAAGAGATTTTACATTTAGTTCAGGATGATTTATTTATTTATTTATTGAATACATTCCCAACAGGATAATCACATTAGTAGGGCACCAAACAAAAAGAACAATATGAACAAAAAATACTTCTAAAAACAATCTAAAATACTGTGCAAAACATCACAAGTAAGAAATTCCACAAAACAGTACATACGATGGTCCTAATAACCGACAAAGTAAGATATAGCCACCGTACGAATAACTGCAGCTCTATCCGAATAGAAGTAGCAAGTTTGCAATGTCATTAAAGTCAGTGCACATTGTATACACAGGTGATTTCATATACAAGTTAGTCCTTTGTATTGGAGGCTTAAACACTTTCACTACTCTAGATGCAGCCTGTGAAACTGAGAAATTTAATTGCATCAATAAGTCTGGACAATCAACATTACCATGAAACAAGTTGTGCAGGAACATTACAGATGCAACTTTTATATGTGAATACAAACTGGGTATGTCAGCTTGCATCAGCAATTAGCCATGATCGCATCCTCTATGTGGATAGGTACCAGATGCCCTATATACAAGGTGTCTTAAAAACTTACACTGAACATCTTCTAGTGCACCAATCTGAACACTATAAAGTGGGTCAAAAACCAAGCTACAATATTCAAGCCTCGATCGAATGTAAGCAAAATAGATAATTTTCAAGCTATCCAAATTGGAAAATGACCTGCCATTCCTTATAATGAAACCCATCAACTTCAAACAGGATGCCGTAATTGTTTGAATATGTCCAGTGAAACTTAAATGGTCATCATATACAATGCCAAGATCCTTGTGCGTTTCAGCCCTAGCCAATGGTACACCACCCACTTTGTAGGGAAAAGCTATACAGCTGGTTTTTCTAGGGTATGTCATCACTTTGCACTTCGAGACATTTAATTCAAGTCTGTTCTCAACACACCACAGCTCTAAGTTGTCAAGATCCACCTGGAGTCTTGAACTATCACCAATATCGGGAACACAAGTATAATTTTGAGATCACCAGCAAATAATAGATGATTACCAGAAATTACAGAGCCTATGTCGTTGATAAATAACAAAAAGAGGAGTGTGCCAAGATTGGAACCCTGTGGAACGCCGGAACTAGCAGTGAAGGGTTCAGACTTAAATCCATTATAAAAAACATATTGCACACGGTTAGTCAAGTAGGATCCAAAGATCAGCTGTCCATCAAGGGGCTGCCAAATGCAGCTTGTACAGAAGTGTTGAGTGGTCAACACAATCGAACTCTTTGGGGAAGTTTGTATAAATGACATCCACCTGACCCCTCTCGCAGCTTGTTTTTAACTATATATCTAAGAAGACTATACTCTGCATGATCACTGTCATGTTTATGCCTCCTATATCTTGCATAGCACCTCCCTTATTTCTTATATCATTTATTACTTCATTAGTAAACCAGGGAGGAAATTTTCTAGATGACCTCTTGCACTGAGGAACATGTTCAAAGATACTGTAAAGTCTGCCATAAAAGTAACTACAAGCCTCAGCAGCAGTAGTAAATGACTCCAGCTGAGACCAATCTTCATCAAGTATTGCAGCATACAGTGCAGGGTAATTGGCCTTTAGAAAGTTGTAAGTGACCTGATTGTTACATGGAAAGTATTTAGGACCACTGTAATTCTTTCTGAATTCAGGAAATATCCCTAAAGCAGGGTGATATGCATCCTCAGGCACTAGTGGATCCATATCATGGAGAACCGAGCAATTACAACTGGCAAACACAAGGTGAAGCAGCCTAATGTTTCTATTGGAAATATTATTAAACTGTGACAGATTTGAAAAATTAGAAAAATCATGGATAGCTTTGGTTTTAGGATCAGTAATTTGTCAATAAATAAACTGAGGTGCATTAAAATCACCAGTAACGACCAAATCTTGCAACAGCGAAATGACAAACTGTTCCAGCACATTAAGGAAAAGTTCAAGCTGCACTGTTGACACATATGGTGGTATATATATATATATATATATATATATATATATATATATATATATATATATATATATATATGTCCATGGTACACTTTGAGCACTTATGCACTTCATACACCTTATACACTTTGTATATATTCTGGATGTGTATATCACAAAATTTAATAACCATCTCGCTATACAGTATGTAAAATGAGGATTATTGGATCAAATCAGTTCCTATAAATCAATCATTGTAGGTGAAAAATCACCATTATCTGCATTTACCTACTGGATAAAATTTTACGCCATAGATGGAGGTAATTATGGAGACAGGTATAATTTTGAATTAATATTTTATGTTTTTATTCTTATGCTCATTTCAAAGCAAATAGCAAATAATGTAAAAACTCATCAGAAAATGTATTCACTTCCGAAATTAAATTAAAAAAAAAACAACGTGTGTAAGTACGTGTTTAAACGACGAGAAATAATGAAAACTAGGTAGGTACACACAACGTTGTTAGACTGAATAACAACTGGATTTTCATTAGTATTAGTATTTTGCTTTCAATAGCTGAAGTAAATCAAAACCGCCAAATGAGTAATCATATAAATTAACATTCATAATCTCTCACTCTAATTTATTGTCTTTAGTGTTGTTCACATAATTCCCTGTAACAGATTTCTAGAAAACCTCTTGATAGATTCCTATGTTCTTGTGTTAATTTATCCCATTTACAGATGGCGCAGTTAGGCATTCTATAATTAGTTACTTGTACCCGTTAGGATTTACGATTACATGCCTTACGATTAGAACAAAGAATATTAACGTAAACAAACTTTAATATTCTTTGATAGGATACAACCGCCTGCGCCAGCAGTTCAATAGTTGTGTCAACGAATGCGTTCATCAGTCCCGCTGTACTTCTGTTGGCACTCAACTGTTGCCAATTTGTTGAAGAGAAATGACAGACAAACGTCACAAAATAGTGCTTGAAGTCAATAGTGCGTTTATCTGATTCATTTGTCTCCAACCGCTTAAACTTATCGGTGGTCAGCAGATAAGCTCTTAAACTCAGCTATTGGCGCATGGTGAAATCGGCCATTGATAACAAAGGTTATGGCGCAATGGGAACTTCTACATGACCAACCACTTTTAAAGTGACTTTGGACACACTACAGAAACCCAGCTTTAATCAACAGATGTCTCCTTGTGAAATACAATCACATTTGATGGTCCTGTATTGTAGACACCTCAGAAGTAAACAAAGAATCGGGTAGACTAGGAACGCAGAAATGAACGGGCGACAATATGCTCCGTTGCCACATGAATATTACCAAGTGTCATTTTAAATAAAGAAGGAAATCAAGGTGTGAACAAATGTTTTCATAATGTAAATAAATAATAATGGGACGTCATCGACATACATAGATATATGACATATATTACGGAAATCAGTAGGAAAACGTAAATGTAAACAGAAAATATTGAGCCTCGGTGGTCCAGTGGAAATAACGTGTGTCTCTTGGACCCAAGAGTACTGGGTTAGATTCCCAGGTTTGCCCTCTCACTTTTCAGTAAATCAGTAACATCAACAGAGGTTGTGCCATTGTGATTGAGCAAGTTAATGACTGCACGTTCCGCCCTTCCCAGGGTGCGTAAAGCCGTTGCTCCCGTGCCCATGCTATGTTGGGCACGTTAAAGATAACTTCGATGCTAAACATAACCGAAAAATGGTTCAAAATAGGTTTCTGTTCCACTCGAAGTGTTTGTTTTTATTTTAGGTTCCAACCTTAAATGAGTATAAAAAAGTCAACGAAGCGATTTCCGTTACAAATTGCTGATGATAAATACAACTATGTATATGCTCATAGTAGGCAGTATCCAATAGATTTTGGAAAGTTGCAATGTTTCGTGGTAATGAAGCAATTCCTACTGACAACTCTCGATGATAAAGATAACCGAAAAAATGGCTCAAAATAGGTTTCCCTTCGAAGTGATTGTTTTTATGTTAGCTTCCAAAATGAGTAATAAAAAACGGCAGTGAAGCAATTTTCGTTGCGAGTTGCTGATAAGTACAAATATATATGCTCATAGTAGACAGTATCATATATATTTTGCAATGTTTCATGGTAATGAAGCCATTTCTCCTGACAACTGTCGATGATAAAATAATTGTATTCAGATATTTAGGGGTTTTCATCCCTGACAGTTATCATATACTCTACAGGTACAGTAAGTCCCCGCTTAATGTCCTAGTTAGGGGGTAACGTTAAGTCAAACGACATAAAACGAATCATTGGGAATGAATATAATGTACAAACACATGCACATATTTGTGACTGCAAAATTATTTAAAAAACATTATTCATTTACGTATACAGGGTGTCCCAATAGTGTGTAATTCCTCTATATATACCTTACCCTTAGAGCTAGCCGAAAAAACTTTAAACAAAATTTTCTTGTGATTATCTAAGCTATATCGAGAAAATATATTCAGCTTTATGTAACTTCCGGTTGCACCGGAAGTCGCTATCAACTTCGTTATTTTAAATGGAATGCTATACTTTTTATTACATTTTTGGATAGAGATTAAAAAATAAGTGTGACTTTATGTAGCATTTCCTATAGTTATCTTTGATATTTTTGAAAATATTACGACTTTCTTTTTTTTAGCTCCGATTTATGTGTTATTTGAAACGTCTGCCGTGAGCTGAGTTTTGAGTTTTGCTACCTTAAATTCTAAATATCAATAGACGACATTTAGTACTTTAAAATGGTTAAAGAATAATTCATCATCATTGTACAGGGTGTATTATTTTGGGGTTACAGCATATCTAACTTTAAAGCAGCACAACTTGTGTTTTTCAATTGGAACACCCTGTTTTTTATGGATTAATCAGGTAGATAATTAAATTCTGCATCGACATAATATAGGTTTTCCTATAGCTATAGTTGATAGTTTTTGAGTTATAGTGGTTTGTTGTTGCAAGATATTACGAAATAATAAAGAGGAATTGTTTACAATAAAGTTAGATTTTAAATTATACCAGACAAATAAGAGATGCACTCACCTGTGTAATGGACTGTATCTTCACGTGGGTTTTAGGGTCTTCTTTGGAGGTCGGGCGACTATCTTCACCCCAAATGAGGCAAAAAATTATGTAACAAGAAAATTAGACCAGAAAATCTGGAGCACATCACTAGTCTGGAGTACTAGCAGTTTTCAGGACGACTGATTCTAACGCAGTGACGCTGGTTTACGTCGCGAGAGAGAGAGAGAGAGGCTGTCACAAAATCTGCCCCCTCTCCTCCTCTCAGTGGTGCCAACCACGGCGAGCAGCAATCCCTAAATGTCTGGCGGCAATTTCAAATTCAAAAATATATACAAACTTGCATCAACATTCCGCCCACCAAATAAGGGCTACTTATTTTCGATTAAAAAATGCAAAGATTAAATTAAATTGGTAGATACACTATAACTAACTATACAAATGGGAGATGCGTACTGGCCGATTACTGCGAAGGTAAAGGGCACAGCTTGGTCATAGGACGATCTAAAATACTTGTGCTTGTTCGTACTTGAGCGACACGGGCAACGCCATCACGACCCGGATAGAGTTTCAATATGCGCCCTAACTTCCACACAAGCGGAGACACTGTCTCATCTTTGATGACAACGAGAGTACCAATCGAAGGAGCTTCTTGGGGGGTAGACCACTTATTGCGCTGCTGCAAGGTGTGCAAATATTCACTTTTCCAGCGTTTCCAAAAATCTTGATGCATTCTGGAAACAAGTTGCCAACGAGAAAGTCTGGTAAGTTTGACATCAGTCACGTCTGGGTCAGGTGGGGCACAAAGAGGCTCCATGGTCAAGAAGTGCGCAGGGGAAAGCGATGTCATGTCATTGGGGTCTGTACTAAGACTACAGAGCGGTCGGGAATTAAGAACTGCTTCAATCTGTGCCAGAACAGTGGTCAGTTCCTCGAATGTCAGAACCTGTGTGCCAACAACACGACGCAAGTGAGTTTTAATGGAACGAACCCCTGCTTCCCACAGTCCTCCAAAGTGCGGCGCTGCTGGGGGATTCCAATGCCACTCAATTGACAAGGAATCAGTCACCTGATGTGCGTATGAAACCAACAATCGGTTGGCCCCGACAAAATTAGTGCCGCAGTCACTGTAGACATTGTCACAACGACCTCTTCGAGCCACAAAGCGCCGAAAAGCAGCAAGAAAAGCCTCCGAGGTGAGGTCTGATACCGATTCAATATGCACAGCCTTTGTGGTCATGCAAACAAAAATACACACATATGCCTTCGCACTTCTGACACCACGATATCTTCCCTGGGTAACGAGAAATGGACCGGCAAAATCAATTCCAGTGTGAGAGAATGGTTTCAGCTGAGAAACTCTTACTGGAGGAAGATCCCCCATTACAGGTGTCAAAGTTACCGGGCGAACACGGAAACAACGATAACATTGCCCAAGCACACTATTAATTGCCCGGCGGGCCGAAAGAATCCAAAAATTTTGTGACAACAAATACTGCAAGGTACGAGGTCCAGGATGTAAGTGTTTCTGATGGACACTACGAATCACCAAGTCAGTGAGCAAGTGTGAACGTGGCAGAAGCATGGGATGCTTTGCATCAAACGACAAGTCCGAGCATCTAAGTCTACCGCCCACCCTGAGAACACCATCCCTATCCACAAATGGGGCCAGCCTACGGATAGACTTTACACAAGGTCGACCATGCTCAATGTCACGCATTTTCCTCTCAAACGCCAACCTTTGTACTGCTTTAACAAGAAAAGTCAGTGCAGTGTAAAGCTCCGCCTCACTCAATGCGCCCGAAATTCTGTCCTTCCGGGGTAATTGCAGATTTTTGACAAACCTCATACTGTAAGCAATGATACCTTGAATTTTCCTCAGCGAAGAATACCCTTCTAACAAATTCAGCGGCCAATCACACGAAACAACCTTTGTCATGCACACAACTTGCCTCTGCTCCGACATCATGACATCAGACTCTTCACCTAAAGATTCTGCGCTAATCCATGTATCGGATGGTTCGGACAAGAAAGCCGGACCCGTCCACCATAGCGGGTGATTGAGAAGCTCATTAGGAGTAAGTCCGCGCGATGCACAATCTGCAGGGTTGATTAACCCCGAAACATGTGACCAGCAACCAGGGGGTACCTTTTCTTGTATGAGCGCCACTCTATTGGCCACAAACGTTTTCCATCGATGGGGAGATGAGTTAATCCACTGAATGGCAACTGTGGAATCAGACCAGCAAAATATATTATCAATAGAAATAGTCTTTCGGTATGTAACCTGAACGAACTCCATCAACTCTGCTAACAAGGCTGCTGCACAAAGCTCAAATCGGGGTACTGATACCTTTTTTAGTGGGGAGACACGAGACTTAGCACACAAGAGAGATATCTTTATGGCTCCGCTGGCGGATACAACACGAAGATAAATTACGGCCCCATAACCAAGCTCAGACGCATCCGAGAATCCATGCAATGTAGAAGAAGTAGTACCTTCAGCAGACACATACCGCGGAATTGACAACGATGACAAACAAGAAAGTTGCGATTTGTATGTGTCCCACCTGGATTCGACTTCTAGTGGTGGTTTTTCATCCCACGAAATGCCTAGCTGCCACAGGAACTGCATCAGCTGCTTCGCAGAGAGGGTGAGGGGAGACAAGAAACCCAAAGGATCAAAGATTCTAGCAAGCTCTGACAGTATGTTACGCTTGGTGCATTTGCGTTCAATTGGATGTACCTTGTACGAGAAGCAGTCAGTCATTGGACACCACTGTAGTCCTAAAATGTTGACAGACACTAAGTCATCAGAGTCGAAACACAGAGATTGCTGATGACTACTGGGGAGAGACGCAAGAAATTCGGGATCATTGCTTGCCCATTTTCGCAACTCAAATCCAGCCTCTCCGAGCATTCCTATCAGTTGAGATTTCACTTCAATTGCAGAATTGGAATCTGGCACACTAGTTACTATGTCATCCACGTACGTGTCAGACCTTATGACGTCTGCTGCAAGAGGATATTTACCACCTAAATCTGTTGCCACCTGTAAGAGGGTCCTAATGGCAAGATAGGGGCTAGAAGCAACACCAAAGGACACTGTATTGAGTCTGAACTCTTGCACTGGCTCAGAATTGGAAAACCGCCAAAGAATGCGCTGGAAGTCCCTATGCTCCTCTGCCACCAATACTTGCAGAAACATTTGCTTAATGTCTGCAGTAAAGGCGACTCGATGAGCCCGAAAATTCAACAGGACTGTCACAATATCCTGCTGCAACTTGGGTCCAACCAATAGGGTGTTGTTGAGCGAGACGCCATTTGAGGTCTTAGCACTGGCGTCGAACACCACCCGTAACTTTGTAGTGGTACTTTCGGGTTTCAAGATACAATGATGAGGGATGTAGTAGACGGCACTAGGATGTGATACCTTACACGACACAGGAGACATGTGCCCATCGCTCAGATACTCACGCATGAAAGCCACATACTTTCTACGGATATCTGACTCTTTGGACAATCGTCTCTCTAGAGCATGAAGCCGTCTCAATGCCATGGAATGTGACTCACCCAGATCTGGCATCCCATCACGAAATGGCAGGCCCACGACATATCTACCATTAGAGTCACGTGAATGAGTGTCCTGGAAGATCTTCTCACACAGGGCATCTTCCGGACTCGCTAATGTGCACTGAGGCACTTGCTCCAATTCCCAAAATTGTCTGAGAGTTTTGTCCAGAGAAACATCGATCGACGTACAAAAGGAATCAACCACTAAATTCGATTGGGCTGGTACACTACCCAAGATTACCCAACCAAACACTGTATTGATAGCAGTAGGTTCCTGATCCTTACCCTTTCTAAGTCCCGGTAACAATGCCATTGCATATATATCAGCACCCAATAAAATATCAATGTCCCCTGGCTGACCAAAAGTATCATCCGCTAAAGCAAGGTCTTTGATATGATTCCAGACATATGATTGTACGTCCGTTGAAGGTGCCTTGTCGCAGATTCTGGGAACCACAATAGCATCGATATCGAAACTAGGATTAGGTTTGTCCCGAGGTCTCAACCTAAATGAAGTAACCCCCAAATCAGTAACGGTGGCCATCTGATTTATCCCCTGAATTGGAACAGAAGCATGTGACTTCGACAGAGAAAGTTTGCTTACAAGGCGCTGCGTAATGAAATTTGCCTGACTTGCACAATCGAGCAGCACACGACATCTATGATACACCCCATAAGCATCACACACATCCACTTTACATGTGGCAAATAATACAACAGGGAAGCTGGGAAGCGTGCTTGTCAATACGACTTGACCGGTTACTTGGTCGGGTCTGTTATCACCTTGCTCACATGTTTGTGTATCAGTCTGACCAGAGCTTGATGTAAAATGCAAATATGTGTGATGTTTCCTAGTACAAACACGACAATTAAATTTCGAGGTACACCCTGCGAGTTTGTGAGACCCAGCCAGACAATTATAGCACAGACTTTTCCTCTTCACTAAGGTATGACGATCCTTAGGAGACATTTCTAAGAACTTGTCACATTTCGTCAATGAGTGTTCCCCCTGGCAACACACACAAGAAATTGATGAATCTGACTTACTAACACTAGTCACCAAAGAAGTGGTTGGTTTCGGCTGCACGAACTGTTTCCCTTTCAACATTTGAGGACCCTTCTTCGCTGAGACCGGTGCTACGGTTAGCGCAGATGTTTCAAGAGCCTTGCACTGTTTTTCTAAAAAATCACTAAGGTGCGAGTACGTGGGGACCTCACAGTCACCAAACTGTATTTCAAATTGCTTTCGGATAGAGGAATCTAACTTTTGCAAAAGGAAATTGAATTTCGTAAAGTCCCACAAATCATACTGCTGCTCTTGATATAAATCTAACGCACATACGTTTTCAGTAAATGTTGTCAACAAATTCCTTAAATCTCGAGATGAATCGCCTGACACCTTCGGAGCATTAAGAAGAGCTAACCAATAATTCGTAAGCAACACACGTTTATTTTCATACCTTGAAACTAGCGAATTATATGCCACTTGGTAATTATCCGAAATGAGGGGTAGGTTTTGAACTATTGAAGCTGGTTCTTTTGTCAAGGAAGCAAGAAGATACTGGAAACGCTCAATATCTGACAAAGTGTCATTTTCATGAATCAGAGTCCTAAACAAATCGAAAAAACGTGGCCACTGACCAATCGCCCCGTCAAATTTCGGAATATCGATCTTAGGCAATCGAACATTACGTCTGCCACCCGTTCCACTATCAGAGTGAGCCTCATTATCGAGCGACTTAGCTACATCGGCAGCATCAGCAGTAACCTTACCACAAATTTCAAAATAGATTGACTTGATGCTGTACTGTATGTTGTCGAAGTCTGTCTGAATCTCCGATTGTAAAGCCAAATTATCCTTATCCTTCATTAAAGACACGATGTCCAGATGTAAAGAATCAAACAAATTTACAGAATCGTTAAGACCTTGGTATCTGATTCTAAATTCATTCCTTTTTGTGGGTTCAGCCTTGGCGTCTAATGCAAACCTTGATAGGTGTTGCACTCGATTCATAACAGAGTTACGTTTATTTATCAACTTTTCCACCTCCATTTCAAAAATGACAAAAAACGAAAAGGCAAACTAGAAAAGACTGATATAACCTGAACCCAATCGGATGATAACCACGTGTTTCACGTCGAAAAAAACACGTTTCAAACAAGTAACAGAGCTCGAAAATCGCCGATTGCGAGACACTGAAAAACAAAACAATTTTGACGCTAAAAGGCCGTAAAACAAATTAAACAAGCAAAACAATTACACTAACACGGATTTGCCGACCCGAACACGTGTTCTAACCAAACCCTGGAGGCTATAAATTACGATTTTTAACAACAAAACCGCCAAACACGTGTGCATAAATTCCCGATATGAACACCCACAAGTGTCAATTCTAATCAAACAAGCATCGGCTTCGATGGACCAAAATGTTGTTGCAAGATATTACGAAATAATAAAGAGGAATTGTTTACAATAAAGTTAGATTTTAAATTATACCAGACAAATAAGAGATGCACTCACCTGTGTAATGGACTGTAGCTTCACGTGGGTTTTAGGGTCTTCTTTGGAGGTCGGGCGACTATCTTCACCCCAAATGAGGCAAAAAATTATGTAACAAGAAAATTAGACCAGAAAATCTGGAGCACATCCCTAGTCTGGAGTACTAGCAGTTTTCAGGACGACTGATTCTAACGCAGTGACGCTGGTTTACGTCGCGAGAGAGAGAGAGAGAGGCTGTCACAAAATCTGCCCCCTCTCCTCCTCTCAGTGGTGCCAACCACGGCGAGCAGCAATCCCTAAATGTCTGGCGGCAATTTCAAATTCAAAAATATATACAAACTTGCATCAACAGGTTTATTTTAGTTTCGCTTGTAAAAATAATGGTACTGTCAGATACAGTAGGCGCAGAGAATGAAACAACTAATATTTATTGTCAGATGACAGATAAATGTCACCTAACCAGAACTATAACTATTTTCAGTTCTCAGGTGTTTGAGCCAAGTTTTATGTGCTAACTTTTGTGTTATTTAATTTTAAATGAATTATAATACTGAAGAATTAGTTGATATGACACTTATTATAGGCGAGTGTCAGCGAAATTGTTTTTAGCATCTCGTGTATACGCACAAACATATCGGAATCGAAGACATCCTCAGGAAAAATGTTTCGTCAAATTGTTGGACCGTTTTTTGACCACACGCAAAGGGAGAGTAAGCGGCAATGAAGAAAACGAATTTTCTATTGTTGCATCGGCATTAGCTAATCCGCACACAAGCGTGAGGAAAGTTGCCGACGAAATAGGAATATCAAAATCTTCAGTGAACAGAACATTGAGAAAATACAAGTTTCATCCATATAAAATGAAGCTGCAGCAGGCATTGACGAATGCAGATTTTCGAAGTCGCCTCAGTTTTTGTGAGTGAGCAGTAGCTAAGTACAATGAAAGTGAGAATTTTTTTAATTACGTGATGTTCAGTGATGAATATTCATTTTCAAGTTGTGGTAGGGTTAACGGGCACAACTTTCATTATTACGCTTCAGAAAATCCAAACTTTTGCATATCAGTTGACAACCAGCACCGTTTTACGATAAATGTTTGGGCTGGAATAATTGGAACTAATCTTATTGGGCCATATTTCTTTGATGGGCACCTCAACGGGCAGGGATATCTGCGTATATTGGAGAAAGATGTAAAGGCCTTTTTGGAAGATTTGCCTCTAGATAACAATCGACGTATGTGGTTTATGCAGGACGGGGCACCAGCACATTATGACATAAAAGGACGCCGATTTTTAAATGATCGGTACCCCAATAAATGGATAGGGCGAGGTGGTCCCGTCTGGTGGCCTGCAAGATCTCCTGACCTCACATGTCTAGATTTTTTCCTGTGGGGCTATATCAAGGAAATTGTGTATCAAACACTGTCCAACACCCCACAGGAACTAAGAAATAAAATTTCAGTCGCGTGCAGGGCAATAACTTCGCAAATGTTGAGCAATGTTCAAGAAGAATTCTTAAGGAGGGTTAGATTGTGTATTCAGGTCAATGGGCAAAATTTCGAATAGTTCTAATGTATCGCTTTTTTTAGGTTATTTTTTTCTGTTAATGACTGTGAATTATTATTATTATTATAGTTATGTTATTATAGTTTACTTCACTTTCTGGTTCTCATAATTACAACTACCTTTATTAAACTGTGTTTCACTTTTTGTATGGTAAAAATATGAATAAGTCCATTATACTCGGTCCATTACTGTTTAATATATTTATTGACCCAGTTAAACATGTTTTGCATGTTCCTTTCTTAATGTATGCAGATGATATTAAGATTTTCGCAAATATTTCGAGTGTTGATGACTGTTTGCAGCTCCAGAGCTGTCTTCAGATCCTTGATGAATGGTGTTGTCGGAGTGGTCTTTCTGTGAATGTTTCCAAGTGCTGTGTTATGTCCTTTACTCGAAATAAGCATGCAATTACTTTCGGGTACAATATAAGAGGGCTCCCACTTGATCGCCCCGGGACAGTCAGGGACCTTGGAATTGTTTTTGATAGTACTCTATCTTTTAGACCACACTATGAGCAGACTGTCAGTTCTGCCTACAAAACTCTTGGATTCCTGTTAAGAAACAGCAAAAATTTCTCACAGACTGACACCCTCCTCCTGCTCTTTCGTTGTTTGGTTAGGTCCAGACTTGAATATGGCTCAGTTGTGTGGGCTCCTACTTATGAGATACATGTGGCAAGCCTTGAATCAGTGCAAAGGAAATTTCTAAAATTTCTTAGCTTTCGTGAGGATGGTCGATATCCTTCTATTGGTTTTCCTCAGGAGGGCTTACTTCTTCGCTTTGGTCTGCAGAGTCTGTCGATGCGCAGGCAGTGCAGTCTCGTTACATTTTTATACAAACTGGTTAATTCTGTGTTCGATTGCCCTAATCTGCTTCAGCAACTTAATTTCAATGTGCCTCGTATTGCAGCACGTTTTCCAGGCACATTCTATCTCCCGACTGCTCGTACACGATTGCTGCGAGCGTCTCCAATTTATCAGATGTGCAATGATTACTCTGTTGTGCAAGATAGCTTAGATATCTTCTCATGTAATATATCAGAGATAAAAATGTTTTTCAAACCGATTTAATTTGTAACTCTCTTTTGTGTAGTTTATATGATTATTATTTGTTATTATGTTTTGTATATCGGCCCATCCTTAGTTTGGCTTTGAGCTGTTGGATGGTGTATGAATAAATAAATAAAATAAATAAATAAATTATATAACAATCATTGCATGTAGTTGCATTCGATAAGTTTTTTTGTCGACACATTATCTAGTTACGAGGATATGATCAAGTGATTTGCATCGTGACTATCTCATTTTATTTGGTAATTCTATTCAAATTATTGTTAAAACAAACTTTTATTAGACGGAAGTAAGCTCCAACAATGGAAATATAAAAACTGCTGACTTTCTTGTCAAGGAGACGCTTAGGTGTCACCTGACATTGTTCACATGCTCTGTGCCTCATACACTGACAATCTGACAGTACCATTATGTGCCTCATACAGTGACAATCTGACAGTACCAATATTTTTACAAGCGAAACTAAAATAAACCACTATAACTCAAAAACTATCAACTATAGCTATAGAAAGACCTATATTATGTCGATGTAGAATTTAATGGTCTGCCTGATTAATCTATAAAAAACAGGGTGTTCTATTTGAAAAACACAAGTTATGCTGCTTTAAAGTTAGATATGCTGTAACCCCAAAATAATACACCCTGTACAATGATGATAAATTATTCTTTAACCATTTTAAAGTATCAAATGTGGTCTATTGATATTTAGAATTTCAGGTAGCAAAACTCAAAACTCAGCTGACAGCAGACGTTTCAAATAACACATAAATCGGAGCTAAAAAAAAGAAAGTCGTAATATTTTTACAAATATTAAAGATAGCTATAGGGAATGCTACATAAAGTCACACTTATTTTTTAATCTCTATCCAAAAATGTAATAAAAAGTATAGCATTCCATTTAAAATAACGAAGTTGATAGCTACTTCCGGTGCAACCGGAAGTTCCATAAAGCTGAATATATTTTCTAGATATAACATAGATAGTCACAAGAAAATTTTGTTGAATTCTTTTTTTGGCTAGCTCTAATGGTAAGGGATATATAGAGGAATTACACACTATTGGGACACCCTGTATATTATGTACATGCTTACACATTATATGATGTACTCCTTTTTTACCTATTATTTTAGACTCCTTTTAGAATAACAACGTTATATAGAATCAGTTTCATCGTTAAACAATATATTTGCCTACAATACACTGCAACCGTATAATAAAGTAGGTAGGTGGTATTGGAATTTTCCTTTACGTGATAGTAAAAGATTTTTGCACGCCCGAGGAGGTACCACCCCTTGCATCAAGGGGCCGGTGATGTCCCAACAGACGTTTCCGGTTCTGGTGTATGAGTCGGTTTCCCTTATAAACAAAAATGATGATGACTCCTCCTTGTACAAAAGATTCCGGAGGCAAAATACCCCTCCATTCGGATCTCCGGGAGAGGGGTGTACAGGGGGCGCCAGCATCGAGATTTACAATATCCTTCTCGAATATATGTGGCCTAAATTCTAACCTGAAGTCCGTCCACCATTTCCTCCAGGCTAATAGGCCCCAACTCCTCTTCCTGACCGAAACTCAAATCAGTGCCAAGACAGCCACTAATCACCTTAATTTTCCGGGGTATGAGCTCCTTACTTCTTTTAGATTGCATGGAGGCGTGTGCGTGTACGTCCGTAGCAATCTACCCTGCACCAGACTCCCCAATTTAGAAGCTGGAAGAAAAGACATACTATGGATAAAACTCTCTCTCTCAGGGCTGCAACTAAATTCATCTGTTGCATTTACCGGTCACCTTCTGACAACAACTTTGTCCAGCTCTTTGACTACCTTTCTGAAAAAACCGACCATCTGATTTCTGAATATCCTTCCTCCGAGGTCACTATTCTTGGTGACTTCAATGTCCATAATAAGGAATGGCTAGGATCTTCAAAAACCGATCCACAAGGGAGAGCAGCGGAGGCCTTTGCAGTCAGCAATTCTTTAGCCAATTGTGGTGACCTCGGGTTGCATTGCGCAGGAAGCAGTTACCATGCCGTGGTCTGAGCGACCCAGGGGGGCGGTGACTGATATCTTATAGCAGTCAGGATTTGTAGTAAGAAAGAGATCCAAGGGATTTGAGCTGTGTGTTGGGATGCGAGGAAAGTAAGTAGGTTGCTGAACCATATTGGCTAAAGAATTGCTGACTGCAAAGGCCTCCGCTGCTCTTCCTTGTGGATCAGTTTTTGAAGATCCTAGCCATTCCTTATTATGGACATTGAAGTCACCAAAAATAGTGACTGCATCACACCCACGTATCGTTTGGCACTACAACTCCGCGAACTGGGACGAAATGCGAGATTACTTTTCCTCCTTTCCATGGGCGTCTGTCTGCTTCTCTCATCCTGACCCCTCTGCTATCTCACAAAACGTCACCGAAATTATCCAAGCTGGCATGGAATTATTTATTCCACCTACTCTAAATCCTGTGACAAGGTCAGACATGAAAAGGTCAAAGCGCACAAAAAGCTTCTACACAATCCCAGTCAAGAAAACCGTCAAGCATTTAACGACGCAAGAAACCGCTATGTCCGCATTCTTTCTGAGGCAAAAAACTCGTTTAATAATCACATCAAAAACAAAGTCCTCTTAAGCTCCAGCGGCAGCAAACCCTTCTGGACTCTTGCTAAATCTATTGGGAATAATTTCTGCAAGAGCACGTTCCCTCCTCTTGTCTCAGGGGATGAAATTGTTTCTACCGCCCTGGGCAAGGCTGAACTTTTTGCCTCGTTATTCGCCGGCAATTCTACTCTCAACCCACCTCCGAATGTTCAACCACCAACAGTCCCCAATGTCGCGCATAAAATTACGGATATCATTTTCAAAACTAGAAAGGTACGAAAGATGCTCTCTTCTCTTAATACCAGGAAAGCCTCTGGCCTTGACGAGATCCCAGCAATTGTTCTCAAAAAATGCGCACCAGAACTTGCTCCTGTCCTGACTCGTCTGTTTCAGACATCTTACAATAGAGGCATATTCCCTAGTAACTGGAAAACTGCTCGAGTACAACCCATCTCCAAGAAATGATCGAAAGCGCTTCCTAGCAACTACAGGCCTATTTCTCTCCTTTCAGTCATCTCTAAAGTGATGGAAAAGTATATAAACACCGAATTACTAAAATTTCTTGAAAAACACAGTCTAATCCATTACAGGCAGTATGGATTCCGTCAGCGCAGATCAACTGCCGACCTCCTTTCCTTTGTCACCCATTCTTGGAACAAGTCTATGGAACTACACGGTGAATCCCAGATTGTCGCTCTAGACATATCCAAAGCATTCGACCAGGTCTGGCACGCAGCGCTGCTTAATAAACTACCGGCCTATGGCCTACCACCAAAACTCTGTACGTGGGCAGCAAATTTCCTCTCCAACCGGAGCATTTCTGTTGTCGTGGATGGCCATTCCTCTAAACTGTATCCAATTAATGCAGGAGTTCCTCAAGGTACAGCTTTAGCCCCTACTTTGTTTCTTCTCCACATCAATGACCTCCTCTCTAGCACATCCAACCCAGTTCACAGTTACGCGGACGATAGCACCCTCCACTCCAATATACAATACACTAAGCCTGCCTCTTTAGGCCAACTAGATGAGGAACGCAGACTCATGGAGGGTTCTATCTCCGCGGATCTCCAAAAAATATTAGACTGGGGAAGTAGAAATCTTGTACAATTCAACCCCACCAAATCACAGTCTTGCTTTCTTTCTCATAAGAGATACACCAGCCCTAGACCCATCACAATAAGCAACCAAGTTATTCAAAGTAATGAGTCCTTTTCACTTGTTGGCATCGCTGTGGATTGAAATCTCAATTGGCACCAACATGTCACATCAATTGCAGAAGCGGCTGCTAAGAAATTAGGTTTCCTCTTCGGGGCTCGCAAATATTTTTCACCAGCTAATCTCTATACTTTATATACTTCACAAATAAGACCAAACCTTGAATACTGCTCCCACCTCTGGGGTGCTGCTGCCGCTTCTACACTCGCTATCCTGGACTCCATTCAAAAGAGAGCTATACGTCTCATCGGTGACCCTACCCTTACCCAAAGGCTGCCATCCCTTGCCCACCGACGTGCCGTTGGTGACCTCTCTCTCTTTTATAGATACCTGCATGGGCACTGCTCAGAGGAGCTTTCTTCCATAGTTCCTCCACCTGCTGCCCCCAACAGATCTACCAGGGAAACAGAGCGAATGCACCCTTTTACTGTCCAGGTCACCAGACATAGAACATCTTGTTATGCCCGCTCTTTTGTCCTGAGGACTTCCAAGTTGTGGAACTCCTTGCCGGCACATGTTTTTCCTTCTCCCCCGAACCTCCAAACCTTGAAGTCCAGAATTAACAAGTTGCCTCTTTCCTCCTTGTCGACACCCACGGTACGATAGTATTTAGGCTGTAAGCCCTCGTGGTGTGTTGTTGAAATTAAAAAAAAACAAAAAACCACAGCGACGTTATGAGATGACTTACTGTACATGGTACGACATCTAAAAGTTGAACATTACGTTGATAGTTGATATAAAGTAGACTTTCGCATATCATAACAGTAATGTGTTAAGCAACCAACATCATACCTAATAGGTAGATGCTGTAAAGTCGACTTTCTCATATGATCGTAAAATGAACATGGCTGACTTCCTGTCTTGTTGACTCACTGCAGTTTACTATTTGCTATGTATCCACATAGAATTTCCCAAGATGTAGAAGGCAGGCGCTTATAAATGTATTACCTCTATAAGCCATTTTTTTTTTTTGGTGAATTATTATTTTTCTTCTCCACCAATTCTGCTACATAAAAGGTTTGCCGCTGTTAACAAAGGCTAAGGCTAAATCCTGCTACCACATCGGAACACAGCTTTGTAGCCATCCATTCAAATATAACCTTGAACTAAAAGGAACCGGCTGTCCGGATGTTCTCTCTAATAATAATAACAATTTTCTGGCGCACCTTTAGAATTAAAGTGAGATCGACAATATTTGCTGACGCCTGGGAATCGAACCCAGTACTCTTGGGTCCAGAGGCACACGTTATTTCCACTGGACCACCGAGGCTCAAAATTTACTGTTTACATTTATGTTTTCCTACTGCTTTCCGTAATATATGTCATATATCGATGTATGTTGATGACGTCATATTATCATTTATTTACATTATGAAAACATTTGTTTACCCCTTGATTTCCTTCTTTATTCAAAGTGACGCTTGGTAATATTCATGTGGCAACAGTGCACATCGTCGGCCGTTCATATCTGCGTTCCGAATATACAATCTACCTGATTCTTTGTTTACTTCTGAGGTGTCTACAACACAGGATTACCATTATTTATTACAGGTTTTTTTTTAAACCCTTTATTTATACTATGAATTTTTAAATTTCAGTCAATTTATCCACTTGTATTTACAATATAACGTGCAATTACAATAACATTTTTAGGTATAAAGATAAAATACTGTAACAAGCCAAACTGTATGACAAAAGTTAAATCTATTAGATAGAGACTATTGAAAGTTTGATTTGAACCATCTACTTGAAATGCTATGTAACAAACATAATTTCTCTAGTATACTCAGGGAATATATCTTTGCAAATTTTCAGAAATAGCTCCAAAATCACCTTAAGTGATAAGAAGCGTTATGTTTAGAATTTCTGATAGCCGTTTCATTGCTTGGCAGCACTTTATTTTCAGATACTTGTGTCTGGCAGTGCTAAAAAATATGTTTGTAAATTTGCAGATTATTCCCCAATCATCTTTCTGAATATGTAGGTAACCTATATATTTTTTCTGATATATATTTAGAAACACGCAGCATGTATGCATAAAACGACATAATAAATGGTTCTGGTTACAACTCCCAAGAAATTAACCGTAACCGGCCCGAATAAGAGTGCTGGGGCTGGGCGGAGAAGAAATTGAAAACAGATTTAAGTGCAAAATGCGAAAAAATAGCAGCTTAGTTGGACTTCCATCAGGTGCTTTTTTCACATTTTGCAGTTATACATCAAATTATGTTTACCCCATAGAACCACACGAGTCTCGTAATTAACTTTTTTGGGGGTTGAAACCACAAGATTTCTCTCGCGGTTTATGCATACATAGGGGTAATTATATGAGTCTGTTTAAACAATTTAAAAGAGCGGACGTTTCGCCACCACTTAATTTCTTCCCCAAAGATTATCGGTTCGCACAAATGAAAAGCTGGGGCAAGAAATAACCACATTAAAATGCACCCCTACAGAAATTTTGTGGAAGTAGGTCAAGCATCGTTTGTAAAAAAATCTAAACTCACCTCGCGTCACCCCTGCCGTTCCCTTATAAATAAAGTTCGGTTCGCCTAATTTAAAAGCTAGGAGATATAAAAACCACACAACAATACATCTCCGTAGAAGTTTAGGGGAAGGGAAAATTTCCGACCAACCGCCTCCACTACCGACCAACCACCTTACACATAGCATTGGAACATAACCGTAAGGTAAAAATACAACTTGCATGTAAGATGGTCAGCTTTGTGTAAAACTGCCTGTTGGATAATTTGCAAATTCACCAATATTCTATCTTGGTTTTCCGTTGTACTTGTACATAAAGTGAAATCCAATACTTTCTGGAACTTTTTAGTTATATTATTAGTTTCCATTTCAGCGACAAGTCAAATAAATAGCAAACGATTAAACTTGGATTTCACAATATAATAACGCAACGCCTGTTTGGAGATTGATTATCGAATTACGTTACACGGCAAACATTTCAGTTTTCTAGGTAGTTTAAACTTATTGCTGTAATTTTGTTCTTTTACCCATGTATTTTATATTGAAACAACAAAAATTAGAAATATATTTTCATTCTTTATCCATTTATATCATTTAAAAAACATATGTACCTACATGCTATTCATTGCATGAGCCATCAGGAATATGTCACGAATATCTACGATAAACTACATGTTCAATCCACTTAACCTAGATTAACTTTTGAAATATGAGTTTCAAGCTCGAAAAGTGCAGAATAAAAAATATATTGTAGAAATAATATATATTATGCCCCTATGCAGATTTTCAGTTTACTGCTCAGCACGTAATTTGTCTTAATACTCTTATTTATTTTAAAATGTATTGACAACATGGTAAGAAATACTATTTCTGAAATAGCCAAGCCAGCCCAAGGTTCATAGATAGAATCCACTGTCTATGTTCTAGTTAGTCAATGCTAGAAAGAAGCAGATACTCTTGACCGGCATTAACATTCTAATGTTAGTCAATCCCAACACTAAGTTAAGTTAAGACCTTCGTGTGGCTCTCTCCCGATTAAATGAGACAACGTAAATGAAATTGAATCTTTTTTTTAGTATTGTCAGATACAGAAGTTAAGAAATGAAAAAAGTTGAAAATATTTTAACAGAATAAACAAACTATTAATTATGAAAATTGATCAACATGAGAAGATAATAATTTACGAGATTTAAAAATTTTGTTGAAGGGATTGAGTCTCTGAATAGATACAGGTCAATTTGATAAATTTTTGTTTGAACAACTTGCAATTTTGGTATTCTGACACTTCAGGAAAACGAACACGCAACAGGTGTCGAAACTGACCATTACGTGTCCCATTGAACAGTTTGGACACTTGCCGTGCTTGAAGAATGCTATACATGACAAAGTCAGTTCGGACACCGTGCTCAAACTGTTCAAATGTGCTCAAACTGTGCGATATATCATACAAAATGTGTTCAAAGTGTGCGATCGACATATATATATATATATATATATATATATATATATATATATATATATATATATATATATATATATATATATATATATATATATATATATATATATATATATATATATATATATATATATACAACATGAAAAACAATCTGATCCAAAGTGCAATAACTGGTACTGCTTCTAGAATAGCAGATAAATCTACTTGAGCCACTTGAACATCACAATGAATTGCCAAAAGTACTCCTCCACCAGATCTGTTAGTAGTAACATCCAGTCTTCTATTTGCCCTAAATACACTGTATGCACATGGAAAGAGCTCGGAATCACCAATGTCAGACTGTAAATTAGTTTCACTAAGAGCAATTATCTTGGATTCAGACAACCGGCACAAGCCTAGATAGAGATCTTCTGTTTTAGTGCGTAAACCACGAGAATTCTGGTAATAAATTGGTATCTTAACACTGTTGGGCTGATCATGATGCGTAATTGCTTTGACAAAATATTAAGTTTTATTAAAGAAGACATGCACAAAAACAACACCAACTATCGTGAGGCTATAACTCCAGAGGAACGCTTATCTATTGCTCTAAGGTAAAAAATAATCTACAATATTACTTCATGTGTGAAATATTTATTTCAGCAGTTGTTTATTACACTTTATTAATTTGGAGGAAAACTATTCACAAAGAAAGTAAGTAATGATGATGAAATGGCACTCTGCTTTGTTGGGTTGTTTATTTGATTTGACTGTCTGAACTGGGAGTCTGGGAAATATGGAAATTGGCTAGTCCCAGTTCCAACAGGTGTAGCTTGAATTGCACTAGCTTTTCGGGGAACTTGATAATTGGTAGCTTCAGAAGTAGTACCCTGGTTGTGTGCGGAATGACGAGTCTGAATATGAGGGGGGAGGCAGTGGTGTTGTGTAACCAGTAGCATTACTACTAACATGCGAGGAACATGTACTTAAGGCTAGATGCATTCTCGCAACAATTAGAACCGTAGACCAGTTTCGCACTCATTAGATTCAGTACGGCATACCAATTGCAGCGAAAATACATATGCGGTATCACAGCGTCTGTGAAAAAACTGTGTGTGTTGGATGCAGCGTTCCTCCTAACGTTCACCACTGTACTGCCACGGCTAACGGAAATCGCACCTACTGGTCTGAATATGTCCACAAGTCGCCGTTTCTGTTGGGCGGCTGCGCATCAGTTGCGGCAGCGGATGTTTTGCGCCGGTCTGGGGGATCCTTTAACAAAGTAAACTCTTTAAGATGACCGGCTGTAGTAATGACAGGCAAAAAGTATCCCTCAAATTAGTCAATTTATAGTGTGTTACCAAAAGATGTAAACTTTGAACTATTTGATGTAATTTATCATTGCAGTTAGAGATATAAAAAGAATGTGTACTGCTAAAGATGGTGTAAAAATGCAATAATCTATCTAAACCTAAAATTGTCATTACTAAACAATATAATTAGAATAATAAATAAAATAGAAAAATCTGAAATAAAACAAATTGAAGAAAAACGAAAGAGTTATGTAGGTGTTCCTTATAGGTTAGTAAAACGCACCACCACAAATTTCTGAGACAAAAATGTCATTGGTGATTTAAGTATACTTACCTGTATTTAAAAATGAACCCCATTCATAATATAGTGCTCGTCAATCTTGTTATTAAACAACTTGAGTATAGTCAGTGACAAAAAATTTCAAATTCTGCAAAGATGTTGATACTGTATTACCACTAGTATAATTAACAATCTAGTAATACACAGTGTTATTTTTTTAATGCGCGACACTTTTTATTGCTTATTTTATTACAAGTTACTACTAAAATTTGAATATCTGTAACAGTTTTGAAGTTTTTAGTAAAATGATATTTTGTGATGCAGGGAACCTGTGATTAGCACTGACAAGTACACTGTGGAGAATTTAATTCAATACAACACATTTTTAGACCTAACATTCGTTTTTTTAACCAAGTTTCAGCAGATGGTAAATTATTTAATATAATTAATTTTAAAAATAATAATAAATGACAGCCTCCTGTTCAGAAAGTTTAAGCAGCTTGTGTGGGGGTACACAGAAACGACAGCGGCACACACCCAACACAGTCATGGAAACTGCCGTGAATTGAATCTGGGTAATATGTATTAGTAGCCAAATACTGTTCAAGTACACCACAGAAATGTAATTTTATTGATCCTCTGATGAAGCCAATTCTAAAAATGTGTTGTGGTGAATTAGGTTCTCTAAAGTATACTTAAAATTGCACTCTATCCTGGCTTTGGATGGATAAGTTGAGATGAGTAAAACAACTTGTTTTCATGTTAAACTATGTATTGAGAAATATTTATTTATAAGTTTCCTTGGCAATATTTCTATTTTACAACAATGATTCCACTAAATGTGCCAACTGTGTTACGGAAGTGATCTCATTATACTCTGTAAAAATGCCAGGGTGCAATAAAACCTCATTAAGTATGCAGATTCATTCTAATATGTATACAGCGATAGTTCAATATGCTTAGCTATTTTCTATGTAAACACTAGTGACATTTAGCATGGTCCCTGTATTGATGGTCATTTAAAGTTACTGCGCATCCCCTCTTCTACCGATGTATGACGTCGGGTGTATTGTTGCGTGTGGCGGCAGCACTCGGTATCATCATTGAATGGTGATTGCTGATCGCTGTAAAAAGGTCGATGATAATTTTGTGGTTATTTGTGACTTTGTTACGTTAACAGAAACTTTAAAAAAGTAAATATTTAGGTAGTCTTTATTTTTTTGCACTGAATTTACACAGAAAGTCTTGTTCGTACACATAATTTATTTTATTTATCGTCTTATTATATTTACTTTACTTTAATGTCCTTAAACTGCAAAGTCTTACTTGGTTCAGTGGCTTTCACAAAAAAATAAACAGAATCAGCATGTAATTAGTTTAAACTTTAAACACAGTTCTTTAATCACACTCACAGGGCCATGTAGTTGTTTACTTTTGTCAGGTAATGTATTACGACTTGTATTTAGTTTTTTTGAGTTTCTACTAAAGTGGTAACAAATAACTACAAAAATATCACTGACAATCTAACAGTGATCACCATTGAATACTGACGCAGAGCGCTGCCGCCAGACACAGTCATGCGCCTGAAGGTACAATGTTTTGTTCAAAAAAAAAAAAAGATGTGTAACAAGACACTGGCGGAGAACACAGTGCAAGCAACCAATTTTAACATAATCTGTGTGCTATCAAATAAAATGCAGATTCATTAATTATTCTTGTTGAAATGGTTCTATACTAAATACAGATGTAGAGACCTCTTCTCTAGCTTCACAAGTACTTGTTTTCTTTCTGCATGACGTTGCTGTGAAAGGTGAAACCGGTTCCAGAGAAGCAAACAAGCACTTTTGAAGCTAGAAAAGAATAATCATATCTGTATTTAAAATCCAGATACAGCACTTTGTAGATGTAGATGCAGATTTGAACATTATCCATACAGTGCTTCCAAATTCCATTCATGAATATGCATTGCAGAATCTTTACGGCTATGGGGGGTATGTTCTGGATGACAGTTGGTTTTATTTATTACTCCGTGACATTTTTGAAGAGGGTATATACATTAAAAACTATATGCCACACTCAATTAAACACATATATTCTAAATCGAAACACTTTGTCTTTTAGTGAATTTTCTTAAAAAAAATTCACTAATGAGGAGATCTCGACTTTCGAATTTTGAAAAAATTTCTTCAAATGAGCGCTATATAGGACCCCCGGAACCCAAATCCGAGGTCAGTTTCAGACTTTATATGTTTATATATATATATATATATATATATATATATATATATATATATATATATATATATATATATATATATATATATATATATATATATATATATATATATATATATATATATATATATATATATATATATATATATATATATATATATATATATTTATGTGTCACACCTATAACTTAAAAAATAATGGGCCGATTTTGATAAAATTTGGCACATACCTTCCTTTCGCAAGTCGCTTGGATAAGTTCGTTAGCCAGGAAAATCCGCCGAGGTTTTCCCGGAAAATTTTGTGTTTTCTTTCGAAAAAAATCGAAAAAAATTTATATTTCCAAAATTAACAAAGTAAGGACAACCAAATTTCATACGCGGGTTTATATCATTAAAGGAAAGTCACCTACCAAAATTTAGCTCCGTAGGTTAAATGACAAAAAATTTACAGGCATTCAAAGAAAAATAAATTTGGGTTCTCCTCAAAACGTCAAAATCGCGATTTTAAACGTCAAAATTGGTGAGTACCTTCCTTTTGCAAGTGGCTTGGATATGTTCGTTATTTAGGAAAATCCGACGTGGTTTTCCCGGAAAATTTTGTGTTTTCTTTCGAAAAAAATTTATATCTCCAAAATTAACAAAGTAAGGGCAACCAAATTTTATACGCGGGTTTATATCATTATATGTAAGTTACCTACCAAAATTTAGCTCTGTAGGTCAAAAGACAAAAAAGTTATAGGCATTTAAACAAAAATAAATTGGGGTTTTTCACAAAACGTCAAAGTTGCGATTTAAACGTCAAAATTGGCAACATTTAGGAAAAGAACTTGAATCTAATACCGGCTATGGAAATAAAATGTCTCAAGAAGAATGTTTTACAAACCCTGAAGTCTTAGCTTCAACCGTCATTGTCCTTCATTTTAATAAAATGTTTCCAGAAAATTTATTTCAAATAGACCCTTTCTCTGACACTTGGCAGTAGTCTTAGCTATAGAGTTTATCGTTAAGAGGGGGGTTCAATAAAATGCTTAAAATACACTATATTTGTAGCTTGTTGAACTGTCCCAATTAAAGCCTTAGACTGAAAATATAGTATATAATAGCTAGATTGAGGTTTGAGGAAGGCAATAAAGATTTTTGTAAGCAAATATCCCGTTTATAACGAAAATACAACGTTTTTTCCAAACCATGATTTGACAATTTTTTGTCACAGAATTAGCTCAAAATCACTCTTTGCCTAGATTAGGTATCCAAGAATAAGTTTCTTAAATTTCAGGTCTTTTGGATTCCAAATAAAAACGTAATGCAAAGTGAAATGTAAAATATGACATACCTTAATTATTTAGTCAATATGTGTTGTCAAACTAGCGCGTTTCGGCACCATCCGTAGACCAGCTATTTTCTAAAAGATGGCGCACTAAAATTGTGATTCCACGAACGCATTTCATTTTCATTCATAATATGTCAAATCATCTTTAAGGTTACATGCCATTAGTAACATTTGAATGTTATTTAGGACCGAAACAGTCTACACTCGAATATGTTTCAGCGATCGGCCAAATAAATCAATCAATTCTGCAATTCGCTATTTAGCTAGCCACTTACATTTAATTTCCGATACCAAATTCCTGACGGTAAGGTGCTGTATGTGTAAATACAATGTAAAGAATTCGTTTATTACGAAGCGTCGGTAGCTCATTGGAAGAGTACTTTGTATGTCAAGCGGACGACGCTGGTTCGAGTCCGGCCCGGTCCGTTTCTCCTTTTAGTGAATTTTTATTGGGAAAAATTAACTAAATTCAAATGGAGAGGTATCTATGGTGAGATTTGACAAACATTTTTTTCAAATGACTGCGAAATAGGACCCATAGGACAAATATCCTGGGTCAGTTTCAATTTTTATATGTTTATATAAATATAATATAAATAAAAATTTTAAGTTTTCTTTCGAAAAAAATGTTTATCTCCGAAAATTACAAAGCTATTTTGATGAAATTTATGTGAATATGTTGTCTTGGTAAAGGCCTTACCACGTGCCAAAATTCAACCTTCTAGGTTTATAGAAAATTGAGTTATTCAAATTTGAAGCATTTAATGAAAATTGATTACCATAACGCACTTGCTGCGTTCAGACTTTTTTTGCTTCCGCGACTTAAGCGGTTTGACCTTTGCTTTTTTTATATTTAAAAAATGGTTAATCTTGCTGGTGCGTATGGATGCAGTAATGAATATAATTCATAAAAACTAATTTCTTTCTTTTGTGCAAGTAAAAGATATTTAACGGTAATTATGCAGATGATCGGCATACGTGAGTTTTGAAAAATATTTCAGTAAACATGCTTAAAAGACTCAATGTGTGCATAAGCAACAAGATATATGTTGTGGAATCAACCCCTCCAAAAGTTACGAGACCCGGAGTGAATAGGGATGCTCGGCGGAGAAGGAAATATAAAGGAAAAATCAGTAAAAACAACTTAGTTCGACCTCTATAAGCAGCCTTTTCACTTTTTGTATCAACACTTTCTCCTAAACATGTTTTTCCCCTGCACCACGTATATTTGCTCCTAGTCCCCCGCAGCTTTTTGGGGGTTGAAGGGACACCATTTTTCATGTTTATGCACTAAACACTCTACGAAGCAGACCTGAACGACCTAACCTGACCTGACCTGATCCGGACCTGACCCGGATCCTTTTACCTAACCCATACCTAACCCTGGACTGACAAAAAAACGTAGAAGAAAACCGAAAAGCAGAATAACATGCATTTTAAAAAAAAATCTTATGATTTAAAATATTTTTGATACCGCTAGCTATTCCTCGAGACACAGTATCAATGGGCTCTATCCTGAATCTATATAAGCTACACAAACAAATTTTGTTAAAAAATAAAAAACTATAGTGAAAAAGCAAAAGCGACTACTTAAAAACTCAAAGACGCAGCAAGTGCGTTATGGTAGTGAATTTTTATAGAAATGATCTGGCACCAAATATTTTATTATAACTTTTTTTTCTTGCAACATAGAAATCTAAATTTTTGTGTATAGTTTACTTTTTAGTGAATTTTCTTTAAAAAAAATCACTAATGAGGAGATCCCGACTTTTAAATTTTGAAAAAATTTCTTCAAATGAGCGCTAATTAGGCCCCCCAGAACACATATCCAGGGTCGGTTTAAATTTTTATATGTTTATATATATATATATATATATATATATATATATATATATATATATATATATATATATATATATATATATATATATATATATATATATATATATATATATATATATATATATATATATATATGTATCACACCGATAACTCAAAAAATAATGGGGCCGATTTTGATTAAATTTGGTGAATAAATTCCTTTTGCAAATGGCTTGGATAAGTTCGTTAGCCAGGAAAATCGGTCCAGGTTTTCACGGAAAATTTTGTGTTTTCTTTCGAAAAAAATATATATCTCCGGAATTAACAAAGTAAGGGCAACCAAATTTCATATGCGGATTTATATCATTATAGGCAAGTTACCTACCAAAATTTAGCTCCGTAGGTTAAAGGATAAAAAAGTTACAGGCATTCGAAGAAAAATAAATTTGGATTTTCCTCAAAACGTCAAAATTGCGATTTTAAACGTCAAAATTGGTGAGTACATTCCTTTCGCAAGTCGCTTGGATAATTTTGTTAGCCAGGAAAATCCTCCGAGGTTTTCCCGGAAAAATTTGTGTTTTCTTTCGCAAAATATTTATATCTCCAAAATTAACAAAGTAAGGGCAACCAAATTTGGTAAGCTGGTTTATATCGTTATAGGTGTGCCACCTACCAAAATTTAGCTCTGTAGGTCAAAAGACAAAAAAGTTATGGGCATTTAAAGAAAAATAAATTGGGGGTTTCCTCAAAACGTCAAAGTGACAATTGAAAACATCAAAATTCGCAACATTTAGGCAAATAACTTGAATCTAATACGGGCTATGGAAATAAAATGTCTCAAGAAGAATGTTTTACATACACCGAACTCTTAGTTTCAACCGTCATTGTCCTTCATTTTACTAAAATGTTTCCAGAAAATTCATTTCTAATAGACCCTTTCTCTGATGCTTGGCAGTAGCCTTAGCTATAGAGTTTATTGTTTAATGGTATATAATTTTTGTCGAATTTTCGTAAAAAATCAATAAAGTTCAATATATTCGTTATTATACAAGATATGAAAAAATATTGTATACATTAATTATACGGTGTTTTGAGCTACATCTTAAAAAATTATTGCGACAATCACAGGGTGGCCCATAAGTCGTTGGTGATACAAATAAATTTTTTTTGTCGAAAACGCCTAATTTTTTTGCATTTTCCATCGAAATATAATGCATGTTTGTAAGTTAAGAAATTCTGGAGGCAGCAAGTGCGTTGTGGTTGCGAATTTTGATTAAATGCTTCATATTTGAAAAGCTCAATTTGCTATTAACCTATAAGGTTGACCAAGAAACGGATTTTTTCAGTAACACTTTTGGTTTACTTTTGGAAATTTCTGTACCTTTTCAAACAATCAAGTTATTTTGATGAAACATGGCACATTGTTTTTACTATATATGTTATACTGGTAATCAAATTTGATGCCTGCTTTTTCTATATAGGTTATACTGGTAACCAAAATTGATGTCTGCTTTCTTAAAAAGAAAACACACATATTTGCAATAAAAACATTTTTATGAAAATTCACTACCATAACGCACTTGCTGCGTCCAGGCTTTTTTTCAATATCAACAATAATAAAATTATAATTTCAGGCTCAAAGGTGACAAACTTATTTAGACTTTTAAACAAAAATGAGATCTTGTTCAAAACGTATGAAATCTGTGCACTATTGTTTCTTCAAATGTCAAAATAAAACATAAAAGACATACATTCATCGAGCTGAATTCGATCATGCAACCTTCTGCGTAGCAGTCCAGCACGTTTCCAATGCGCCATCTGTCAATACGTCAACTAATATTTTGTCTACATGATACTTGACACAGGCTTCATGCCCGGTGTGGTATATGAAAAGTATACGTAACAATTAATTACAGAATTAGTTGAATTGCCATTTAAACACATTCAAGGATTGTTTCGCTCTTATATGGCGTCTTATGTTAAGTTCAAAGACAAGAGAAACTATTTTAGAATCATTTTGATAGACTTGACTTGATTTTGTTTACATTTCTACTATATTATGCGACAGAATAGGTTTATTTGCACTATTTCTAGCCACGTGTAAAATCTCATTCCAGTTACTCTGATACTTACAAAAATATAGCGTTTTCAAAAATATTTTGGTATATTTTTGGGGGGGAAAATGTCCGTTATAGCTGATATGCGAACTCGTCCGTGGTCTTAATACAATGAAGATATGTGCCAAGTTTTGTTCAAATCAGTTGAGTATTTTTTGATGCTCACGCAGGTGATTTCTTTGCCTCCGTGGCTTTTTTGGTTGTTTCCCTCGGATGGAGCGTCTTCCAAATGTTGCACTGGTTGCCTGTTGTGACTCCGTGTATTTTTGCATCTTCATCCAGAGTGTTCCCATCTTTCACCTGGCTATACCGTACTGATGATGGCTAGTAAGCTTGAAACACGTGTATGCGGTTGTCTCCTTGCAGATTTGCCCTTAACCCTTCTCCTTTTATATATATATATATATATATATATATATATATATATATATATATATATATATATATATATATATATATATGGAATTTTTTCAAAAGCTTTTCATCGTCACCTCTTTATTAGCGAATTTGTCTTAATGAAAATTCGCTAATATTGAGTACAATATGAAAAAACTAGTTATTCCTAAAAAATGACAAAACCTCGACTTCGCACTAGACAACAGAACAACAGTTATTGCTTTTATAACGTCCTGGATTCGTTACATATCCTCACGTTAATGGCGCACATATTGTTATAGGACGATGAGCTTGGAAAACTATAATGCTACTCGTATTTTTGTGAACATTGAGGAAGGTATTTGTGCATGTGTAAAGCTTTTAGTAATTGGCGGTAAGATTATTATATTTTTAGTGAATTTTCTTTAAAAAAAATTCACTATTGAGATCCCGACTTTTGAATTTTAAAAAATTTTCTTCAAATCAGCGCAAACTAGGCCCCTTAGAACCCATATCCATGGTCAGTTTCAATTTTTATCTGTTTTATGTTAATTAACCTGTCGCTAGTTTATTTTATTGCAAATTTTATTGTGCGGTTTGGTTTCCTTTATTATAAACATTAAGATCTAAAATTAGGGATTAGGAAAGCAGTAAAACATCAAATGTTATACAATTTATGATCGGTGACGTAAATAATCTCGTTTTATGGATATGATTATGTATTGTTGGGCTATAATGCCAGTCACAATGGTGAGGAAAAAGACATCAAAATGTTATAATTAGCTTTGAGAAGTTTGACCGCATTTAAAAACCAATGACAGCTCTCTAGGATGTACACTGTGCCTATAAAGTAACGCATAAGTTCAATAAAATTAAATGTGTCTATTATTAAAAAAAGTATGGACGCAGCAAGTGCGTTATGGTAGCGAATTTTCATTAAAATGTTTTACATATCAAATATGTGGTTTTTTTTTAAAGAAAGCATGCATCAAATTTGGTTACCAGTATAACATATATAGTAGAAACAATGTACCATATATCATCAAATTAACTTTATTGTTTAAAAATGTACATATGTCGAAAATACAGTTAAAATGTTCCCGAAAAAAACTAGTTTTCTCGCCAACGAACCTTATAGGTTAATAGCAAATTGAGCTATTCAAATTTGAAGCATTTAATAAAAAATCGCTAGCATAACGCACTTGCTGCGTCCCAAATTGCTTTTCTTACAAACATACATTATAATTACGTGGTCGAAATTCGATGCATTAAAGGTCAGCTCCGAACTGGTACGAGCCGGGGGAATCCGACTATCTAATTAAAACAAAGCATTGTGTTATCTATTTGAACTGAGCAGATTTACCTGGCTAACGAACTTATCTAAGCCACTTGCAAAAGAAAGGTGTTCAGCGAATTTAATCGTCATCGGCGTGACACATGAATATATATATATATATATATATATATATATATATATATATATATATATATATATATATCTTTAAAAAAATCACTAATGAGGACATCCCACTTTTGAATTTTAAAAAAATTTCTTCAAATGAGCGCTAATGATTCCCCCTAGAACACATATCCGGGGTCAGTTTGCATTTTTATATGTTTATATATATATATATATATATATATATATATATATATATATATATATATATATATATATATATATATATATATATATATATTATATATATATATATATATATATATCACACCGTAACTCAAAAAATAATGGAGCGATCTTGAATTTGGTGAGTACCTTCCGTTTGTAAGTGGATTGGATAAGTTCGTTAGCCAGGGATATCGGCTCAGGTTTTCCCGAAAAATTTTGTGTTTTCTTTCTAAAAAAATTATATCTCCGGAAATACCAAAGTAAGAGCGCGTGTTTGTATTATAAAGGGAGAACCATCTACCAAAACTTAGGTCCCTAACTTTAAAGACAAAAAAGTTATGAGCAGTTAAAGAAAATAATGTTTAGCCAAAGAGCGTGAAACAAATACGGACTGTGAAAAGAAAATGTTGCAAGAAGAGTATTCTGCGAACCCTTAAGTTCAACCGTCATTGCACTTCAGTTTACTAAAATATTTACAGAAAATTCATTTCAAATAGACTCTTTCTCTGATGCTTTGGCTGTCAGTTTAGTTCAGTTGATGCTTTGCTGTATGTTTGGTTAAGTTTATGGTTTAACGGTCTATAATTTTTAGCTAATTTTCGTAGAACAAATTTGTTAATGCATTTTTGCATTTTCTATCGAAATATGATGCATGTTTGTAAGAATAAAGCCTGGACGCAGAAAGTGCGTTTTGGAAGCGAATTTCCATTAAATCCTTCAAATTTTAATAACTAAATTTGCTATTAACGTAAGGTTTGTTGGCTAGGAACCCAACGTTTAAGTTTATTTTCGGAATTTTTTTGTAGATTTTCAAACAATAAGTAATTTTGATAAAATATAGTATATTGTTTCTACTACATAGGCTATACCGGTAATCAAATTGATGCCTGCTCGCATTTGCATTTAAAAACATTTTTATGAAAATTCACTTCCATAACGCACTTGCTGCGTCCAGACTTTTTTTTTATAAGTGTAACTTTCTTGAAATTCGTTTTTATTTTTTCTGGTGTTATTTTGATAGATATCTAAAAATTAAGAACACTCTTCCATTGTCGCTTTTTAGCTGAATTATATAACGTTCACGGATTTTTAATACGACGTGCGCAACCCTGTATTTTATTTAGCACACATTATTTTTTGATGCCGTGCCCTCCTTTGACCTTCAGTGTCACCCACATTTTTAGTGAATTTTCTTAAAAAAAATCACTAATGAGGAGATCTCGACTTTCGAATTTTGAAAAAATTTCTTCAAATGAGCGTTATTTAGGACCCCCGGAACCCAAATCCGAGGTCAGTTTCACACTTTATATGTTTATATATATATATATATATATATATATATATATATATATATATATATATATATATATATATATATATATATATATATATATATATATATATATATATATATATATATATATATATATATGTGTGTGTGTGTCACACCTATAACTTAAAAAATAATAGACCGATTTTGATAAAATTTGGCACATACCTTCCTTTCGCAAGTCGCTTGGATAAGTTCGTTAGCCAGGAAAATCCGCCGAGGTTTTCCCGGAAAATTTTGTGTTTTCTTTCGAAAAAAATTGAAAAAAATTTATATCTCCAAATTTAACAAAGTAAGGGCAACCAAATTTCATACGCGGGTTTATATCATTAAAGGCAAGTTACCTACCAAAATTTAGCTCCGTAGATTAAATGACAAAAAAGTTACAGGCATTCAAAGAAAAATAAATTTGGGTTCTCCTCAAAACGTCAAATCGCGATTTTAAACGTCAAAATTGGTGAGTACCTTCCTTTTGCAAGTGGCTTGGATATGCGCGTTATCCAGGAAAATCCTCCGAGGTTTTCCCGGAAAAATTTGTGTTTTCTTTCGCAAAATATTTATATCTCCAAAATTAACAAAGTAAGGGCAACCAAATTTTATACGCGGGTTTATATCATTATAGGCAAGTTACCTACCAAAATTTAGGTCAAAAGACAAAAAGTTATAGGCATTTAAACAAAAATAAATTGGGGATTTTCACAAAATGTCAAAGTTGCGATTTAAACGTCAAAATTGGCAACATTTAGGAAAAGAACTTGAATCTAATACGGGCTATGGAAATAAAATGTCTCAAGAAGAATGTTTTACAAACCCTGAAGTCTTAGTTTCAACCGTCATTATCCTTCATTTTAATCAAATGTTTCCAGAAAATTCATTTCAAATAGACCCTTTCTCTGACGATTGGCAGTAGTCTTAGCTATAGAGTTTATCGTTAATGGTATATAATTTTTGTAGAATTTTCGTAAAAAAATCAATAAAGCTCAATATATCCGTTATTATACAAGATATGAAAAAAATTGTATATATTAATTATAGGGTGTCTTAAACTACATCTTAAAAAATTATTTCTACAATCACAGGCTGGCCCATAAGTCGTTGGTGATACAATTTTTTTTTTTTTTTTTTTTTTTTTTTTTTTTTTTTTTTTTTTTTTTTTTTTTTTTTTTTTTTTAAATCAAACATGCCTTATGTTATTGCATTTTTGCATTTTCCATCGAAATATAATGCATGTTTGTAAGAACAAAAATTCTGGACGCAGTAAGTGCGTTATGGTAGCGAATTTTGATCAAATGCTTAATATTTGAATAGCTCAATTTGCTATTAACCTATAAGGTTGACCAAAAAACGAGTTTTTTCGGGAACACTTTAAGTTTACTTTCGGAAATGTTTTTACATTTTCAAACAATAAAGTTATTTTGATGAAACATGGCACATTGTTTTTACTATATAGATTATACTGGTAACCAAATTTGATGCCTGCTTTCTTAAAAAAACACACATTATTGCTATTAAAAAATAGTTTTATGAAAATTCACTACCATAACGCACATGCTGCGTCCCGAGATTTTTTTATAATCATCAGAAATTTTGCTTGCATTTTTTAACAAAGATACTCAAGTTATGAAATTTATCTCAGTGAGAAAAAAGTGCAAGCAAATAATCGATGAGGCTATAAATCACTTTCATTATTCAATAAGAGACGAAGTGAGGTCATGTCCAGGCAATAACTGGCAAAATTATAGGTCAACACCAACTCCATTTCTCCCTTGACTTTGAATGATGGAATAATTATTGTATCATAAAATAAAGACTGATTTATTTGCCCTTATATTTGCTTCTAATTCTACACTTGATCTGCAGGGAAAGTCCACCAACTATTACATTGTAAAGTCCAATATGAGAGAAATATATTTCGGATTTCGTACTGTTGAGTGCATATAGGAAAAAATGTACACCAGAGAGGTATTAGGGCCTGATGGAATTCTGGCAGTAATTCTTAACATGTGTGTTCCCGAACTAGCTCATATTTGTTGTTGCTTTTTTGACATTTTATAAGATTACATCTTCCTGGAAACAAGTATAATTTCAGCCCTTTGCTACGGGGGGTTAAGTTAGATGTTGGCACATTTTGTCCAATTTCCATTCTGTACATTTGGAGGTCCTGCAATTTTATTGGATATTGCTAAAACATTTGATCGAGTCTGGCTTAGGATACTCCTCAATAAACTTTCATCATATAGATTCCCTTCCACACTCTGCTCATGGATATCTAGTTTTCTGAAGAATCGCTTCTTGCATGTGGTTGTCGATGGTGTTTATCATATTTTTCTGGTTTAATTTAATGCTTTAAAAACAGAGTTATTATGGTGGCTGATTGTCCCAAAAATCCACCTGCTTCACAGTGGGTATAACAATTGCAGAGAATATTTGCTGGTATCTATATTGATGTATTTTTGACGAAACATTGTAAGTGACAAATTAGCTAATTTTCTCCTATATCATCTTTTCAATGCCTACAGCACTCCTTGGTCTTTTGGTGGAAATATCGCCACTTTGAAGTTCGTCTTATTACTGTGTGATGGTGCATTGTTATCAGTTTTAATAGATCATAGACTTTACTAGAGTGAACACATGTATATGCAGACAAATAATATGTAAATAGATATAAATCAAGATATAGATCTCCAATTGTACAGATGGCTAAATATTTCATTTCTGGTCATGATTGAAACATTTCCAGTGTAATTTGAACTTGAATAATGGCATCATTTCTGATTTTAGGTCATATTATTTTGAACCAACTCTGAACCTGGATCATACCTAGTGGTTAGGTTTGTAGTTTTCCCGTAGTTTTGTTGGAATTACACCCATAGTACTAATCACTATTGGTATTTTTGACATGTGTTGGTTGTTCCATATCCATATAACCCGCCCTTAAGTTTGGTGTACTTTCAGGTTTATTCTTGCATTGTATTCCAAGTTATGAGTGTTGGAAACTGCGTTGTCTATACTGTATGCCTTATGACTGTCTTTGTCTTTTAGAACTATGTTGGGTCTGTTGTTGTATATAGTTTTATCTGTTAGTATGGTACAATCATAGTAAAATTTGTGTTGTGTGTTTTCCATGAAAGCTTGTGGTTGGTATTGGTAATATCCAGTATTCACACCTTTCAAAAAAACGTGTTTGAGAGCCAATCCTTGATGAATTATATTAACTACCTGGTTGTGCCTGCGAGTGTAATTATTTTGGGTAAGGAGCCTGCTTCCCCTTGTGATGTGCTGTATGGTGTCCGCCTTTGTGGCCCACTTTCTACGTGTATCGTTTGTTATTGTTTGGAGCTTTGAAAATATATTTCTTACAGTTATTTGTATTGATGACTTGGTATTGTATAGTCATTATATACCCTGTAGTTTCAGAAGACAGATTACCTCTTTTAAGACATACGTTAAACGTTATTTTATCGACATTCAGCCCATCAAGGTCGTGTTTATGTGTCGGTGCAGAGCTTTGGCTTTACAATCATCCTGTGGTTTTTGTGGTTGTATTATGTTGTGAAAGTATATTATGTGGCTTCAGAGGTTTGTATTTTGTGTCAGCTTGACGAACCACATTGTGTAGAGTCAGGTGATTATTTCATGAAAGTATTTATGTGCACTTTTAACCTGTGTATCTTGCAGGATGCGTATATCTATTAATCCCATCCCTCCTTCATTTATTAAAAAGAATTATTGTTTCTATGTATTGTCATTTCTATTCTGATGGTTCTTTCAAGTTGGTCAAGTTCTGTTTGTGTCCATTATCTTATTCGAAAGGAATATGTTAGTGACGGTATAACAAATGTATTGATGGCTTTAGTAATGTGTGCAGTGTGAGGTTTGGTGTTTAATATAGTTTTTAGGCGGTTCTTGAATTTCATTCATCCATGGGTTAATATAGTTTTTAAACGGTTCTTGAATTTCATTCATCCATGGGTTCTATTCTTGGTTCGTTGTTAGTTTCGTACTGTACAAGCTCAACTTTTCCCTGCCTGCTATTAAGTATGGCATTTTTCCAGACCAAACTTGATTTTGATCATTAGAAAATTATACTGTTATTTTCATTAGTTGGTTTAACTGGGTTTTAGTTCCAGCATAGACTTTTAAATCATCCATATACCATAAATGTGATAAGCTGTGAGTGAGCAGTGCCTTTTATGACATACCCATATCCAGTTGCATTTAATATCCTATATAATTGGTTTAATGTTAGACAAAACCAAAGATCACTACGAGAATCCCCTAAAATATTCCACTCGTTATCTTTATTACATCGTTTTGCCATTTTTGCATTGTACACTCTAAAAAGAACTTGTTACGATCGCGTTAATTTGTCAAGCCCTTTCTTCAGACAAAAGTGAGGTAACATATCAATTGCTTTCATGTAGCCAAAATAGCTCATGTAGAGGTTTCATTATTTCTTTTATACCTGGTTTAGAATGACTGCATCAATTCTAAGCTGTTCCTGATGCCTTCTAGTCTGTTTTTTTTACAACCTTTCTGTTCTTCAGTCAGAATAATGTTTGTGTATAAGTACTTGTTTATTAATCTTGTGACAAAGACTAATAATCTTGTAGAGTGTTTGTAAACAAGTAATTGATCAATATTTTGAGAGATTTTTTGTACTTGCCCATTTCGGTAGAAAATGTTCCATATTTTAAGAATGACGGCATAGCTGCGGGTCTTTCATCCATTCATTTATGTATTTAAGAAGGTGCGAATCATGCTGTCACTCTTAGCAGTGGATCCAGAAGTTACCTAGCAAACCACAGGCAGCGGAATTTTTGAGGGTTTCATTAATGTTTTACATTTTTATGGATTTGGCTCCGCTGTAGGATTGGTATCCCAACTAGCACCAAAGTGATGGCAAGTGATATCGAAACTTGAAATAAATAGTGATTACATAAGCACCACTAATTCTTCGACTCAGTGGTAGAAATAACTTTATATTACACATTAACAGTGACAACTACGTAATATTCACGACTTTAAACTACTTTAAAGTTAGCTGCTTTCAATGTATTAGGAACATCGTCGTTACTTATAGGGTGACTTAAAAGTTCCAGGAACTTGAAGGTAGCAAAAGACAGTAGCCGAAAATATCTAATGTTACTGAAATGCTTCATCAAAGGTGCAGCCACTTTTGTGTTGCATCAATAGTTGCCGGCCTCTTCTTATACAGGATCACATTACAAAAAGTGCCGTGCATAGTACCGCGTGATAGAGGATTTAAAAAAAAAACACAGAGAGTTCCATTTGATTTGTTGTCATATTGCTCATGATTTTTCTACAAAAACCAAAAAAGATTTCTTGTTAACTTGGCATTTAAAAAATTATATTCTCTCAAGTAACAAATGAACACGATGAAACAATCGTTTACATGCAGTTGGCTACATCAATAATCCATGGCAATGGTCAAACACATTGAAATAATTTATTTTAAATTCGCCAAAGAGGTTTATTGTTTAATTTCTAGTTTGTTGCTTTTTAAAATGGTTGAGTATACTTTTGTAAAATTCGGAGACATTATTATGTGTTATGGCGAGGCTCGATTAAATTCTAGTGAAGCTCAGCGAATCTACCAAGAAAAATATCCCAGGCGACATGTTCCTAATGTGAGAACATTTATCAAAGTTCATCGGCAATTGGGAGAAGATGACTGCTTTAAAAAAGGGAAAAGTTGACAGTGAGGTTCGATGAAGTCCTCTTGCCGTTAACAACGAAGGAACTTTTTTTGCAAATGGTAGAAAATAATCTTGGGATAAGTGTAAAAAAATAAGTTCTACACAATGTAAACTGCGAGTCAACCAGGCAAGTCCTTAAGGAACAGCTTCTTCACCCATTCCATTCTCAAAAAGTTGAACACTTATTAGAAGATCATTTACCCTGTGTACAATATTGCGAGTGACTGCTCCTGTCATTAATTATGTTTACCGATGAGGCAATTATTAGTTGTGACAGTATCCTAAACGGTCATAGCATGCACTACTGGCGTGACGAAAATCCTCATCAAACCGTATTAAGTACACCAGTATGGTTTTTCAATTACTGTGTGTGCAAGTATAATTGACAATTGGGCCATTTCGAACGCCCAATTGTATATATTGTTTCTCAAGTAAACTCTATCGAAATTTCTTACAGGATGAACTAAATACTTTGTTAGAAGATGTACCGTTAAAGATAATTACGAGAATGTACTACATGCATGACGGGGCGCCAGCCTTTTTTTCCTGGATAGCAAGGGAGTTTTTATATAGAAAATTTGGAAATAAGTGGATTGGTTGTGGTGGACCTATTGCATATCCAGCATGAAATCACAATCTCAATCCACTAGATTTTTTATTTTGGGTGTTTTTGATGACGTTTATTCCATAGAAATAAATTATGAAGACCATTTATGGCAGCTGCTAATAGGTTACATAATAATCCAGGGATATTTCAAAGATGTCGTCAGAAGATTGAAACTGTGCATTCAAGAAAAAGACCGCCAATTTGCACCATCTTTAAAGTTACCCTTTATTTTTTTGATTATTTTTATTATGTTTGTTATTATTTCTGTTTATTTCCAGTCGCTCATAATTCATAAAGTTATTGATTTCGATTGTTTTATTGCGTTTATTTGTTACACGAGATAATATCAATAATTAATTATTAATAGTAATTTTTTACAAGACTGTACTAAATTATTTATTCAACTTAATGATAATGAACCCCTCTATTCCGCCACTTGTTGCCTATAACGGTTAATCATTTTACACAATGTGGCACCCTGTAAGGGGATATTTTGTAACAATTTTGGTTATATTATCTTTACTTAATTGGAAAAAGATTAAAAAGAAATCAAAATTGAAAAAAAACTACACTGTAGCTCGAAAACAAAAGGAACGTTTTATAGAAAATTAAATTATATATCCCAAAAAGTTGAAAAAATGATTTTAAAAAAAATACACTGTATCGAAAACAAGAGGGTTTTGGACATAAGCGTACATGTACTTTTTTGTTTTTTGATATCCTCTATCGTGTGGTACTATGCATTGCACTTTTTTAAATGTCTCCCTGTATACACCTAATTGTTGTGGTACTTCTTGGTGATATATTATGGTGGCAGTCAGTTTTGCTACTTGAAGAAGCGAATGCTACTATTTGTGGTACTATAAGTTAGTAATAACCTTTTATATACGGTATAATTTTCACCCTACAGTCGTCCCACTGATTCATAAAGGGTGATTGTGCCATCACAACAGCATGCATAGCAATGTGCAAGTTTAGTAGTGTGTAATGTGTGTGATCCAATAAAAAAGTAATATGTAAATATAAACAAGATAACAACATTCTAGAACATTTAACAGGAAGGTGAGAAGTGATACAGGCAAAAAACAGCAGTTTAAAAGAGTATTAAGAACCTCGGTGGTTCAGGGGTAAGAACGTGTGCCTCTGAAGCGAAGGGTACTGGGTTCGATCCCAGCGTACTCCTTTCACTTTTTCAGTACAAACTGTAACATTAATATCAACCGATGTTCTGGCATTGTATTTGAGCAAGTTGAATGTCTGCATGTTCCGCCCTTCGGAGGGGGCGTAAAGCCGTCGATCCATGCGATGTTGGGCACGTGAAAGATCCCTACCCTCCTTACAGAAAGGCAGGGGTTCTGCAAAATTCCCAGGATAGTGAGGTGAAACTGCTCCCTGGCGTCGGTGATTGGCCATAGTCGCGGAAATAGGCCGACGTTAAAGAAACAAAAACACACACACAAAAGAGTATTATTCTGCTGTTGTTAATGCCAACAAAGGGCAGTGAAAAATTTACTACAAATTGGGGAGTTGCTCTACAAAGTGCAAAACAAAGCGCATGTAAAGAAAGCAACCATAACCTATAGCTTTGTTAGGTTAAAATAACAGCAATTAGGTTAAATAAAACACAGAATTTCAAAAATATCTTCGGTTTTCAGAACCATATAGTGGCAAGGAGAAACACCCATTTGAAAGATTACGGCGGAGTTGTTACTGCAAAGTTACTACAATTTTGAGTCATAGTCTCAGGTACGTACAGGTGTGCACAGAGGACAAATCCTATGAAGCCTGTGTTTGCAATCACTAGGTATGCACAACCAGAACACAGTGCAAATCAGGAATTATACAAAATCAAACAAAACTTAGAGAATACTAAAATCATATTAAGTCATATTGTCTTTTAGTGAATTTTTATTTGTAAAAAAATTATTTAAACAAATAGAGAGGTATCGATGATGAGACTTTGCACAATTTTTTTCAAATGAGCGCGAATTAGGACCCTAGAATCCATATTCGGGGTCAGTTTCAATTTTTTTATGTTTATATATATATATATATATATATATATATATATATATATATATATATATATATATATATATATATATATATATATACATATACATATGCATACATATGATAACTCAACAAATAAATAACCGATTTCGATGAAACTCGGCAAGTGCCTTTATTTTATTGATGGCTTGGATGAGTTCGTTAGCCAGGAAAATCGGAAAGGGTTTTCTGGGAAAATGTTTTTCGAAAAAAATATTTTACTGAAAATTACAAAGCTGTTTTAGTGAAATTTACTGGGTATGTTGCCCTGGGAGAGACCTTACTACATACCAAAATTCAACTTTCTATGTTTATAAAAAATTGAGTTATTCAAATTTTGAATTTTCTTTCAACAAAATTTTTTTCTCCGAAAATTACAAAGGTATTTTAATGAAATTTGGCGGATATGTTGCCTTAGGAAAGACCTTACTACATACCAAAACTGAACTTTCTTCAGTTTATAGAAAATTGAGTTATTCAAATTTGAAACATTTAATAAAAATTCACTACCATAACGCACTTGCTGCGTCCTGAATTTTTAAAGGTATTCACAGATAATGCGCTCACCACTTGAGAAGGCAGACTGTTCCACTTGCCAAACACTCGATTCGGGAGAAAATTCTCCCAACAACGAACGGTGAATGCCTCCTGGAAAGTTTGTATTCATGCCCACGGAGGTGACTATCAGAATTCCGAGTAAGCAGGGTGTCCAGCGGTATTCTTGTAAAACCATATAAGATACGATATGTGAAAATCAGGTCACCTTGTTCACGTGTCGCAGCAAATGGTTTCATATCCTAGATTTGTAACCTAACCTCATAGCTAGGCCTGAGAATGCCATACAACAGTCGGCTTGCTGCTCGTTGCACTCTTTCCAGTTGGTCACTGTCTCTTGATAGGTCTGGATACCAGGCTGACTCATAATACTCCATTAGAGGTCTAATGTAGGTAGTTTATATAAGGTTAGCACGCTGAGGATTAATATGGTGAAAGACTTACGGATCATGTACAGGGTATGATTTGCCTTGGAACAGATACTGGACACATGTCCAGACCAGGTCAAGTCTTCAGTCGTGATGACTCCCAGATCAGTCTGTTCTTTTACCATTGTAAGCTGGGTTGCATTGATGTAGTATGAAATTCTGGAGTTTGTTTCTGCAACACTGAACACTTGGAGGCGTTGAGTGGAAGCAACCATGACTTGCACCAATCCTCCAGCCTGAGCGGGTCTTCCAGGAAACACTGTGATAAACGAGTGGGTCGTTGTACAACTTGATGTCGTCGGCGAAAAGCGCATTCAGATCTGACACTCAGTGGTAGATCGCTGGTGTATACTAGGAACAGCGGGTGGGCCGAGCCCTGGGAGCACCACTCACCACAGGTCAGGAAGCGGAGTATGCACCATTCACATGTACACGAAAAGTTCGGTTGTTCAAGAAAGCTCGAATCCACAAAAGCAGATCTCTACCAATTCCGCAAGATGACAGCTTTGCACAAAGGCACCTTAAAGGTACTCAGTCAAATGCTTTGGATAGATCTAGGTCAACAACGTCGGCAGGTCTCCTACTATCCGTCAGTCTTGTCCAATAGTCAACACAGATAAATAAGTTTGTGAGTGTCTAATGGCCAGGCATAAAACCATGTTAGTTTTGCGGGAAGATATGGTTTTCAAGAAGAACGTCTGGATGCTCTTACGAATGATGGATTCCATAATCTTGGCTACTAAAGGTGTCAGACTTATTTGATGATAATTGGAAGGAAAATATCTGTCCCCTTTCTTGAATATTCCAGTAACATCAGCAGTCAGTTAGGATTGAAGCAGGGTATGAGACGATAAAGAAGATTGCATAATTATGGCGAAGGGAGTGGCCAGCGCAGATCCGCATCTCTCCAGCGCTTGGGCAGTTATTCGGTTCAGGTCAGAATGTCACCTGGGGTAAAAGACACTGAAGACAACGCACTAGGTGTCACAGACGAATTGATCCCTGGCAGGGATCTACTGGTTCCTCAATGTAGTTCCTCACACAACACAGTCAACGATTCAGCTGACTCCTTGTCAGTTGTAGTCATCGAGCCATCAGAGAGTGGCAGTGCACGGGGAGTTACTCTTGATATTAGTGATGATCGAATATGCTTGAAATTTTTTTTCTTGTTTCCACTGAGCAAGCGTTTTCTCTCGTATTCCTGCCGCGCCAAAACGATCTTGGATTCAACTAGCTTGGAATACGGTCGGTGACGTGTGTAAGCAGAATCAAGACCAAAACGTCCATAATTCCTCCATAAAGTTTTTTTTTCCTACGGATTAAATCTAAAAGCTATTCTGTTATCCAGGGCTTAGTAGGGTTAACTTTAATAACTTTGCTATGAGGATAATTATCAATACTATCAAATAATACCTGATAAAAATAGTTTTATTGCTCGTGCACACAGATGCCACTTAAAATGCCATCCCAATCAAGCAAAGAAAGTGCTTGATTAAACAGCTCATACTCAACGACTTTAAGAATTCTGAGGTTGTTTTGGGTATGAGGTGGCTGAGTTACAGCTTATAAGTTGAGGGACTGCACGCAATGTTCCGATTTTTGAATGGTGGCAAGTATTCGACATTGGTAATAAGTTCGCTGGCATTGGTAAATACAAGGATGAGGATGGACGGTTGTTGATTTACTCTAAATATGATGTCCAAGATACATGCTGTACGAAGCCCCCTTTCTTCATTGCCTCGATAAGTGGTTGGGATGACACATCCACTGCGGGTTCGGCCAAGTGATATAGCACATATTAAAGTCACTGACTAGCACCAGTACAACTATGGTGAAGTTTGGCGAGACATCCAATGGTATCAAAGAATGTCCTGTCAACGTCAGGCTGTGATCGATGGAAAGATCTGTAAACACAAGCAACAGTGAATGACACCATCGAAGAAGACAGCTTCAGTTCAATGCATTTGCAACTGGGACTGCTAAAGGGGACAAGCTGAATCTGAAAATCCACGCAAATGGCATCAGGTTTTTTTTGTTGTTTTTATTTGCTTGATCTATATGAGGAACACCATTTTTGTTCTTAATGGTCAAATTTATCTCCCCGTGTCAAAGTGTCTCCCAAATGGTTCAGGTAGTTGAGCTGTTAGGGTGTCATGTCGTCGCGAATTTTTATATAACCGCAGCCTGAATCTTGCCCCTCAAGACTCTTCGCGCTGCATCCTGACTGCAACAAATTTCAAAGATCTTGGTCTCGTTTCAGCATCTGAGCGAGGCTTTTCCAGGCACACCACAGCGACGGATGATAGACCCAGGTCAGCGCCATCAGCAGAAATAGTCTCTAACAAAGTCTGGTCAGTCTGACTATCTTGTCCTCTGTGATTGTTCTTGTCTCTGCTAGGCTCGGCAAGACCATGCACAATAACATTTTTGGAGCGCTAGATAGTTCCATCGTCTCCATAATGATTTCCTTGTTCGACTCCAAAGACCCCGAGGCATTAGACTTCGCCAAGCGTTATTTCTGTCTTCCAACTGATCCGTTCGGACAGTTAAATTTATAGTCAGTGTTTTTATATCAGTAAAATAGCATGCTGTACAGTAGATTTGGATACAACGAATCTTGTTCCGCGTTATGCGGGGTGTATCTTCACCGGTCAATCCAACATAACTCAGATGAATAACTCCGAGACAACCGTCACATGGTATACCATTAACCGACGGATTCAAGCTGTTTGCACGGCGCCTTGCCACTGGTGGATAAGCTAGGAAGTCTGACACGGTAATCTGAACCTTACGAACTTATAGTTAAGCGGAACTCTAGGCGAAAGCTTACACAACACTGAGAGAGTAAAAGCCAGCAGAGGATACGTTTAACTCTAGAGCGACACCAACTCACACTTACACGGAAGAAGCACAAATTAATCTCGATAAATAACTGAATTATACCACAATGAATGTCCCAGGAAAAGAACACGTACGTTGTGCACACACAGTTCAAACCAATTCAATCCAGTACCCCGCTGTTGGAATAAATATCTAATAATTAATTTAATGCTATTTTTGCAGTTATCGTAATGTTTTACAAAATTATTAGTTTCATGTATAGAAAGTTAATTTATTATACCAATTGCAGCACTTTAAAGGTGATGTTGAATGTCATATATTTCTTGAGATGGAATTTTTATTAAAAACTGCATGTAATTTCTGTATGCACATATTCTATTTTAACAGTAAGCGTGGATCTGTTTAGATTTAAGCACTCGAGACATGGAAATATAATGCATCAGAAAGTTAAGTATTAATGTTGACTTGAAGTGTTACTAGTTTGAGAGGGGTATATTTAGTATATCTGTTATAATAATTTTCTGTGTTTTACAAATACCAAGCCTGTGCTTGTAAAGAGAACCCAATTTAGATTCTTATTTATTCCAAATATAAATTTCAAATCATTCTGCTCAGTGTCACTTATTTCCCAACTATTCTTTTTACCGATCTTACCTCATGATAGGAACTTTACAACCATTTTGAATAAGATATAACTGAAGACTTATTTTATTTTCAAACGCAGAATTTGACAGAATGTATTTTAATAGAAGACATAATTTAAAAAGTTACACTTTAAACAAATATCTTACTTTTATTGAACTGTCACTAGGTTTTGCAGCTTGAGCGGTCTAAAAGAAATTATTCTCTTCACAAACAAGTTTTTACCATCTGTAAAACTCTCAACTCAACAAAATGTTTTTCATTTACTACAGAAAATTTCGACATTTTCTTTGACTTGACAGTACTAATAATAATTTATTATTATGATTACAGCAAGTCATCGCATAACGTCGTCTGATTTGGCGTTGTTTCATTATAGCGTCGCAATTTGTTGTAGGTAAATGTATCGTGAAACCGATTGGGTATAACATTATTCTAAAAAAAATCTAATACAGTAGTTAAAAAAGGAGTACATAATATAATGTAGACTGTAGGTATGTACATAATACATACATGATACGTTTTTTTCTTAATCCTTTTGCAGTCACAAATATGTACACATGCATGTATGCATTCATTCCCAATCATTCGTTTTACGTCGTTTTACTTAACGTCGTGATTGTTAGGTCCATAACTAGGATATTAAGCGGGGACTTACTGTATCTAAAAGCTGGCATCTCCTTAAGGTGGGTTGACACTGTTTGTGATCGAGATGTCATGTTGGATTCGCAGCTTAAGACGTGACTTCACATTGATGCTGTTACTTCAAGAGCTGCAAGAATGTTGGTTTTGATAACTAATTACGAATCACTAATATTTTTAGCAGTATCTGTACATTGACCATCCTCTACTCATCCATTGTATGGTATTTATTTGATTATTATTCAGTGATTTTGTCACCTCGCTACGCTGTACATATTGATAAATTGGAAATGTTCAGCGAAGATTTGTCAAAACTTTGTGTTGTAAAAATTCAACATGCTTTTATAAATATAGTTACAGTTTATTGTTTTCTTATTTTGGTCTACATTCCTTTCATACAACGTGTATTGTCTTCGGCCTATGTTTTGTTTACCAAGTTCTCAATGGACTTATAGATAGCTGAGATATCCTATCTCAATCCAATATAAGAGTTTGTCCATGTACTGTTCGTAATGCTGGAATGTTGAGTAGTGAATTCCACCGAACCAACTATGGCAAATACAGCCCTCTCAGTAGAGTACTTAATAGTAGTAACAGCGTTTGTTCGGAATTTGATATGTTTTACATGTCATAAATCAGGTGTAGATCAAATCCACATAAAGCTTTAAATCTGTGAAGTACTGTATTATTATTAGTGTTGTTTTTAAGTTACACACATAGAAAACAAACCATGAAAGTTGAAATTTTGCAATTTGTTGTCTAGTATAAGTGATTAAAAATTGAAATGTAATTTAATAATATGTGATATATAACACCTTATATATGATGTAACCTATTAATAAATCTTGCTAAAAACTTTTGTTTAAACCAGAACAACAAGTGATGAATGTGGTATTGGAATTGCAGAAGTGACATAGTAACTTCAACATGTTAAACTGTACCAAGTTATCGAAAGAATAAATTAGAAAACAATTTACTATGCTGAAACAGTTTGATAGACTTTTCTATATTGGTTTAAACTGTGTTTGATGTTAGTAATAGCAATCAAGAGGCATATTATAATTATTCCCAGTCGACTTAATACCAAGTAGTAGGGTATGTAATATTTCGTTTGTCCAGTTATTAATGAAGACTCGTATTTAGTTTTATAGAGTTTCTATTAACGTAAAACAAAGTAACAAATATAACTGTACATTCAACATCAACAACTAATTCTAGCGATCATCGTTCGATGCTGATACCGAGCGCCGCAGCCAGACGCAGTCATGCGCCCGATGTCATACATCGGTAGAAGAGAGGATCTGCAGCAACTTTGAATTATTACAATACCTGACAGGGTATACCTAGATATAAAAAATAGAAGAAGACCAGAATAATGACAGTTTTTAACTGACTTAAACTAGTACATCAGGTAATATGAAAACAAATCTGTTCTGAATCAAGTGCAGTGTTATCTTAAGAATTTTTGAAAGTTAGACTCCACCTTAGGATGTCCATGTAAACAATATCAAGAACATTCACAGAAGATTACTTAAATACCTAATAATTCCTAGATGATTTAGGATTATGGGTAAATATACTTGTGTATAAGAATTATAAAACACAAAGATGATTACAATTGTGACTGAAATTATTGTATTAGGTAATGCAATCACAGATCTGTTTTCTGGATAGAGTATAGTGTTATAAAAATTTATAGCAGACTCCAGTTTAGAATATGCATATAAATCAGACCAAGGACATCCACAGAAAATCCCTTCAATGGTTGGATATTTATTGGAGAAGACAAGGTTGATCTAAAGTAAGATTTCTATCTAGCATGCCTAAGATTATATAAATATGCAATAGTTTTGAAAGGGGCTCCAAGGGAGGATTATGTAACACATAAAGCTTTTAAATCACAGTCTCATCACTATTTGATTTTGGAACATCAAATCAATATGTCAAAGTTACAGCACATAAAGCTTTTAAATCAACAATTCTCATCCCCGTTAGATCTTAAACAGCCAAACAATTTATCAAGGTTACAACAAAGCAGTCAGAAAGCAATTATTTCTGTGTGAAGTGAACATTTTTTATTCAAATTGTGCAACAGTTTCATGAGCAGTTGCTGAAATGTTATTTGTTTTATAGTCTGATATTTTGTTGTCTTCAACATTATATTTCTGAAAGTCTTGTATCTTAACAGAAGGTTTGAAAGTTAGCTGTATGCTTCTAAAATATAAAGCATCCATTAAAATGTATACCCAGATTTGGCCACGACAGCACGGTCTTAGTAATCTGAATAAATATTTATTGATGTGTTTCAGGTTTTATTTTTCAACAAAATCTTTTCCTAGTAGTTATGGCTGCCAGTTCGTTTTCAATGAGCCCTTTGTGTGTGTGTGTGTACGCGCGCGCGTGCGTGGGTGCGTGTGTGTGTGTGTGTGCGTGCGTGTGTGTGTGCGTGCGTGTGTATTCGAGGCTAAGATACCAAAGTATCCAAAAAATGAAAATCACACTATTACCCTGAAAAACATTGTATGTAGATACCCAATAGAAATTATATTTTAATCAGCATAGCAAGGTGTGATATGGGTTTCATATTTCTCCTACCCTGCGATTTTTTCCCTTCTGAAAATTCAATATTTTTGACATAGGTCCTATTGCAGTATCAATGGTGACATGTTAGTTTGAAACAATGCTGCTTTTACTCCTTCCTTAAACTTTTCAATGCTTTAATGCTTCATTTCTTTTCTAGTTATCTTCTAATCTAATTCAGTGTCATTAAATTGTATTTCCTGAATAGCGTGGTGAGTTATACTGAATACAGAGAGAATTTTATGTGGATCTATTTATTTTGATTGTTCATAACACCATGATCAATGAGTGCAGCAGTGTTTTCTGTGTCTCTTGTTGGTTGTGATTTATTAACAACCTGATATTTATGTGTTTAACAATTTCACATAATCAGCTTTTTCATTGTTATTTTTTAATAAACCTATGTTTAATGCATATATGCATATATCGTTTTTTACTTGCCTTATAATATTTTCTAGGGCATTTATAAAAATATCTTAATTCACATTTGGTGGTCCACCAGCAGCAATTAGTTTCATATTAATGTTAGGGAATATAAAAGTTATAAAATTATCCAGTTGCATTTATTTATTACTTTGTGTGATTCAGCTATATATGGACATATTTTATCAATGTTTGCAGATATCCCATCTTCTCGAATTTCACTACATCAATGTTCACCTTTGTAACTACAATATTATAGTATTTTGTTTCTTTTGTAAAGCCATGTTTCTGGAAATACAAGTATGTTTGGCTTGTCAGCAGATTATTTACAATTAATTCTATACCATCTAATTTATTTTCTATACTTCTAATATTTGTATAAAGCATATCAAGTTTTAGCAGTGTGAACATGAATTTACCTTAAAATATTTTTCCTCTATAATTGGCAATTTAAAATTTGCAATGAACTTTAGCTACGTGGTTTTTCCAAATGTCTAACAGAAAAAAAAAATCTGATTCCCCTATCACCATCTCCTTTTTTCCTTAAAAAACATTTTCCATCTATACAATATGCATACTCATAGTTGTAATTCTTCTTGAATTCCCTAATTTTGGTGAAAAGATCTTAATTAAATTTGGTGTGTTCATTATTTATATAAATAAATCTATTTTCCCCGTAAAATTTACAATCGTTGAATGTGTGAATGCTTCTCATTTTCCTTATCGGAGCCAACATCTTTTGTAGTATTTTCGGTGATACACATTTAACGAAAATTGGTTAACTTAATTTACCTGTTTTTATTCTATAGCAGCTTGTTGTTTCATTTTCTTTAATGTCCAAATTTATTGCAGTTAACAGGTGCGCCCAGCTGTTTCCCTTATAGTTCCTGTTTGTGGTGGTATCCCCAAAATCAGAATATTGTTTGCCTTTTCACACTGCTCCAAATGATTCATTTTGGTCTCCAATTTTGTCACTCTTATTTGCAGTTCATTATGAATCTTCACTAGTTCTTTGTTGGTTTTTACTAGTTCCGTATACTGTTGACATTGTTCTTGGATGCTGATTTGGAGGTCTTGCATTTGTTTCATATAGTTTTGCGTACAGCAACTTTGGTTTCTGATTATCTGTTGAATGTCATTTGCACTTAGTTTGCTATTTTTGCAACTGTATTAACCTCGCTTTTTACACCAATGCTACAAACTAATACGTTTTTTCTGTTTACAACTGTAGCTTGTAAACCACAACTTCTGTGAAAAGCTGAATCACAAATATTGCACTTGTAATGGTCTGCTACTTTTTTTTACAATATTTGCAGCCAGTTTCTATGTATTTGTAATAGACAAAATTGCCAACACTGCACACTAGTTAACCTCAATTTAAAGAAATTATACACAAATTATTGCTTGCTGATATTGATTTATACACGATTGATTAAAAGGTTACATATTTATGTCATAATAGTGATTTAAATAAAACAGCTGGCGGGTGTGTTTTTGTGTGGGAAATGCAATAATGAAATAAAAGAAAATCAAAGTGCAATTGAATGCAAAGGCAAATGTGAAAATTGGTTTCATGTGAAATGTGTCAACATAAGCAATAAAGGGTTAGACGTAATAATTAAAGAGTTTAAAAAACCAAATGGTCGAAGATGGGAATGTGAGTTATGTGAGGTTAAGAATGGTAAAAATAAAATCGACGCCGATGATGAATTAAATAAAGAAGCCTTCGAATTTAAGAAACTAAATGGTGAAAATAGTGTAAATAGTTGTACAGCATGTAGTCTAAATGTAATCAGGATTACTGATGTATTAACAGACTTATATAAATTAGTAGAAAAGCAGAGTGAGGAAATTAGGTTATTGAGAGAAGAATTCAAAGGCAAAAACAGGCAGGAAGTAATATCTGAAACCGGAAAAGTAACTGTAAGTGATTGTAACCCAAAGAATCATTCATGGGTTAAAGAAAAGGCAAAGCATTCAGTTGTAATAAAACCACTTAAGATGCAAGAGACTTCCAAGACAAGAGAGGAAATGAAAAAAATAGTTAAATCAGCTGACTTAGAAGTAGGCATTACAAATGTATCAGAAACAAAAAGTGGAGCTATTGTAATCAACTGCAATACAAAAGTGGAAAGTAAGAAACTAAGTAGTGAGGTGCAAGGAAAGATGGGGAATAGATATAAGGTACATGTGCCCAAGCTTAGAAAGCATAGAGTTAAGATTATAGGAATAGAAGATGAAATGTCAAAAGAGGAAATAATTAAATGCATTATCAAACAGAATGGAGAGCTAAAGGAGAGTAGTGACATTGAAATAGTTGCAATTAAGAAAATGAAACAACAGTTTAAAGTGGTAGTTGAGTGTGGTGGAGAAACATATAATAAAATAATGAAAAAAGGCTATTTATGCATTGGATATAAGGTATGTGCAGTCTATGAAAGCATTGATGTCTATTGATGTTATAAGTGCTGGGGATTTAACCATAAGGCTGATGTATGTACGAAGAAACAGGTATGCATGAAGTGCGGAGAAGGGGGCATGTCTCGGAGATATGTCAAAATGCAACTAAATCTTGTCCAAATTATGTAGAAATGAATACCAGATTTGATATGAATTTGGAAATAAGCCACTCACCATTTGACAAAAACTGTGTGATACTAAATGGGAAAATTGAAAATGAGCGAAAGAAAATTTTATATACAGCAGTATAGCAATTAGTGAATGAAGATAAAAATTACCCAGACAGGAAAAGTTGTAGTGAAAATTGTTTAGGTAGTAACCAAAGTTTGAGGTGCAATGGAAAATCATTGGTCAAGAGCGGAGTGCAAGAGCTAATGTTTCTTCAAAATGCACAAAGCATAGTGGCTCATTTTGATGAAATAAAACATTTCATTGTAACAAACCAGCCAGCAATTATGTGTTTAACTGAAACACATTTAACAGAAAATATCATGGACCATGAAATTAGTGTACATAACTATAATATTATTAGGGCAGATTCCTCCAGCAGAGCTACTGGAGGAGTGCAGTGCTATGTAAGAGCCGATGTAGAGTTTAAAGAAGTAGCAAAGTATGTGTTAGAAAAAAATTATTGGTTTCTTATATTAGATATAGTACTAGGAGGTGTAAAATATAGATTAGGCTGTGTATACCACTCTCCTAGTAGTTCAGATGCAGAATTTCTTAAATTTGTTGAGGAGTGGTGTGATGATTTCATTGAAAATAACATAGGTTCGTTGATAGTAATGGGAGACTTAAATAAAAGTTATACTTACTCAGATAGGCTTTAAAAATGCATGAATAATTATGGACTAAAACAGTATGTACATGAGTGATCTCGATAAATGGAGGAAAATCATTAATTAACTTAGTTATAGCCAATCATATCCCTATCACTACGGAAGTAAAAGTGAATGCTTTTAATAACCATTCACTTATTAAAGTTGGCTTCTTGTGTTCTCATGTAAATAACAACCAGTTTGTAATTAAAAGATCGAAACTTAATAATATTGACTTGCTTAGACAGAAAATGAACAATCTAGACTATAATTATCGCCTAAATGATATCGATGAAAAATATGATAGTTTTTATCAAAACTTTTTGGCTATAGTTGATGAAATGCTACCAAAGAGGGAAATAAAAATTTCAAATAAATATAAAGGCTTCATAACTAGAGAAATAATTGAACAGATGAAAATACGTGACAACTTATACAAGAAGTTTGCTTTCAGTAGATGTAGCAATGACTGGGAAACTTATAAGAAAAAGCGAAATCAGGTTGTAGCAATGATCCGGCAGCAGAAAGTAAACCATTTTCATGAATTAGTTGATGAAAGTAAACTTGATCCCAAGCAAATGTGGAGGACCATGAAAACAATAATTTCAGGAAAGGCAGAATCTTGTTATCAAGAAATAGAATTTGAAGAAGGTAGATTTAATAATCAAAAAGTAATAGCTAATAAATTTAATCATTTTTTGTAGACAGTATTAGAGTCATAGTAAATAGTATTCCGGATGTAGATATGAGTGATTATGCTTTAGAGTTTAGGGTAACTGAAAAATTTGATGCATTTAAGTTGATAGATAAGGAAGATCTGAGAGATGTTATTTTTTCACTGCCTAATAAATCTAGTCAAAATGAAGTCACAATTGATCTACTTAAAATAACATTTGATGAGGTATGTGGCCCTTTAGTAAATATAATAAATTCCTCACTTGAGACAGGGTGTGTACCTAGAAAATGGAAAATATGTACAATAATACCAGTAAAAAAAGTGACTTAACACAATAAAAGCACCGAAATTTAGTATGTATATCAGAAGCTAAGATAACAGAGAGAATCGTTTTTAAACAGTTTTCAGATCATGTTGAAAATAATAATATTTTGATGAAACATCAGTCTGGCTTTCGGAAAAACTATAGTTGCGAGACTGCTTTTCAGTGTGTATTGAATGAATGGAAGAATAGTATGGATGAAAAGTGTGTAACAGTTGCTGTGTTTTTAGACTTAAAGAGAGCTTTCGAAACTGTTGATAGAGGGAGACTGCTGATGAAATTGAGGATGTATGGAGTGGAGGGAGTTGTATATAAGTTGTTTGAGAGTTACCTAAGTCAGAGGGTACAGAATATTAAGTGTGAAGCGGAGGTATCAGAAATAAAAGAAATTCAATGGGGTATTCCTCAAGGCAGCGTACTGGGTCCTCTTTTATTATATATATATATATATATATATATATATATATATATATATATATATATATATATATATATATATATATATATATATATATATATATATATATATATACATATAAATGACATTGAAAACTGCTTAACACACACTAAATGTCATTTGTTTGCAGATGATGCGGTAGTTTATATAACAGGACATGATTATAATGAAATAATTGGAAAGTTACAAGAGGATCTAGAAATGTAAATGGTTGATAGTAAATAGATTAAAATTAAATCTTGAAAAAACGAAAATAATGGTTCTTAAAAAAAATTCCAAGTTGGGAATGCAGATCAATAATGGACTACAAATAGATAAACAAATTATTGAATAAGTGGATTCCATAAAGTATTTAGGTATAATGGTGGATAGCAATTTGATGTAGATTATCTGTGTAAAAAAATCCAAAAAATTTAAGTGTTTTGAAAAGAGCCAGTCCTTATTTATCCATATGGGCCAGGAAAACTATTTATAATACGATAGTCCTGCAACATTTTCATTATGCCTCCTCAGTTTTGTATTTGGCAAATAAAGAAGCTGTACATAGATTACAGTTACTTCAGAATAGAGGAATGAGAATATTAGGTTGCAGTAAATATGAGAAAATTGTAAACATGTTGGGGGTGTTCGAATGGTTGAATGTTGAGAGACTATTAAGTTTGAATGTACTTGTGTTTCTACATAAAATAAAATAAAAGAAATTATGCCAGTCTATCTTAAAGAATGTCTAACATACTTCAATGAGGTGCACAATTATGAGACAAGAGGTAAGAGTGACTTCTTTCTAGAACATAAGAACACTAAGATGCCACAAAATTCAGTTTTTTTTTTTCAAGGGTGCTAAGGAATATAACTCACTTCCTAGTGATATTAAAAACATAGAAAGTGTTAGGTTGTTTAAAACCAAAGTTAGAGAGTACCTGACCAAAATATAGATGGCTTTAGTTTTAAATTGTTACCATTAATGTTGTGCAATCAGTTGTTTGATAGAATTTTTGTGATAAAAGTATATTAGTAATAAGTAATTTAAGACTGAGTTTTATATTAGTACTAAGTTTGTAGCTTTGCATGACAGTTCTAAATTTGACCTGAAAATTTTCCAATTGTGGCTTTGAGCAATGACTCCATGTTATAATGATTTCCTTTGGAGAAACCACTAGTAAAAAATTGTTACCTGGCTATCTATTACCGCTAGTATTTCTGGAAAACAACTGTACATCTACAATAAGAACTTTAACCTATAGGTTAGGTTCTGCCCTTATTACAAGCGTCTCGCGACAGTAAAAACTCGGTTGCACCGATCATGCGTATTGGGCACTAAAATGTTCCTTCCCGTCATGTATTGTAAAATTAATATAACCTATTTTCTGTGTGTAATAATCTTATATATAGTATTTTATTCTTGATAAAAATTCTTGAATATATATATATATATATATATATATATATATATATATATATATATATATATATATATATATATATATATATATATATATATATATATATATATATATATTTCATATCATGGTTATTCTTAGCGCTCGGTTTCTCTTTAAAATGAGTTCCATCATAAAGTGTAGTGAATGGGTGATTGTATTAACCAAGAAAAAAAATGCATATGCGAAAATTCCATGACTTTGAGCCTAACTTCTCAGGGAATGGTATGAGAAAGCAAAAACTAAATACACCGTATGCTCCCAAGTTATTCTCTAGCAAATATGCGCTAAACAGGCACATGACCAACTCACATAAACAATTGAACCTTTCGAACCCGGTAAATTTGTATGGGATACATGGATCCAACGCCTAGAAGGCGCATTTCAATTATTTAATATTCCGGAGAACATGAAAGTTTATTATTTACTCCATATGTGGGACATCAGGCCTTTGACATTCTCTGCAACACAGTATCACCGGAAAGCCCTAGGAACAAGTGTTATGAGGAACTCACGAGGATGATGAAGGAATATTATAACCCCGAACTACCCGAAAGAATGGAAAATTTTAAGTTTTGGCAACGTAAACAACAGGATGGAGAATCGATGCAAGAATTTCTCGCAGCTCTCCAGAAGGTAGCAGGTAGCTGTGAATTTGCACCTTACCTAAACACCGCATTAAGGAACCAATTTGTTTTTGGTCTTCGTAACCAGCTGATTCAAAGCCGCTTGCTAGAAATGACTGACTTGACACTGGAAACTGCTGCCAGGAAAGCTACTAGCCTCGAAATATCAATTAAGAATGCTGCCCAATTGCATACAGGGGAAAGAAATGTGACTGTTCCAGTTAAAGACATTAAGATAAGTCCAAATTGTTATAATAATTATAGTACTAAAAAATCATACCATTCTAAAACTAATAATAATGTCCATAGAGATAATATTAATGCTAATTTAGCAAATAGGAAGCACTCATGTTGTTATCGTTGTGGTAGCACTTCACATTTTGCTAATTCTTGCACAAAAGTAAATTTTATTTGTAATAAGTGCCCTAAAAAGAGACACTTAGAGAAAGTGTGTGGTAAATTTAAAAACAAACATAGCATTAGGAACAGTAATGCTGTCAAAACTCTTTCAGTCACAACTGATAGCGAACATGAATCTGCTGAAGATTTATTCCACATAAATTCTAATAAGGCATGTAATACAAATAACTTTAATGTTTCAGGGTCACAGGGTGAAACAGGAAATTCAGGTTCAATCTTTCGGAGGAAGTTTATGGTACAGGTGGAAGTGAAGTGAAATATTATTGATTTTGAAAAAACACAGGATCAAGGGTAACACTTGTAGGCCACAATTATTTCGACACACTATTCAAAGACAAGGTATTATACAAATCTAACCCCACATTATTATCATATTGTGGTACAGAAATCCCAGTTTTGGGGTATGTGCCTGTAACGTTGTTTACAAAAATGTATGGAAAAAATTGAATTTATATGTTGTTAATTCAAATAAGAAACCATTACTGGGCAGAGAATGGCTGACACAAATTCAATTAGATTGGACTGAAATATTTCATTTAACAGATTCCGATCAAAATTTAGACAAAATCCCTTTTTCGGTTAAACATTCTTGATGCTTATCCGAATTTAACCCAACCTGGAATAGGAAAAAATATTAATATGACTGCTAGAGTAAGCATGAAGCCAAATACAAAAGCCAAGTTTTTTAAGAGTAGACCATTGCCATTTGCGCTTATTCCAAAAGTAGACAGAAATCGATAAGCTATTAAAGGAACAGGTACTTTACAGGGTAAATACATCAGAATGGGCAACGCCAATTGTCCCAATTGTAAAATCCAATGGGGAAATACGCCTGTGTGGTGATTTCAAGGTGACCATCAATCCCTATCTTCAAATAGATGATCACCATCTACCAACTCTTGACGAGTTATTTTCTTCAATGGCAGGGGGAAAAAAATTTTGTAAAATTGATATTAGCTAAGCATATCTAAATATGCCAGTGCACCCTGTAGACCAAAAATATTTGGTTTTAAACACACATAAGGGACTTTTTGGATGCTCACGCCTATTATATGTTATTGCATCGGCTCCGACCATATGGCAGCGCGAAATTGAAAATATCTTGCAGGATATTCATGGTATTAGCGTCTTTTTGGACGACATAAAAAATACTGGGCCAAACGAAGCAATTCATTTAAGAGAGTAAAAGCTGTCTTGAAGCGTTTGTCGGTTCATAACTTAAAAATTAATATTAATAAATGTCAGTTTCTACAGGACACCATTCAGTATTGTGGGTACCAGATAGATAGACATGGTGCTCTAAATTAAAAGAAAAGGTGGATGGTATTCAAAACATGCGGAGACCCACAAACAAAACTGGGGTAAGGGCATTAATGGGTCTAGTAAACTATTACGGTAGGTTTTTCAAGAACCTAAGTTCTGTTGCTTATCCTTTAAATAATCTATTAAGGAACGATGTAGAATTTAATTGGTCTCAGGATTGTGAGAATGCTTTTAAGACGATCAAGAGTGAGATGCCAACAGATCAGGTGCTTTGCCACTATGATACTAAACTGCCACTGGTGGTTGCCAATGACAGTAACCCTTATGCTGTAGGGGCAGTGATTCCCGGATGGAAGTGAAAATTCAATACAATTCGCATCACAGACTCTTACCCACGCTCAACAGAAGTATTCACAATTAGATAAGGAAAGCTTTGGCATTGCCTTTGCCATTAAGCGGTTTTATTAATATTTACGTGGCAGGCGATTTATATTATATACAGACTCAAAATCACTTGTACAAATATTTTCACTACACAAGAGCATTCCAATTTTGAGCGCCTCACGCATGCAACATTATGCTACCTTTCTTTAAGCCTTTAAGCACGATATTAAATATAAGGACACCAAAGAACATAGTAATGCAGATTGTATGTCTAAACTACCTTTATGTTCAGAGGATGTAGTTAAATTCAAAGCAAGTGATATCTTTGAAATTCAACAGATAGAGACTTTACCTCTAACTGTTAAACAAGTAGCGAAGTGTACATTGGTAGACGAATCTTTACAACCATTGTACGAAGCGTTGCGTACCAGTAAGAAAATTAATTCAGAGCAATGTTTCAATATCAACCAGGAGCAATTTTCACTCTACTCCGGATTCCATAATGAGAGCTATTCGAGTAGTAATCCCGACTACCCTGAGAAAAACAGTATTGAGAGAACTACATACGGCACACTTTGAACCAACTAGATGTAAGCCTTAGCAAGAAGCTATTGCTGGTAGCCTCAAATTGATTCTGACATTGAGTCCTTGGCAAAAAATGTCTGAACTGTAATCAAATAGCTTCTAACCCACCTAAAGTCTAAACTCACCCATGGGAAACTCCAACATTTCCCTACGAGAGAATACATGTAGACCTTTTCAAAGCTGTTACTTCCTAATTGTGGTAGATGCATACTCAAAGTGGCCTGAAATATTTACAATGAATAACATTACTTCCAGTAAAACTATAACCCTACTCTGTTCGTTATGATACTGATACCAGTAGTCAGTTTACCTCTTCTGAAATCCAAACTTTCTTAAAACAAAATAATTTCGCTCATAAAATCATAGAACTCTTTTACCCGGCAACTAATGGGCAAGCAGAGCGCTATGTCCAAATCCTAAAACGCTCATTAAAGGCTATGCATTATGAAGGTGTACTTTGTTAGCAAGGTTCTTATTGCAATATAGAAAAATGCCGCATTGCACAACAGGACATTCACCTTCATTCCTAATGTTCGGTCCGGAGATACGTTCAAAACATGACTTTCTAAAACGTCAACTTACAAGTTCAAAACCTTGTAAACTTTTAAATGAAAGATCATTTGAAATCAATACCCGAGTAGCTGTCCGGAATTATAACTCAAATCTTAAATGGGTATTCGGAATTATTAAACAAAAACTTGGAAAATTACACTATTTAATCTTACACGATGATGGTCGACAATGGAAATGTCATGTTGACCAAACGTGGGAATTAGGTTCCGCTATTCAAATGAGTTCTCCTGATGAAACTTTTGATGAGAACTTAAAAAATTTAGATTACTTTCCAACTATCCCTCCTAACATCGACAATCCACAAAACAATGACAATCACGAACCTGACAACTCAGTCAATAGTTCCTCTGATTTCATAAATCCAGATTCTGATAAAAACGAAACTCCTGGAACCGAGAATTTTGACTCAAATATACCTAGTTCAAGTACTAATGAAACACTCCGTAGATCACATAGAACAAGAAGACCTCCTGAAAGGTTGGACCTATGAACTGTTAATTCCTGAAAGAAAACATACCTACTATTATGTATAAATCAGCAGGAAAAATAGGAATGTATTTTTACTTTTTTATTACTTTGTTTTATATATATATATATATATATATATATATATATATATATATATATATATATATATATATATATATATATATATATATATATATATATATATATATATTCTTAGGCATTTGATATTTCATAGTTATTGATAATAATGTAATAATTGTGATGATAATAGTCTTTTATTGCACATAAAAAAACTTGTACAAAAGGATCAGGTACAAAACTTAATTTGATATAACCTTTAATTTTTAGAACTTGTAGATTTTTTTCCTTTAGAAGGGGGAGTGTTATATCCTGTTCATTTATAATCTTAGTTATTTGATACTCTATAACAGTGGTTAGTGCACTGTGTCTATTCTGTGTTCACGAACCTGCAGTGTGACACGTGAAGTATGTATTCAGTCAGTCATACATTATTATTCTTGGACACATGTTATCCACGTCCAGACGTCCACGTTAACAGACATTTTTGATAATAGATTATATATGGTATATAAAGTTAAGTGTACATAATCATACATTATATTATTCATCGTAACCTGTAATTGCACTATAACTATTCTGGTAAATAAATATGTACGGTAATGGTGATTCATTTACAACAATATCTTGAATTATATAAGGTTTTGTACAACCAAAGTACAAGCACTGTAAAAAAGGCAGGTAGTACCTTACGTAATATTGACTCCAGTGGAGAGATGTGCTTCGCAAGAACAGTTTTGCATAATAGCATTGCAAATGGAGCCTTGAAAAATCTGAAAAGTAAAAGGCAACCGTAGTGACAAGAAATTTGAAACACCATGTTTGAATAAATAGTCAGATGATGTTATTTATATTGGTGACAGGTAAAATGAGTACCACCAATACATACACATTCAAAATATACATACACTCATGTAGATTACACAAGATAATATTAAAAAGTAATGTGAAAGTAAAAATAATGTAAAATATCTTACCGAACGTGCAGACGAGCAAGTATCCAGTAAAATTTCTATGTTTTGAATTGTAATTGCACAAGTTCCAGCATTGTTCCGAATCCACAAGGTGAAAAGCTGTGAACAAAATGAAAAGGACAATTAAAATCAATGTATAGAAGAAAACCAGCCTGAAAATAGTAATATTAGTGAAACGCTGAACGCAGTTTGAAAATTAAAAAAATTCGATGTTTAAATGAATAATAAAGGCGTTTCTCAAATATATAATAGTAGCAAATTTGTTTGTAATCTAAATATAGGCAAGTTATCAAACTTTTAATTAAAAATGACACTAAAATGAAAGTGCACAGAACTACTTCAAGTCTTACATATAAACTTCTAAAGTCCAGAAGATATAAAGACTGGACTCAAATGTAGTGACAAAGTGTAAATGATATAAACAGTGTTTTGAACTGCACAAATAGCCAAAAATATTTATCTAGTTAAGTTATAATAAATTGAGTTTTAAAGATAAATTTGTTGTACTTGAATGTAAACCAAAATGTTGATGTTTATTATTAAGATATTTAACCTTATAAATGAGGGAATTGATTTAAAACCACTACTAAAAACCAGATAATTTAATGTGATATGTAATTTCAGGCAGTTAAAAGCAGTAGATTGAACCAATACTTTGGAAATTAAAAAAATATATCATTAGCTTCAAAGTTTTTAAGTGCTTTGAAGTTTCTTAAAACCAGTCAGATTGAACTTAATTTGATTGAAATGAATATGTAATTAATAGCCTACCGCTCATTAAGAATCAGATTTTTTTTATAACAGGCATGGCTTAAAAATGTAATAAGCAAAGGTATTAACAATAGATGATACAAATAACGAGAGATATGATAATGAGACTGCCTATTTTTAGAACAGTCACGTGCATGGTGTCAAGTGGTGAGTCCAATGCAACAATAATATGCTGTCCTACAGTGGGGTTTGACATTTCATCACAACCTCTTAACAAATTATATATTTTACTAATATTTAAGTGCATGCAGTTGGAGATAATGTTTTAAGATCAGAATACTAAATGGTGATTATGTGGCATGATGATCAAATCAAGTTTATGAATGTAAACACCCTCTAAATGTCTGCGAACGTGTTCCCTACTTTTTGAAGTTTGTGTATCCCCAATGCTAATTGAGGGCTCCCCTTAATTATTACACTTGTGCGTATATATATATATATATATATATATATATATATATATATATATATATATATATAATGTAATATAAAAATGAAAAAGATTAAATTTAGTGATGTGACCTATATTATCTGAAAAAGACAATGTAGGCGACGAAGTGGAATGTAACTTCAACAGCATTAAACTGACGTATAGAAACTTTTTGATCGCGAATGACTTTGTTTTAAGTGTGTAGTTGAACTTCTATAACGTTACTCACCACGTGACGTCATTGGAGGGGGCGGGGCATATGCGCAAACCATATCTCTTCCAAGTCATTATGTCATGTTAACAATATGCATCTAAAGTTAAGATTTTGGTAAAAACTTATAGGTTAGACAGCAATATCACCATATCAAATTTAAACTGCGTTTTACGTGACGTAAAAATTGACAGTTGACATAATAAGGCATTTAAAATTATCAGATTGTTTTGAAAATAAAGAACAAACTCTCTTGTAAATTGGTTTTTGAATAAAGGGGACGCTAAAAGGCGTTGCTCCCATAAAATACCTAAATTTTTAAATAAATTAAGGCAAATAATGTAAACTACTGTTTGAGTGAATGCATCAGTACTAAATGTTTAAAAAGACGTAATTAAAGATATAAAATTTAGGTGACGCTACAGTGGAATCATAGTCAAGAAAATACAATTGTAACTGGTAATTTGTAAAACTAATAGCCAGAAAGTGTATAACTAGGTCAAGACCATCCAGAAACACGTATATGTGAACTTTATAGTGAAATAATAAGTTTAAAGGTTTAAATCAGAAAGGAGCTGCATACCTGGTAGTTCCCATAGTAACAGGAGTGAGTGTATACGAATATCTGTTGTCAAGGGACAAGATTCAGTTTGTTTTGTCTACAAACTGCAATATAATCGAGGATTAAGAAGCAACCAGCTCAAATTCATAGTCAAGAATGAATTTGGGAACAAAGTAAATGTCAACTAAGGAGTGACAGCTGAAGTAAATGACAGGTACCAAAATTAAAAATACTAAAGCCCTGTTTGGTAATGAAAACTGTAACATTTATAAAACTTATATGAGTTTAATTTGTTTGTAAACATAAAAGATAGATATATCAATAAAAAGAGATCTCTAGTAATTTTAGTTGTAAATTGTTTTAGTAGTGGGGGTTTTAAATATTTATCAATGTTATAAATGTATGTACAAATGCTATAAAATATAATTTGAGAAACTGAAAACTTGTATGATTCAATTAGTAGGCAAAATTTAAAGAGAAATTCAAAATATCCATAAATATCAAAGGAAAGAACTCATATTCGTTTTGAAGCGTGAGTCAAATAGCTGGGAAGATTAAAAATATTATATGCAACTAGCAAGACACTTACATACAAGGAAAGTAACATGAATACAAAGGTAGTAAAACAAATTTATTCATTTATTCAAAACCATATTCACAGTATAAAAGTCAAAATACAGGGTGTTTAAAAACTACAATACTTACAAATATAAAAAAATCTCATTATATTTGGTAACCATATATAAATTAACAATATATATTGACAACATTTTACATAAATTATTATAAAGGTTTTATTAAATACATTAATTCTAAAATATATCAAAAATACCTTTCAGATATTTTCAAAAATATATTTTATCAAATTTATATATATATATATATATATATATATATATATATATATATATATATATATATATATATATATATATATATATATATATATATATATACAGGGTGATTCACAACGCAATGGACACAGAATGTGTGCGTGTAGAGGATATTTATATATATATATATATATATATATATATATATATATATATATATATATATATATATATATATATATATATATACAGGGTGATTCACAACGCAATGGACACAGAATGTGTGCGTGTAGAGGACCTCAAAACATGCTGATTATATAAAATTTTTCTCTGGCGCCCATGGTTGGTGAGATATTGACGTCGGAAGAATCTTTAATAATTACAAGAAACAGCTGTATTGCAGCAGTGTCCTAACATTAACAACCAAATTTGGTAGATGGTTTTCTTTTATCAACATCGTTATTTAACAAAAATTTGAAGTGGTTATAAACTCAAAAAGGGGTGAATTACGGGTGGGTCACCCTTTTAAGGATTTGATTTTTAAACCCTAACCTAACTAAAAGTTGAAGTCCGTCAATTTTGTAGCAAATTAAATTTTCTCTCTTTTTCTTCTCTTGTCAATTTTTCGACAAACCACCCATTTTTTAGAAAATTTAAATTTTTATTGTTGAGATCAAAACAAAATTATGTCCCTTGAAGACTTTATTAAACACTAATATATCTGAAATTTAACAAACACTATTAAAAACGAATAAATAAAAAAACCTTAAAAACACTAAAGATATTGTTCAAAATGACTTCCATTTTCTCTCACACATAACTGCACCCTCCGACTGTTAAGTAAATGGATGTCACTTTTAATAATGGTTCACTTATTTGTGATGTGACTCCACAAATCTTTCTTAGTTTGAACTGGTGTCAAGTACACATTCTTTTAAAGCCCCCCAGAGAAAAAAGTCACATTTATTTAAGTCTGTTGATCGTCCTGGCCAAGGTTGAGGGCAATTCATTCCACGACCTCTCAATCGATTTGGAAACTGTTAGTTTAAAAATCCACGAACATTTGTAGTGAAATGTGGTGGTGTGCCATCATGCATAAATCACATTTCTCTGCACAGTTGTAAGGGCAGCTCCTCCAGTACTTCAGGAAGAACATTTTACAAGAACAGCAAATATGTTACGCCGTTTAAGCGGTTTGGTAAAATAACTGGCCCAACCAAATGTCCTCCAGCAATACCTGCCCACACATTTATTTTAAATGCTCTTTGGAAATGGTGGGTTACTGTAGCATGTGAATTTACATCAGAATATTCGTGGCAGTTGTGCACATTCGTAATCTCTCCCCTTGTAAAGCAAGCTTCATGCGTAAAAATAATGGTCTTGGAAAAATCAATGTTCTGATGTAAGATGAAATTACAAAAAAACAAACAGTCTTGCCTTTAAATCCTGTGGTAGCAGTTCTTGCACTTTTTGAAGATGATAGGGATGCAGCAGATTGCGTCGGATAATTCTATGGATTGTCGGCTGTGTTATATGAAACTGCCTGGATATTCGTCTGGTGCTGGTTTAAAGCTCACTCTCAATACTGCCTAGAAGACGCTCCTTAGTTCTTGTGTTCACTGCATGAACGCGTCCTCCAGCATTTTTTATGAAAAAAGAACCCGTTTCCCGAGCTCTACGTTCAACATTGGCAAACAGACGATTGCAATTAGGAAATCTTCTTCGATATACCTCTACACTTCTGCGACAATTAGCCATGCAAAACCCTAATACCATAAGCATGTCAACTTGTTCATTAACCGAGAATTTTTCAGCCATTTTAAGCAACAAATTATTATCACAAAAAAAACAAGAAAGACAAGACAATAAGTATTGTAAAACTTAATAAATTTAAGTAATGTCAGATTTGACAACAACTGTAACCTAGCAACAGATGACTTACAGAGCGCCCAAGGCATCCCCTATGAGACTTTAATGTTTAATAAAATCTTCAAAGGATATAATTAGCGAATTTTCATTTAAGAAAAATTCGCTAATAGAGAGGTCACGATGAAAGGCTTTTGAAAAAATTTCTTCAGATGAGCGCGAATTTGGGTCCCTAGAACCCAAAAGCAAGGTCTTTTAAAAATCGTGTGTGTGTGTGTGTGTGTGTGTGTGCGTGTGCGCGCATTAACATATATGTGGCAGACTCTGGCAAGTATAGTACCAGTTTGTGACGGTTCATCAATTTGTGACGGATTTTTTGGTCCGCCACAATTTTTATAGCTAAGAAACTGAATTGTCAAGGTTAGTTTTGTACGAAAAACATAAAACTATGACATCCGTTATAATTAGCTTGCGGGATAGCAGAACTTTGTTTGTTTAGATAACCATATTTGTGACAGTGTGAATAAAACTAGCAACAACGCCCTCTGCATGAGTGTTTTTTAATTAGCATTACCATATTTGTGGAGGATTTTTTAAACACAGACGAAACAAATTTGTGGCGGATTTCTAAAAATAGAATATGCAGTGTTGCCGATTGAATACTGGCTCTTTTGTAATGGAAGCAGTTCGTTTGTTGTGTCTTGAGTATAATCATGTGTCACTAAAAGTTTCAAGCAGGTAGTTTCTTTTGTCATCATGGAATAATACGGAATATATACTGTTCAGGGTAGTGTGTTTGTATTGAAACAGTTTGATAACCTTCAAGGCAATATTTGTCTTTTATAATAAGAATATATATTTTACACTTATAAGATGTGGATTTTAATAATAAAAGGAATGCCCAAGTATTGAAAACAATACCAAGACGAAGCCTCATTAATACATAAATTAAAAAATTAACATTTTTTCGTTAAAACTCTAATAACATAATGTTTTAGGGTTTGTTTATTAGAAAACTTTTAACTTCATCAAACATCTGTATTGTGTGCTGAAATCTGTAACATGTCATGGTACATGGGACTGACAGCTTAACGCTCGCACTTAAGGGCTGAACGTGCAGATGTTCAACTTGCTCTAACACAATGCCACAACCTCGGCTACTGTTAATTTACAGTATCTACAGAAAAATAATTTGGCGTTTCTACTCTGAGTTGAACCCGGGAGCCTTGGGTTTGAGCCCTGCTGTTTATGTTTGCTGATTTTATTGTAAAGAAATACGAATCTGATTTATTGTAGAAAGTAATGCAAATGAAAAGCTCGGTTTTTTGTTAGTTTTCGATTTAAAAAACAAAATCCTATCAACGAAGCATTTGCTGTCCATCCGTCGGTTCTTCCGTCTGAATGTTACACCTGTAGTGTCCACATGCATTGACATAGTATTTTACAGTTTACAGACAGATGTACTTTTACCCTTAGACCTAGGGGAAAGAAGTTTGGGCTTCCTGTTGTCAAAATTACCCGTGTAACGGGAAGGGAATGCCAGAAATCGAAACTTCTGTAAATACTGAAACTAATTACCCTCGAAAGATAAAAAAAAACTATGGATGCAGATAGTGCTTTATGGTAATGAATTTTCATAAAAATGATCTGGCACCTAACATTTTTAGTGAATTTTCATTTAAAAAAAGTTCACCTATAGAGAGGTATCGATGGTGAGACTTTGCAAACATTTTTTCAAATGAGCGTGAATTTGGGCCGCTAGAACCCAGATCCGGGGTCAGTTTCAATTTTTATGTTTATATATATATATATATATATATATATATATATATATATATATATATATATATATATATATATATATATATATATATATATATATATATATATATATATATATATATATATATATATATATATATATATATATATACGTATCCAACCGATAACTCAAAAAGTAATTAACCGATTTTGATGAAACTCGGCGAGTGCCTTTCTTTTATTAATATCTTGGATGAGTTCGTTAGCCAGGAAAATCGGACAAGGTTTTCCGGGAAAATTTTGAGTTTTCTTTCGAAAAATAATTTTTTCCCCGAAATTTACATTTCGATTTTCGAAATTTGAAACAATTATATTTAATATCATCGCTTTTTATTGACAATGGTAAAAACTGGTTTATAGGTATATGAGATCTAGTATGTCTGAGTCGTTACCTAGCAACGGAACATTTCATATCATTGCGCAGATCAGTTACACGTTGTAACTGACGTTTATCGTATATTATTAGATTGTTTCTCTGTTTTCAATATCAGTTGACAAATTATTTGTGTTATTTGGGAATGTTAATATACAAGTGCAAATGATTCCTTTATGATTTTATTAATGTTAGTGGGTGGACTAAACAGTGTTTGTGATGTTTGTCAACAGATATAAAAGATCGAAGTTTTACAAAAAGGGCTGATATGCAACAGGTTAGTTATTTTCTCTCAGATGGTTTAGCGGTAGTTTTAGTTAAGGTTAGTCCCCTGTGGTTCCGGGGACTAACTAAAAGAATAGGCCCAAGGTAACTCCTGCCTGTCGTAAAAGGCGGCTAATTGGAATTAAACACTGGCGAGGGTCTTGTCCAGGTGGGCCTGGAGGGTGGCGGATATCTCTGGGGAGTGATGTACACCCGGATTTTGTGGCCTCCACTCTGGGCTTAGAAATGAACCTTGCATGGTTGTTACTCGGGAGCGGAGTTCCGGATGGGTGCCGCCTTGGGTTGAGTGCTGACGGGGGTCGTGTGTTTAGACGACCCGGAGGCCTCCACTGTGTGCTTCGGAACGGACTGACGGCCTCGCTTGTGCGATTCTCGAGAGCGGTGCTCGATGGGATGTCGCCTTGAGTCTAGCACTGGTGGGTGTCGGGTCTATACGAACCCGGAGGAGAGCTGAGATCTTTAGGGGTGGAATACAACTAAGGGTTGAGGCCTCTTCTGTGAGTCGAAACGGACAAACGACCTCACTTGGATGCTGCTCGGATGCGGGACTTCATGATACTGTCCTGAGTCAAACACTGACGGATGTTGGTCCAGACGAACTCGGAGAGAGGTTATCTCTCTTTGAGCTTTGAGACGCGCAAGCGACTTCGCTCAGATGGCAGTACATCTGTCAAACAAAGTTTCACCTCGCAGGTGTCGTCTCCTGTCGGAAGCTCGATTTGTTGGGTGAAATTTAAGCTAACGCTGGCGGGTGTTGGGCCTGGACAAACCCGGAGGTGGCTGGGGTCTCTAGGGGTGGATTACACCTGGAGACTTGGGCCTGCTCTGTGAGCATCGATACATGCTAACGACCCCACCTGGATGCTGCTCGGGGCGGGACTTCATGATACCACCTCGAGTCAATGAAACACTGGCGGGGGTCTGGTGCAGGTGAGGCTGGGGGGAGGCGGATTTCTCTGGGGAGTGATATGCACCCGGAGTTTGACGCCTCCACTGTGGCCTCAGAGACTGACAGTTGGCCTTGCTTGGTTGTTACTCGGGAGGGGGGTTCCAGATGATACCGCCCTGGATTGAGCCCTGGCGTGTGTCGTGTGCCCAGTCTACCCGGGGGGCTCTGATCTCTGATGAGTGGTAGACACCCGGAGTTTGGAGCCCATACTGTGTACTACGAAACGGACGGACGGCCTCGCTGGGGTGGTGCTCGGGAGCGGGACTCGATGGGATGTTGCCTTGAGTCTAACACTGTTGGGTGTCAGGTTTAGACGAGCCTGAGGGGAGCTGAGATCTCTAGGGGTGGATTACAACTGGAGATTGGACGCTGCTTGAGAGCGGGACTTCATGATACCGCCTCGAGGCAAACACTGATGGATGTCGGGTCCAGACGAACTCGGAGAGAGGTTATCTCTCTTTGAGCTTCGAAACGGGCAAACGACTTCACTCAGATGGCAGTTCACCTGCCAAACAAACTTTCACCCTCAAGAAAAGATCGACTCCCTCAGGGAGCTGGAATTGATGGGTGAAATCTAAATAATTAGACGTGAGCCACAATAGACCTAAGGCCGCGGTGGAGGGACTGGAATAGCCCACTCACAATACAATCTAATCTAATCTAGTTAAGTATATGGTTTAACGGTCCATAATTTTTAGCTAATTTTCGTACAAAAAATTCGTCAATGTGGGGACCGCGACTTTAAAAGGGTTTCTTCAAATGAGCGCAAATTAGGCACCCTAAAATCCATGTACTGTATATATGTATCACACCGATAACTCAAAAAATAATGGGCCAATCTTGATCAAATTTCGTGAGTACCTTCCTTTTGCAGGTGGCTTGGATAAGGATAAGGAAAATCGGCCCTGGTTTTCCTGGAAAATGTTGTTTTCTTTCTAAAAAAAATGTATATCTCCGGAAATAACAAAGTAAGGGCAACCAAATTTGGTACACGTGTTTGTACTATAAAGAGTGAAATTTAGGTCTAGCTTTAAATACAAAGAAGTTATGGTCAGTTAAAGAAACAAATTTTAGAGTTTTCCTCAAAACGTCAAACTCGCAATTTTAAACGTCAAAATTTGCAATGTTTAGGCAAAGAACGTGAAACAGATACGGACTGTGAAAAAAAAAATGTTGCGAGAAGAGTGTTCTGCAAATCCTTAAGTTTCAGATTCAACCATCATTGCCCTTCATTTTACTAAAATATTTACAGAAAATTCATTTCAAATATACCCTTTCTCTGATGCTTTGGCTGTCGGTTTAGTTAAGTTGATGCTTTCGCTGTATGTTTAGCGAAGTTTATGGTTTAACAGTCTATAATTTTTAGCTAATTTTCGTAGAACAAATTTGTTAACGCATTTTTGCATTTTTTATCAAAATATGATGCATGTTTGTAAGAAAAAAATCTGGACGCAGTTGGTGCGTTTTGGTAGCGAATTTTCATTAAATTTTTCAAATTTCAATAACTCAATTTACTATTAACGTAAGTTTTGTTGGTTAGGAATGCAACATTTAAGTTTATTTTCGGAAAATTGTAGATTTTCAAACAATAAGTCATTTTGATAAAATATAGTACATTGTTTCTACTACATAGGCTATACCGGTAATCAGATTGATGCCTGCTCGCATTTGCTATTAAAAACATTTTAATGAAAATTCACTTCCATAACGCACTTGCTGCTTCCAGACTTTTCAAATTGATGCAGACACATAGAACAGAGGCTTACATTGAATTTAATAGCGAACTAGAATAATGAATTGACACTGGCGTTAAAAATGAATATGTGCCAAAGCCAGACATTAAAAGCGTTCTTAGGCAGATTACGAAATCTGATGGACATAGTACTTCGGTCTACGAATCCTCAAAGTATAGAACAAGCACTAGAATTTTTGTATTTTCTGAAGAGAATTTTGATTATAGGGACAAAAGTACAAAAATCAAAATTTAACGGAAATAAAAACGACTGACAAAGCACAATTTTTCCAAAGACAAAGTAACCCACAAATTAATGTAGTTTCAAAAACCATTTCAGCCAAATCACAGACCATTTCAGCAACAATATAATGCTCAAAACAATCAAAATAATTTTTCAAAGTAGGCCAAAATTTCCACAACCAAATCGCCCATATACCAATCACCTCACTAAAATTTCTCAAATCAATTAAGAAGACCTAATTACAATCCTAATAATCAATCTAATCAATTCAGAAGACAAAATTACATCACAAATAATAATAATAATAATAATAATAATAATAATAATAATAATAATAATAGTCAATATCCAGAACCCATGGAATTAGGGAGCACCAGTACGAGACTGACTCATCAACCCCAAAGAAATATGTCACAATTACATAACACGGAATTTTACGAGGGCAAGGTAAATAGTTATGAATATGAATTAAATCATGAAAAATCGACAGCAGAATTATATGACGAACATAACCAACATTTTCCTGCGGCCGGGACATCCAATCAAGAACCATAGTCAATATAAATAACTTTAATATATTATGTAAATTACCGTATGTAGAATTGAGTGAAATTAAAGTGAAATTATTATTAGGCTCAGGCTCTTCAAAGAACCTGTTAAAGCCAATAGTAGCATATTATAATTTTTCTAATAATATTTATGAACAACCATTTTTAATAAAAACGGCACATGGTGTGTCCAAACATTGAAAAAGAACAAATATTATATTAAATTCCAAAGCGGATAAGGCACAAGAATTCTGTCTATTTAACTTCAATAACTTTAGTGGACTCTTAGGGATTGAATTTTTAACACAAAACGAGGCCAAAACAGATTTTAAGAATCAGAAATTATATATAGGTAACCAATGTATAGGCATTAAGTTCTCTAAGGAAAAAATTCAGAATCAATCTTTGGGCAACGCTAACGAACATGGCAAAGTATCCCGAGACCAATTAAATTTAAATCACGTATTAACAGATGAATATTTCTCTCACGTCAGATAACTTGACCTAGTTAACCATATACTTAATGCAAATGATACACTCGACGGGAATGAACCAGAGAAAGATTACATAAATAAAAATGGCAGTTATAACGCTAACTAGCTCATGTACGCAGCCGGCACACCTAAGCATAATTAGAAGCCGAGATTGCGTTACACGCCCGCTAAGAGACAACGGATTATTGAACAAAATAAAACTCCGGATGAGTCACTGAACAATATAATTAATCAAATAAATACAGATTATTTAAATGCCAAGGAAAAACATGTGTTATTGAAGACTTTTAACAGAATACCAAGATATATTTTTAAATAAAGACGAACCTCTAACACATGCAAATGTAATCAAACATAGAGTACGGACAACAGATAACATACTAGTACACTCAAAATTATATAGGTACCCATACATACGCAAACCAGAGGTAGATCGACAAATAAACGACATGTTAAGGCAAAAAATCATTAGGAAAAGTCACAGTCCATATAGCTCACCCATTTGGGTTATATCAAAAAAACTTGATAAAGCAAATAAACAAAAATGGAGGATTGTGGTGGACTACAGGAAGCTGAATAAAAAAAGAGCCAGATAGACATCCAATTCCAAAAATTGACGAGACATTGGATAAAATAGGACGAGCACAATACTTTTCGACAATCGATTTAATCTCAGGGTATCATCAAATCGAAATGGACCCAACAGACATAGAAAAAACAGCGTTTACAACTGAGACTGTACATTGGGAATGTATGAGGATGTCGTTCGGGTTATCTGGAGCTCCGGCGACATTTTCCAGACTAATGCAGAGCGTTTTGCAAGGCCTAATAGGTAAAACATGCCTAGTATACATGGATGACGTCATAGTATTCTCAACATCATTACAGAAACACATCAAAAAATTGAGATTAGTATTCGAAAGATTTAGGAAGCGTAACCTCAAAATTCAATTAGATAAGAGTGATTTTCTAAAAAAGGAAACTTAGTTTTTGGGGCATGTAGTCAGCAAAGAAGGTATCAAACCAAACCTTCGAAAACTAGATGCTATAAGGAAATTCCCGATACCAACGAAATTAAATCATTTTTAGGGCTAGTGGAATACCATAGAAAATTTTGCGCACTTCACGAAACCACTACCCAAGTGTCTAAAAAAGAACTGAAAAATAGATGTTAATGACGAAATATATATTGCATTGCTGCATTTCTCATGTAAAGATATCCTAATGAACTCACCAGTGCTAATACCTCCGGATTTTTCTAAATATTTCATTTTAACCACGGACGCATCAAATGTAGCGATCGCCAGCATATTAAGCCAAGACTAATCAAATTCAGATCACCCCATAGCGTACGCAAGTCGAATGTCAAATGATACTCACCATTGACAAAGAATTATTAGCTATAGTGTGGGCAACAAATTATTTTAGACCATATTTATACGGACGGAAATTTACTGCTTACACGGACCATCAACCATTGAAATGGCTATTTTCCTTAAAGCAACCAAATTCAAAATTGGAGATTTAAATTAGAAGAATACGAATTTAAAATAGAGTACAAAATGAGGAAAGTAAATTACGCAGCAGGTGCACTCTCTAGAGTAAAAATAAATCCATGTTAAATAACGTCGATGACGAGGGAGAAATTATAACGATAGAAGGTGACGAGGCGGCAGATTCAAATGCGGACTCATACTTGAAGAAATAATTAACAGTAAAGCAAATTAAATATTTTTCAAGCATTCCAAAAAACCACAGCTATTTTCAATTAGAAAGGAGAAGAGAAATTTTATCTACGCTAGCATTAATTTAAACGAACTCAGTCAAATAGAAAAATTTATAAAGGAATATTGTTTACCACAAAGAAAATTTTATTTTGTTTACGTTAATGAACGGGACTATGGGTGAGTAAGTTCGGCAATAAATCAAAAATTTAATAATGTAGAATAATCAAAGTGCTATAGATGTTTGGAAACGAGAAAGGAAATAAACGACGACGAATTAACGGAAAAATCATGCAGTACTATGAAGGAAAAAGCAATCATAGAGGAACCGAAGAAACACACTTAAGAATGAAAAAGAAATATTACCCAAATCTGAAAAAACAGGAATACGTACAAAACTGCGAATTATGTAAGATTGGCAAATATAACAGGAACCCAGTACAAATGAGGAATTTGCACATTATTAATTACTAATTAGTGGTTCACTTTAAGGGGGGTTTACTTGTAGACATATATTTTTAGAGTATTTTGCTGTACTTTAAATACGTTTTTCATCGAAAGTAAATTATATGCAACTTCCTCATTGTGTTAGAACACATCCCCACGTCATCAAAACCTTTAGAAATATGACACATAGATGCGTTCCAAATTGAACAAGCCAAATTTTTAACAATAATAGACCCTTTCAGTATATTTGGTTAAGCATTTCCTATTAAAAGTAAAAGTGCAATAGAAATTTCAAAAAAAAAATAAAAATAAAGATTAAGTATTTTTTACAATATAGCACATACAAAACAATAATTGCCGACGCAGGCACTGAGTTCTCGATTCTAGTAGTAAAAGAGCTACTTGCAGGCTATCAACTGGAATTACACACAACACCGCAAAACCCGATGACAAATAGTCCTATCGAACGATTTCATAGTATTATAATCGAACGCTATTGATTATTTACAGCAAAATTTAAGGAAATGAAACCAATAAATTTAATACCGTATTGCATCTTTGCATACAATTAATACACTCACAAACACTGAAACCACCTTTCAACTTAATTTTTGGCTATATACCCGAAATGTTTAATTATGACCCGGAAGTAATAATTACCCAGGAATATAACGTGACACAGTTAATGAAATTTTTTTCGAAATAGTACGAAGTCGTATTGAAAATTAAAAAAATAGAACACTGCAGGGTACCAATAAAAATACAAATCAACCTCTTAAAGCGGCCGACATCGTGTACAAAACGATTCCTCCCAGATTTCACAAAAAGCATAAAAATCCATTCTCAGGACCACACTCGATAGTTTCACTGTTAGAACATAATAAGGCTATTCTAATAAATAACAAAAATGACGAACAAACTATATCACATTTACGTAATTTATGCCTTTCAGGTTCCTCACTGCAGGAATAAACTCCCAAATACAAGACTTTACAGGCAACCCAGAAAAATAGGAACAGCTTACTCCGAAAACAACAAAAGGGAACTACTGCATGTACATGACTCAAAACAATTACATGACGATTATAGCAAGATAAAGCAATATTACACCGAGACAGTAAAGTTAATGACAAAAGACTACCAACTAGAGTACCAGAATTTTATAATAACTCTTAATTTTACAATAAGTGGCGTAGATGATATATTTTACAGGATCTTTCCGATTATAGCTAGTAGTGATATAAATATCAACAATAACAGAAAACGTCGCGGCATTATAAACGGGTCGGGATTGATTTTCAAATCAATGACAGGTAATCTCGACTCCGAAGACGGTGAACACATATATCAGGCATTAGAAATATTAACGAAAGACCAAAACAAAATCCATCAATTAATGAGCTCACAAACATCGCTAATGATTGAGGCAATTTCAGAATTTATTCAAACTATAACAAAATTGACTCATAATCAGGAAACAATAGTAAAACGGAATAAACAAATTAGAATACACTATTGATAGCCTAAAGAGCGAATAATTAACACATTACCACAGAATGAAACACTTGGAATTGTTAACACACATAGGGTATTTATTAAATAACGCCCGGGAAATAATTCTGACAGCAGAAAATGCTATTACCTTTTCAAAATTAGGAATATTTCACACATCCATATTAAAACCCAAATTTATAATAAAAGAACTTGCCAAAATACAAAATTACGTAACAAATTCAATACTAATAACCACAAATGATCTAAACCTTTATGAAAAAATATTTAAAATTATAACGGTTCAAATTGACTTCCAAATTATTTTTCCGTTAGAAATACCATTAACAGACGAATCAGACTACACATAATATCAGTTATACACCTTACCTATACCCAAAAATCACTACGTTCACAATGATAATTTCTAGAACCAAATATCTGATCCTGAGTGGCAAACAGTATGCTTAACGAAACGAAGAACATCAAAATTTAAAGAATTAACTATATTTTTGCGAAAATGATAATCCAACTACACTTAACAACCAGAATCCATGCGAAATCAAGCTAATCAATTTTCAAAAACCAATAGATAATTGCAAAAAAGAAACAGTCAAAATTAGCAAGACCACTGTTTCAAAATATGGAAACAGCCAATACATTGTGATAGCGCCAGATGAAGCAAGAGTCAGAGTAATGTGCGAGGAACAAGAAAGGACTAAAATCATAAAGGGAACAAAATTAATAACCCTTAAACCAAATTGCCGTTTATAAACAGGAACCAAATCGTACAAAACCACTCCAGCAACTTCAGAAACCCAACAAATATTTAATTTGTCGAAAATAGAAGTCCCTGAACAAGAAGAACCTGAAATTCCCGAAGAGCTACCAGAATTGAAGTTATACAACATTCAGCTGCACGACATCAAACATATCAGAACCAACTCCAATCAATAAAAAGAAATATACCAGGCCAGATCAACATACTAATCTATCACCTTACTATACGTTGCTGTAGTAATAGCCATCATAACAACAATAGCCAAACTGGGAATGAAAAAATGGAAGAAAACCAAAGAAGATAAGTCAAGAACCATCGAAACTGGATTTCCCATGAAATCCGGTACGAACTGTAGCTTCGTACTTCAAAGGGGGGGAGGAGATAAATGTACCACCAACAATAGGCCATTATGCAACATTGTAACCATCCAAGAACGCAGACATAAGAGTCAGCATAATTATCGGAAGGCACCTGGGAATCATCATAGTAAAGCACAGTAAACCAAAGTAGCAGGACTTCAGGTTACCTCTACAAAACAATACAACCACTCCCGAGTGGATTTGTTATAAACAGACTGTCCGCCTTCAACGAGCTGTTGATTCCTGTTTTTTGAGTCTTACTCTGCATATTGTGTGCTATATCATTATATCACACTTACGTTGATATTTAATTATTTTAATCTTGTGTATTTTATGTCTTATGTGTTAATTGTGTAATCAAGCAATAAATTTGTTTAAAAAATTTAAACCCTGTTTGTGTGTGTGTGTGTGTGTGTGTATCACACCGATAACTCAAAAAGTAATGAGCTGATTTTGATGAAATTTGGCAGGTACCTTCCATTTGTAAGTGGCTTGGATAAATAGCCAGTAAAATCAGACCAGGTTTTCCGAGAAAATTTTGGATTTTCTTTCGGAATTTTTTTTATCTCTGAAAATAACTGAGCTATGGCAATCAAATTTGATAGGTGGGGTTATGTTATAAAGTGTAAATTGTATACCAAAATTCAAATCTCTATGTTACAAGAAAAAAGTTACAAGCATTTAATTTAAAAAATGTATGGTGCCAGATCATTTCTATGAAAATTCACTACCATTATGCACTTGCTGCGCCTAGATTTTTTATTTTATTTTTAAAGAATTTTGTTGATCAAAACACCCAAACGTATTTGCGGTTTTTAAAATTTTTAGTTGTCATAAGTGCATATAAATAAATTCAATTTTAACCTGCCTGACGACACCTTAAAAAGAAAAACCGGCTGCAGAAAAAACAAGAAGCACTTGTGAACTCATAATTTATTGTATTCATAAGACTTTTATGACAAGGTTCATGCAACAATGAGTCCAATAATGTTGAATTATGTTTGACATTTCTTCAAATGTTTTAGACAGTTTTGGCAGTGGTATAAGGACTATGCCGGTTAACAACTAGCCCCGCCAGTTTGAGAATAATGCATCGTTGCTCTTAGAATTTCCTAATAAACCGTGTTGTTTACGATAGTGGTTACTAGAGAAACGACTAACGATGTATAAAGTGTACCAGGAGTCTCTGATTGTGGACATGTGCACAGTCCCTATTCTTAAAATTAGTTTTACTTGTTGAACTAGATAATAACAACACACAGGTAATGGAAACATAATCAGTTAAAAAACTGCTTTTTTACTTTTAAATTTAAATATATTTTCAAATGTAAAATACTTGTATTTAAAATTTATTTATTGGTTTAAATGCACCATTCAACAGCATTGAAATGACAAAATAAGTTTGGGGAAGTCAGCCATCGTTAAGAATAAGAAATATTCATATGAGTGATGTTCAGACCTTCCAGGATTAGAAGTATCAAAGAAACCAATAGGGCTAAACAGTTAGTAGCATCATTAATTCTAACAAGAACATTAAAAAACTGCACATAGGAGGTTCCTCTAGCTTTACCAAGTTGAATTGCTGAAGATGCAGTGACAATATTACCAAAAGAAATGTGATGTGATTATTGTCGAGAGGTTATGAACTTTTTTAATGTATGATCACATTGTTTAGGCATATGGTTAGTCAAAGTGGTTCATAAATGTTGAAACCCTTATGTTTAATAAACAGCTACTACTTTAACTAGCTTACGAAAATATAAAATAAAAATAATGTATCAAATAGGTGGCCATTGGTTCGCCTATTTTTGCATCCTACGACACTGAATTATACAGGAGTTTAATTTTATACAATACGTATTATATTATAAATGAATTATAATATATATCTAAAGGTGAGAAGATAAATTAAAGTTAGACAAAAAAAAAGGTCAGTAAAGGCAAAGGTAAAAAAATTTAATGACCATGGAATTTACAAGAAACAGTTTAGCTTCAACAAAGTTTTCTTGACTTATGTGGTTACACTGCATGGAATCTTCTTTCTAATGTGTCAGAATAAGATTATCGACCCTAGCTAAGGCTGTAACATTTGTGTTGTGCCTTAGATGCTTTTAGTTCCTTTTCAGGTCCTTGAGAAGGCATGTTGATGCATTTTGTGCACTCATATGAAAGAGATTGTAATGTGCTGCAACTTGTTTCGATTCCATATCTAAGCGAGTTTTCCGCTTAATGATGCCCATAATATACATATTATTCGAACGACATATAATGAAGTACCTACAAGAAGTCGATATTAATGTGCTTCTATGGCATTATCCTCCTTATTTATCACCCATTAAGCATGTATGGGGTAAACTAGCACTCGGCTCGGTAATAAACTAATTCTCCAAACAACGGAAACATTTGCATTAACATACTGTTAAAGAGGCTTGTAAAAAATTGCTCAATGCAATATAGATTGTCTCCTTTCCACATTATCATGTTGTGTAGGTGAAGTTATAAAAGACCATCTTATAATCATAGATAAATTATAATATTCAACTTGCGGTAATAGCAGTGACTCATGAGGATGAAGTTGCATTACTTGAGTTTGCCTTGTTATGCATATATCTTTTCATGAGTTACATTACCGCTCTTTAAGTAATATACTGCTACATTTTTGTGTTTTCAGATCATATTCTTATTATATTGAGGTATCAATGGAGCAAAAAGACTGGGTTAGGATAATAGATTATAGCCTATACTGTTGTCGTTCATGGCAATATCTATATTTTGAGGATCGTGTTGTACAGTATATTAGGATAGTTGGAACAAATAATACAGTAAACAAAGTAAGTAAAGTTTTTTTATACAACCATAGCCTGTATTCTATATTTGTTGGAGGGTAGTTAAAAACTACAGCACCTAGGACCCATTGGGGCATTTATGCCTCCTTCAAAAGAGGGAATCATCTCACTTATGCGATCAGTCAACCTATTGAAAAAACAATGTTGTCCATTAGTATTGCCCTCAACTTGACCATAATTGACTATGGTTCTCACTAAGTGGAATGTGTATTTGAACAACCATGATAAATGTCCTTGATGTGTTAATGTTTGAGAACCTTTGATGTAGAAACATTGGAAGTTTTAGAATTATAAAACATATGAGGTGATTCATGAGAAGTACCTGTCTGGTATTTATGTCTCATATATTCAGTTTGATAGCTGAAAGAATTAGTAGATGATTATGCAGCGTGTACTAGTCAGTTCAAATAATTTGAGTTTTATAATACTTTTGATTTTACCAAAAGTGATGGTGACTTTTGGTAAAATCAAAAGTATTATAAAACTCAAATTATTTGAACTGACTAGTACACGCTGCATAATCATCTACTAATTCTTTCAGCTATCAAACTGAATATATGAGACATAAATATTAATTATTTTATGTAAATCACCTTGTATATTTTCGTTATTTTACAAAGATCATCTCAACACGTGACTATTTTATGTAGTACTTTTTACACTTATATTACCTGTTCCCTGGATTTTTGCGATTTTATAAAGAAAAATGAAAAATCATTTCAACAAATTTATATCATAAGCTCTTTATTACAGTACTCCAAATTTCAGAAATAACTGTTGCTTACTATATTAAGGGCTGTTTGCATTAGACTGGATATTACAGCATCATGTTTGCCCTTTACTGTTATGACAATATCATCTGCGTATCCTTAGACTATAAATCCTGTCAGTTAATGCAGGAGGTAGTCTGCTCTTTAATTTTTCAAGGTGTTAATTAAGAAATTTGTAACCTAACGAAACAGTTTTGGGAAGGGTTAAATTAAATAAAAGAGCACATTTTAACAAAGCAATTTTAATGATCCTTTTTTTTGTGGTATTAATTGATGTTTTTACATACAAGAATGATTTGCTTTTGAATATATTTACATACCAACAATACAATAAAATCTTAAACATATAACGTACATAAACTATTTAATAAACCATATTATTATTGTCAAAGCTATTTTATGAAAATTTGTGAATTGCTACTCTCCAAGTTTACATGTAATTACGTGTATATAAATTAGAGATGAAACAGATAGCAGTTTAGCCGGATACCGGATATTCGGCCAACCTTGTAGCCGGATATTCGGCCAACCTTGTAGCCGGATATTCGGCCACCGAATATCCGGCGGAACGTTGCCGTTTGGTGCATCGCTCGAAGCACGGTTGCATAGGCGGCGCGCGAACAATTGGGTGGACTCGGTCCAATTCAGGTCTTTTCGTTGATAAGCGAAGTTAACAATTGTTTCTTTCATTGACTTATTGTATTGATTGCAGTGTAGACACGTGCGTGATCGTTTGAGGTTATTATTTTATTTGTGCTCTTGTTAACTGAAGTATTTTTATAATTCCAAAAAGATTTAACGACGAGAAATGACATCGATGAAGAAAAAATCGCCTTTCTGACAATATTTTGATATAACAGTGATAATAATAAGTTTGCTGTTTGTTTATTATGCAATGTTACAATTTCTCGTGGAGGCGAAGGGAAAAAGCAGGTATGTATCTAATTGCAATTCTTTTTTTTTTCTTGAGTGAAGTACCTTGCAAGTTTCATAACGTAATTAATTTGTTTCAGAGTTTTTAGTTTTTTTTTACGATAGGTATTGATTGATTGACTGTGAAAGCCATGAAGTCACTTTCGGGGTTTTTTTTTTTTTTGTAACTTGTTTCTTATCTATCGATGTATCTATCTATTCGTTAGACACATTTACATTTATTTAAAGTTTATTTATAGCAGAGTTTTTTGGATGGTATCTTATTTATAATCCGATTTTTTCTAGGTACTTCTGCCATGAAAGATCACATAAAATGAAAACATCCAGATGAATTCCGTGCACTGAATAAATATAATGCCGCTGTCGTGCCTACTACAATTCTTTTAGCCATTCCGGGGACAAGAGCATCTTCAGTAGCAAAAAAGCAATTAAGCAATTGACTATGACAGAATCTTTCGAAAGCAAATTGCTCTGGAACGTAAATGACGCTAACGCCAGAAAGTACCATTATTTAGTAGCCGAAATGATTGCACTAGACAACGAGCCATTATCCATAGTAGAAAGAACCGGATTCACCAGACTCTTAGAACAAGCTTTACCCCACTATAAATTGCCAAGCCGGACTTATATTACCCAAAAAATCATTCCTGACATATATAAGAGAATTTACGAGAAAATCAAACAACATTTCGAGTGCTTTCGCTATTTCAGTGACTTCTGACATATGGACTTGCTTACACAACAATGGTAGCTTTCTGAGCTTCACAGCTCATTGGATATCACCTGAATTTAAACTAGAACACAGAGTTCTGGCAATGAAACCTTTCTCAGGTTCACACACAGGACAAAATATAGTAAAGGAGCTTAACATTGTCGCGAACCGCTGGGATATTGAGCACATTAAAATACATTTACTCATTCATGATAGTGGCGCTAACATGGTGAAGGGTGTTCGTTTGGCTGAGTGCGATTCTGCTAGATGTTTCATACACGCTTCAAAGAGCTATAAATGAGTCGCTCAAAATCCAGGCTGAAATGACAAAAATGATTGCTACTGGAAGACGACTTGTGACACACTTCAATCACTTAGGTTTAGCTCAAGAAAAACTGCTGACGATTCAAGTTCAGATTCAGTTAGTGCAAGATATTAGCACTAGGTGGAATTTCACTTTTTATATAATTGAACCTTTGTTAGAACAAAAGCGGGCCATATCATTGTATGTTGCTGATCACGATCACGATACACTAATCAATTTTACAGCTCAACAGTGTAGTTTAATGGAGCCATGTATCAATTTATTAAAGCCCTTCGAAGAAATAACCAAAATAACAAGTTCTACTCTATCCTGCGTGTCTGAAGTAATACCATATATTGCTGCTTTAAAAAAATACTTAGATAAAGATGAAACTGAGCGAATAACTCCTGATTTATCACATATGTGGGCCTCGTTAACAGCTGAATTAGAAACTCGTTTTAATTCTATAAGTGAAGACTCAAACTACTTGATTGCAACTTACCTAGACCTGAGATTCAAAACAAACTAGTTGGGGGTGCTTGATGCTGAAAGATCGCGCCAGGAGATTCTATTGGAATATTTAAAAATGTCTTGTGAAGTGTCCTCCAGTAGCAGTTCATCTTCAACACTGGCTAAAAAAAAGTAGAGGAGAAGAGACAGAGTCAGCTGTATCTCGCAAAGCTCATGACACGTTTTGGGATTGCTTTGATGAGGTATCCAATGAAAACAATACAGCCTAGTTCAACGTGAAGAAGGAAACACGTTAACATGTGAGCTTGATTTTTATCTTAAGTCAGTGCGAATTGATCGCAATTGTGACCCTTATTCTTAGTGGGCAGCTAATGCTAATCAATACCCAAATTTAACAAAGTTTGTCAAAATTTATCTTTCAGCACCTTGCAGCAGTGTGTACAGCGAAAGACTTTTTTCTGAAGCGGGCCTTATTTATGAAGACAAGTGAAACCGTTTGCTACCTCTTAATGCAGAGAAATTAGTGCAGTATGAGTACTAATTCATTTTTTAAGTTCTAAGTAGAATTATCTTGTGATTACTGATTGTGTTTCTTAAGTGATACTAACTAAATAAAACAATAATTACCTAAACATTTTTTTAAATCCACTATTCGGCCAGATAGGCGCTAGTTATCCAGTATTCGGCTAGATATTATTAGCTCGCCGGATACCAGATAGTTACCGGATATCCATTTCATCTCTAATATTAATGTCGCTGACTATTTATAACAGGTAGAAGTATCTCAACTTACAAAACAAACAACTATTAAAGAGATACATGTGTACACTCTTTTTTAGTGAATTTTCACTAAGAAAGAGTTTTCACCAATGAAGAGATTGTGACTTTTGAATTTTGAAAAAATTTCTTCAAATGAGCGCGAAGTAGGACCCCTAGAATCCATACCCGGGGGTAGTTTCAGTTTATTTATATATATATATATATATATATATATATATTGTTCATGCTCGTTGTTCTGTCACTTTTAAATTCAAATGTCGCGCGCTACACTGACATAGAGTAAGTGTTACTAATGGTTTCCGCCAGAAGACCAGAGGGGGGGAAGAAGAATGAGAGAAGGGAGAGAAGCTTGCATCCCTCTGCCACTTGTTTTTGAGTCCTTGAAGAGGCAAGAGGTCTCGAGAAAGCGAATTGCTTTCAACCCCTTGAAGAGACACGAGGTCTCTAAATATCCATTTTGTTTGTAAGTCCTTTGGGAGACACGAGGTCCCTAGAGGTGTTGTGTGTGAATACAGAAAAACGAAGCTTATGTTCCTGCATTATTGGAGAATAAAGGTAGGTAACTTTGCTTATTGTCAGTGCCCTATTTGTTCTGTTTTTTTTTGTTATTCATTATAAAATAAATACACGTGGTATTTACATTTGGCCCATCGACCGGATTTTTATAGTTGTTTTGTTTTGTTATTAGTTGATACAGTCCATTTTTTGAAGTAATTTTACTTGTTTCCTTTAGTCTAGTAAATTTGTAATTGTTTATTGCCGTGTTGAGTCATTTAATTTCAAGGTGACGTTATTGCTTGTATATAACTAGGTACATACTCGAATTGCATATTGTTGAAATCACGTTTGCATATTGTTTAAATCGCGTTTAGGAATTTTTTTTGCGTTGAACAATGGAGTTGATTCAGCTAAAAAATAAGCGCGAAAGCGTTTATAGACGAGTAGAAGCCATATTGCACGTGGCTCAACAGGTCAAAATAGACGCAGTAGTGGATTTAGATAGGTTGAATAGATTTGAGGTTCGTTTTGAGGCGTTGAATGAGTTGGTCAATCTATTTGATTCATTGCATTTGGACATCGTGTCGGTAGTTGATCGATCAGAGTTGGAGAGCGAGCATGAAATGCAGAACAAATTCGATGAACTGCAATACTCTATAAAAACTATCTATCGAGAACTGAGAGGTTATGCAAATAAAGCCGCTGAGAATCAAGCTCGATCCGTTTTTCACGGTAGTTCGAAATCGAGTCGAGCATCGAGTAAGTCGCGGTGTTCTGTCAAATCATCGAACGCTCGATCTCTCAGTGAAAAGGAAGTAACGAACGCAAACGCGATTATGTCAACTTCAAATTTAAACAGACATTTGAGGTTACCGAAAATCGAAATGCCAAAATTCGATGGAAATTGGAAAAACTGGCCAACCTTTTATGATCTGTTTAAAACAATGATTCATGAGAACGAATCATTGTCAGATATTGAAAAGTTCCAATATTTGAGTGCTTCGTTAGTGAAGGATGCAGCTGGCCTAATCAAGAATTTACCGCTAACGGGAAGCAATTATGGGATTGCATTCAAGTCTCTGGTCTCAAGGTATCACAATACCCGGGTTTTGTTGACCAATTATTGGCAGGGTATCGTACAGGCCCCCAAAGCAAATAGTGAATCTGCTTCTTCCCTACGAACGTTGTTGTCTGTATTCAGTGAAAATTTGGAAGCCTTGAAGCAGTTTGAACATGACATGTGGGATTTCACTAAATTCAACATGTTGCTGCAAAAGGTGGATATGAGTCTTAAGCAAAAATTTGAGCTTGAGTTTTGCGAATCGGACATTCCCAGTTTTAGTAGTTTATGTAGATTCTTGGAAAAGCAGTGTAAAGCAATGGAGACAACTGCCTTAACTTCCAATTATGTGACTAATAGAAGGCAGCATGTTTCAGCAACCACTGCTAGGCCCGCTTCGTCCTTTGTTACCAGCACAAAGCTTGTATGTGCTTATTGTAAGGAGGAGCACCCCATGCTCAAGTGTGATGGATTTCTATCTTTATCCTCTCATAAACGGTATACGTTCGCAAAAAAGAATAATCTTTGTTTTAACTGTTTATCAAACTCGCATGCCAGCAGGGAGTGCAAGTCATCAAGTTGTCGTGTATGTAATAAACACCATCATACATTATTGCACTTCCCAAAAGCACCGGCATCGGGAGATGAGAGTGACTCAAACAAGCCACCTGTGGAAGAGCCACAAGGTGCAGAGCAATTGCGTGTGTTGGCAAGTGTGGTAAAAAGGGAACAGTCCGTGTTACTGGCAACTATAATGCTATTAGTACGAGATAAAAATGGAAAGGTTAGGAGATGTCGAGCTCTCCTGGATTGTGCGAGTGAGGCTAATTTCATTTCGCAGCAGTGTGTTGAAAAATTGGGGCTCAACACCTCATCTCGTTCAGTGATGGTTCAAGGCTTGAACCAAATGAGCTCGCTTGCTAGCCAAGGCACTCTCAAATGTCGAGTAGAGTCCATTTATGAGCCAACAAAGTTAGAGTTGGACATGATTGTGATTCCGAACATTTGTTCCAAGATCCCTTCTGCTAAAATTGAGCAGTGCCACTGGCAACATATTCAGAACTTAGAGTTGGCAGATTCAGAGTTTGGTATACCAGGGGACATTGAAATTTTGTTGGGTACTGACGTTTATGCTCATGTGGTTAGACCTGGAATAAAGAGAGGGCCTCGAGGTGCACCAGTGGCCATCAATACTGTTTTTGGTTGGGTGCTTATGGGCAGTGTAGAACAGTCAATATGCACGTTGGTCGACTTGGATCATACCTTGAAACAGTTTTGGAGCTTGGAACAGGTACCACAAGGTTTAGTTATGTCTCCGGAAGATAAAAAATGTGAGGAAATCTTCAAGAAGACTCAGCACCGAAATAGTGCTGGGAGATATATTTTAAATATGCCCTTTCGTGAGGGTACTCCGTGTTTGGGAGAATCTTTCAGTGTTGCATTGAGGCGGTTTTACTCCCTGGAAGCACGTCTTAGTAGGGATCCAGCGTTGCACAAGTCCTATTCGGAGTTTATCAGGGATTATTATGAGTCTGGCCATATGTCTCTGGTATCAGATGTAGCTGTGGAACCATCTGATGCATACTATATTCCCCATCATTGTGTGTTGCGTCCTCACAGCCTTTCGACCAAACTGCGGGTGGTATTTGATGCTAGTTCCAAAAGTACGAATGGTGTATCTCTGAACGATACGTTGTTAGTGGGAGCGAAGTTGCAGACAGATATTGCCACTGTGTTGTTGAAATTTCGCTCAAACAAAATTGCATTTACTGCTGACATTCGGCAAATGTATCGACAAATTTTGGTTGTAGATAATCATAGGGATTATCAAAGAATTCTCTGGAGGTTCTCAAAGGGGGAACCTGTACAGAAATATCGCCTTAATACTGTCACATATGGGGTCTCCTCTCCGAACAATGATGCAGCTTTGTGATGATGAGGAATCATCTTTTCCATTGGCAGCAAAGCTAGTTCGGTCCGATCTCTATGTGGATGATGTAGTCAGTGGAGTCGACTCATTGTCAGAGGCTTTTGAGTTGCAACGGCAATTGATTGGGTTGTTTGCTAAGGGGGGTTTTGAATTGAAGAAGTGGGCCAGCAATAATTCGAAACTGTTGTCCACAGTATCAGCTGATAGTCAGCAACCTCGATCGTTAGATTTAAATGATCCATCAGTGTTGAAAATTTTAGGATTGCAGTGGTGTCCCATAGGTGATACATTCTCTTTTAATGTTGAACCTATTGATCGTCCGTGCACAAAACGAAATCTTCTTTCGGAATTGGCAAGAATTTATGACCCCCTGGGTTTTTTGTCTCCTGTTACCCTGTTGGCAAAATATCTTATGCAGTGCTTGTGGGAGCAAAAAGTGGGATGGGATGATAAGCCCTCAAAGGATATTGTTGGTCAGTGGTCTCAGTATAAATCACAACTCAGTGCGCTAGCAGGTTTATCAATTCCCAGAGGCGTAAAACACGATAATATCATCAGTACAGAACTCCATGGGTTCTGTGATGCATCGGAGCGAGGGTATGCTGCAGTTGTTTACTTAAGACAAGTATCAGAGGAGGGTCAAGTTTGGATCAATTTTCTGTGTGCCAAGTCCAAGGTATCACCTTTAAAAAGAATATCGATTCCACGTCTCGAATTGTGTGGGTGTTTATTGTTGGCAAAGCTTCTGGAATTTGTGTGTCGGGTGTATGAAGGTCGTTTTGAGTTTAACTCTATGTATGCTTGGTCAGACTCTATGGTGGCACTTGCCTGGATAAAATCATCTTCCAATAGGTGGAAGACCTTTATTGGGAATCGAGTAGCAAGCATACAAGAGAAGATTCCTCCAGAGTCATGGCATCACGTAAGTGGACAAGAAAACCCAGCTGATTGTGCATCGAGAGGCATGTTACCTTCTGGGTTTTGTGAGCATCCACTATGGTGGGCGGGACCCGCCTGGCTAAAATTGGCAAGAGAAAATTGGCCCAAGTCGTTGCGTTTTGAGCCGCCAGAAGAGTGCCTGGCGGAGCAACGAACTCTCCCCGTACTAGTTACTTTGGCAAATGAGGAGTGGCTCAGTAAACTTTTGAATCGCTTTTCGCATCTACGGAAAATTCAGGGTGTTGTTGTATATTGTCAGCGGTTTGTGCGAAATTGTAGGGTGTCTCCATCTGACCGAACTACTGCATCTCTGACAGCCACCGAATTACAGGAGGCGCTTCATATGCTTATCAAATGTGCTCAAGGTGAAGTATTTCAAAGGGAAATAGCATCCTTGGTTAAAGGTGAGAGGTGTGCGAGGGCAATAAATAAGTTAGCCCCCTTTCTGGATACAGAGGGTATCCTCAGGGTGGGCGGTCGCCTTCGTCAAGCTGATGTTCCAGTTGAAGTGAAACACCCTATATTGTTGCCCCGCTCACATCGTCTCACCGAGTTAATCATTGCACACACACACCATGTCAATCTTCATCCTGGTCCTCGCACATTGCTTCATTTGCTTTCGCAACAGTTTTGGATTTTGTCCCCTCGGAGAGCTATTCATCATGTTTTGTCAAGGTGCTATCGTTGCTTTCGAGTGAATCCTACTCCCATGGCACCGATGATGTCTGATTTGCCAGTTGCCAGGGTTTCTCAGTTGAAGCCGTTTTCACACAGCGGAGTTGATTTTGCAGGTCCAGTTTTTGTGACACAGGGCAGATATCGAGGTGTCCGAAAGGTGAAAGCATATATTTGTTTGTTTGTGTGCATGGCAACGAAGGCCCTCCATTTGGAAGTAGTGTCTGATCTTTCAGCTGAAGCCTTCTTGGCAGCTCTTCGGAGGTTTGTGGCTCGCAGAGGAAGATGTGACAATTTGTATAGCGATAGAGGTACCAACTTCGTCGGCTCAAATAAGCAGCTCTTAGACTATGCAAAGGGGGCAGCAGATGCTTGTACCATTAAGTGGCATTTCAACCCCCCATCAGCTCCGCATTTTGGAGGTCTGTGGGAGGCAGGAGTGCGCTCAGTCAAGACTCATTTGCGAAGGGTGATCGGTTTGCAGATTCTGACCTTTGAGGAAATGTCCACGTTGCTTGCTCAAGTGGAATCAGTTTTGAATTCTCGACCATTGTGTAGTGCGAGTACTGATCCAAATGATCTGTTAGCCCTATCCCCAGGACATTTTCTTACAATGGAACCGTTAGGTGCTCCTCCTGATGCTGATTTGACTTTGTTAAGTATGAATCGCTTGTCACGCTGGCAGCTGGTGCAAAGGATCCACCAGGACTTTTGGCGCCGCTGGAAGAACGAATACCTGCATACACTGCAGCAGCGTGGTAAGTGGGATACTGTGCAAACGTCCCCCCCGATCGGAGCTTTAGTTGTGATTAAAGATGAGACTTCGTCACCTCTTGTTTGGAAGCTCGGACGCATTATGCAACTATACCCAGGCCGTGATGGTATAGCTCGGGTAGCTCAAGTTCGCACTAGTAGTGGCACTTTTGATAGGCCTCTGACGAAGTTATGTCTGTTGCCATCGCAGTAATACGTCCGCCTTGAAATTTTTTTGTACAGTTAATTATAAATCCAATAGCTTCAGTTTTTTGTTTTTTGTGCTTATTGTAAAATTTTGTTTCGTTTGTTTATTTGAGAAACAATATAATTGTGAAAATAAATCCTTATTTTGGTGGGCGGAATGTTCATGCTCGTTGTTCTGTCACTTTTAAATTCAAATGTCGCGCGCTACACTGACATAGAGTAAGTGTTACTAATGGTTTCCGCCAGAAGACCAGAGGGGGGGAAGAAGAATGAGAGAAGGGAGAGAAGCTTGCATCCCTCTGCCACTTGTTTTTGAGTCCTTGAAGAGGCAAGAGGTCTCGAGAAAGCGAATTGCTTTCAACCCCTTGAAGAGACACGAGGTCTCTAAATATCCATTTTGTTTGTAAGTCCTTTGGGAGACACGAGGTCCCTAGAGGTGTTGTGTGTGAATACAGAAAAACGAAGCTTATGTTCCTGCATTATTGGAGAATAAAGGTAGGTAACTTTGCTTATTGTCAGTGCCCTATTTGTTCTGTTTTTTTTTGTTATTCATTATAAAATAAATACACGTGGTATTTACATATATATATATATATATATATATATATATATATATATATATATATATATATATATATATATATATATATATATATATATATATATATATATATATATATATATCTCCATCTGAAACTCGGCATGTGCCTTTCTCTTATTAATGGCTTGGATGAGTTCGTTAGCCAGGAAAAAAAAGATATATGTTCGGAAAGATTTCTGCTGCCTTTAATGTGAGATATACTTGGTTCTCGGGTTGAACCGCGTCCAGAATTTATTAAAACTCCACGTTTCGGCTCCTGTTTTAGAGCCATTTTTAAGAGGTAAAGGAAATATGTAAGGACAGTAAGGCCTCATTCTGCCTACTCCTTAGAGCGGTGGACAAGGGTGGGTTTGGTTGTTGTAGCTCGATTACAGGGCCTCAATTTGCCTACTCCCCAAATGTCGCTGGAAATCGTCTCTGAAGTCTCAGTGTGCTCAACCTCAGGCCTCAGAGAGATCTGACAGTTCGTTGCAAGTCTTGTATTGTATTTATCGTTCCGTCTACCTGCTTTCGTTATCAGTGAAAGTAGTCGGGTCACGGTCAATTAAGTCAGTGGCTTTGGTTATGATACGTAAAGGATTAAGAGGATTACCGGCATTTGTTGAGACAGATAAGGGGGTAATTAAATTGTCTATTGAATTTATTTTCTTTTTGTGTGTTTGTAATGAAGATATAATAGGTTTCCAAGTAATTGGAAGGCGAAGACCATCATCTCTCTTATTTAAACAATCGAGACGTGTTTCGATCTCGATTGCTTCGCGGATAATTCTCGTTTTGAAGTTGTAAACCGGGGCTATTGTTTTGGTATTATCGAAGTCTATTTTCTGTCCTGTATGAATATGATGCATGGCCAGCGCCGATGAGGGGTCGGATTTTCTAACTTTGAGGGTGTGCATATATTCTATTGTAGATGCGTCTATTTGTTTGTCCTACATAAGTTCGGGAACAGTCGGAACTAGGGATTTTGTAAACTCCGTGGGATTCGTTTGGAATCGTATCCTTGGGAGTTTTTATCAGATTTGACAGTTTTTGCTCTGTTGTGAATACGGTTTTGATATTATGGGTTCTCAAAATTCGGCTGATTTTGTCCGTGACACCTTTAATATATGGTAAAAACGCTGTGTGTTCTTGTTGTGGTGTAGTGGTTTGTTGTTGTGTGTTTCTAATGTTTCGTAGTATTTGATTGTTGTCGTATCCGTTTTCTAGCAATGTCTGTCCTAAAAAGTTGAATCCTGTCTGTTTGTTGTTGTTGTCCGTTAGTCTAAAGGATCGTGTTACTAGTGTTCGAACCACGGAATTTAGTTGCGATGGGTGATGGTGAGATTGGGCGTTAAGATAACGCTTAGTGTGGGTTGGTTTTCAGTAAACAGTGTAAGAAAATCCTCTGACTGAGTTTTTAGTGATGTGTACATCTAAGAAAGGCAAAGAAAAATTATTTTTTATTTCCATGGTGAACTGGATTTGGAGGTAGATATTATTTAGGTAAGAAAGGAATTCGTCTAGAGATTCTTTACCGTGTGGCCAGATAGCGAAAGTGTCGTCACCGTATCTTAGCCAACAGGTTGTTTTAAGTTGAGATAAATTGAGGGCTTGTGTCTCGAAGTTTTTCATGAAAATGTTAGCCAATGCAGGAGAAAGTGGTGAACCCATTGGAGCACCTCGAACTTGTTTGTAAAATTTGTTTTGAAGAAGGAAATGAGTGTTAGATGTGCAGTGTTCTAGAAAAGCTAAGGTATCGTGTGAAATATTGTGTTTATTTTTGATAATGTCAAGGGTTTCAGATAGAGGTATATTAGTGCATAAGGAAACTATATCAAAGCTAACTAGGATGTCGTTTTGAGAAATGGTGTTGTTTTGAAGAAGGTCAATGAAATAGGTGGAGTTTTTGACATAGAATGTAGCGTTTTCTACTAATGGTTGGAGAGTTTTAGCTAGATGTTTTGTAAGTTTTTGTGTGGGTGACACTTTTATCTTATACCAAAACATTCAACAAACTTCTTATCCGAAAATCCCGTCTCCTTTGTGACCTCGCCTTTCTAAAAACCTGATGTGATCATCACGTGGTCCCAAAATCTTTTCAAGTTAAACACCACACCAAATCACATAATATCTCCAACAGGCTTTTTAAGCTTGTATACCCATCCTACCCTGCCATCAGTCTGACTTCTCTGGAGGGTCAGACTCGGCGGCTATAATCTGATTTCAGGTCTGACATTTCAACGCTTATGTAACAAACGGTAAAGCGGAAGGATGGTGCTGTGAAGTTGTCGAAGACGTGAGCGTAGCATTAGGATGTCAGTAATCGGATCTGTCACAGCAGAGTCCTTTGGTCAGCAGTAGCTAATAAAAAAAATTACAAACACAGAAAAAATTCGGTATAACAAATTTCTCTACAGGTTGTAACTCCAAAAAAAGAATCATTAATCCTGAAACTGAAATGTTGATAAAAAAAATCATATTACGTAGTGATATATATATATATATATATATATATATATATATATATATATATATATATATATATATATATATAAACAAACATTCAAAGCTAGCATCGGAAAAAATACAATTTTTAGCTATTAGTTCCAACAAAAAAATTGTAAGATCAAAAGCTGCTTACAAAGAAGTCTACTAACTAACTAACATAGTATTGACACTGTGCGGCGATGGTTATCGTAGATAACAATATTGCAATTAATTCATAGACGCCGCTGTTGCAAACTAAAATACAACAGATTCTTTAAGTACTGACATTTTATCATCTAAAATTCCTGAAAATTCTTATCGCATTTAACAACAAACTATCTACATTATAATTTACAAATTTGAATTATTTACGGCGACGTCCCTAAATCCACCTTTCTTCTCTAATTAAATAACTCATGTTCCTGCTCGCGGGTGCCATTTTTATAACGGGTAACTCGGGTTAAGGTTACTTTTCCCTAGTATGGGAAATTTCTACGGTAAACTTATCGAAGCGGTTTCCTTACAGGATTTTGCCCAGGCGATAGCAGCGATTGGGTTTCTCCAGGAAATCAGTGTACTCCCTCAGGACTACGCGTCTTTTCTACGTCGCTGTCAACAGCTACCTAACCCCGGGGTAAACTACAGTGAAAGCAGGGTTCACTCAAGTCTTCAGGCAAAGTCACTCGTGACTTCTAGTTATGGTCTATATATTAGAGATCAGATTGTTATATATTGTGTTGGGGTGGATTCGTTAGGAAGTGTTAAATGAAATACCGTATAAAATCAATAAACTATTAACAAAGGTACTTGTGACAAAATATTTACAAATTATGTACAAAACATAATTCACAAAAGAGTTCTCGCGAAACGAAAACAATTTATCAAGCTAACCGGGCTTTCCTAACGCTGGCTCAGAGGTTAAACTAACTTGTTTGCAGTAAAGTAAATTATTAGAGACCAGAATAAATTAAATATTTGAGGGCTATGCGGACGGTGTTGTGAAGCGGGGCGGTGATTTTAGGTCGGTAGTTTGTTAAAAAGCGATACAGTAGTGCGGAGGAATGGTATTAGGCAGGCAGTCAATATAAACAGCCATGCAGCATGTGAAATAAAAGCAAATACTAGGTGCAATATCAAGATAAACTAGCTGCGCACTATGATTAGTTAACTACTGCCCCACAGGCAGACGTTGCATTCAAACAGAACACTCAAAACTAGAAGGAAATATCTCCCAAGGAAGCGAGAGGACCAACAACACCTGAACAATACCCCCCAAAGTAACCGGGAAACCGGGTACCGCCGGGCTGTTTTGATTGCCAACAATGATGGTAATCTACCGCAGTCCGAAGTGTCCTCACAGTCCTGTCACCAGGACCACGAGGGCTGCTCCACGGGAGACCGCTTTTTAAGACCTGGCCATGGCTAGACCGCCACAATGCCAGCCATTTTGCTAGTGCCCTTGTGCTCTCGGGAAGACCGCAGCTCTAGAATGCAAGCCCTAGCCCCTCAAGTCGACCCACAGGCACCGATGACGAACGGTGACGTCCCCCAGCTCCTAAACCCCGTGGTGGGCCTACTCACAAAAAATTCCCTGGTCGCTGTCCCTCTACGGGCTGTATCTAGTAAGGTAAAGACAACTACCCCAAGACAACAAAATAACACGGGTGTTACAGCAAGACAAGCTCACTGCGCACTAGGGTTCTGAATACTATGTTCTATCCACGGACTAGCACTCACACAACGCACATTGACACTCGATGGAAATTACCCCATGGAGAAGGTTTTCATAACTGGAAAATCCTCCCCGACAATGTCCCCGGAGTGACCAGGAGACCGGGTATCACCAGACTGTTTTGACTGCCAGTAATGATGGAAGTCTACTGCAGTCCGAAGTATCTTCACTGCTGCTCCACGGAAGACCACTTTTTAAGACCTGGCCATGGCAACACCGCCACAAGGGCAGGCCCGATTGTAGTCAGCAGCTTTGCTAGTGCCCTTATGCTCCCAAAGCTCTGGATTGCAACCCCGGCCCCTCCAGGTCGATCCGCATACACCGATAGAGGTGAACGGCGACGTCCCCCAGCTCCTATGTCGAAAGAGGGACCTATTCACAAGAAGTTCAACGGCTACTGCCCCTCTGCAATACAAAAATTAACAAATACAACAATATTTAAACCTTTTCCACACTTGGACTTCCAATGTCACCTCTGATGAAGATTACCAAGCGCGCCAAGGCACCCTCCGGCATAGAGAGACGTTTTATCCGTGGAAAACTCTATCCTACGGGCCCAACACTACTTTGCTGCTACGTAAACGTCGATCTAGCTAAGAAAATAACTATACAAACTCCGGTTGACGGTGATATTTTCGTAACGATTGCTGCTGCTCTCGTATAGCCGAGTACACCTGCAAATTAATATAATTCCTGTCCCTCGAATGACCTGCAGATCCTAGTGTAAACTCTAAAACAACCAGAAGAAAATCAGAATATGCGACGAAGACTTCGACGGCGGCTGCAACACTCAGCGTGACCAAACCTGCCGGCCCACATCTCTCCAGCAGACACCGATCATCGCTGGACGGTGTGCCGCCCGGCACTTGCGCTCTGATGCGTGCTGGCCTCGTCCAATGGACCGGCATACTTAACCCCGTTTTCGTCGCTGCTTATGTCAAAGACTTTGCCTAGCGAACCATACCTTCAGCTCCGTTCGTTTTATAGCCTGACGCCGCGGAATAAATTTCAAGACACATATTAATGAATGTTCACAATTATTTTATATGATGTTAATTCCCTGTAAATTGAATGGATTTAGTTTCGTGTTAACAATTAGATTATATAATTATGCTCTAATTGTCCACTTCGTGACTATATATATATATATATATATATATATATATATATATATATATATATATATATATATATATATATATATATATATATATATATATATATATATATATATATATATAAATACATATAATTTTTTAACAAACACTAAATATTGGTTCTAGGGTTCGCATTCATTTGAAGAAATTTTTCCGAGGTCTCAGCATCAATACCTCTCTGTTCTTAATGAAAATTCTCCACAAGATACGGTCACAATAGGACTAAAATCGGTAATGTATAGAAGTTATTAGACGTTTTTATATCATTAGGTGATTGTATGCTCGATCTAACAAATTTTTTATGAACTGTTCACCATTGATTCATTGCCAAAAGTGCCCTTTATGACAGAAATCAAATTCTTGTCTTGCCATAAAATGTTCAGTTTTCAATTCTCAGGAAATGTAAGATAGTTTTTCCCATTTGAAGCTAAATTTTTAGTTATTTGCAAAAAAAGTGTTTCACTCAAGAGAAGTGATAGCAATTTGTTGTTGAAAACACTTTTGTGTAAGAGTCTAAATAAAATACTATGTATTTATCTTTGTCAATGAGAGCCATGTTTTTTAAGACAGTTAGGTTAGGTTTGAATGTGAGTGGGCCATACCAGTCCCTACACCGCGACCATAAGGTCTATTGTGGCTCACGCCTAATGGTCTATATTTCTCCCAACAAGGCCAGCCTCCTGCAGAGGTTGATAAAGTTTGTGGGCGAAAGTTGATCCAAATCTTCCGGAGCACGCTTTGTCTTGCCAAAGAGCAGGTATCTAGTCCTGTCCGCCGCTGGACAGGAACACAGTAGTGCTCTGCTGTCTCGTCACTCTCCATACACAGCCGGCACTCAGTTTCCTGACCGAATCCAATTCGGTTCATGTGGTGACGCAAGCGGCAGTGTCCTGTATACAAGCCGACTGGAGTACTCAGTTGTTGTCTGTTTAGCTCTAGAAGTTTTTTAGCCCTTGACTCAGACAGGCCATTTATGAAGGACTTAGAGTGAGCTAATCCTGGCAGATTTTGCTAATGCTGGATTGTCATTCTTTCTGTCCAGGTATTTAAGGTGCGTTTTGCTGTGCATGATGTTATACCCAGCACCGGTTCTGGTCTGACAAAGTCCCTCTGGGCACCACTCCTGGTAAGCGCGTCGGCCGCAACATTGCCATCATGGTCCGAGTGACCCGGTATCCAGACCAGCGACACGTCATTACAGCTGCCCAATTCGTTGAGGGCAGATTTACAACTCCATACCGTTTTTGAATTGCAACAGTAGGAACGAAGAGCCTTTATTGCAGCTTGGCTATCTGTATAAAGCTTTATCGATTTGTGTGTGCACTGGTTTTCTATACTTTCCCTTGCACACATCTCGATGGCATACACTTCTGCCTGGTGTATGGTTGCGTACTTGCCGAGGCTAGCTGATAGTCTAGCATCGGTGTTGCCCCCATATGCGCTGGCTCCTACTCCCATATTGGTTTTGGAGCCGTCAGAATACCAGCAGAGATCGGCTCTCAATAGGGTCGTTTGATTTCGTTCCCAGTCCTCGCTTTCCGGGAGGATGGTCGTGAAAAACATATCTCTACTGATCTTTTTAGGCATCAAGCCTGATACCATTCCCAGAATCCCATGACCCTCAATGTCATCGAGGAGACCGGACTCTCCCAGACTGACTTCTTTCGGCATGCTGTCGGCCGTTTGTTTTAGTCTGTGCGTTGTCCACCTTGCCACCCTCTCCAGCCATATGTGAAGAGGTTGAATATTTAGGAGGACCTCCAGAGCGGCTGATGGTGCGGTGCTTATCGCTCCCGTTATCATCAGACAAGCTTGTCTCTGTAGATGAGCCAGTTTGGCCCTCGCGATACCACAAAGTGCCTTGGGCCACCAAACTATGGCTCCACATGTTATCATTGGTCTGATAACCACTACATAGAGCCAGTACATCTGTTGGGGGTTTGTTCCCCAGTTATTTCCACAGATTCTACGGCATGTCCACAGAGACAGTTTAGCCCTGTGGATTACATTCTCTAACTGTACGTCTCAGTTGAGCTTCTTATCTAGGGTAACCCCCAGATATTTTGCTTGTTACGTAAATGGAATCGTTTCCCCCATAAGAATAGGTGGTTTTAATCTGTCCAGCCTTCTTTTTTCTGGTAAATGGAACAATGATCGTTTTGCGGCGATTCACAGACATCTGTTCCCTCCGACACCAATCATTCACTACATTTAGTGCCTCTTGAAGAGTACTTGCAAGTTCCTCCTCAGATTTTCCTCTAACCATTATAACAAGATCATCAGCATACGCTTGGACCTCAACCTCCCACAGCCCGAGGATAGCCAGCAAAACTTCCACAAAGAGGGACACAGCAGGGGGGATAGAACTCTCCCTGAGGGCACCCCCCTCACAGCCCTGCAAATTTGCTTGAATGCACCTAATATTGGTGGGTATGGGAGTAAAATGTTTTAAGAGTGGGAAGGATAAGTGAATAGGTTTTGGAGTAGGAAAGGATAAGGATCTATGGTGCAGGGTCATCCTCCTTTTCCGAAGCTCAATTACCAAGCTTCCTATTGGAGGGTCTACCTTTGGTAGTCGTCCGAGAGGTGGATTTTCCTTTCCCCTGTTGTTTCCCTTTAGAGGTTCCAATGGAAGGATGTATCCTGGCACCTCCTCTATTGGGGCCCTTTTTTTTTGGTGGATTTAATTCCCCCTACGGTGCCACTTCCTGAGGGTATAGCCGGGGGGGGATTGATCCCCCTCCACTCTCGGAAGGGCCCGTTCCAGTCGCCGCAGGCTGACAGGCGATGGTGGCAGCAGAGGCTATGAGTTTAGACTCAGCCGCAGACCCCCTTACCCTCGGCCGGAATAACACCCTTCCGAAGCCAAAGAAGGGTCTGAAGCCAATTCCCTCCAGCGTAACCATAGACATTTCGTCAACCGAAAATGTCCATGTCTATCCTGATGGTCCTGTCGCTTCTCGGTGTAGTACAGTCCACTCCCGAGTGTTCAGGCCATCATTCATTCGTCTCAGTCTGGTGAGCATATCCTCGGGAGTCAATGAAGACTCCACCCCGTCCGAGATATATGCCACACAGACGTAAGGCTTGGGGAGGTCCTGCCCGCTCACCAGCTTAAGACGAGCCCCCTCCCACGGCTGGAGCCCCCCAACTACTCACTCCAGCCAGAGCGAGCTAGCCTCGTCCTCAGAAGTAATAAGGAGCCAGCCGGGCCGATTTACACAACCCCGGAACCTTATACTTGGGACTTCGTCTGAACTGCACTGCACAGCCTTCAAAATAGACCCCTGCAGCAACAGCAGTTGTTCATTATTCAGTGAGGATGAGGGATATTCAGAGTGGATAATGCCCACTCTCGCCCCTCCGGTCACCTCACTGAACGTCTTCCTGACAGCATCCTCTCGGGGCTTTTTTGTCCTCTGTTGTGGTGTGCTGCCGTCCGACCGGAGTCGCTTTCCGCTGACGGCACCCTCAGTGGCGGCATCAGACTCCTCGGGTCGTTTTATCGTACCCTCGGAGTCCTTTTTTTCCCTCAGGGCTCGTCCGCGGCCTTGCCGCCCCGATAGCGCTGCAACCTTTGGTTGATTGTGCATAACCTTGGAGCCCTTAGTCCCCACCCAAGACCGGCGGGACCCGACTTCCGTTAGTGGCGCACAGGAGATTTTAGAAGCGCCCGCTCATCATCAGTTTGGCGTAAGAGAGGAGGCAACCTCCATTTCTACCTCCATGGGTTTTCCAGTTGCCTGGAGATAGAGAGTATTATTACCCATCTCGTTTGGGTCTATGTCTGTCGTGTCCATGTTCTGATCCCACGAGCAGCTAGGGAAGATTGTGGTTATCCTCCATGGAAGAGCCCCGCATCCCGTGGAGAGGCATTTATACACAGGGAGGTCGCCCGGTTTCCCTGGACAGGATTACGTTAGGGGCAGAATTACCAAACTGCCAATGCCCGGCCATATCGGCCAAGAGCATCATTGCTTCGGCACCAACCCGCCAACGACCTTGCGATGTGGGTTTTTTATAGAGGCCGGTTAAGGCAAGCATTTCCGGCCCTCCTAAGACATGACTACCGCGGCCTTGCCCCGATAGCGCTGCAACCTTTGGTTGATTGTGCATCACCTCGGAGCCCTTAGTCCCCACCCAAGACCAGCGGGACCCGACTTCCGTTAGTACCTGACTCAAGCTGTCTCCTTGCGGATCCAGGCAATCGTTATCTTTTCCTCCGCTCCTCCATGTGGCGCACAGGAGATTTTAGAAGCTCCCGCTCCTCATCAGTTTGGCGTAAGAGAGGAGGCAACCTCCATTTCTACCTCCATGGGTTCTCCAGTTGCCTGGAGATAGAGAGTATTATTACCCATCTCGTTTGGGTCTATGTCTGTCGTGTCCATGTTCTGATCCCACGAGCAGCTAGGGAAGATTGTGGTTATCCTCCATGGAAGAGCCCCGCATCCTGTGGAGAGGCATTTATACACAGGGAGGTCGCCCGGTTTCCCTGGGCAGGATTACGTTAGGGGCAGAATTACCAATAAAAACTGCCAATGCCCGGCCATATCGGCCAAGAGCATCATCGCTTCGGCACCAACCCGCCAACGACCTTGCGATGTGGGTTTTTTATAGAGGCCGGTTAAGGCAAGCATTTTCGGCCCTCCTAAGACATGACTAGGTAGGGTTACAGTATTACATCCCTCCCCTTTCTCAGCCGGGCTTGGGACCGCCCATGGCGGAGTTTAAGATAGTTGCAAACAAAAATTTTCCCGTCAAGTAACAATAATTGTTTGCACACTAACTCCTCAATGAATAGAACACTTAGGGTAGGTTAGGTTATAAAGTGAGTCTCTTCACTGCTACATTAGGTTTATTATGGCTCACGACCCATTCTTTTATACTTCACCCATCAAATCCCGCCTTTTACAGAAGTCGATAATTTTTGAGAATGAAGTTGGTCCAGATCTTCAGTTGCAAGTTGAGACTCTGCAAAGAGCAGGTACCTGATTCTGTCCACTGTCGGGCAGGAACATAGCACGTGTGCTGCGGTTTCATCACTTCATATACAATCACCACTCATCTTTTTGTCCAGGCCCAATTCTGTACAAGTGGTGATGTAGCTGGCAATATCCTCTATACAGACCATCCAGAGTTTTAATTTGTTGCCTGTTCAACTCTTAAAGTTTTTTAGCCCCTATCTCTGAGTGGCCCTTTATAAAGGCCTTAGAGTGAGCTAATGTGGTAGATGTTACCATTGTCAAAGTATCTGCATCTGTCCAAATCTTTGAAGTGTTTCCCTGTGTCTAAATAAATCCCCAGTGCAGGTTCTGGTCCCATATAACTGGCTTCGGCATCTTCTTTGGCAAGAGCATTGGCTGCTTCGTTGTCATCAAGGCCCGAATGCCCGGATATACAGACAAGTGGCACATCCTTGTTGCTGCCCAGATCATTTAGGGCAGCATTGCAACTCTATACTGATTTTGAATTGTAATGTAGGCACTAAGCTATAATGGCTGAAGTCCTATCCAAATGAAATACATAGTTTTAAAATGGCTGCTCTTCCAGTTATGCTATCAACTTATTTTAAATGGAGCACCCTATATATTATTTCATTTTTGAATCGTACGTAAAATCGAGTCTAAATTCATTTGGAACATTATTGGTAAAAAATAGGATTTTTGAGTTATTCAAGTTTCTTCAAAAAATTTAACACATGAGGTCAATTAAGAAATAAACATTTGGGAAAGGAGGTGGCAGTAGGTATAGATGGGGAATTCTGCAACCACCACATCCACCATCAGGCAAATACTCGTGCGTGTGATGTCAGGAGACAAAACAATATGGTGGGTTGGATAGAGAGAGAAAAGAGCTCTAACCTGAGATGACGTAATCCAAGATAGCCGACCGGAAGTGAAAAATCTGGTGAGTTTGTGGTCAAAGTGGCAAAGAAAAGATAGTGGATGGATAGAGCATGACAAGAGATTTAGAGTAAGATGACCTAATCCATGATGGCGGCCAACATGCCCGACCGGAAGTGAAAAATCTTGGAAATTTAAATTTTTAAAAGACATTTAGGCAGACCTATGGAAATAAGGGAATCGCCATATTGATTTTTATGAAAATGACGCACAAAAATATGGCTGGCAGCGCAGGCACAAACCAACTTTTTTATTTGTATAGTTAGACCCATGTTTGGGGTATCACCATACTAGTCTCCATGAATGGAATTTAAATATAACATATGCGCATGCGCAAACCCAAAATTTTAGTTTTTATGTAAGAGAACACATATGGGGTATCATTGTACTCCTCTCTATGAGAGGAGATAAAATATTTATATATTTATTTTATAAATATTTATTGATATATTTATTTATTGAAAAAATTGGGGAACTCGAGAGCATGTCAAGCAAGATGGTTACTGTACGCTGCACCATCTGAATTCCTGTCGAGACTCGCATGCAGCAGGAAATGAGATAACGATTGCTTGTTAGACTCTCATTTTCTATCAGCGTTCCTTAGGTTGATAAAAAGTGTTTAAGGATAAAAATAAGACAATTTAAATACAGTCAATTTATTAGGATTAAATCGCAAAATTTGCATATTGACTTATTACAGAATAGCTCTTACAATACCAGTTAGAGGTTTATATTCAAATACACAATCATGCATAACTAAAAGGTAAGCTCGGGTTCTATTTGGAAAATTGTCTACTCATAAACTCCACCTTGATGACCACCGTTGAAGATTTGATTGACTTATTCTGGTGCTGGCAGTCGACTACAAATAGAGCACGATCTTTAAACTCGTCATAATTTAAGAGATGCTCAGACATGTTTTTATAACAAAAACTTTTTTGAAAATCTGCTTACAACTGGTAGGCTTCAGCATATTTAGATTTCTCGAAATCCATCTTCATAGATTTATAAGGGTCGCATTCTGAATTTAGGAACACTCGTAGATATACCATACCAATGTTATCGAAAAAGTCCCCCTTCTTGCTTACGTTGTCTTTTCGATCTGTTTGAAATGCTATAGTCACATATCTAGGTTTTTCTAAGTTGGTTGCAGTTTTAACAGACCACACATCTTTATTAATATCTCTGAGCAATGATAGCTCATATATGTCCTATTTTCAATATGCGAGAAATATAGATGTGTCTTTTGCCATTTTACCTATCAGTTCCAACTTCATTTTAGTGAATTTTCGTAGAAAAAATTCACTATTGGGGAGATCCCGACTTTTGAATTTTGAAAAAATTTTTGCAAATAAGCGCGAACTAGGACCCCTAGAACCCATATCCGGGGTCAGTTTCAATTTTTATATGTTTATATATATATATATATATATATATATATATATATATATATATATATATATATATATATATATATATATATATATATATATATATATATATATATATATATATATATATCACACCGATAACTCAAAAAATAATTGGCCGATTTTGATAAAATTTGGCATGTACCTTTCTTTTGTAAATGGCTTGGATAAGTTCGTTAGTCAGGAAAATTGGACGAGGTTTTCCGGGAAAATTTTGAGTTTTCATTCGAAAAAAATTCTTATCTCAAAAAGTAATAAGCCGATTTTAATAAAATTTTGCGTGTACCTTCCTTTTGTAAATGGCTTTGACAGGTTTGTCAGTCAGGTAAATCGGACGAGGTTTTCCGGGAAAATTTTGAGTTTTCATTCGAAAAAAATTCTTATCTCAAAAAGTTATAAGCCGATTTTAATAAAATTTGGCATGTACCTTACTTTCGTGAATGGCTTTGACAAGTTTGTTAGTCAGGAAAATCGGACAAGGTTTTCCGGGAAAATTTTGAGTTTTCATTTGAAAAAAATTTTTATCTCAAAGAATAATGGGCCGATTTTGACCAAATTTGGCACGTACCTTCTTTTTGTAAATGGCTTTGATAAGTTTGTTAATCAGAAAAATCGGACTAGGTTTACCGAAAAAATTTTGGGTTTTCATTTTAAAAAAAATTAACTTAAAAAATAAAAAATGTATGATAACCAAACTTGGTAGGTAGGTTTACGATATAAAAAGTAAACTATACACCAAAATTTAGATTTCTATGTTACAAGAAAAAAAAGTTATAATAAAATATTTTGTGCCAGATCATTTCTATGAAAATTCACTACCATAACGCACTTGCTGCGTCCAGACATTTTTATAGTTTGGAAATACATGTTTTGCTTTTAAAAACATGTTGGTTACAGTAATTTTCGATCTTGATGTTTACCACAGAGAACTCCTTTAAAGTGATGGAAGAAACTGAAGAGGAACCAAAGGGGTAAGAGCATGTGAAACTTGTTGTCGTTTAAGGTGAGGTGATCTGACGATACATTCAGCCCAGCATTGCTAAGAGATTTGGCTTCATTCTTACTAAACAAAAGCAGGCTTTTGATGGTTGTGGTGTATGGGTCACGTACTCATTCCACTTCCTTGTTATTTAATTCATAGGTCCACTTCTTTGTTATTTAATTCATATGTCATTGAGTCAAACAGAGCTGCTCCTCCATTATTTTACATACAACACTCACCATCAGCATTTTGTACTCCTAGACATTCCAGAATACCTTCGATTATTAGAGCTGACTCTGCCAGGCATACGAATGCATATTGCTGTTTGATGTTTATTTCGACTTCATCACTGTTACCAAATGATTTAGTCGGTGAATAGTAAGACCGAAGTTCTTCTCGATCAATGGAATCGTCAAACTGGGGGTCTATATATATTTCTAGTTTTGATGACATCATAACCAAGACTTTTAAGGAACTGAATAATATCAGAACGAAGTGTACGCTTTGAAATGGTTGACTGTACTGAACTTGTCTTGGTAGATTCACTTGCTTTTTTATCCTTAAAGACTAGCATTCTAAGCAATCTTTTTAAGTTCCAAGCGAACAAACACCTCTTCACCTTGAAAGTTTACAGGAACTGAATCTTGGTCTACGATGTCGATGCTTATATTTGACATCTCTTGTTTGTCACTGTTAGATAAATTAGATTCTTACGTTCTATATCGATTGCATAGCCAGGGTCAACCATCGGTGCAAACTCATATAACGTATGTGAAGGTTTTCCGTTATAGTAGGGACCAGACACAATATTAGTTTCTATGCGAACCTGTTTAACATCCACTATTTCAGCAGGTAAATCAGATTCATGGAAGATACCTCATTGAAGAACTTGTTTTGAGAATCCCAGCATTCGCCCAATCGAATCATCAGCTTCAAAACTGATACTTGTGTAGGACTTTATTTCATGTCTAATGGTATTAGGATTAGGTCTCAGAATCAAAGCTAGTTGCTTGTGTTATCATATTGCTGTAGCACCGACAAGTTCATTTTGAAGCAAGTTTTCCAAATGTGTTATTTCTCGCGACGTCAAAACTCGGTTGCATTGATCATGCGCACTTCGCAGCATATTTTTAGTAATGAAATAAAAGACCTCCCTGGCACACAATTCTTCCAACTGACCTTCCTGACCTGCCCTGACATCAGTTTGCCTAATTAAAAGCTAAAGGGGAAGGAAAATCAACACTGCCATTCATGTGAGCATAATGTATTTTTCCTTCCCCTTTTTCCTTCTTTTAGCTTTTAATTCGGCAAACTGATGTCAGGGTAGGTCAGGTGGGAGGATTGTGTGTAAAGAGCACGTCAGGAGGTCTGTTATTTCGTTGCTTAAAATATTCTGCAAAGTTACATGATCAATCAATGCAATCGAGTTTTTACTGTCGCGAGACGGCCGTTTTCCAAGTAGTTTCTTCTTTTACATAACATTTATTTTTACCTTTATATATGTTCGGTATGTTGTTCTATGTGTAAAAGCCTATCAAAACAACAGTATAACTACCATACGGATCCAATTCAATTGGTGGATCGTAGTCTGTTGACAGATGGGAGCTTAAATCTTTCAACGCAAAGGTTTGCAACATAACTGAAACACAGAGGCTACTGTCAGAGTCTTTTATTTAAAAATTTGAAACATAACTGACCACAATTATAAGATTATATTTTTGATACACATCATGATTATACAATATACCAGTCATTAAGGTAACATTGCAACTCGAGTGGTGGTTTCAAGTTTGCATACTCAGCAGTGTCACCACGTTTCTTAACTGCAACCCAATGACTGCCAGGCTCCTTGTTGGTTTGTTAATTCATGATGAATCGCTCATTCTTACGCGGACCATTTGATGGTAGAGCGTCTCGCATGTGTATACCTCTAAAATATGGGATTTTCATTTTACCAGCAAATTTCACAAGATCTACATTTGTTAGAGGTATTGCTGGTAAATATCCTAATCGTTTTTTGGCTTTTGCAGATACAACCCATAGCCGCTACGCTGCTTCTTCACATACAGACCTTTGCTGAGTCTCTTACACTTTGATTTTAATTTCAAACCATTACCTCTCTTACCCATAGCGATAGCCTCCATTGTTTTGTTGTTACGTTCTTCTTCCTCTAGTTTGTGCTTGGCTGCTTTAACGTCGTTAACTGCTTTAGCAATACCAGCAGCACCACCACCCAGAGCACCTAGTGCTGATAGACCACCAAATATCAGAGGTAGCAGTGGAAGGAAGCCTCCGCTTTTAGGTATTGGAATAACTCGAGGTTTCTGCACATTCTTACGCTCACCAATTTTTCTAACGATTGCATGAGCGATATCAAACACAGCTTCCTCTGTTGGGATAAGATTTCTGTCTTTTACAACTTCTCCAATCAAACTTATTTTGTTTTTGAAGAGAAGTTTCTTCTTTGATTTTGTGTTGATTATATCAAGACCCATACCAGGCTTTGTTTTAACTATCATAGTGTTTGTAACGCTCCAAGTGGCTAACTTTTCACCAAAACTTTACTCTCTACCAAGCTTGGTTTTCCAACACTTCGTTGGCTCGATGCCTGTCACTTAACTCTTTTGATTGAGAGTAAGTGATGCTGTGGCTTGGACAAGCACGGTCTAGAGAATTTATACCTTAATCACCTCTAACCACACGTTCTTTAAGTTTAGTACCCGGACCACAAAATTGATAACCAGCTATGTGTAATACTACATACAGACTTGGAGACTACTTCTCTGGCTTCACTGTTGGTTTTCGTTTTTGTAGGAGAAGGACGTAGCTAGCGTGTAAGCTCACTGGAGCAAGTGGCCCTTACGAACTCTGGAAGTTCTAGGATGTTCTTCAACGTTTTTTTGAAACTTTAGAAGTCAAAAAGCACACACACGACAATAACTACCTTGTTTTAACCGAGCAAACCTATTTAATGAATTCCCCTTTCTTGGATATTCTTCTTTCTAATTAAATAAGTCAAAATAAATTTAACTATTCTTTCAAAAAAGTTGTAATAAGATAATGAGTTGATGTATGTCGGTATTTTCGTTGTATAGAGACTGCTTTTATACTGTTATTGTTTAGTTATTTTATTGTTGTAACTGTAATCATAGTTATTATAGGCTAGTTCTATTTTTATGTTAAATATTGATATACATCACATAGACATTTTGAAAGCCTCATCTGTCATCTGTGTTTCATTTTAAATTCAATTTGATAAAATTTTTTGATCAAAACATCATATCATAATATAGCAACAGATCTTTATTTGTGGTTGTCATGATTTCGTACTAATTCAAGTTTTTTCTCTCTGAGAATGCTGTCAAGCAGCGAAACTATAGTCACAGAAATGTTGACGGACATCCTAGAACTTCCAGAATTCGTAAGGGCCACTTGCTCCAGTTAGCTTACGTGCGAGCTACGTTCTTCACCTACAAAAACGAAAACCAACAGTGAAGTCAGAGAAGTAGTCTCCAAGTCTGTATGTATATAGACAAGTTTCACCAAGTAAGGGCAACAATAATCAATGAGCTATGTGTAACTCAACAGGTAGCTTGCTAATGGCTGTGTTAACAAGACCTTCACCCTGTGACACCAACATTGATACTGACTGTACGACACCTGAATCTCTCTATATATTTATATTTACCGAAAAAATATAGTTTATTTTAAGTCAAGATGCGTACCATCAAACACGCTTCTGTCTTACCTATAACAAATATAGATTATGTTGTTCACACATCTTCAGAACAACAACGATGCATGGTCCTCTCTTTCCAAACACCGTTAGATGTATCATATGTGGCCCTAGTGGGTGTCGCAAAACAAATGTTGTGTTGAGTTTATTGTTTGAACCGAATGGTTTAAAGTTTGGTAATGTGTATGTGTATTCAAAGTCTTTATACCAACCCAAATACAAGATGTTACAAAAGGTGTTGGATGCTGCAGATCCAGAAGGTGTTGTTATCATCCCTATAGTGAAAATGATTAAATATTAGATCCAGCAGATGCCTTGGACAACTCTGTGTTTTTATTTGATGATGTAGCTTGTGACAAATAAGATAAAATGAGAGCATACTTTAGTATGGAAGACATAAGATTATTGATTTATTCTATCTTTGTCAAACATATACTCGAATACCCGGGCATCTAATACGTGATAACGCTAATGTTTTGATCCTTTTTAAACAAGACGAAACCAATTTAAAACTTATCTAAGACGACCATGTAACGACAGATATGGACTTTAAACAATTAAAAAATATATGTTTCTCAATGCTGGAAAGACAATAAGTATGGTGTGTTGGTGATTGTAAAAGAAAACGATGTACACAAAGGGAGATATAGAAAATTCGATAGCTACATATTCATCTAATTGATTACAACCAATGACAGACAGCTGCCTAAGAGCTGTCGTGTCAGACATTTAGCTGTCTAACAGCTGCCCAACAGCTGTCGTGATAGACAACTAAGGATAGATAGCTAGACAGACAACCAACTCAAAGCTAGTATACCTTAAACCACCAAACAGTTTATATCTCTTAACATGGTAACCAACTAACAAGTGGTTTACATCAGACCAACAACCAACTTGTTTGAAACAAATAACTTTATCGAGATGGAGGTGTTGGGTAAACAATAGAGAAAAGTTAAGAAAAAGATTTTACAACTTGCTGAAAACATTCAAAGAAAGCATTTAATGCTTAAACTTGGCATAGCTGAGAAGCACTGCAATGTGTATATAACCCAATTGTTGAGCCACTAAGTGAAATATCTAAAAACAGATCAACACTTAAACTGCAACCAACAGCTGAACAAATCAAAGAACAACCGGTACTAGAAACAAAACCCAATGTTGAGTTCCTTGAAGACCATGAAGTTTTTGAAGCCGAACCAGATGTGGAAACAAGTTCAGATGAGGATACCCCAACATTTTAAGATATTGAGGAAGGTCTACAAGCTGTCACAGCCACACCAGCATATCAAGAATTTTTGGAGCAATATCCTGAACTAGTTCGATATTATGTAGACGAGTATTTTGCTGAACCACCGAGACTTGCTAGCACCGATCAAATGTATGGTGCTCGCTACGATAAAGATACTGGTAACTGCAGTCTTGGCAACAAGCACTTGGACTTTACTAATGATGACATTCAACTGGATAAAAGGAGATATCCACAAACACAAGGTCTGCTGCAATTGATATTTATCCTCCTGAGACCTAACGTCCATTTTATTGAACACGCAGTTTTTAATTTTTAATTTCGTTCCCATCAAAATGATCCGCTCGAGACCTGTTATACATCCTATTGGACATATTTGCAACGCCATCTCGTACGGCGCGCTCGAACAAACTGGATACACACCTGTTAATTGTTATTTCAACAATGGCGGCGTTTAGAAAAGCAACGTATGATGGTAAGTAGTGTTTTTTATTATTTTTCAACGTTTTATTGCAATTTATTGTTATAATCATACATATTATAGTTTATTAAGTACATCTTTTACTGTCGACGTTTGTGGCTAAGCTTTAGTTCTATCAACCACCCTAAATTCTTCGCGTCCATCAGGTTGGACGTGAGGACTATTTCACGACAATTTTAAATTTAGTTTTAGTTATGTCCAATCAAGCGGACCTAAGGACTCTGTCAAGCTTTTTTTTTTTTTTTTTTTTTTTTTTTTTTTTTTTTTTTTTTTTTTTTTTTTTAGCAATATTTGGTGATAAACGATACCTACAGCCAGGCATTGATAGCGATCTGTTACTTCAAATATTAGAAGCCGATTCGTCTGATGTAGAAGGCTTTGAAGACAATGAAGAAAATGATGATTTTGAAGAGATTGAAGCAGAGAAAGAGGTTATTATTGTATCGGATTTAGATGAAGATCAAGAAGATGTGGATGCTTTAGAAGAAGATCAAGAAGAGGATATTGATGTGTTAGAAGAAGAAATTCAAGAAAGATTTAAGGATGGTGTACAAAATGAAGAATTGGATTGGGACTCGGATGATGCTTTACCTTTAAGCGTGCACAAAACAGGAAAAAAGGCAAGAACAAATCCAAAAACAAAAAATCGAACAAATCAAAATACACCTGGAAAAACAGTGACGCTTTCTTTGGAACACATTTTCATATTCCAAAATCTTTATGATAACTGTGATAAACGACAAAATTTTTCAGTGTCTGATTATTGTGCAATGTATTTCGATGACAATATTTTTCAACAAATCTGCCAATCTACAAATGTAAAATACATGCTAGTACACAACAAGCCACTAAACTTAACACTTAGGAAACAAAACATTTTTTTGGAATAACCATCCTAACGTCAATTCTAAAATATCCTAGAATGGGTATGTATTGGGCAAAAACCAAAAAAGTGTACACTATAGCCTCAAGAATGACTAGAGATAGATTTTTTGTTATGCCCACGTAAAGGTAATTATTGATGGTGATATTTCAGAAGAATATCGCAAAAGAGATAAGCTTTGGAAAGTTAAACCTATCATGAAGAAAGTTAGAGACACATATTTAATCCTGCCAAGAGAAGCTGAAGTTACAATAGATGAACAAATGATACCATTTACCACAGTGTGTGATGTCAAACAATTTGTGCGCGATAAGCCCAATCCTTAAAAAATTTTGTGTGTGCCACACCATCTGGGTTGATTTTAGATTTTGAGGTATACCAAGGTAAAGATACTTCCCTGGATAATTCCGTAAATCATTTAGGTGTAGGTGGTTCAGCCGTCATCAGACTTGTTGAGACGCTACCGGAGGGTTCGCATGTCTACATGGACAGATACTTTACCACAATTCCTCTACTAGAAACACTATTAGAAAAAAAATCCATGGAACTAGTACAATCATGAAATCAAGAATTCCACAAGCTGTTCACCTGACAAATGAAAATATTTAAAAAAAATTGAGAAGGGGTTCAACTGAACAAATTGAAAGATCTGATGGACAAATTAATGTCCTCCAATGGTATGATATGAATGAAACCTGTTCTTCTTGCATCAACTACTTTACAAGACGAACCTCCAGATGAACGCAGGAGATGGTCGAAATCTGACAAAAAATTTATTCTAGTGAGAAGACCTAACATGGTGTCCAAATACAATGAATGCATGGGAGGCATCGATCTTATTGACAAAATGATTGCATATTATCGGATAACTGCGCGAACCAATAAATGGACTGTTAAAAGTATGTTTCATTTTGTGGACGTCGGAATTGCCAACTCCTGGATTTTGTACCGAAATGATTTTAAAAAGTTAAACAAAAAGTACATATAGTTCTTTGATTTCAAACTTCAAACTTCTGAATGGCTTCTTAGCTCAGAAACTGACGAGGGGTCTGATGATAATGACGTATCAGAACGAAGCTCAATTCATACAAGAAGAAATCCTATGGGATATAATACTCCAACAGAAACCTCATCACCTTTACCAAACAACAACAACGCCAGTGTCAGAAGTAGACAACGCCTTCCAATTCTGAAAGGTGATCTGAAAAACTCAGTAAGATGTAAATATCCAAAATGTAACAAGAAACCAAAGTTTCTGTGTGAAAAATGTTATAATTTTTACTGTATAACTTATGATCATAACTGTTTTCTTAAAATTCATAAAAAGTCAAGATGAATGCTTATTTTCAAAAAACTTAAAAAATAAAAATAAATTTTTATTTTGACTGGCTATGTTTTAGTACCCATTTCTAGTCAAAGCACCCAAACATTATTTTCATTTTATTCATTTTTTGAGTTCAGGTCTCAGGAGGTTATGAAAAGACCTAAGGCGTATGGTTATGACGATTTTCAACACTATAGAGATATTCTAGAATCAACCAGTGTTCATAAAGTCGACTACGATTACAATAAGTGGACTGAAGGTTGTTCTTGGGAAAAGTATCTGACTATAATAAAACCAATGATAAATCCACGACTGCGAACATCCTCAACTCCTCACGGTTTCGGTTACAACAGACATCTTAACGAAAAACAAAAGATAGAACCTAGAGCTCAGAATGTAAGTGATAGAAAAAGCAGCACTAACAACTATATGATGCAAAATAACAAATAGAATATGTGTATTGAGATGACATAAATGAGTTGGTTGATAGGCTTAGACTTTTAGTGGCTTCTCAAGTTGCTGGTAATAATGCTCATAATGAAATTCAGTCAATCATTGAAAAACTTCAGGAAGCTGATGTTATCGCCTAGTAAACCTACATATATACCATACGTGCCTGTCTATTGCTTAGTATCTAAATGTCTATCAATAAGTTCGGACGTTCCCAGGCCAATAAACGTTTTAATTTTAAAATTATTGAAAGAGATTTTCACAACAACTACAAGTGGTGATTTTGATTTTCAAAACCACAGATTATGCAACGTCGCTGATCCAGTTGATTAAACAGACGGTGTAAATAAAAATTTGTTGATGCATGGATAGACCACTAGCAGAAGAACCAAGATGAGGTAACACAAAGAATAATTGCCATACTACTTAAAGCTGTACACAAACCCGAGTTGGAAGATTTAAGAAACTTGTTTGAAAATAAATTGGAAAATTTAACCAATACATAAATGCTCAAGTTTTAAAAGGTATTAGCCTATCAAAGAATAACAAGCTGAAGAAGCTGGGTGAAAGAGACAATAAACTAAAAGATTTGCATGACAAGTGGATACTTCTTAATCCAACATCACCATGAAACGCAAAACAGTTGAACCATCTTCTGTTAAAAAAACAAGAAATAAATGAGTTGTATACACCAACAAGAATAAATTACATCGACTACAACAGCACTTATATTGTGACGAAGGCTGCAATAGTGGAAAGAGTCATACGTACCTTAAAAGAGAAGATATATCAAAACTTTAACTTGTTTGGTTCCTACAAGTGGTTTAATACACTACCTGATGTCACAGATGCCTACAACTCAACCATTCATCGATCAACTGGTGTAAAACCTAAAGATGTTAATAAGAAAAATGAAGCAGCTATTCGTGAACAAGTCTACTCAAATATTAAAGTGTTTGATCAGAATAAATTCGAAGTGGATGATGTAGTATGTATAAGTAAAGCAAAAGCTCAATTTGAAAAGGGGTATACACCTCGTGGGTCAACAGAGTTATTCAAGATTTTTAGTGTCCATTTCACAAATCCAGTAACATACTTTCTTGAAGGCATGCAGGGAAAACCAATCGGTGGAGGGTTTTACGAGGAAGAACTACAAAAGACTAAACAAACAGACATATATCTGGTTGAACACATCTTGAGGAAGAAAGGCAAGAAACCCTATGTAAAATGGTTGGGTTTTGATAAGTCTCATAATTCTTGTATAAATTCAGCTGATGTTAAATAAGCTTATGTATTTAATGTATTAATGTACTTATAATAAAATAAAAGTCTGTCAAAATTAATGTTTTTTATCTTTCCATATAGCATGGACTGATACAATTCAAAAGTATGTTCTAAATCAATAATATCCTGAATAAACTTCTCCTGTGGTACATCTGCTATCTGTAGGTCGTTTCTATTCGTCTTAAGGTGTTTCACTTCGTCTTTATTCTGTTAAAAAGATTTACAGAATTTGGATTATACAATATGTTTAGGATCACTTCGGACTCGGGATGTTTGTTTTTAAACTTCTTGACAGCTCTTCTGAAGCTTTTCTTTTGCGTTCTTACAGCATGATATGGGTAGGTAGCGTCTTTTTCATTTCTTTAAAGTAATCCAAAAACACAAAGTTTTCCTGCGTTGCTTGGTTTTGGAGATATATATTCAATATGTTCTGTGACTTTAGCGCTTGTTTCTCGCATATGTTGCACTTCATCATCTATCTCCATTAATTTTGCTTCAATTTCTTTAAGGTTGTCCTTGTATTTTTGATTAAATTCGCTTACGAAAAAATCAAAAAGAATTTGTTTGTATTTTTCATGAAAAGGATTGGATATCCAACAAGCCAAATTTAATATCAAATCCTTGCAAACATATGTACCAGATATCAAGTCATTTTCAGTTTGCACTGCACCAATGTTTACCAGGTATGTAGCATTTTTAGGTAATAAGTGGGCTCCTTCCACTGGAACATTTGGGTAGCTGGATGTTCCTATAACTTACTGTTGTAATAGACAATTAACTCTTTAGTTTTCTTATTTTCTAACCAATGTCTCGATCTTTTCTCACCGCTTTTACACAATTTTGTGGCATTGAAATAACCAGTATTCTTATCGATAATTAATTGAAAGTCTCCAAATAAACCATACCACAAGTTCTCTTTAATTTGCTGATAAGACACATCACTTAATGTAGCCATTTTAGACACACTACTGAAACTTGGATACTTAAGTACAAGCTAAAGCTTATTTCTAAGACAACTGAATTTTTAATGAGCGTGATAGTGTGTGGTCGACAATTTATATATGTTTACACAGCTCCGACCTAAAAACTATATTTATGAATATTTATTTACAACCACATTAGACTCTCCAATATTCACCCGCTCTCAGCTCCAAAGCCTTAGCGTAAATTTCCTCAGTTAATTCTTGATATGTATTTTCAAAATTGGTTGAAACTGTAACATTTTTGTTTTTAGTATTGAATGATTCATTTCTTCTCTATTTCGGCTTTGGAGTACATATAAACCAAACGATTATAGATTCATTTTAATTTTATCATGTTTAGCTAAAGCAGTTTCAATAATATGGAACACTTTATATCTTACTGCTTCCACAAACTCTGAGTGGAACCATAGTACTTGGTTCCGAACTAGGTGGCGACACGTTCACCACTCACTTAGTGTTTTAAGACTGGCTATACGATAGCCGTGTTATTTTTGGTGCATTTTTGCTACAATTAGTATGCCGTACTGAAGAGCTCTAATGAGAGCAAAACCGGTCTACGGTTCTAATTGTTGCGAGAATGCATCTAGTCTTACATACTTTGTCCCTATATTGGGGTAGAAATGGGCCAGGGCTAACAATTTTTTAAATTGTTAGTTAGTTGTATACCGTCTCTATTTTTAACACTCTATGTTATTTGGAGCGGGCGTGACAACATAGTACTTGGTTCCGAACTAGGTGGCAACACGTTCACCACTCACTTAGTGTTTTAAGACTGGCTATACGATAGCCGTGTTATTTTTGGTGCATTTTTGCTACAATTAGTATGCCGTACTGAAGAGCTCTAATGAGAGCGAAACCGGTCTACGGTTCTAATTGTTGCGAGAATGCATCTAGTCTTACATACTTTGTCCCTATATTGGGGTAGAAATGGGCCAGGGCTAACAATTTTTTAAATTGTTAGTTAGTTGTATACCGTCTCTATTTTTAACACTCTGTGTTATTTGGAGCGGGCGTGACAACATAGTACTTGGTTCCGAACTAAGTGGCGACACGTTCACCACTCAACTTAGTGTTTTAAGACTGGCTATACGATAGCCGTGTTATTTTTGGTGCATTTTTGCTACAATTAGTATGCCGTACTGAAGAGCTCTAATGAGAGCGAAACCGGTCTACGGTTCTAATTGTTGCGAGAATGCATCTAGTCTTCCACAAACTGTTTAATATCAATACCCTTTTCGTATATACGATAAGTAGCCATTCTGTTTCTAAAAGCTTGAGCTAACATATGCACTTGTTCAACTTGCCATGGCTCACATACTTTCGATTTGTAGGTTTCACTACGCAAATGTCCAGAAAATGCACTCTTTTTCACTTGTAACGAGCACGATTCACAGTATCTCATCATCTTAACTACACATGCTTAACTAATGAATAAAACATATACTTAGTTTATATATTTATTAACACACATATTTGCGATACATATTTTTAAGTGAAATGTTGCATTTAAAATAAAAGTATATTAACATAAATACAGTTAGACATATAACAAAACCAGTTAATATAAATTCAAAAAGATAATTTGATGTGAACGGATAAGAATCAGTTAATATGAGAGTTCTCCAGTCAGATGTCTCACCAGGGGTACCTCAAACAGGAAGATAAGTTTATAATGCACTATATCAGACTTGATTTTGGACATGTTATACAATGAAAGTTTGATGAACTCATTGTTGTGCAGATGTGTTGGAAGACCAGACCATTTCATGCAGTCGTCGTCATCGAAACAGATTCTCACTTCTTCTACATTTGGTGGTTTGTAAATATAAAACACATTTTGAGATAGTGCTGTAAGGATGATGAAAGTTGCTTTAAGCTGGACCATTGTATATCGCGTATATTTCTTTCAAACGACCAAGTACTTGCTTTTTTGCAAAGTGTAGGCACTCTAACATCCAAACTCGGAATGATTGTTTGTAGTCCTTTAATATAATATTTATAAGCTTCACCATTTCATCGTCACATGGTAGCTCTTTATTATTAACACATTTGCGAACATCAGCAAGGAAATCACTAAGTGGAATATCAAAGTTAAAATTAGTTAGAAGCTTTAATCTTTTGTTGATGATTTCAACCAGATCTAGTAGTTGTTGAACTGTACCTTCAGTTAAATAAACAGTAACAGAGTCATCTGAGATTGATACACCTTTCCTGTTTAATAGGTTCGACGGTACATGTTCCAATATTTTCTGGTTCAATCGTATTACCTTTGGTGAAATACTCTTCAACTGCTGTTTCCAGTGTTAAAATAAAATATTCCCATTCCCATGAAACAGATGAGATTGTTATATTTGACTCTGATGGGTACTAGTTTGTATTTACAATTTTAATTATTGGAATCAATCTAGCAGCTTTTGATATACCAATTGCGATACTTAGAGATGTATTAATAGTATACCTGGTTCGAGCAACATTCTACTTTCTTGTTTAATCTCATTAATATTCACCAAAATAGTTATTAATAGGTCTGAAGACCTCAGGTCCATCGTTAACATCATCATGTGTGAATCTGAACTATCATCATACGTCATGTTAATGCAAACAACTAACTTTCATGTTTACATTCTTTAATGTTTGACTTGAACTGAGCTTACTGTTGTAAAACTGAATCTTAAGTAGGTTTTGTTGTTCCCCTTCCATCACTCACTGGTTGTATTTTCCAGCTTGGTTTACTGTTAAACTTTAACAGTAATGGACAACAGGAATTCAGATGTTGCAGCGTGCAGCCAGCCCCTTGCTGTTATCATCTTGCTACAACCATCTTACTTGACATGCTCCCGAGTTCCCCCCACGTGGGGGGTGCAAAATAAAAAAGTTGGTGTGCGCCTGCGCTGCCAGCCGTATTTTTTTGGTCATTTTAATAAAAATCAAAATGTCGGGCTCTCTTATTTTGATAGGTCAGTCTAAATGTCTTTTAAAAATTCAGATTTTCCACTTCCGGTCTGTCATATTGGCCGCCATCTTGTATTACATCATCTTATACTAAATCTCTTGTCACACTATCCATCCACCATCTTTGTTTCATCACTTTGACTACAAGCTCACCAGATTTTTCACTTCCGGTCGGCCATCTTGGACTACGTCATCAGGTTAAAGCTCTTCCCTCTATCCAACCCACCACCTTGTTTCGTCTCCTGGCGTCACACGCATGCGTATTTGCCTAGTGGTGGATGTAGTGGTTGCAGAATTCCCCATCTATACCTACTCGCAGCAAGTGCATAATGGTAGCGAATTTTCATTAAATGATTCAAACCTAGAATGTTGAGTTTTGGTATGTAGTAAGGTATTTACGAGGGCAACCTACCAACCAAATTTCATCAAAATAACTGTGTTATTTTTTGGAACAAATTTTTTTGCAGAAAAATTTTTTTTTTTTTTTTCAGAAAAACCAGTCCGGTAGAGCTGGCTAACGAACTTATCCAAGCCATATATATATATATATATATATATATATATATATATATATATATATATATATATATATATATATATATATATATATATATATATATATATATATATATATATATATATATATATATATATATATATATATATATATATATATATAAACTTATAAAAATTCAAACGAACCTTGGTTTTGGGTTCTAGGGGGCCCAAATTCACTCTCATTTGAAAAAAAATTGCAGTTTCACAATCGATACCTCTGTATTAGAGATTTTTTTTTTAAAATAAAAATTCGCTAAAAAACTGTAGGTCGGTCATTTATCAATAAACCTTTACACAAATTGGTACATACAAACAGCTAATAGTGTTCTTTCAAAATATTAAATCAGAATTTCATTTCTTAACACAGGATGTTCGAAAATTATACACTGTTTTTAAAAACTTTAAATGAAAAATTCAGATTTCCCAGATTTTCCACTTCCGGTCTGTCATATTGGCCGCCATCTTGTATTACATCATCTTATACTAAATCTCTTGTCACACTATCCATCCACCATCTTTGTTTCATCACTTTGACTACAAGCTCACCACCCTGTGTGTTATGACCTCATTGTCTTCTTGATTGAATAACCTTTCCAGTGGTATATGAGTTCCCTATACCTCTCTCTTAAATTCACGTAAATATTTTTAGTGTTTTGTATAGTATCCTATTGAAATGACGGCTACTGACATTAGTGTTCACTGCAGTTGTTATAATAGCTTACAAACTATCTGTTTTTTTTAAAGTTATTTTTGGTGGTTATAGATTGTTGCAAAATAAGTACACACCTAGTAAGTATTCTTTAATTGAATTCTGAGCATCATAGAAAACTATGGAAACTATTGAAGTACAGATATTTTGAACTTGTTTTATTTGCATGGGGAATGTGGTAAGATACCAAAAAGAACTTGTCGATTATTTGATAAAACATACCCTCCTTCGCCCTGAATGAATGTAACACAATCTAAAAGAATAGATTAAAACTTTATACGCTATGGAAAGGCAAGCACTGTAAAAATCTACAATATAATTTCTTCTTCTTCTCTCTTTTTTTTTTTTTTTCAAAAAGAACTTGTCGATTATTTGATAAAACATACCCTCCTTCGCCCTGAATGAATGTAACACAATCTAAAAGAATAGATTAAAACTTTATATGCTATGGAAAGGCAAGCACTGTAAAAATCTACAATATAATTTCTTCTTCTTCTTCTTTTCCAAGCTGTCTTTCTATAGCATAGAAAATTTGACTATTATTTTAAATTTTGTTATGTTCATTTGGGTCAAATCAGGATATCTTTTATTAATTAATCGACATGTTTTTTGCTATCTTACCACATTCTTCATGAAAATAAAACAAGTTCCAAATATCTGTATTTGAATGGTTTCCATAGTTTTCCATGATGCTCAGAATTCTATTGAAGAGTACTTACTAGGTATGTACTTATTTTGCAATAATCTATAACCGCCAAAAATAATACATTTTTATACTGCTCCGATAGGGTTGGCTAACGAAGTCGTCCAAGCTATTAATAACTTTTTGAGTTATTGGTATACATATATATATATATATATATATATATATATATATATATATATATATATATATATATATATATATATATATATATATATATATATATATATATATATATATATATATGTAAATACCACGTGTATTTATTTTATAATGAATAACAAAAAAAAAACAGAACAAATAGGGCACTGACAATAAGCAAAGTTACCTACCTTTATTCTCCAATAATGCAGGAACATAAGCTTCGTTTTTCTGTATTCACACATAACACCTCTAGGGACCTCGTGTCTCCCAAAGGACTTACAAACAAAATGGATATTTAGAGACCTCGTGTCTCTTCAAGGGGTTGAAAGCAATTCGCTTTCTCGAGACCTCTTGCCTCTTCAAGGACTCAAAAACAAGTGGCAGAGGGATGCAAGCTTCTCTCCCTTCTCTCATTCTTCTCCCCCCCCTCTGGTCTTCTGGCGGAAACCATTAGTAACACTTACTCTATGTCAGTGTAGCGCGCGACATTTGAATTTAAAAGTGACAGAACAACGAGCATGAACATTCCGCCCACCAAAATAAGGATTTATTTTCACAATTATATTGTTTCTCAAATAAACAAACGAAACAAAAATTTACAATAAGCACAAAAAACAAAAAACTGAAGCTATTGGATTTATAATTAACTGTACAAAAAAATTTCAAGGCGGACGTATTACTGCGATGGCAACAGACATAACTTCGTCAGAGGCCTATCAAAAGTGCCACTACTAGTGCGAACTTGAGCTACCCGAGCTATACCATCACGGCCTGGGTATAGTTGCATAATGCGTCCGAGCTTCCAAACAAGAGGTGACGAAGTCTCATCTTTAATCACAACTAAAGCTCCGATCGGGGGGGACGTTTGCACAGTATCCCACTTACCACGCTGCTGCAGTGTATGCAGGTATTCGTTCTTCCAGCGGCGCCAAAAGTCCTGGTGGATCCTTTGCACCAGCTGCCAGCGTGACAAGCGATTCATACTTAACAAAGTCAAATCAGCATCAGGAGGAGCACCTAACGGTTCCATTGTAAGAAAATGTCCTGGGGATAGGGCTAACAGATCATTTGGATCAGTACTCGCACTACACAATGGTCGAGAATTCAAAACTGATTCCACTTGAGCAAGCAACGTGGACATTTCCTCAAAGGTCAGAATCTGCAAACCGATCACCCTTCGCAAATGAGTCTTGACTGAGCGCACTCCTGCCTCCCACAGACCTCCAAAATGCGGAGCTGATGGGGGGTTGAAATGCCACTTAATGGTACAAGCATCTGCTGCCCCCTTTGCATAGTTTAAGAGCTGCTTATTTGAGCCGACGAAGTTGGTACCTCTATCGCTATACAAATTGTCACATCTTCCTCTGCGAGCCACAAACCTCCGAAGAGCTGCCAAGAAGGCTTCAGCTGAAAGATCAGACACTACTTCCAAATGGAGGGCCTTCGTTGCCATGCACACAAACAAACAAATATATGCTTTCACCTTTCGGACACCTCGATATCTGCCCTGTGTCACAAAAACTGGACCTGCAAAATCAACTCCGCTGTGTGAAAACGGCTTCAACTGAGAAACCCTGGCAACTGGCAAATCAGACATCATCGGTGCCATGGGAGTAGGATTCACTCGAAAGCAACGATAGCACCTTGACAAAACATGATGAATAGCTCTCCGAGGGGACAAAATCCAAAACTGTTGCGAAAGCAAATGAAGCAATGTGCGAGGACCAGGATGAAGATTGACATGGTGTGTGTGTGCAATGATTAACTCGGTGAGACGATGTGAGCGGGGCAACAATATAGGGTGTTTCACTTCAACTGGAACATCAGCTTGACGAAGGCGACCGCCCACCCTGAGGATACCCTCTGTATCCAGAAAGGGGGCTAACTTATTTATTGCCCTCGCACACCTCTCACCTTTAACCAAGGATGCTATTTCCCTTTGAAATACTTCACCTTGAGCACATTTGATAAGCATATGAAGCGCCTCCTGTAATTCGGTGGCTGTCAGAGATGCAGTAGTTCGGTCAGATGGAGACACCCTACAATTTCGCACAAACCGCTGACAATATACAACAACACCCTGAATTTTCCGTAGATGCGAAAAGCGATTCAAAAGTTTACTGAGCCACTCCTCATTTGCCAAAGTAACTAGTACGGGGAGAGTTCGTTGCTCCGCCAGGCACTCTTCTGGCGGCTCAAAACGCAACGACTTGGGCCAATTTTCTCTTGCCAATTTTAGCCAGGCGGGTCCCGCCCACCATAGTGGATGCTCACAAAACCCAGAAGGTAACATGCCTCTCGATGCACAATCAGCTGGGTTTTCTTGTCCACTTACGTGATGCCATGACTCTGGAGGAATCTTCTCTTGTATGCTTGCTACTCGATTCCCAATAAAGGTCTTCCACCTATTGGAAGATGATTTTATCCAGGCAAGTGCCACCATAGAGTCTGACCAAGCATACACAGAGTTAAACTCAAAACGACCTTCATACACCCGACACACAAATTCCAGAAGCTTTGCCAACAATAAACACCCACACAATTCGAGACGTGGAATCGATATTCTTTTTAAAGGTGATACCTTGGACTTGGCACACAGAAAATTGATCCAAACTTGACCCTCCTCTGATACTTGTCTTAAGTAAACAACTGCAGCATACCCTCGCTCCGATGCATCACAGAACCCATGGAGTTCTGTACTGATGATATTATCGTGTTTTACGCCTCTGGGAATTGAGAAACCTGCTAGCGCACTGAGTTGTGATTTATACTGATACCACTGACCAACAATATCCTTTGAGGGCTTATCATCCCATCCCACTTTTTGCTCCCACAAGCACTGCATAAGATATTTTGCCAACAGGGTAACAGGAGACAAAAAACCCAGGGGGTCATAAATTCTTGCCAATTCCGAAAGAAGATTTCGTTTTGTGCACGGACGATCAATAGGTTCAACATTAAAAGAGAATGTATCACCTATGGGACACCACTGCAATCCTAAAATTTTCAACACTGATGGATCATTTAAATCTAACGATCGAGGTTGCTGACTATCAGCTGATACTGTGGACAACAGTTTCGAATTATTGCTGGCCCACTTCTTCAATTCAAAACCCCCCTTAGCAAACAACCCAATCAATTGCCGTTGCAACTCAAAAGCCTCTGACAATGAGTCGACTCCACTGACTACATCATCCACATAGAGATCGGACCGAACTAGCTTTGCTGCCAATGGAAAAGATGATTCCTCATCATCACAAAGCTGCATCATTGTTCGGATTGCCATGTGTGGGCTTGAGGAGACCCCATATGTGACAGTATTAAGGCGATATTTCTGTACAGGTTCCCCCTTTGAGAACCTCCAGAGAATTCTTTGATAATCCCTATGATTATCTACAACCAAAATTTGTCGATACATTTGCCGAATGTCAGCAGTAAATGCAATTTTGTTTGAGCGAAATTTCAACAACACAGTGGCAATATCTGTCTGCAACTTCGCTCCCACTAACAACGTATCGTTCAGAGATACACCATTCGTACTTTTGGAACTAGCATCAAATACCACCCGCAGTTTGGTCGAAAGGCTGTGAGGACGCAACACACAATGATGGGGAATATAGTATGCATCAGATGGTTCCACAGCTACATCTGATACCAGAGACATATGGCCAGACTCATAATAATCCCTGATAAACTCCGAATAGGACTTGTGCAACGCTGGATCCCTACTAAGACGTGCTTCCAGGGAGTAAAACCGCCTCAATGCAACACTGAAAGATTCTCCCAAACACGGAGTACCCTCACGAAAGGGCATATTTAAAATATATCTCCCAGCACTATTTCGGTGCTGAGTCTTCTTGAAGATTTCCTCACATTTTTTATCTTCCGGAGACATAACTAAACCTTGTGGTACCTGTTCCAAGCTCCAAAACTGTTTCAAGGTATGATCCAAGTCGACCAACGTGCATAAACTATTCACAACAGAATGAGACTTTGACTGTTCTACACTGCCCATAAGCACCCAACCAAAAACAGTATTGATGGCCACTGGTGCACCTCGAGGCCCTCTCTTTATTCCAGGTCTAACCACATGAGCATAAACGTCAGTACCCAACAAAATTTCAATGTCCCCTGGTATACCAAACTCTGAATCTGCCAACTCTAAGTTCTGAATATGTTGCCAGTGGCACTGCTCAATTTTAGCAGAAGGGATCTTGGAACAAATGTTCGGAATCACAATCATGTCCAACTCTAACTTTGTTGGCTCATAAATGGACTCTACTCGACATTTGAGAGTGCCTTGGCTAGCAAGCGAGCTCATTTGGTTCAAGCCTTGAACCATCACTGAACGAGATGAGGTGTTGAGCCCCAATTTTTCAACACACTGCTGCGAAATGAAATTAGCCTCACTCGCACAATCCAGGAGAGCTCGACATCTCCTAACCTTTCCATTTTTATCTCGTACTAATAGCATTATAGTTGCCAGTAACACGGACTGTTCCCTTTTTACCACACTTGCCAACACACGCAATTGCTCTGCACCTTGTGGCTCTTCCACAGGTGGCTTGTTTGAGTCACTCTCATCTCCCGATGCCGGTGCTTTTGGGAAGTGCAATAATGTATGATGGTGTTTATTACATACACGACAACTTGATGACTTGCACTCCCTGCTGGCATGCGAGTTTGATAAACAGTTAAAACAAAGATTATTTTTTTTTGCGAACGTATACCGTTTATGAGAGGATAAAGATAGAAATCCATCACACTTGAGCATGGGGTGCTCCTCCTTACAATAAGCACATACAAGCTTTGTGCTGGTAACAAAGGACGAAGCGGGCCTAGCAGTGGTTGCTGAAACATGCTGCCTTCTATTAGTCACATAATTGGAAGTTAAGGCAGTTGTCTCCATTGCTTTACACTGCTTTTCCAAGAATCTACATAAACTACTAAAACTGGGAATGTCCGATTCGCAAAACTCAAGCTCAAATTTTTGCTTAAGACTCATATCCACCTTTTGCAGCAACATGTTGAATTTAGTGAAATCCCACATGTCATGTTCAAACTGCTTCAACGCTTCCAAATTTTCACTGAATACAGACAACAACGTTCGTAGGGAAGAAGCAGATTCACTATTTGCTTTGGGGGCCTGTACAATACCCTGCCAATAATTGGTCAACAAAACCCGGGTATTGTGATACCTTGAGACCAGAGACTTGAATGCAATCCCATAATTGCTTCCCGTTAGCGGTAAATTCTTGATTAGGCCAGCTGCATCCTTTACTAACGAAGCACTCAAATATTGGAACTTTTCAATATCTGACAATGATTCGTTCTCATGAATCATTGTTTTAAACAGATCATAAAAGGTTGGCCAGTTTTTCCAATTTCCATCGAATTTTGGCATTTCGATTTTCGGTAACCTCAAATGTCTGTTTAAATTTGAAGTTGACATAATCGCGTTTGCGTTCGTTACTTCCTTTTCACTGAGAGATCGAGCGTTCGATGATTTGACAGAACACCGCGACTTACTCGATGCTCGACTCGATTTCGAACTACCGTGAAAAACGGATCGAGCTTGATTCTCAGCGGCTTTATTTGCATAACCTCTCAGTTCTCGATAGATAGTTTTTATAGAGTATTGCAGTTCATCGAATTTGTTCTGCATTTCATGCTCGCTCTCCAACTCTGATCGATCAACTACCGACACGATGTCCAAATGCAATGAATCAAATAGATTGACCAACTCATTCAACGCCTCAAAACGAACCTCAAATCTATTCAACCTATCTAAATCCACTACTGCGTCTATTTTGACCTGTTGAGCCACGTGCAATATGGCTTCTACTCGTGTATAAACGCTTTCGCGCTTATTTTTTAGCTGAGTCAACTCCATTGTTCAACGCAAAAAAAATTCCTAAACGCGATTTAAACAATATGCAATTCGAGTATGTACCTAGTTATATACAAGCAATAACGTCACCTTGAAATTAAATGACTCAACACGGCAATAAACAATTACAAATTTACTAGACTAAAGGAAACAAGTAAAATTACTTCAAAAAATGGACTGTATCAACTAATAACAAAACAAAACAACTATAAAAATCCGGTCGATGGGCCAAATGTAAATACCACGTGTATTTATTTTATAATGAATAACAAAAAAAAAACAGAACAAATAGGGCACTGACAATAAGCAAAGTTACCTACCTTTATTCTCCAATAATGCAGGAACATAAGCTTCGTTTTTCTGTATTCACACACAACACCTCTAGGGACCTCGTGTCTCCCAAAGGACTTACAAACAAAATGGATATTTAGAGACCTCGTGTCTCTTCAAGGGGTTGAAAGCAATTCGCTTTCTCGAGACCTCTTGCCTCTTCAAGGACTCAAAAACAAGTGGCAGAGGGATGCAAGCTTCTCTCCCTTCTCTCATTCTTTTCCCCCCCCTCTGGTCTTCTGGCGGAAACCATTAGTAACACTTACTCTATGTCAGTGTAGCGCGCGACATTTGAATTTAAAAGTGACAGAACAACGAGCATGAACAATATATATATATATATATATATATATATATATATATATATATATATATATATATATATATATATATATATATATATTGTATTACTATTTTAAAATATTGAAAACATACATGCATATCTGGAGATTCACATGACACGAAACACACACAATCATTAGTTTAGTCATGGAGAATGTTTGAAATAGAATGGTAAAAAGGAAAGTTCAATAAATGTTGTTATTATTTAAGTATATTACACATTGTAGGAAAGTAAGTAAACAAAAAATTAGTTAGAGACTGGAAACTGTATGAAAACGTTGCAAGATTGTCAAAAACAATTTAAGTAGAAAACGTTAAAACGATAAGTATAAACACAGGCTTAGTGATACAAAGTCAATAATGGTTTCTATAAAGAACTAAGGCCAGGTAAAGACAGAAATGAAGCATGTGTGGACTAAATAAAGTGTAAAAAAAGAACTACAATTTACTTCTAAAGACTCACAAATAAGCGAAGAAATTTTCGGTGAAATGAACTAAAAAGGTTATAAATAAATGTAACACATGAATTCGAGTACTAACATTTAAAGACAATGGGCTAATGTAATGAATCGTTAGCAAAATTTGGACACAAATCCAAATATAAATAGTATATATATATATATATATATATATATATATATATATATATATATATATATATATATATATATATATATATATATATCTTTTGGAATGTTGCACTACACTGTAATCACTTTTAAATACACACTTTATTTGTTTGCTGTACTTTTTGTAATTATTCATTGGTTTACGTGGACTGCAGTTTCGAACCGTCCCGGTTCATCATCAGCATACTACCGACTATGATCGTTCCTGTGTGGTCTATGTCTGAGATTGTAGGTGACGCCTACGTGTTGAGCTTCTATTGATCGGTTTACTGTTCTCTGATTGGTTGTGTTTTCGGACTGTGTCGTGTGTATCGGTCTCCTGTCTTGATCACTGTGGTTTGATAATTTGTCTATTTGTATGGCTTTTATCAAGTTTTGTTTGAATGTTTGTACTTGGATTTGTTCTGGCATTAATTGTTTCTTATTGTTTGTTTGTTGAATGTAGTATTGTTCCCAGATTTCTATTTTTTGTGGTCTTTAATATGTTTCATTAGTTGTAATTGGTTGATATCTGGTTCTTGCCGTTTTCTGTTGTGAATGTGTGTAGCTATGTTTGGTTTGTAGCTAGGTATGTGGATTTTATCTAGTGCTGTTATATGTTCCTTGAATCTTGTTTCCATTGATTTTTTGTCATTCCTGTATATTTTTTATTGCATGTGTTATATTCTATTTGATATATTCCGTTTAATTCATGTGGGTTGTGTTCTTGTTTTTTATTTATTTAACAATCATAGTCAGTAGCGTGTTGATGATGAACTGGGACGGTTCGAAACTGCAATCCACGTAAACCAATAAAGAACACAAAAAGTACAGCAAACAAATAAAGTGTATATTTAAAAGTGATTACAGTGTAGTGCAACATTCCAAAAGATATAAAAGCCACACAAGGTAATAACACACAAATAATTAACACCAATAACGAACAAACGAATAACATGTGTACAGTGAGTGACTACAAAATAGTGAAAATTCCAGAAACATGAACACAACACAAGATAATAACACACAAAATGGCCAACATGACAGCGATATAACATACAGACAAACATCAAATTATTTAAAAATAGTTACAGGAAGATATATTACAACAAAGCCAACATATACTTCGATAGAGAATGCTTAAGACACAAGATAACACCAAAATACTAAAATCACTGTTCATAACCATACCAATACTCCCAAATACACCCCAACACAAGCAGAAAAACTATATATCAGGAACGAAATCAAACATCAATACAGCAACATAACCACACTTACAAAAAAATTATATAGACTACATCTCTTATTAGCAAACCAGATGAAATATGAAACAAGGACACAAACATATAACAATAAATGAACAACATAAAAACCGATTATAAACACAAATTAGAAAAAATAAACACAACCTTAAAAAGAACAAACTAGATAATGTAAACAACAACTACAACACATCACATATTTCAGGATATATTCATAAACATAACAGACACAAAATTCACAAAAGAAGAAAAAGAATTCATAGAAAACAACATAAAAACCAACTTTTCAGATACAAAAAAATCTACGATAGAGAACATAATAGTGGACACGCAACACACAATAAACTCAATAGATAGCCCAAACTTAGAACCACTCAAAAACCAACTGACAACAGAAATAAACAGAATTATTGACAAAACTAAATCAAAAAACCATACACATGAAAAAATGCTCAAACAAATAAGAAACAAAGTCACATATAACAACATAACAATGGCAAAAACAGATAAAAGCGGCGCACTAATAGCAATAAAAACACAGGACTATATAGAAAAAACAAGCACATTCATCTCAACAAACAAATGCACGAAAACCCAACGAAAAAATTCCAAAATCAAATATTAAACATAATAAAAAAACATAAGACAATATTCAACCAAAAAACAACAACCCTAAAGCACCACCGATGACAGGAATAATAAAAATTCACAAAACGGGATACCCAATAAGACCACTCATCAACTTCAAAAATGCACCATTATACAAAATAGCAAAAGAAATAGACCAAGTACTAAAACAAGAAATACAACTAGAAAACAAATTTAACATAAAAAACTCCATAGAACTAGTGCATACATTAGAAAACATAAACAAAAACACAAGACTCGCCTCATTCGACAACAAATATGTACACCAATATACCAATTAATGAGACCACAAATACAATCGAAAATAAAGTGCAAAATAACAACAAATCAACGAAATATTAAACATCATATTGAAACAAAATTACTTTAAATTCAACTGAGAATAATACATCCAAGAAGACGGACTACCAATGGGATCTCCACTATCAAGCATCATGGCAGAAATATACATACAAGAGTTAGAGGATAAAATCAACACCATCATTAAAAAACCAGACCCAAACATCAAATGAAAAAGATATGTCGATGATATATTAATATATGACAATCAAAAAACCAACATAGACAATATCCTCGAAATATAAACCAAATCAACAACATAAAATTTACAATAGAAAAATAATCAAAAAACACCATAAACTTCCTAGACTTAACACTAATCAGAAAAGAAAACCAGATTGAATACAAAATATACATAAAACCTACACAAACAGACATCACTATACCTAAACACTCTAGACACACACACACACACACACACACACACACACACACACACACACACACACACACACACACACACACACACACACACACACACACACACACACACACACACACACACACACACACACACACACACACACACACACACACACACACACACACACACACACACACACACACACACACACACACACACACACACACACACACACACACACACACACACACACACACACACACACACACACACACACACACACACACACACACACACACACACACACACACACACACACACACACACACACACATACAAGCATTACATTTATTGTGACGGACATACCGTCATCCCGGAATATGACGGATTTGAAGTGGCACAGTACAATTTGTTCCTCTTCGGTTTCTGAGATGGCAGTACCGTGCTGATTCTACAAACACTTCTTCCTTACAGAGAAAATTGAAGATAAAGAGATCCGTCACATTTGTAGTTCTTATTGCAGTGTGTCAAATGTCTGCCAGATATATTGTAATTTGGGTCTGTGTTAAGAAAAACCGCCAGAATAAATGCAGTGTCAACAATGTGTTACATGCCTCTCGGTACAGTGTTGCCACGTGGCTCTTTGAATATCAATTTATTCTAAACTTGCATATTTCTGTTTACATTTTACAGCGTGAATCACATATCACCCGTACATGGTAACAGGCAATAGATAATATCACTTGTAAACTGTATTTGCCTATAAAGCATCTAATTTATTGCGTATTCCATGTGTGGGCCAACAAACTCATTTTTAAACGGGATCAGCTAAAGAGAGAAATAGAGACATAAAGACTTTTACTCTGGATTCGCAATTGCTTATTTTCTTCTCTGTACTCGGTGTGGCCGCTATATATATATATATATATATATATATATATATATATATATATATATATATATATATATATATATATATATATATATATATATATATATATATATATATATATATATATACATATATATATATATATATATATATATATATATATATATATATATATATATATATATATATATATATATATATCCGTCTAATAACTCAAAAAATAATCAACGACTTTCAATGAAACTCGGCAGGTGCCTTTATTTTATTAATGGCTTGGATGAGTTCGTTATCCAGGAAAATCGGACGAGGTTTTCCGGGAAAATTTTGAGTTTTCTTTCAAAAAAAATTTTTTCTCTGAAAATAACAAAACTGCTCTAATGAAATTTACTATATATATTTCCTTGGGAGAGGCCTTACTACGTACCAAAATTCAAATTTCTATGTTTTTAGAAAATTAAGTTATTCAAATTTTAAATTTTCTTTCGAAAACAAATTTTTTCTCCGAAAATTATTTTAATGAAATTTGGTGGATATTTTGCCGTAGGAAAGACCTTACTACATATCAAAATTAAACTTTCTAAGTTTATAATAAATTGAGTTATTCAAATTTGAAGCATTTAATAAAAATTCACTACCATAACGCACTTGCTGCGTCCAGAGATTTTTTTTACTTGAGAATTGTGTACTCCCTCCTTTGGGTTGGCTACTATAATGTATAGCATCAGTAAGTACATTCTTTAATGCATTGTCTATATATATATATATATATATATATATATATATATATATATATATATATATATATATATATATATATATATATATATATATATATATATATATATATATATATATATATATATATATATATACGCATTTGCCGCTTTTCGGGGACGTATAAAAGTTTATAAAAGTATACCTTGTACAAATTTATACAGCTTTAATCAGTGAGTGCAGCTTTTTGGAGGCTAAAAATATTTGTCTCTGGGTATAAATTTATATTTAATTGAATTGCTTAAAAAATAATCTTGACAGACTCTTTTAAACAAGGATTTATTACTTCAGGTTTATGATATCGGTAACAAGTGTACTAACTTCTTTGCAAAATAAATCTATAACAAAATAACACGTTGAATCTTCTTCAACCAGCTTTAAAAAAATCTCGGGACGCAGCAAGTGCGTTATGGTAGTGAATTTTCATAGAAATGATCGGGCACAAAATATTTTATTATAACTTTTTTTTCTTGTAACATAGAAATTTAAATTTTGGTGTATAGTTTACTTTTTATATGGTAAACCTACCTATCAAATTTGATTATCATAGATTTTTTATTTTTTAAGATAAAATTTTTTTTCAAATGAAAACTCAAAATTTTTTCAGAAAACCTCGTTCGATTTTTCTGATTAACGAACTTATCAAAGCCATTTACAAAAATAAGGTACATGCCAAATTTTACCAAAATCGGCCAATTATTCTTTGAGATAAAAATTTTTTTCGAATGAAAACTAAAAATTTTCCCGGAAAACCTCGTCCGATTTTCCTGACTTGTCAAAGCTATTTACAAGAGGAAGGTACATGCCAAATTTTATCAAAATCGGCCAATTATTCTTTGAGATAAAAATTTTTTTCGAATGAAAACTAAAAATTTTCCCGGAAAACCTCGTTTGATTTTCCTGACTAACAAACTTGTCAAAGCCATTTACAAAAGGAAGGTACATGCCAAATTTTATTAAAATCGGCTTATTACTTTTTGAGATAAGAATTTTTTTCGAATGAAAATTCAAAATTTTCCCGAAAAACCTCGTCCGATTTTCCTGACTAACGAACTTATCCAAGCCATTTACAAAAAAAAGGTACATGCCAAATTTTATCAAAATCGGCCCATTATTTTTTGAGTTATCGGTGTGATACACATATATATATATATATATATATATATATATATATATATATATATATATATATATATATATATATATATATATATATATATATATATATATATATATATTTATATATATTTATATATATTTATATATATATATAAATATATATATATAAATAAAACTCTGGACGCAGCAAGTGCGTTATGGTAGTGAATTTTCATAAAAATGTTTCTAATAGCAAATATGTTTTTTTAAGAAAGCAGGCACCAAATTTGGTTACCAGTATAATCTATATATTAGAAACAATGTGCCATGTTTCATCCAAATAACTTTATTGTTTGAAAATGTACAAAAATTTCCGAAAGTAAACTTAAATTGTTCCCGAAAAAACTGGTTTTCTGGTCAACCTTATAGGTTAATAGCAAATTGATTCAAAATTTGAAGCATTTAATGAAAATTCGCTACCATAACGCACTTGCTGCGTCCAGAATTTCTTTTCTTACGAAGATGTATTATATTTCGATGGAAAATACAAAAATGCAATAACATAGGGCGTGTTCGATTAAAAAAATTCACTAAAAAAAAAGAAAATTTGAATCACCAACGACTTATCGGCCAGCCTGTAATTGTGGAAATATTTTTTAAGATGTAGCTTAAGACACCCTACAATTAATGTATACAACTTTTTTTCCTAACTTGCATAATAACGGATATATTGTGCTTTAATGATTTTTTACGATAATTCGACAAAAATGATATACCATTAAACGATAAACTCTATAGCAAACACTACTGCTAAAGCATCAGAAAAAGGGTCTATTTGAAATGAATTTTCTGGGAACATTTTAGTAAAATGAAGGACAATGACGATTGAAACTAAGAGTTCAGGCTTTGTAAAACATTATTCTTGTGACATTTTCCTGCCATAGCTCATATTAATTTCAGGTTCATTGCCTAAATATTAACAATTTTGACGTTTAAAATCGCGACTTTGACGTTTTGAGGAAAACCCAAATTTATTTTTCTTTAAATGCCTGTAACTTTTTTGTCTTTTGATCTACAGAGCTAAATTTTGGTAGGTAACTTGCCTATAATGATATAAACCCGCGTTGCCCTTACTTTGTTAATTTTGGAGATATAAATTTTTTTCGAAAGAAAACACAAAATTTTCCGGGAAAACCTCGGCGGATTTTCCTGGCTAACGAACTTATCCGAGCCACTTGCAAATGGAAGGGACTCACCAATTTTGACATTTAAAATCGCGATTTTGACGTTTGGAGGAGAACCCAAATTTATTTTTCTTTGAATGCCTGTAACTTTTTTGTCCTTTACCCTACGCAGCTAAATTTTGGTAGGTAACTTGCATATAATGATATAAATCTGCGCATTAAATTTGGTTGCCCTTACTTTGTTAATTCCGGAGATATAATTTTTTTTCGATTTTTTTCGAAAAAAAAAACACAAAATTTTCCGGGAAAACCTCGGCGGATTTTCCTGGCTAACGAACTTATCCAAGCCACTCGCGAAAGGAAGGTATTTGCCAAATTTTATCAAAATCGGTCCATTATTTTTTTAGTTATAGGTGTGACACATAAATATATAAACATATATATATATATATATATATATATATATATATATATATATATATATATATATATATATATATATATATATTTTCCTGGCTAACGAACTTATCCAAGCCACTCGCGAAAGGAAGGTATTTGCCAAATTTTATCAAAATCGGTCCATTATTTTTTTAGTTATAGGTGTGACACATAAATATATAAACATATATATATATATATATATATATATATATATATATATATATATATATATATATATATATATATATATATATATCAACATATAAAGTCTGAAACCGACCTCGGATTTGGGTTCCAGGGGTCCTAAATAGCGCTCATTTGAAGAAATTTCTTCAAAATTCAAAAGTCGAGATCTCCTCATTAGTGATTTTTTTTTAAGAAAATTCACTAATATATATATATATATATATATATATATATATATATATATATATATATATATATATATATATAATATATATATATATATATATATATATATATATATATATATATATATATATATATATAAACATATAAAAATTGAAACTGACACCGGATATGGGTTCTAGGGGTCCTAGTTCGCGCTCATTTGCAAAAATTTTTTTAAAATTCAAAAGTCGGGATCTCCCCATTAGTGAATTTTTTCTACGAAAATTCACTAAAAAGGATGAATTTAATAAGCAGGGTGATTTTTTATTGATCTATTATTGGGCAAACGCGTAGGGTTTTGACGTTATTATGTTCAGATAATCCTGGGGTGGTAACATTAAGTTGTTCCTGTAGTCGGTTTATTGCCTTTTACTAAATAAGGAAAATTAAGATTGAAAAGTCACAATTTTGACCTGACCTGACAGTGGCATTTCCTTACCAAATAGTCATTGGTCATTGTTCAGAGAATGCAACAAGCAAAAATACAAAATCTCGTTCTTAACTGAATCATTTAATTAGACAATGACACTCAATTTTAATATAAAAAAATCCCAAAGAGGTTTTCCTGTTTATACTTAATTGTGCTATTTAGGATATGCAACAAACCAAGATTATTAGAACCTGTGATTTTTTGTGGTTAGAGGACCTAACGTCGGTTTACTCATTTTCAACACAAAATAAATCTCTAATTATCTGTAAATACACCGGTTCATAATTTCATATTACATATTTTCTAGTTAGGGTATAAAATTATATTTGAGGTACAGCTATTGGTATATTTAAAATCAATATTTATAATTATTTCTCGTATAGCGCTTCTTTGAAGACGGTTTAACTTTCTTTAGGGAATCGATAATTTGATACACCTTAAACAACAGGTACATATGGTCAAACGGGCAGATACAGGATATACAATTGCTTTAAAAACATCTGTTTGCATTTACCACATTCCGTGAAGTCAGCCTCCTTTTAAAATGAGTCACTACCGAGAAACAAAATAAATATGAACAGTTCCATTTCCATGGCACCCAGATGACATACGGCAAACAGAAATAAAAATTAACTCTTTCAAATAAAATATTTATTTCATTCCTTACTATATAAACAATAGTGTATCCAAATACTTAAGTTTTGTTGGAATTATCTAATATAATATAGTAATGTAAAGCTGACTTAAGATAATCAGATACCAGTTGTTTTTAAAATGCATGCATTTATTATTAGTGAATTTTTATTTAAAAAAATCACTAATAGAGAGGTATCGTTGGTGAGACTTTGCAAAAATTTTTTCAAATGAGCGCTAACTAGGACCTCTAGAAACCATATCCGGGGCCAGTTTCAATTTATATATATATATATATATATATATATATATATATATATATATATATATATATATATATATATATATATATATATATATATATATATATATATATATATATATATATATATATATGTATCCGTCTGATAACTCAAAAAATAATTAACCGATTTCGATGAAACTTGGCAAGTGCCTTTCTTTTATTAATGGCTTGGATGAGTTCGTTATCCAGGAAAATCGGACATGGTTTTCCGGGAAAATATTGAGTTTTCTTTAGAAAAAAAATTTTTCCCCGACAATTACAAAGCTGTTTTAATGAAATTTAACGAATATGTTGCCTTGGGAGAGACCTTACTACGCACCAAAATTCAACTTTCTAAGTTTATAGAAAATTGAGTTATTTAAATTTGGACATCTGTGCAGTTTTCCTGGACACTTAATTTAAAATTTTACAATTATTGTGTTTTCGTAATATATTAAGTTTACGTTCCACCAGACAATACAGTAAATTGTTTACTTTTTTACATTAAATAAAATAATAAACCATATATCCTGTGGTATTTATTTCAACAAAACGGCATATAACTGGCCCAACCCTTAAAGTAAAACTTAAATTAACGCCAATAATAAGACCACTTACCTTAAGGTATCATTATGATAATTTTTTGGTGATAAATATTTATATTGGGCATGCAAGTTTTTGTTCAAATAATTATGCCGATTCATATCAAATGAGAACAATAACTTATTATCGGGTGCATTTTAATTACAAATATTTGACAATATAACAAATACACTTTCCAAAATTCAACCAATTTGTAACAAATAATAATTCGGTCTCATACACGGTTTCGATGAACCTTAGTGTTTTACCCACGATGTAACCCCTAGGGCCACAAGCCTTTAAACTAAAAGGCTAACACACCGACCAAAAAAGTACTCTAGGAAACAGCACTCTAAAATTAACTTGATCATACAGAGTGTATCTTCAATATTATTACATTTTTACTAAGTTTTAGCTAAGTGATTTCACCCGGTAATATTAATGCAATAACTGACATTTTAAGCTTCTAAATTAAACTATAATCTACAAATTACTTTATGCAACACAATTCTTTATTAGATATATTTTCTTCTGAGTGGCCATAAGATTGTCTTAAAAAATCACTCTATTTGCTGAAAATACCATTAAAACTTAAATGACTTAAAAACCGCCAATTGTAATCATTTCTCTGTCCTACAAGTCTCTTAAAATGTTTAGTAAAATCTAGAAATGCATTACCTATATTGTTCTATTTAAAATAATGAATTGGATAGCAAATATCAGCTAGACAGAGAGTTGTATATCAATGGGAGTATTTTTAATGAGTGGGTAATTAGAAATAACGCATAAGAGCTAACTTATGGAAATAATTCAGTTAAGCCTTTTTTCCTGATGAAGGGTCAATGCGCCAATGTAAGACATTGTGTGCCTTCAACATCAGATGTCAAATGTTACGCCTTCCGAGCAATTTAAGTGTGACGAAATATATAGTCTGCTGCAAAAAGTTTTTATTTGTGAGAGAGATAATGACAACTATTTTATGTAATATAAACTTAGCGCTTCGTATAGAAACATCTTCTGATTACTTTTTTTTATCAAAATCAATATATTTTAGCTAACTCTGTAAGTTTGATTGTTTCTAAAGTCCTTATTTAGCCAAGATATAGACTGTTTAAAAATTGACTTCGTCTCTTAGAAATTATAAAAAATTTGCTTTTAAAATTGTCAATTTTAGAAATGTCAAATATAAAAGAAGATGAGCTTGAAATCTCAATATGTAAAATGTAAGAAAGCAATAGATAATATTATACAGAATATTCATGTTTATACTTTTAATGAATAATCACCTCCAAAGAAAATTTTTACTTTTTAAATAATTTTTAAGAGATAGATTCACTAGAATTTTTTTGGATACCCAGCATTTATATATAGTTAGTGTCCAGCAAGCCGCGTAAGTTATTAAATGTAATAAGATATTTGCTTGATTAATAAGTACCTTTAGGAGAGCCCAATTTATCACAACATATTTTTCTGACCTGACGATCGTTTTGTTAACAGAGTTAGAGTCATCAGAGTGATGGATAGACAAGTGGTTAGTTTATTAATCACTCTGATGACGCAAACTTAGTTCGAAACGATCTTCAGGTGTGGTCAGATAATAAGATAATAACAGCTTTATTAATAGGTAAGTACACTTTGTGTAACCCAATTCACCACAATATATTTTCTCACCTGAGATCGTTTCGCTAACAAAGTTAGAGAGGGATGAATCAACTAATCGGTTGGTTTATTAATCACTCTGATGACCATAACTTTGTTAATGAAACGATCGTTAGGTCGGAAATATATGTTGTGGTGAATTGGAATCTACAAAGTGAACCTATTAGTGTTCATCACATGTTCCAGTCTTCACCTAGTGCTTGCTGTATTTCCACCTGAACTACAACAATATATAATGTAGCGTTTATATTATTTCACTTTACAAAAAAATAACATTTTGTTACTTTTATTAAATATAATACAGTTTGTAAGTTGCAAATATCTTACAAATAAATTTAAACTCTTCAAAGTATGTGCATTATAGATTTATTTATGACAGGCGTATTTACCAATTACAAAAAAAAGTATATGAGCTAACTTGATTGACTATAAGACATTTTATAGATGATCATAATAATGACACCAGCTGTTAAGATATTTTGATTATACTAAATAAACGAACTTATAAAATGCTAGACAATTTGAGGCATACAAAATAGGCAACAGTGAATTAATAGTTTCGTATATATTTTTATTAAGAATTCAACATGTTAGAGCCTAATAAGTACAATTGGAGAACAAAAATCACCACAACACATCTTTTTAAAGACCAGACGATCGTTTCACTAACAAAAGTTAGCGTCAGCAGAGGATGAAAAGAAGTTTTTCATCCTCTGATGTGCTAACTTCGTTAGTGAAAAGATCGTCAGGTATTTAAAAAGATGTGTTATGGTGATTTGGGTTCTCCAAGTGTACTTATCAGTGTCCATTACAGGTTCCACTCTTAACCGAGTAGAGCCTATAGAACTTAATTCACCACGTGTTTAAGGCCTGTAATTTTTTTGCTAATGTACTTGGGATATTTATTCTGCAATAGACTAATTGCCCTGGATGGAAGCTAACGTGTAAGGGAAATTATAACTATTGAGCTAACAACATAATGTATTAAAGTTAATATGTAAACATATTTGAGTGTAGAAACATTAAAAAGAAAAGACACATTTTATACAAACCGCCAATTGTCCTCATAATACACAAAAGACATAAAAATCTTGTGAGGACTGTCCCCACAACATAAGAAAGGTATATATATATATATATATATATATATATATATATATATATATATATATATATATATATATATATATATATATATATATATATATATATATATATATATATTACAGTCTGATGATAAAGTTGGGAACATAATTCATAAATACGTTATTTAATTTTTTCAAGAAAAACAGACGGACAGGTTAATTTTATCTTTTCAATTGCCAACTTATGTCGTAAAAATTACATTTATGACGTCACCTATTTCTGAATGATGACGTCATCATTTTTTTAAAATGACAATCATATTTTTTTGCTCTTTCATAGACCTGCTTAAATGATGATGAAAACAAAATAGTACCTGACATGACAATTTTTTTGAAGAAATTGCGATATTTACTTTAAAAAATGTAAACGTAAATTTAATAAGAAATAAGAAATATTTCTCACCGTTTTTATTTAGGACGAGTTTTCGTTAGAATAATGAGGTTTTAGAAAGTAATGAAAACTTGATTTTGTGATTTTTGATACGTTGTCATGTAACTATTTAACAGGTGGGACAAAAAGTAAAGTCAAAATCATTTTTTAACACACTAGATGCCACATTTCGTGAAAGATGGATGGACCGTCGAGGAGCCATTGTGTGGCCACCGCGATCCCCAGACTTGACTCCCTTGGATTTTTTCTATGGAGTTATTTTAGATCGAAAGTTTATTTCAAGAGACCAAATAATTTGGAGTAGCTACAGCAAAGAATTCGTGCTGAACTGGAGCAAATTAGTCCAGACATTTTTTAGCGCAGTATACAAAGTGTTTGCACTTGTATCGGTCAATGTCAAATAGTAGGTGGAGAACAATTTCAACATTTGCGCTAGATTTTGTTTGTTTTACTTGGTTCAATATTTTTTCCATTAAACTCACGTTTCCTAATTTTAAAGTAAATAACACTATTTTAAAAAATGTGGTCAGGTACCGATGTTTTCATCATCATGAAAGTAGTAAGCAGATCTATGCAAAAACCGCAAAAAATATGCTTGAATTTAAAAAACTTATAATGACGTCACCGTTCAGAAATAGGTGTCGTAAATGTAATTTTTATGTCATAAGTTGAAAATTGAATAGATGAATTTGACCTGTCCGAGCGTTTTTCTTGAAAAAAATTTAATAACGCATTTATAAATCATGTTCCAAACTTTATCATCACACTGTATATACTTATATATATATATATATATATATATATATATATATATATATATATATATATATATATATATATGTATATGCATCACACCGATTACTCTAAAGATTTTGATGAAATTTGGCAGGTACCTTTCTGTGGCTTGGATAAGTTTGTTAGCCAGGGAAATCGGACCAGGTTTTCAGGAAAAAATTGGTTTTTCTTTCGGAATTTTATTTTATTTTATTTTAAAATAACAAATCTATAGCGACAAGATTTGGCACATAGGTTTACGTTATAAAAATAAACTATACACCAAAATTTAGAGCTCTGCGTTACAAGAAAGAAAATTAAACCTATGCATTGAATTAAAACAAATGTTAGGTGCCAGATTATTTTCATGAAAATTCATTACCATAACGTACATTCTGCGTCCATGGTTTTTTAACTTTCGAGGGTAATTAGTTTTAGTATTTACAGAAGTTTCAATTTCTGGCATCCCCTTCCCGTTACATGGGTAGTTTTGAGAACAGAAAGATCAAACTACTTTCCCCTATGTCTAAGTGTGAAGTACATCTGTCTGTGAACTGTGAACTGTAAAATACTATGTCAATGAATGTGGACACTACAGGTGTAACATTCAGACGGGAGAACCGACGGATGGACAGCCAATGCCTCGTTGAAAAGATTTTGTTTTTTAAATCGACAACTAACAAAAAACCGAGCTTTTAATTGGCATTACTTTGTACAATAAATCAGATTCGTATTTATTTACAATAAAATCAGCAAACATAAACAGCAGGGCTCAAGCCCAAGGCTCCCGCGTTCAACTCACGCCAAATTATTTGTCAGTACATACTGTAAATTAACATTAGTCGAGGTTGTGGCATTGTGTTTGAGCATTCTGAACATCTGCACGGTCAGCGCTTAAGTGCGGGCGTTAAGCTGCCAGTCCTATGTACCATGGGATGTTGGGCACGTTAAAGATTTCAGCACAGAATAACAGCTGTTTGATGAAATTAAAAGTTTTCTAATAAACAAACCCTAAAACGTTATATTATTCGAGTTTTAACGAAAAAATGTCAAGGTTTAGTGAATTTTTATTTTAAAAAAAATCACTAATAGAAAGGTATAGATGGTGAGACTTTGCAAAATTTTTTTCAAAGGAGCGCGAACTAGGACCCCTAGAACCCATATCCGGGGTCAGTTTCAATTTATATATATATATATATATATATATATATATATATATATATATATATATATATATATATATATATATAGAGGTATCCATCCGATAACTCAAAACTAAACTTTCTAAGTTTATAAAAAATTGAGTTATTCAAGGTTGAAGCATTTAATAAAAATTCACTACCATAACGCACTTGCTGCACATCTTATAAGTATAAAATATATATTCTTATTATAAAAGACAGATATTGCCTTAAAGGTTTTATTACAAACACAACACTACCCTGAGCAGTATAATATATTCGGTATTATTCCATGATGACAAAAGAAACTACCTGCTTGAACCTTTTAGTCATACATGATTATACTCAAGACACAACAAATGAACTGCTCCCATTACAAAAGAGCCAGTATTCATAGTTTTCTAACTTTGGAGGGACTATTAGTTTCACTATTTACGGAAGTTTCTTTTTCTGGCATTCCCTTCCCGTTACATGGGTAGTTTTGACAACAGGGAGATCAAACTACTTTCCCCTAGGTCTAAGTGTGAAAGTACATCTGTATGTGAACTGTAAAATACTATGTCAATGAATGTGGACACTATAGGTGTAACATTCAGACGGAAGAACCGAAGGATGGACAGCCAATGCCTCGTTGAAAAGATTATGTTTTTTAAATCGAAAACTAACAAAAAACCGAGCTTTTAGTTTGCATTACTTTGTACAATAAATCAGATTCGTATTTCTTTACAATAAAATCAGCAAACATAAACAACATAGCTCAAGCCTAAGCCTCCCGCGTTCAACTCACAATAGAAACGCCAAATTATTTTTCAGTACATACTGTAAATTAACATTAGCCGAGGTTGTGGCATTGTGTTTGAGCAATCTGAACATCTGCACGGTCAGCCCTTAAGTGCGGGCGTTAAGCTGTCAGTCTCATGTACCATGGGATGTTGGGCACGTTAAAGATTTCAGCACAGAATACCAGCTGTTTGATGAAATTAAAAGTTTTCTAATAAACAAACCCTAACACGTTATATTAATATATATATATATATATATATATATATATATATATATATATATATATATATATATATATATATATATATATATATATATATATATATATATATATATATATATATATATATAGGTATCCATCCGATAACTCAAAAAATAATTAACCGATTCTGATTAAACTCGGCAAGTGCCTCTCTTTTATTGATGGCTTGGATGAGTTCGTTATCCAGGATAATCGGACATGGTTGTCCGGGAAAATTTTGAGTTTTCTTTAGAAAAAAAATTTTTCTCCGAAAATAACAAATCTGTTATATTATTCGAGTTTTAACGAACAAATGTCAAGTATTTGTGCATTTTTATTTTTAAAAAAACACCAATAGAAAGGTATCGATGGTGAGACTTTGCAAATTTTTTTTCAAAGGAGCGCGAACTAGGACCCCTAGAACCCATATCCGGGGTCAGTTTCAATTTTTATATGTTTATATGTATATATATATATATATATATATATATATATATATATATATATATATATATATATATATATATATATATATATATATATATATATATATAGGTATCCATTCGATAACTCAAAAAATAATTAACCGATTGTGATGAAACTTGGCAAGTGCCTCTTTTATTGATGGCTATTTACTACATATGTTGCCTTGGGAGAGACCTTACCATGTATATTACAAAGTTATTTTAATGAAATTTAGTGGATATCTTTGCCTTAGGAGCAGTATAATATAATCCGTATTATTCCATGATGACAAAAGAAACTACCTGCTTGAACCTTTTAGTCATACAAGATTGTACTCAAGACACAACAAACGAACTGCTCCCATTCCAAAGAGCCAGTATTCAATCGGCAACACTGCAGATACTATTTTTAGAAATCCGCCACAAACTTGTTGTGTCTGTGTTTAAAAAATCTTCCACAAATATGGTAATGCTTATTTTAAAACACTCATGCAGAGGGCGCTGTTGCTAGTTTTATTCAAACTGTCACAAATATGGTTATCTAAGCAAGGTAAGTACTGCTATCCCGTAAGCGAATTATAACGGATCTCATAGTTTTATGTTTTTCGTACAAAACTAACCTTCGTAATTCGGTTTCTTAGCTATAAAAATTGTGGCGGACCAAAAAATCCGTCACAAATTGATGAACCGTCACAAACTGGTACTATACTTGCCAGAGTCTGCCACATATATGTTAATGCGTACACACACACACACACACACACACACACACACACACACACACACACACACACACACACACACACACACACACACACACACACACACACACACACACACACACACACACACACACACACACACACACACACACACACACACACACACACACACACACACACACACACACACACACACACACACACACACACACACACACACACACACACACACACACACACACACACACACACACACACACACACACACACACACACACACACACACACACACACACACACACACACACACACACACACACACACACACACACACACACACACACACACACACACACACACACACACACACACACACACACACACACACACACACACACACACACACACACACACACACACACACACACACACACACACACACACACACACACACACACACACACACACACACACACACACACACACACACACACACACACACACACACACACACACACACACACACACACACACACACACACACACACACACACACACACACACACACACACACACACACACACAGTACGCAGTACGCAGTACGCAGTACGCAGTACGCAGTACGCAGTACGCAGTACGCAGTACGCAGTTCTGTGTAGACGTTCTTAAGTGAGCTCTGTTAATTTTCGTAAAATTAAAGTGTTAAGAGTGTTTGTTAAATGGTGAAAATGGGTCGATGCTTTCAGTAAACACTGTAAGTAGCTAGATCTGCCTTATTTAGCACAGTTATTTATTAATTTATTCCGAATATACACTACGAAGTAAAACATCATAAGTATTCAAGGATAGAGAAGATTATTTTGTTAAACGCCGGTAAAGGTGTCATTTCTTCTTATCTTACTGCTTCCTGATAACAACTTGAAACAATTGGAAATTATTTATACTGGCTCCCATTGATTTCCTTGTGTATACTGACTACAATCAAACAATAAATTGCCCGCTTTAACGGCGGTGTACTAAAACGTCCATCCCACCAGCTCTATCGATGGCGAGTAACTAGATGGGTGACAAATCCGAACTAATAGCCTCCGATCACGGGGGTGGCTCCTTAAATGTTGAGCCAGAAACAAACTTACAGGCTAATGAAGAACATACAGTTATAAACCTCGCTACTACAGTAATTGATAACAGTAAAGAAACAGAATTACCCAACCCAATGGCACAAAATCAAGATAGTCGTAATGAGAATGTTGCGCCGATTAGGAAAAGTCCAAACTCCACGCCGTTATTTTCACATATTGTCAAGCAAATAAATTATCCAAAAAAGGACCAAGCAATAGTTTTCCCATCTTATAAAGAAATTGCCATAATGGAATATATCATTAATGTTGGAAATGTTGTTAAACCAGAAAATGTGCTGTTCGCTTCTAAAATATCAAATGGGAGAGTATGTATCTATTTGAAATCTAAACCATGTGTTGATAAATTCATGGTTGAGCATAATGGTATCACTATTGGTTCTGTTTTCCTGCCAGCAAGGCGACTAATCACCACAGCGAGCAGACTTGTTTTATCCAATGTTTCTCCTATCATCCCTAACGAAGAAATTGTCAAAGAACTACAAAATATCGGTTTAAAAATTGTATCGCCAATAACATTTCTGGGTGTCGGTTCTGGCCTTCCACAATATGCTCATGTTTGTAGTTTCCGAAGGCAGGTGTTTATTGTTCCAGATCAAAGTAAAGTTCCAGGGTCTATTGTTCTAAATTTCGAAGGGGATGCATACAGAATTTTTCTCTCAAGTGATGACTTGAAATGTCTAGTGTGCAACAGCAAAGGACATATCTCCAGAAACTGCCCTGAAAATAAAATTGATGTTCCCCAACGTCAACCGCACGAGGACCAAGATACAATGCATCCACAGGAGCCTATAAACTCTGCTGGAGTGGATACTGGAAACTTACAGTCCACTTCAGGGACTTTGGCAAATATTGATAAAATGGGTCTTAAAAGGTTAGCTACAAGTGAGGCTGAAGTGTCAGATGACGCTACTTTAAAGAAAAAACCTCAAAGCTCACAAGATCTGGATTTTTTGCAGCCGGCTCCACCTAAAACTAAAGTAAAACAGCGAAAAAGAAACAGAAAGGCCCACCCAGAACCTTCAGAAGCCTATGAGTCGTTTAAGTATGTTTTTGAAGAACGGAGCTATATCCTGTCCCATGAAGACTTCAAGGCTTTTTTGCTGGAAGTGAAAGGAAAAGATAATCCGATAGTTGTAGCACAAAAATATACAACAGAAATACCACTATTAATCAGGATGATATCCGAAATATATCCCAACATTGAACACAGAGCTCTAAAAGAGCGATGCAAAAGATTGGCAGTTTCCTTGGAGACTAACAGATGTACAGCATCCGATACAGAATCTTCCTCTGAAACCTTTTAGCTCATTCCTCCTTTTTTTTTGTTACCAAACTTTCTTTTCCACTTTTTTTTTTCTCATATATTAATATTATTAATAATAATAAAAATGGCGTATAAATTAAAAATCATGAGTCTTAACACAAAAAGTGTTAGAAGTCAGATCAAATGGTTGACCCTTGAAACATTCTTAGAACAAAACTTTCCTGACATACTATGCCTGCAGGAGACTAATGTCTCTTCTTGCCCACTTCCACCATCATCACAAAAATCGTCTTATCAGTTTTTCTTTAATCCACCAGTGAGTGACTATTCGGGCACAATTATTGCTGTAAAAAATTCCCCCTGTGTATGCCTACTCCAAAACGACATAGTAATAGATGGGTATATCCAATGGCTAACAGTATGTATCCAGGAAGCAGTAATGCATATTTTTTGTATATACCTTCCTCATGAAAATGATCTGTCTCAGTCTTGTATTTTAAGATTAAAAGATACACTTCAGACGATACCCAATTCTGATTATGTGTTGTTAATGGGGGACTTTAATTGTACTTTACGGCCAAAAAGAGATCGAATGGGTTCACGGGAGAGAAATACTAGGCTCTCGGATGCTCTTGGGGATCTGATAAGGGAATTTAGCTATTCTGATATGTGGCTGATTACGTCACCAAACATTCCTGGTTACACCTTTTACACAAGGGATTCGGCATCAAGAATTGATAGAGCTTATTGTTCAGATAACTTGACAGAAATACTCGCCAGTTCAAAACTGATACCTTCTTTTTCTGACCATTTAGCAATATCGTTTCTAATAAAAACAAAGATGCATAGCTTTAAAAACCCGGTGTGGCGTTTTCATAATTCACTATTAGAAGATTGTAACTATATATTCTGTATAAACAATTTTTTGGACTCATTAAACCTAGAAAATATAGAAAACCATTATGAATTTTGGGAGACGCTCAAGCAAGAAATAATGGAAATAACAAGGCAATACGTAAATAATAAAAAAACAGGAAAATTGTGCTCTCGATAATTTTAAAAACTCGTTAAACAAGTTAATTAGGAGGGATAGTTATAACATCACAGAAATTTTCAGAGTAAGTAGTGATATTACAGATATTCTTAAAAATATTACAGAAAATAAAATTCAAGCCTCAAAACTGCAAAATCTACACGAAGCTGATAGACCCACCGCTATCTCTATTTTACCGACAACTTCTAAAAGAGTGTTTCTCACCGAAATTTTTGAAAATGACAGATCAATTAATGACCCAAAAGAGATGTGTAAAACTGTGAATGAATATTTTAAGGATATTTATGAGGACCCTCAGGAACATATATCCTTGGATGACCGCTTGTTTGAGGGCCTCCCACAGATTGGCGAGGAACTAAAGACAGACTTGGATGCTCCTTTAACACTGGAAGAAATAACAAAGGCTTTAAAATCGCTTAATAAGAATAAAGCCCCCGGAATAGACGGACTAACACCTGAGTTTTATTTATGCTTTTGGACTAGGCTAAAAAAACCATACCTTAATATGATAAATAAGTCTATAGAAATCCAGTGTTTTCCAAAGTCTCTGAGAACAGCTATAATGTCGTTACTCTACAAACAAGGTGACAAAAGGTTATTAAAAAACTGGCGGCCAGTATCTATAATGACAACAGATTATAAAATCTTTTCGAAATCTCTCGCAACCAGAATATCAAATGTTCTTAATGAACTAGTTCATCCAGACCAATCCTTTTGTGTACCTGGTAGATCGATCTATGATGGTTTACACCTATATAGAGATCTTATTGAGTATGTCAACAAGACAGAATCTAATGCTGCTATATTGTCACTTGACCAAAGCAAAGCCTTTGACCGAATAAGCCATAGATATCTGTTTCACACACTTCGAAAATATAATTTTGGCTCAAATATGATAAATTACATAAAAATGTTATATACAGGGGCCTTGTGTAATATAACAGTATCAAATTTCATAACAGCTCCTATCAAGTTCATCACAGGTATTAGACAAGGATGTCCGTTATCTGGAATCCTCTTTACACTGTCCATTGAACCCTTGTTACACCTGTTAAGAACAAAATTGACAGGCTTTAAACTACCAGGTCAAGAAAATACAGAACATAATCTTCGAGTGACTGCATATGCAGATGACGTACATATAACGCTCACTTCTGCTGATGAAGTAAACATGGCTTTGGAGTGCTATAGTGACTACTCAAGGAACTCGGGTGCAGTCCTCAATCTGGAAAAATGCCGAGGCTACTGTTTGGGAGGTCTCAAGAATACTTTTCGCACTACTGGAAATATACGCTAGTCATCGTCTGGTGAAATAAAAATATTGGGAATATCATACAAAAATGATATTTTGTCCACCGATCAAGAGGTCTTAGAGCAACTTTATAACAAAATAAAAGATAAGTGTAAGAAGTGGGAGGGTATTTTCACGTCACTTTCTTGGAAAGGAAGATCCCTGGTTATAAACCAAATAATTGCTCCGAGACTTTGGTATCACCTTCAGATTTTTCCGGTCGATAACGATTTCCTAAACAGAATACAAAAAATATTCATAGATTTGTTCTGGGCTTCCCGAAAGCATTGGCTAACTGCTGATCATCTCTGTCTGCCGGTGAAGTATGGTGGTATGGGTCTAGTACATGTTCCATCTAAGGTCAGGAACTTTCGAGTAAACTTCATGTTAAAATATTTGGAGTGTAGCGAAAATGCTAAGTGGTATATTTTCACAAACCACCTTCTGAAATCTGTTTATGGTGCCAACCTCACATGGCAGACGTTCTTCATTGAACCTAACGTCCGTATATCGAATGTTTCTAAGTATATAGACTCAGTTCTGGAGGCTTCACTAATACTCAAAACTTACATCACAGATCACGTAAAGACTATCTATGGGTATAAAACCTTTCCATTAACCAACTCCAGAATATTACCCAACTTTCATTTTTCCAGTCTTTGGTTTGTTAATAGTTTTTTTACGATCGCTGACATCTTAGATGGAGACCGTTTAGAAGCCTTTGAAAATCTACACATTAGAGACTCTGATCATCAATATATTCTGAAGAGAAATTTCCAATTTATTAAGGAGAATCTTCAAAATGTTGTAATAGACACGCCAACAGAATCGGAAGCAAGGAACGGAAAAATTAAAATGTTTTTTAAAACCGCAGATAAAAAAGAAGTTGAGATGAACAGAACCCAGAAAAAGCTTATTCAACAGACTCTAGTACTGAAATACTTCCATGTAAATTCGCCTTTGAAGGGATCCTGGTCTGACGATGTCATACACTGGATGGGCTTTCAGCAAAAGTTATCATTTGGATATGAAACGGATGTATCCGTACGGTTGGCAAAGAACAGGCTAGCAGATGGAATCTACCTTCATAGGATTAGCAGTCGTATATCAAGTGTTTGTTCTCTGTGCAGTGTTCCAAATACAGCGTGGCATCTACTGATATCTTGTTCAGAAGTGCAGCAGGTTTGGTCTTTCATTGATACAGTGAAGTTAAGGCTCATGAGTTCCAACCTCCAGACTCGAGATATATATGCTGGCATCTCTTCCAATTCCCGCAACCAATCATCGAACTTTGTTAACTATTTGTGCAATCTAGCCAAATACACTATATACAACGCTTTCATAGCCAAAATGAAAAATGGACAACAGCATGGACCGTATATTCATATGTTCAAAAATAGATTAAAGTCCCGTATCCTCACAGAGTTTGCTTGGTTCTCTGGCCGAAATGCGCTGGAAGATTTTCAGTATAAGTGGTGGAACGATGAGATGTTGTTTGGTGTGGACGGAACTTCCTTATTTTTTAAGTTCTAAAAAAAAAGTGGAAGAAAAAAGAATAGACATTATTTTTATCAGTTTCTTTATTTGTTGTTTTTTTTTAATCTCTTGTTCTTTGTATTTAAGTTGAAACTTTATTTTCTTCATCCTTTTTAATTACAGAAATGACATGTATATATTTTAATTACCTGATTGTAGAACTGTGATGTATTATCCTACTGTGATAATAAATAATAATAATAATAATAATAATAATAATAATAATAAACACACACACACACACACACACACACACACACACACACGCGCGTGCGCACACTATATATATATATATATATATATATATATATATATATATATATATATATATATATATATATATATATATATATATATATATATATATATATATATATATACATATGGTTAAAATTCCAATATCAGTTGATAAGGGCATAGCAACACAAAGGTAAATGAATGTCCTCGTAAATGCATTAAGAATAAAGCCCATATAACGGTTTATATAAATTTTATTGAAAATTGTAGATCAAAATTAGAATCAGAACAATGGGAGAATGATTTTTAAACATTAAATATTCGCGTGTTTACAATATATCGTGATAAGTTATGCTGAAAAAAATGTCGGGAATCGTATTTTAATATGTGTGGGGAATTTTTTGAAAACAAAATTGCAGGTACTCATAAAAGAGCAAAAACTTGAAAATTTGTTAGAAAATGGTAAATATCAGATGTCAAAATTATTTTGACATATGAGAACGGAAACGATAAAACATACCATTTTAAGTTGATTGATCGTGTAATGTGCATAACCAGTGTATTAAATCAAGTTTGAAGAAAAATAAGGACATAACCACAAGGTTAATGGTCATTTCGTGTTCTTCTTATACGTTGAAAATAGGAGAGAACCAGAAGAAGATGCAGCAAGAAGGCAAGGATTAAAATTTTAAGGTATTGTGCACATATAACTTTTAACTTATAGTGTGATTGACAATTTATACTTCTATAAGAAGTGAAAAAATGAAAATAATTTAAAAAAAAGCAATTCGTTCTTGTTTGAAAGGAAACCATTATAAAATAAGCTCAATAACGTATATACTATATTTGTTTTATTTTTTTCTTCAAAAAAGTGACAATTATTTTTGTTATTGAAAAGAAGTCTGGATATAGCAAGTGCGTTATGGTAATGAATTTCCATAGAAATGATCTGGCACCAAATATTTTACCATAACTTTTTTTTTTCTTGTAACAGAAATAGTTTATTTTTTATATTGTAAACCCACCTACAAAATATGGTTACCATAGCTTTTTTATTTTTTGAGAAAAAATTTTTTTTTTGAAAGAACACAATGTTCCAGGAAAACCTGGTCTGAAAATTTGATTTGAGTTATCAGTGTGATATATATATATATATATATATATATATATATATATATATATATATATATATATTATATAATAGGGAGACAATAAATAAACACTTGTGGGTAAGAGGTAAATGAACTTTAATTATATTCTTAATTAGTTGGAAATTACTCACGACGTCCAGTTCGGTTACCAAACACACCAACTTTCTCTCCCCGCCCACCAAACCTCAGGCATCTGCGCAATCTCTACACCAGCCGGCGGTTTCCGTTGACGCTAAATGATTTGATATTGAATTTAACTAAAATATTCCCTGCAACTCAGCCATGTCTGACCTTTGAACCAATTATTACATGTAGAATGTTACACAGTTCACAATTATTGTAATGCAGATGACATACAATTATCTCATTATACTTTTGCAATAAAATGTACAAAGGTTTATTGTCCTATAGAGCATTTACTGACAATGATTGCACTATGTTAATAAATACCACACTGAACACTACACTTCAAACACAGTTTTAATTCAGCCTATTCTGCTTATATTGCTTTAAATTCTAAACAAAGGAATTAAGATATAAAGTGATTGAGTGTGCATATTCATCATTTACTTGACTGCCAGAAGGCGTCAAACACGACACATCCAGAAAGCCATCATATGGTACCTGACTGCATTGAAAGCCGATAATATCATTCACCACATAACGATCGTTAGGCAATACAGCTTTTATTTCGTATGGTCCTCTATATTCTGGAATAAGTTTCTTGTTTATGCTAATTGTTGTCTCAATATTCCCTACCATGACGTAATCACTGATCTGATATACATGAGGTTTTTTACGTTTATTCTCATAAAGTTCTGGTTTTCCAGCTAACTTGAAACAGTTTTGTCCGCTGCTGCCATTATAACATTTTCAGTATCCTCATAATCCGCAGCTATGACATGTTCTAAAATTTGCCTCAAGTTATCTTTTACCTTCCCATTTTGATTCCTACAAAAAAGGAACTTCGAAGGGGTCTGGTCCGTACTTCGATTAACTGTATTATTGAAACAAAATGCGACATAATCTAATAACCTATCCCACTGTAGACTTGTGTCATCTTTCATTTTAGACAATACTGCTGTCAAGGATCGATTCATCCTTTCGATTTGGCCATTTGCCCATGGTGCACCAGTTGCTATCAATACATGCTTTTATTTTCTCTTGAGTAATCCCTTAAAAAGTGTAGTGATAAATCTGGTAAAGAATGATGGGCTTGACGAAAGACCTTGAGGCACCCTACAAAATTCAAATTGCCATGAAGGGGTGATGAAGGAAGTGTATCTTCTAGACTTCTCATTTAACGGAATATGATAAAATGCATTTTCAGATCCAGTTTTGTAAATACTTTTTTCCTTTCAAAGTGTCCAAATGATCATCGATTAATAGTTATGGAAATTGGTCCCGTATAACATATTTATTCAATGTCCTATAATCTACACACATTCTAAGATTTCCAGACTTCTTATGAACCAATACAATTAGGGAGCAATACGGTGAACTACTTTCAAGAATTATGCCCTTCGATAATAGATCTGATAGGATATCAGCTAGTTCTTTCTTATCTGCAAATAATATTCGTCTGGGCCTCGAACTGAATATGTCGTGCGACTTTAGTCTAATATGCATTTTGAATTTTGTTTTGGGCGCATTCAGGTAATGTTTCGAACAAAGTGTTCTTACTTCACCTGCAATAGCTGGCGTTAAATTCATATCTACATTAATTTCAGAATTAGCGTCATAACCAACATCGATATTCAAAACTTCATTATGCATGAATTCTGGATGGTCTACTTTGGGGAATATTAGCACCCCACCACCAAAAACAACCTTAGAAATTTTGGAATACGTTATAAAGTTACTACCCAGTAAACAATCAAAACTCATAGTGTTCCTAGCTACTACATGAAATCCTATATCATAACATTCACCCTAGACTACAATGTCGTCATGAAACATACCAGTAACATGGTAGGATGGTTAATACCTGACAATAAATTATTGTTCAAACTGCAAGGTTGAACCATTTGTGTTGGCACTATCTCTCCACTAATAAGTGAAACAGGGCTGCCGGAATCCGAGTCAGCTTTCAGGGAACCCTGGATGCTAGGTAGCTCGACACTCATTGTATAAGCTAGTACATACCTCCCTTCCACCAACGTTGTTGTTGAATCTGCCTGTGTCTCGGCCCTATGCAGGCAATCCTTGACCTGGTGCTCCACAGATTCGCACCTGAAGCAGCTCCCACGACTTCTCCTTGGCTTATCACAATACCTGCTGATGTGACCATCCTGCAGACAGTTGTAGCACCGTACCCTCTGATTCTTCACAATAGACCTCCGCTGGGTTCAACACACCTCTCGAAATGAACTTGCCAGTGTGTTTACGGGATGTTTTAGTCTCCGGCTGCTGGTTTCTCTGTGTGTGTGTCGGTGGTCATCACCCTCAGCACATCCTCTAAACTAGCGAACTCCCTCATTTTGGCCTGTATTTGAAGCAATGGGTTGTTGAACCCTTTCATTACGTAAGTGATAAGGTCAGCCTCCGACTAATTCAATTTGTTGCCCATGGTGACCTTATCACTATAATACTCCAAATTGCTCCGTTTCCCCAACTTCCGTGGTTCAAACTTCCTGAATTAAATAATGGCGTCTTCCTTAGATCTAAACGTGGCTTTTAATTTGGCCTTGAATTCAAAGAGCGTGAATTCCACATATTTCGGCCTCGAATGAAACCACTTCAGTTCACACGCTCGTAGCTTGAAAATTAAGTTTAACAAACGCAATTCACAGTCGATCGTAAAACGTTGGACACCTTCCACTCGACGTAACCACAGGTCCACATCTTCAGTGGTGCCAATAAATGACGGGCTCAACATCCAGACATCGCTCAGCGATAACTCTACCGCCGCCCTTGTTTGGACGCTTGTTTCTTTTTTCACGTTTTCCCGAATGTCAGCTGAAACTGAATTTGTTGCAATTGTCAATGTGTTGCGTTCTCGTATAGAGCAATCAATTAATCCCCGGTTACACTACCAGCTAAAACTAAAACAATAGACTGCTCACGAAACACGCGCGAATTCACTAACCTCGTGTGATACGCTACCACGTTTTCATGCAAATTATAAAGTCACGTTACACGAATCCACCTCCTAACCCCACATCTGAGGTTTATATGGAGACAATAAATAAGCACGTGTGGCTAAGAGGTAAATTAACTTTACTTATATTCTTAGTTAGTTGGAAATTAATCAAGCCATCCATTTCCACCAACTCTGTTTCCCCGCCCACCAAACATCAGGCATCTGCGCAATCTCTACACCAGCCGGCGTTTTCCGTTGGCGCCAAATGATTTGAAGTTAACTAAAAGATTCCCTAATATATATATATATATATATATATATATATATATATATATATATATATATATATATATATATATATATATATATATATATATATATATATTATATATATATTGTCACAGCGAACACTCTGGAATGATATTTCTAGAAGGGACCAGAAGTGACAGGTGTAAAATAGTGTAGAAGGTCTAGAATCTCTATGGACAGTATAAATAGACGAGCGGTGCGCAGAGTTAGTTCAGTTCAGTATTAAGTCGGTGTGGTGTAGAATAAGTGATCATAGAGTATTAAGCGAGTCAGCGGTAAGTGTTGGTGTTTAAGAAGCTATCATAGAAGGCGAATAGTGGAATATAGTTCTATGGACATTTAATAATAGAGAGAAATATTTTAGTTGATACTGGTGTTGGAAAATAGTTGCTTATAATAAATTAGTAGTTTGAAAAGCTGTGTTATGTTCGTCAACAAATCCAGAACCCCGTAGAACGTAACAATATGTATATATATATATATATATATATATATATATATATATATATATATATATATATATATATATATATATATATATATATATATATATATATATATTTAAGATTATGGAATAATAGAAACATTGGCAAATTTTAATAAATTCTGGTATGTCAAAATTGAAACTTCTATGTCACTCACATTGACGAGGTCAATCAATTTTACGTAAAACATGTTTTAAATTGTTTTAAGAAGTCTTAAGACTTATTGTATAGATACTTTGTACAATTCAAATAAATAAATAAGTATACATATACAGTGTACTCTCTCTCTCTCTCTCTCTCTTAGGTGGACACTGTCGGTCACACAAATTATGTCCGCTTAAGAGGAGTGTCCGTTTGTGAGGAAACATGTATGTATGTGTGTAGTCCAAAATTCCAGTTTAAACATTTATTAACTACAAACTTATTACATAAATTATGTATTAGGATGGGTAATTTTTGCTGATGTTAGTGCACAAAATCTCAGAGAAAAGTATAAAAGTAATGCATTTTAATTTATATGTATTGATGAAAAAAATTAAACTCTAAAATAGGGACACATCTATATATAATACATGCATGCACGCGTAAAAACGTAAAGAAAACAAATGTTCCACTCTTCGTGGAATCTAAATAAGAAAAAGGATGCATACTTCGAGAACACAATATAAATGCATATATGTATTTTTAAGTCAGGCTTTAGTAAAATAGTCTTCTAATGTAGTTTGTTTCATTTTAGACTACACCCATGAAGCATTTGCAACATCAATTATTACACATTTCAAAAGCTTTCGTGTCACTATTTTTCGCACAAAAGGAACTCAGTTTCTCCACATTTCGAAGCGCTTCTCTATAGGATCTTAATTCATCACCAACGCCTTCAGCATTTTCTGTATATTCTTCTGCCTCTTCTCTGCCTTTTTCAATGTTTTCATCTTTCTGCGTTATTTCATCTTGATTATCTGCATTTTCTATTTCTAAGGAAACATCGTGTTTGCAGAGATATTTATCAAGGTTCACGAAATCCAGCTTTCTTGGAACAATTCTTGATTTTATCAGGTGTCACTTGATTCCAGGCTCTTTAAATGAAATAGGTAACATCCAACAGATTTATTTTCTTTACCAAGTCTTCTAAAGAGGTCGCTTCATCCATTCTAACCAGGATATGTTTTAGGATCATGGTTCTATACCAGGTTTTGGAGTTTTTGATAATGCCTTGATCTAGAGGTTGGCAGAAAGCTGTAGTGTTGGGAGGCAGAAAATTTATTTTTGTTTTTCAGTTTTAAGTCTCTTGAATAGGATGCCCCATTGTCAAGAAAAAGTAAGATTTTCCAATGCTCGAAACTCATTTTCTTGTCAAGTTTTCGCAGATAGTTGCTCATTATTTCATATGCATTCCAAGATTTTTTATTTGAGTACCATGAATGTATCCAAATTAATTCGTTGAAAAGCTCTAGGCTTTGTTGCTTTACCGATTCCCAGCAACTTTTCTCGTTCCCCCGCCATATTCACACAATGGAGAATTGGCAGTCTTTCTTTGGCCAGTTGGCCTCCAGAACATTTTTCTCCTTCTAATGAATACGTTTTGCTTGGTAATGCTTTGTAAAATAATCCCGTTTCGTCGGCATTGTAAATGTCACATAAATTGTAGCCTCGAATCAATGAGGATAGTTTTTCACTAAAATTTGTGACATCCTCTGAATTTGCCGAAGCAGCTTTTCCGGAAATCATCTTGAAGGTGATATTATGACGTTTTTTGAACCGTTCCAGCCACCCAGAAGATGCCGAAGAATTCTCAAATTTCAAGCTATCTGCAATTTCTTTTGCTTTACTGGGAATCAGAGTTCCAGAGATAGGGATATTTTGGTCTCTGGCTTTCATAACCCAGTCGTAACACAGTCTGTCAATTTTCAAGCCATCAGGTTTGAAAAATGCTCTTTCATTGACATTCACGTTACTTTCCCATTTTTTCAAAATTTCATCTTTATTGCTCACTATCTTGCAGCCTGAGTTTGTCCGATTCCTAAGTTTTTAGATAAGTCACGGACACTTATTTTTTTCTTATGAGAATAACTTCCACTTTTTCTTTAATTGTTAAAATTCTTTTTTGTGACATGATGTTAACGGTTTACCAACCAGCACTGAAATAAAACGGACTCGACGGATACACTGTTCGAGTCAAATAACGTATAAAACAAGCATTACATTATGTAGTCTACATATTCACTGAAGCGAGGGGTAAACAAAAAATTCAACCACATGATCGACTCAAAATCGGTATCACGTTGGTTGTAAATTGCCATCCTTGACAAGTCAAGGGTAGGGATACGCTAATTACATCGATGAATTCATAACATCGATGTTATGCATACGATACATCGATGTTTGTACATTGATATCAACTACACGATATAATCGGAAAACATCGATGTATTTTTAGTTCGATATTAATTTAAAACATGAAACTATAAATTATTACAGAATTCTCTAGATGGCATTTTTACAGACCTTTCAAACTTAAATTAAAGAAATCTTAGAGAAGTCTAGAAATTTGATGTTTTTGCTCTAGTTCGGGTACAGAAATCCATTTACAGTTGTTGTCTGTTCACACACGATTCAGTGGGTTATTAGTAGATGGTGCTTCAGTCAGCTCTTTTGTTAACTTCAAATAAATTTGCGGGAGCTCCCCAACTATTTGAAAGATATAAAATTCTGAGTTTATAGATACGGGGATCTCAAACTGTCACTTCATTCAGCACTTCAAAAGTGTCACCTATCTTGGATAATTATCACTTGACAATGACATATGACATATCCCATCGATGTTTAAAAAAATCGATGTTTTTTATTCGATATCAGTAACATGGATATTGAACAGCCGATGTCTAACATCGATGTTATGATACAATGCTCCTCCCTAGTCAAGGGTGAAGCATCGTGAAACCAGCGCCATATCTAAGTTGAGAAATGTTGCTTACACATGTTTTCATCATCGACCTTACACACGCAGACTTATGCTGTTGTCCGCATAAGAGAGATAGATCGAAAAAATCACATAAATGAAAGTGTCTGCGTCCGGTCAAAAGGAACACATTCCTTAATAAATCCCTATAATTTCGCCATCACAAACAATCTGTCCGTTTAATAAGGGTGTCCGCTTATGGGGAGTGTCCGCTAAGAGAGAGTACACTGTAGTAAATAAATCATATTGTAACATAACTGTTAACAATCAATTATGATAACTATGCATATGTTTACTTGTGTAGTTATGCATAGTTCTCTATTTTAAAAATTGAAGAATTCCTATATTTTAACAAGTAATTAAATGTTGTGTTTAGTTGCCATTACTAGTACCAATGGTAGAGGATAGAAATGTCCCAGCCTGTATTGTTACTGAAAATATTTAGTTAATATGTAGGTTAACTTAGGCAGTATTAAAATGGTTTAGATAATCTAAATCATCAGTTGCCAGTAACCCAGATGTTAATGTGTTATGATATTCCTCTTGTTAGTGTGCAGAAACCCCTATTTTTTATACTATTTTGCTTTGAAATTGTCTTGGTGAACCAAAAAGGCCTAACATCCTTTTTACCAATCAATCTCTACAGTTATCAAATAGATTCACAAATCTTTTTTTATCTCTTGTTTTAAATGTTAAAATAGTTAAATGATGCATGTAGAGCTTAATAATATAACAGTAAAATTAAGTAAACAATGTGTTGTTGCAAGATATTACGAAATAATAAAGAGGAATTGTTTACAATAAAGTTAGATTTTAAATTATACCAGACAAATAAGAGATGCACTCACCTGTGTAATGGACTGTATCTTCACGTGGGTTTTAGGGTCTTCTTTGGAGGTCAGGCGACTATCTTCACCCCAAATGAGGCAAAAAATTATGTAACAAGAAAATTAGACCAGAAAATCTGGAGCACATCCCTAGTCTGGAGTACTAGCAGTTTTCAGGACGACTGATTCTAACGCAGTGACGCTGGTTTACGTCGCGAGAGAGAGAGAGAGAGGCTGTCACAAAATCTGCCCCCTCTCCTCCTCTCAGTGGTGCCAACCACGGCGAGCAGCAATCCCTAAATGTCTGGCGGCAATTTCAAATTCAAAAATGTATACAAACTTGCATCAACATTCCGCCCACCAAATAAGGACTACTTATTTCCGATTAAAAAATGCAAAGATTAAATTAAATTGGTAGATACACACTATAACTAACTATACAAATGGGAGATGCGTACTGGCCGTTTACTGCGAAGGTAAAGGGCACAGCTTGGTCATAGGACGATCTAAAATACTTGTGCTTGTTCGTACTTGAGCGACACGGGCAACGCCATCACGACCCGGATAGAGTTTCAATATGCGCCCTAACTTCCACACAAGCGGAGACACTGTCTCATCTTTGATGACAACGAGAGTACCAATCGAAGGAGCTTCTTGGGGGGTAGACCACTTATTGCGCTGCTGCAAGGTGTGCAAATATTCACTTTTCCAGCGTTTCCAAAAATCTTGATGCATTCTGGAAACAAGTTGCCAACGAGAAAGTCTGGTAAGTTTGACATCAGTCACGTCTGGGTCAGGTGGGGCACAAAGAGGCTCCATGGTCAAGAAGTGCGCAGGGGAAAGCGATGTCATGTCATTGGGGTCTGTACTAAGACTACAGAGCGGTCGGGAATTAAGAACTGCTTCAATCTGTGCCAGAACAGTGGTCAGTTCCTCGAATGTCAGAACCTGTGTGCCAACAACACGACGCAAGTGAGTTTTAATGGAACGAACCCCTGCTTCCCACAGTCCTCCAAAGTGCGGCGCTGCTGGGGGATTCCAATGCCACTCAATTGACAAGGAATCAGTCACCTGATGTGCGTATGAAACCAACAATCGGTTGGCCCCGACAAAATTAGTGCCGCAGTCACTGTAGACATTGTCACAACGACCTCTTCGAGCCACAAAGCGCCGAAAAGCAGCAAGAAAAGCCTCCGAGGTGAGGTCTGATACCGATTCAATATGCACAGCCTTTGTGGTCATGCAAACAAAAATACACACATATGCCTTCGCACTTCTGACACCACGATATCTTCCCTGGGTAACGAGAAATGGACCGGCAAAATCAATTCCAGTGTGAGAGAATGGTTTCAGCTGAGAAACTCTTACTGGAGGAAGATCCCCCATTACAGGTGTCAAAGTTACCGGGCGAACACGGAAACAACGATAACATTGCCCAAGCACACTATTAATTGCCCGGCGGGCCGAAAGAATCCAAAAATTTTGTGACAACAAATACTGCAAGGTACGAGGTCCAGGATGTAAGTGTTTCTGATGGACACTACGAATCACCAAGTCAGTGAGCAAGTGTGAACGTGGCAGAAGCATGGGATGCTTTGCATCAAACGACAAGTCCGAGCATCTAAGTCTACCGCCCACCCTGAGAACACCATCCCTATCCACAAATGGGGCCAGCCTATGGATAGACTTTACACAAGGTCGACCATGCTCAATGTCACGCATTTCCCTCTCAAACGCCAACCTTTGTACTGCTTTAACAAGAAAAGTCAGTGCAGTGTAAAGCTCCGCCTCACTCAATGCGCCCGAAATTCTGTCCTTCCGGGGTAATTTCAGATTTTTGACAAACCTCATACTGTAAGCAATGATACCTTGAATTTTCCTCAGCGAAGAATACCCTTCTAACAAATTCAGCGGCCAATCACACGAAACAACGTTTGTCATGCACACAACTTGCCTCTGCTCCGACATCATGACATCAGACTCTTCACCTAAAGATTCTGCGCTAATCCATGTATCGGATGGTTCGGACAAGAAAGCCGGACCCGTCCACCATAGCGGGTGATTGAGAAGCTCATTAGGAGTAAGTCCGCGCGATGCACAATCTGCAGGGTTGATTAACCCCGAAACATGTGACCAGCAAGCAGGGGGTACCTTTTCTTGTATGAGCGCCACTCTATTGGCCACAAACGTTTTCCATCGATGGGGAGATGACTTAATCCACTGAATGGCAACTGTGGAATCAGACCAGCAAAATATATTGTCAATAGAAATAGTCTTTCGGTATGTAACCTGAACGAACTCCATCAACTCTGCTAACAAGGCTGCTGCACAAAGCTCCAATCGGGGTACTGATACTTTTTTTAGTGGGGAGACACGAGACTTAGCACACAAGAGAGATATCTTTATGGCTCCGCTGGCGGATACAACACGAAGATAAATTACGGCCCCATAACCAAGCTCAGACGCATCCGAGAATCCATGCAATGTAGAAGAAGTAGTACCTTCAGCAGACACATACCGCGGAATTGACAACGATGACAAACAAGAAAGTTGCGATTTGTATGTGTCCCACCTGGATTCGACTTCTAGTGGTGGTTTTTCATCCCACGAAATGCCTAGCTGCCACAGGAACTGCATCAGCTGCTTCGCAGAGAGGGTGAGGGGAGACAAGAAACCCAAAGGATCAAAGATTCTAGCAAGCTCTGACAGTATGTTACGCTTGGTGCATTTGCGTTCAATTGGATGTACCTTGTACGAGAAGCAGTCAGTCATTGGACACCACTGTAGTCCTAAAATCTTGACAGACACTAAGTCATCAGAGTCGAAACACAGAGATTGCTGATGACTACTGGGGAGAGACGCAAGAAATTCGGGATCATTGCTTGCCCATTTTCGCAACTCAAATCCAGCCTCTCCGAGCATTCCTATCAGTTGAGATTTCACTTCAATTGCAGAATTGGAATCTGGCACACTAGTTACTATGTCATCCACGTACGTGTCAGACCTTATGACGTCTGCTGCAAGAGGATATTTACCACCTAAATCTGTTGCCACCTGTAAGAGGGTCCTAATGGCAAGATAGGGGCTAGAAGCAACACCAAAGGACACTGTATTGAGTCTGAACTCTTGCACTGGCTCAGAATTGGAAAACCGCCAAAGAATGCGCTGGAAGTCCCTATGCTCCTCTGCCACCAATACTTGCAGAAACATTTGCTTAATGTCTGCAGTAAAGGCGACTCGATGAGCCCGAAAATTCAACAGGACTGTCACAATATCCTGCTGCAACTTGGGTCCAACCAATAGGGTGTTGTTGAGCGAGACGCCATTTGAGGTCTTAGCACTGGCGTCGAACACCACCCGTAACTTTGTAGTGGTACTTTCGGGTTTCAAGATACAATGATGAGGGATGTAGTAGACGGCACTAGGATGTGATACCTTACACGACACAGGAGACATGTGCCCATCGCTCAGATACTCACGCATGAAAGCCACATACTTTCTACGGATATCTGACTCCTTGGACAATCGTCTCTCTAGAGCATGAAGCCGTCTCAATGCCATGGAATGTGACTCACCCAGATCTGGCATCCCATCACGAAATGGCAGGCCCACGACATATCTACCATTAGAGTCACGTGAATGAGTGTCCTGGAAGATCTTCTCACACAGGGCATCTTCCGGACTCGCTAATGTGCACTGAGGCACTTGCTCCAATTCCCAAAATTGTCTGAGAGTTTTGTCCAGAGAAACATCGACCGACGTACAAAAGGAATCAACCACTAAATTCGATTGGGCTGGTACACTACCCAAGATTACCCAACCAAACACTGTATTGATAGCAGTAGGTTCCTGATCCTTACCCTTTCTAAGTCCCGGTAACAATGCCATTGCATATATATCAGCACCCAATAAAATATCAATGTCCCCTGGCTGACCAAAAGTATCATCCGCTAAAGCAAGGTCTTTGATATGATTCCAGACATATGATTGTACGTCCGTTGAAGGTGCCTTGTCGCAGATTCTGGGAACCACAATAGCATCGATATCGAAACTAGGATTAGGTTTGTCCCGAGGTCTCAACCTAAATGAAGTAACCCCCAAATCAGTAACGGTGGCCATCTGATTTATCCCCTGAATTGGAACAGAAGCATGTGACTTCGACAGAGAAAGTTTGCTTACAAGGCGCTGCGTAATGAAATTTGCCTGACTTGCACAATCGAGCAGCACACGACATCTATGATACACCCCATAAGCATCACACACATCCACTTTACATGTGGCAAATAATACAACAGGGAAGCTGGGAAGCGTGCTTGTCAATACGACTTGACCGGTTACTTGGTCGGGTCTGTTATCACCTTGCTCACATGTTTGTGTATCAGTCTGACCAGAGCTTGATGTAAAATGCAAATATGTGTGATGTTTCCTAGTACAAACACGACAATTAAATTTCGAGGTACACCCTGCGAGTTTGTGAGACCCAGCCAGACAATTATAGCACAGACTTTTCCTCTTCACTAAGGTATGACGATCCTTAGGAGACATTTCTAAGAACTTGTCACATTTCGTCAATGAGTGTTCCCCCTGGCAACACACACAAGAAATTGATGAATCTGACTTACTAACACTAGTCACCAAAGAAGTGGTTGGTTTCGGCTGCACGAACTGTTTCCCTTTCAACATTTGAGGACCCTTCTTCACTGAGACCGGTGCTACGGTTAGCGCAGATGTTTCAAGAGCCTTGCACTGTTTTTCTAAAAAATCACTAAGGTGCGAGTACGTGGGGACCTCACAGTCACCAAACTGTATTTCAAATTGCTTTCGGATAGAGGAATCTAACTTTTGCAAAAGGAAATTGAATTTCGTAAAGTCCCACAAATCATACTGCTGCTCTTGATATAAATCTAACGCACATACGTTTTCAGTAAATGTTGTCAACAAATTCCTTAAATCTCGAGATGAATCGCCTGACACCTTCGGAGCATTAAGAAGAGCTAACCAGTAATTCGTAAGCAACACACGTTTATTTTCATACCTTGAAACTAGCGAATTATATGCCACTTGGTAATTATCCGAAATGAGGGGTAGGTTTTGAACTATTGAAGCTGGTTCTTTTGTCAAGGAAGCAAGAAGATACTGGAAACGCTCAATATCTGACAAAGTGTCATTTTCATGAATCAGAGTCCTAAACAAATCGAAAAAACGTGGCCACTGACCAATCGCCCCGTCAAATTTCGGAATATCGATCTTAGGCAATCGAACATTACGTCTGCCACCCGTTCCACTATCAGAGTGAGCCTCATTATCGAGCGACTTAGCTACATCGGCAGCATCAGCAGTAACCTTACCACAAATTTCAAAATAGATTGACTTGATGCTGTACTGTATGTTGTCGAAGTCTGTCTGAATCTCCGATTGTAAAGCCAAATTATCCTTATCCTTCATTAAAGACACGATGTCCAGATGTAAAGAATCAAACAAATTTACAGAATCGTTAAGACCTTGGTATCTGATTCTAAATTCATTCCTTTTTGTGGGTTCAGCCTTGGCGTCTAATGCAAACCTTGATAGGTGTTGCACTCGATTCATAACAGAGTTACGTTTATTTATCAACTTTTCCACCTCCATTTCAAAAATGACAAAAAACGAAAAGGCAAACTAGAAAAGACTGATATAACCTGAACCCAATCGGATGATAACCACGTGTTTCACGTCGAAAAAAACACGTTTCAAACAAGTAACAGAGCTCGAAAATCGCCGATTGCGAGACACTGAAAAACAAAACAATTTTGACGCTAAAAGGCCGTAAAACAAATTAAACAAGCAAAACAATTACACTAACACGGATTTGCCGACCCGAACACGTGTTCTAACCAAACCCTGGAGGCTATAAATTACGATTTTTAACAACAAAACCGCCAAACACGTGTGCATAAATTCACGATATGAACACCCACAAGTGTCAATTCTAATCAAACAAGCATCGGCTTCGATGGACCAAAATGTTGTTGCAAGATATTACGAAATAATAAAGAGGAATTGTTTACAATAAAGTTAGATTTTAAATTATACCAGACAAATAAGAGATGCACTCACCTGTGTAATGGACTGTATCTTCACGTGGGTTTTAGGGTCTTCTTTGGAGGTCGGGCGACTATCTTCACCCCAAATGAGGCAAAAAATTATGTAACAAGAAAATTAGACCAGAAAATCTGGAGCACATCCCTAGTCTGGAGTACTAGCAGTTTTCAGGACGACTGATTCTAACGCAGTGACGCTGGTTTACGTCGCGAGAGAGAGAGAGAGAGGCTGTCACAAAATCTGCCCCCTCTCCTCCTCTCAGTGGTGCCAACCACGGCGAGCAGCAATCCCTAAATGTCTGGCGGCAATTTCAAATTCAAAAATATATACAAACTTGCATCAACACAATGTGTCCTTGGACAGTTCCAACTTTATGCTAAGAATTTTATCAAAGTGAAGTTGGCATTAAACCTGTGGGCATTTCTTAATAGAAACAATGCTTTTAGGTGTTTCACTTGGTGTCATTTGAAGCAATGTGTCAATTGAAAATTCCAAAAATGGCGAAAGATATAATCTGTCCAAATTATAATGTAGCTACTCTGGAGAAAAGTGCAGTAGTTATTGAGGGCGTGAGGTATGTAATGTAGTGATTGTATATATTATCCTGTAATTGCTATATTGATGGTAACTTATGTCATGTTGTCAAATGATTACACAATATTTTATTAAACATCTAAGAACAATAATAATTTTTATTTATCCATCAAAACATAAGCAATATAATATGTAAGTCTTTACTAGATTGTAGATTGTTTAATTAGAGTGAAGTATATGTAATACATTTGTATTGTACATTAATGTGTTTAGTGCACATGAGCGCATATATATATATATATATATATATATATATATATATATATATATATATATATATATATATATATATTTGTGTGTGTGTGTGCGTGCGTGTGTGTGTGCGTGTGTGTGTGTGTGTGTGTGTGTGCGTGCGTGTGAGTAGAGTTGGCAACATAGTAAGAGAACACGATAAGTGTCTAGAAGAGAAGCAGTAGTTGTGAGAGAGTGAGACACGCTTCGATCACCATGTACCCATTTAAGTAGGTAATTAGAGAGGAAATAAAGCCTAATATTTTATTATATGTAAAACAAGTTTCTTAAACTTATTTCCACGCCTTAACATGGTAGCACTCCGTAGTTAGTGAGTATCGTTAATTAGATTGTTTGCTGAGTTCCATTTACGAAGGAAAATTTGGGATATAACAATGTCAAAAACAAAGTTACGATTCCTGTGTTTGATGGAGAAGATTATAGTATGTGGAAAAAACGAACAACGATGTTTTTGAAAATGAAAGGATGTGAAACTGTTATTCAAAGAGCGAAAACAACTACAGGTAAAGAAGATTGGGATGACAATGATCTGAAAGCTATAAACTATATGTACAGTGCGATATCAAATAGACAATTGGAATTTGTGTGTGAGAATACAACGGGATAAGAAATAATTAAGAAGTTCGATAGTTTATAGTTTAAGGAGTCAACGGCATTGTTTTGCGACGTTTAGCGGTAAAAAGCGGCAAACTGTTAGTTGCTTATCTTGAATTTTATTTGGGGGATAATTTTAGTGAAATTGCGTTGAAAAGAGGTACAATGTTGCCGGACTTTATTTTTTACTCCTTTTTAGTAACTAGTTGAAAGTTTGGGAAAATGCGTGAGTGTGGTGTCTGTAGTCATAAATGCGGCAGACTTGATGATACATTGATATGTTCAAGATGTAGTCGCTGGTTCCACGTGCGGTGTGCCCGCATGTCGATCGAAGAGTTTTGTGCGCTCAGACAAGAAACCAACCGCTTATCTCAGTGGATCTGCGGGGGGTGCGCGGGTCCTGCTGCTGCTGTGGTGCAGTCTGGGTCGACTGCCGTGAATGCCGCTGATAGTGACGACCGCTTCTCCATGGGTGATATGTGTAGGTTGATGAAACTGGAGTACAACTACTTTTTAGAAATTAGAGACATAAAGAAAACCATTTCTGACCTAAGTGCTGTCATCATGAGACAAAGTGAAGATATAGCCAGCCTGCAGGATTTAGTCTGTCGTCGTGTTGCTGACCCGACGGGCCAGTGGCCACGGCGGCACATCTGTCTTCGATGGAGTCTGCCACGAATTTGGGTGCTACTTATGCTTCGGCTGCTTCAGCGTCTACTCAATCATCTGTTCTTGTGTGGCCTAAGAAGTCACAGACCAACAGGGAACAAAGTCTGACATTCTGAATAATGTGAATCCGGCTAAGTCTGATATCTATGTTAATAAAATAAAGCATATCAAGGATGGTGGCCTTATTCTTACGTGTGGCAGATGAGAGGAGGTTTCGAAACTGGTGGGTTTGATGGATTCCAGGCTTTCGGAGGACTACGTTATCCGCAGACTGGAGACTGTTAGGCCTAGACTTAGAATTGAAGATGTATACCAAGCAGTGGTCCAGGTGGATCACACAGCTTACAACCGGGCTATAAATGTTGGACATCTTTTAGTGGGCACACTTCGGGCCCTGACCAAATTCCAGCTTTTCTGGTCAGGGATTGTGCTCACATACTTGTTCAGTCCTTGACTATACTGTTCAATATATCGCTGGGGTCTTCTGTATTTCCTAGCACCTGGAAGAAGGCGAAGTCAATACCTGTTCCAAAGGGAAGTGATTCTACGTTGATTGAGAACCATAGACAAATTGCTATAATGGACAACTTTGCGAAAGTGTTCGAGATTGTCCTGCATGAGATAATTTCGTTTGCGGTAAAAAATGTGATTAGCAGCGCTCAGCATGGCTTCGTGAGGGGCCGCTCCACGACCACTAACTTAATCAGCATAACTGAATATATATCTGCTGCCATGGACAAGGGGTTGCAGACGGATGTTATCTACCTGGACCTCTCCAGGGCCTTTGATAGATTAAATCACGATATTCTTTTGAGGAAACTGGATAACATGGATTTCTCACCGAACTTGCTGAAGTTTATGGAATCATATCTTCGTGATCGAGTTAGTGTTGTCCACTATCATGGGTGTCAGTCCGTGGAGGTCTTGTCAGGTGTTCCTCAGGGATCTGTTCTGGGACCCTTGCTGTTCAATCTGTTCATCAATGATATTTCGGATGTTATCGACTTACCCCATCTTCTGTATGCGGATGATGTAAAAATCTTCTCATCCTTTGCTGGTATCTGCGATTGTTCGGTGCTTGAGAGATGTTTGCGTAGAGTTCAACACTGGTGCTCCATTAACAACCTCCCACTGAATATTAAAAAATGTGTTGTAAAGTCTTATACGCTCAACCACTGTGTAATAGAGTTCCCATACTCCATAGATGGACAGCCTCTTCTAAGACCTGCAACCTTTAAAGACTTGGGTGTCGTCTTTGACTCGAAACTCTCATTCCTGGAGAACTATGAACATGCTATTGCTGCTGGTTCCTTTCATAATGCAGACACTTTGAGGCTCCTGTTCGGTGCCTATGTGAGGCCGCATCTGGAATATTCCTGTGTGGTCTGGTCTCCTCTGTATGACGTCCATATAGGGGCTCTTGAGAGTGTCCAACGGAGATTTGTAAAGTTCCTTGCATACAAAGCGGATCGGGTGTATCCCGCTGCTGGTACCCCACAGGCCGATTTACTGTCGAGGTTCTCATTGGAATCTCTGCAGGCTAGGCGTATTTACTCTGCTCTCTCCCTGATATGTAATTTACTGCACAGTAGGATCGTCTGTCCTGAACTGTTGCGCACTCTGCTTTTTCACACCCCTAGAGTCAGCTCTAGAAGACACGACTTCTTTTATCTACCGCCACCTAGGACCAATGTTACGCTTAACTCACCGATTTACAGATCGTGCTCCATTTATAACAGCGTGCATCAGTCAATAGACATATTGTGTTGTGGTGAGTTTGAGATGAGACACGTTGCATCGCTGCTTGGTAATTAGTAGAAGTTTTACTATGTTAATTTTTCTAGTGTATGATATGTATTTTATATTGTATTCATACTCTTAATTGGGGATAATTACCGTTGAGTATTTGTATTAAATAAATAAATAACTAAATAAATAAATTGGGTTATTGAAATTTGAAGGATTTAATGAAAATTCGGTAAATTTGCAGATTAGCTCTTAGGTATCTGAAAACAATTTTTTGAAAAGCGTTCGGGAGCTAAACTGCAAATGTACCGAAATTTCGCTACCAAAACGCACTTACTGCGTCCAGATTTTTTTCTTACAAACGCATCTTATTTCGATAACAAAATGCAAAAATGCATTAACGAATTTGTTCTACGAAAATTAGCTAAAAAAAATATAAACCATAAACTTCACTAAACCTACAGCGAAAGCATCAACTTAACTAAACCGACAGCCAAAGCATCAGAGAAAGGGTCTATTTGAAATGAATATTCTGTAAATATTTTAGTAAAATAAAGCGCAATGACGGTTGAATCTGAAACTTAAGGGTTTGCAGAACACCCTTCTTGCAACATTTTCTTTTCACAGTCCCTATTTGTTTCACGTTCTTTGCCTAAACATTGCCAATTTTGACGTTTAAAATTGCGAGTTTGACGTTTTGAGGAAAAGTCCAAAATTTGTTTCTTTAACTGCCCATAACTTCTTTGTATTTAAAGCTAGAGACCTAAATTTTTGTACAGAGTTCACTCTATGTAGTACAAACACACGTACCAAATTTGGTTGCCCTTACTTTGTTATTTACGGAGAATGTTATGAATTTTTTTATAAAGAAATCAAAATTTTCTGGGAAAACCTGGTCCGATTTTCCTGGCTAACGAACTTATCCAAGCCACTTGCAAAAGGAAGGTACTCGCCAAATTTGATCAAGATCGGTCTATTATTTTTTGAGTTATCGGAGATATATATATATATATATATATATATATATATATATATATATATATATATATATATATATATATATATATATATATATACATATATATATATATATATATATATATATATATATATATATATATATATATATATATATATATATATATATATATAAACACAGATCTCCTCATTAGCGAACTAAAAAAATCGCTCAAAGGCCGAAGATATTTTGGAGATTAGTACACTTGGAGAACCCAAATCACCACAACACATATATCAAAGACCTTACGATCGTTTCGCTGACCACGTCAGCGTCATCAGAGGATGAAAAATTCTAAAATTAAAATCAACAGCTACCGTGTATTTATATCGCACCTAGATAACGAACTAATCCGAAGTAAAAATTGTAGTCGGCTACCCATCGTTTGTCTATTGTGTCAATATTGAACGGACGAGGTCGAAGAAGTACTCTTATCTTCTGGTTGGCAAAATTATGAACTTTTATTTAATTTAAGGAAGCTACACGTTCTTTTTGATCTAGAAATGTCACTATGTGAATATTGAAGCAACTAAAGAACGCCGACAGGCACATCTGGCGAACAGACCAATAACAGCCGCTCATCTTTTTTAAAAAAAACCGAGTCTTTGGCTCACAATGTTAACTTTAACAAAGGATAATTCAACAAAAATTTGACATAAAAACATGTATTTATATTGATTTTTTATTCTACATAAAAACAAGTATTTATATTGACTTCTTAGATACAAAGAAACCGAAAGGGGGGTCTTTAAGTCGAGAACCAAACGTAGAGCTTAGTATCTGTATAGACCGGCCGAGTTATTGACAATAATTTATTATTCTGCCAGAGAAATTAGGAGTATTTAGCTGGTCAAATGCAAAGTGAAAATAAAGGGCTTGAAATTAAAGGTGCCGCACGATTTAATGAAGTTTTGTTCTTAATCGACCTTGATATACAAATACTTTCAAAGGAATCAAGCATAGTTTGATGTCCAACATTTTTGACAAGTTTCAAATTTTCTTTGTCAATGTGGTGATTATTATCCCATATATGTTGTGCCACACATGATTTGTCCACCGTACCATATCGTAAATGTGTGAGGTGTTCACGAAATCTGGTGGCTATGTTTCTCTTGGTTTGACCTACGTATTTAAGATTGCAATCTTTGCAGCTTGTCTCATAAATACCCGACATTTCAGTGGCTTTGTCTTTGTCTTTCGTATTACCTAACAAATTTTTCAAATTACTTTTCGTCGAAAAAGTCAAATGTAAATCGGGTTTCTTAAAAATACTTTCCAAACCCTTTGTGATATGTGGTTCGTAAGGTAGACACACAATTTTTTTCTCTATTTTATCTTTCTTAAATGTCGTACATTCAGATATCATTTTCTTTGTTCTGTGTTTGTTAACCAATTTGTCCGCTAAACCAACTGAATAACCGTTATATCGCCACGTTTTTTATGTACTTTAATTGTATATTAAATCTACTTTTACTTAACGGAAAATTTATCAATCTGTTTACCAAGAAATTTAAAATAGCTGTTTTGTGTGAAAACGTATTAATGTGAGTCGTTAGGAATATAACTAATAGTGGCACTTTGCTTCCTGTAGACATCGAATTCTAGAAAAGTTTTCACATAGTGTATTTTGGAGATTATTCATACTGATGTTTGTGGACCTTTTCAAACAACTGGTTTTAAGGGTGAAAATTATTTTGTTTTATTCATTGATAATTATAGTAAAATTGCCAAAGTGTATACTATGAAATCCAAAGCAGAAGTTTTTGATTGGCTTGTTCAATATGTAAATGAATGTGAAAATTTAACTAAAAAAATCAAATATCTGAGATGTGATAATGGTAAAGAATATATGAATACTAATGCTTATAATTTCACTAGGGAAAAAGGTATTGTTATTAATAACTGTCCGGCTTATGTGTATGAATTAAATGGAACTGCTGAACGTTTTAATAGAAATGTAATGAATATGTCATGTTTATTGGCGAAAGCAAATGTACAGTGAAATGGCCTGAAATTGTTTGCACGGCAACTTATTTTAAAAAGTGTACGTTATCTAATACTGTTGAAAGAAAAACGCCATATGAAATATTTTTTGGAAAGAGACCAGATGTTTCAAATTTACGTTTATACGGTAGTAAACTTATTGTCAGAAAACTGGAACAAAAGAGAACTTCTAAATGGGATAAAAAAGATGATATTTTTAATCGGTTATCGTGTACTTTTGGATAATAGAATCATAATTGCGGGACATTTTGACATTGTTGAAGAAAATGTATTTTTTTTTACTTTAGCGTCGACCTTTTTCGGCGACAACGGTCAATCACCGACACCAGGGAGCAGTTTCACCTCAGTATCCTGGAAATTTGGCTGAACCCCTGCTTTTCTGTAAAGAGGGTAGGGATCTTTAACGTTCCCATCATTGCATGGACATGGACCGACGGCTTTACGCCCCCTCCGAAGGGCGGGACGTGCAGACATTTAACTTTCTCAAATACAATGCCAGAACCTGGATTAATGTTAATTTATTACAGTTTGTACTGAAAATGTGAAAGGGAAACCCTGGGGATCGAACCCAGTACCCTTTGTTTCAGAGGCACACGTTCTTACCCTTGGACCACCGAGGCTTCAAAGCAAATGTAAAATGTATTGGTTTAAGTATAAATGAATCTGAAAGTGGAAATAGTGAAATTGATGTTAATGAAAAGTCTGATCCTGAGTTACGTAGATCGCAGAGTATTAAAGCCTCCAGAGCGATTTGAACATTATTATGTACATAATGATAGTATTTTTGTAAAGTTTTCTAGGGCTGATGTACCTAATAACTTTAAGCGAGGCGATAGGATCAAACAAACGTAAATTTTGGATAAAAGCTATGGATAAAGAAATCGATTGTTTCAATAAAAATAAGACTTGGCAATTAGTTGAAAATATAAATGATGAGGTTTTGGATGTAAAATGGGTGTATACAAAAATTCTGATGATACTTATAAGGCTAGAAGTAGTAGTAAGAGGTTTTAAACAAACTGATGAGGTTGATGATGTATATTCACCTGCAGCTAAAATGCAAACTTTTAAAAATTTTGTTATCAAATGGGCCTAGAAATTGAACAAATGGATGTTGAAACTGCATTTTTAAATGGCAAAGTAAATTCTAAAGTATATGTTCGTCAACCAAAGGGTTATGAGGATGGTACAAATTAGGTTTGTAAATTAATAAAAGCTTTATATGGTTTCAAAGAAAGTCCAAGGTCAAGGTATGAATGTCTTTATAAATTTTTGATAAGGATGATTGTTAAAAGAAGTAATCTTGACTTCTATTTGTATACTTATAAAAATGAATTTATTTATTGAGTTTTAAAATGAAGGATCTTGGTAAAATTAAAGAGTATCTTGGATTTACCATTGAGTATGAGTCCTATAAACATGAAATGAAATTAAGCCAAACCAAATATACTGAGTCATTAACTAAAAGAAATAATTTAGAAAATTGTAAGCTGTATAATACACCTATCGAGGTGAATTTGAAAATTGAAAAGTCCTAAGCTTGTGAAAGATATATTAAATATAGAAATTTAATTGGTGCATTATTATATACAAGTTCTGCTACAAGGCCTGATATAAGTTTTAGTGTAAATTATTTTAAGTATTTTCCAAAATTGTTATAATGAAACTCATTCTAAATATGCTTTGAAAATACTAAAGTATTTGTATTTGGCTAAAGACTTAAAATTGATTTATAAGAGAAATTAAATTTTTTAATTTCTTAATTGTTACGTTGATGCCGATTGGGCTGGTGATAATTTAGATAGAAAATCTACAACTGGTTATGTAATTAGATTATTTGGTAATGTAATATACTGGAAATTAAGAAAAAAAAAGATCTTTAACAAATGCTTAGACATTTGCTGAATATGTAGCATTGTCGGAAGCAGTGAGTTAAAATTTGTAAAAGAATTATTGGAAACGCTGGATATGAAATTAATAAAGACGATTAATGTATATGACGATAATTCTGGTGCAATAAGCATTGCAAAGTATGGTAATTTTATGAAAAATTCGAAACATATGGAAGTTCATTATCACCACATGCATGATTATGTAAAAGAAAATGTTATAAGTTTAACTAAGATGAATACGGATGAAAATATTGCTGATATTATTACAAAATCGTTGTGTAAAGAAAATTTGTTAAATTCCGAAGTATGTTAAATATAAAGTAAACTTGAGATTTGTAAGTACAATATAAATGTAAGGAGGCTTGTTAAGTATATGTAATTCGTTTGTATTGTACATAAATGTGCTTAATGCACGTAAGCGCATATATATGTAAGTGTGTGAGTAGAATTGGCACCACATACACATATAAATATGTAATCAGAGAGGAAATAAAACCTAATATTTTATTATCTGTAAAACAAGTATTCTTAAACTTATTTCCACGTATTCACTATGATTCGTATAGACTTTTGGTGTCTCAGCGCCGCGGCCCCAATGGGTCTTTTCTGCATGACTCTTTTTTCTAATAGTTGCCCATAATATTCAGACTTTTCATACAGTCTACTACCTTTTTGGGGGCTATTTTACCTATTTCCTGCTGTATTAAAGTCACCCCTCCAATGTATTTGAGCCTTTTGCAGTCACACAGCAAGTGTTCTGTCGTTTCTGCTGCTTCAGTGTGGTATCTGCTGTTTTCACTGTCTGCCCTAGCCATCTTCAGAAGGTGATACCTTACTAGGGAATGTCCTATAAAAAGTCCAGTGATTATTCTCAAGTAGTTCCTGTTCAATTCAAGAAACAGTTATGACCTATCTGTTAATATGATGATGAACTGTTTTGCCTGTTTAAGTCTGCTGTTTTTCTCCAGTATTACAGCATTTGGTTCATCTGCCAAATATCAAGTTCATTTGTTACATGGCTCATTTTTAGTCCATAATAGGGCTCTGGACCATACAATGGTGTTCTTGCTGCCCTTTTTGCAAGGTGTTATGGGTTGTGCAATGTATTGTAATAACAGCAGGAATTACTTTAGGTACCTTTATTTGGCTATACCACTGAAAACAAGTTTTGCCATACTAACTAGGATGATTAAACATACAGGTTCTACAAACATGAGTACTTGAAAACAGCAGAAACGAGAGAACTGTTCTGTTCCGTTAACATTTGATTTGTGTGACATTGGCATTTGACATTTCAGAATATTCCAAAACTACCAACAGTGTTGCCGGTTATGGCAGCTCTCCCCCTTCTTGGACATATTTACTTAACAAATAGAAATGATGTAAATATTTTAGTTACAAATTTAGTCTATCTGGCAGTCTAGTTCTTCTCATAGACATCCTTAAGGTAGGTGCATCATTTAAGAAAGCAGTGCATGAAATGTTTACATCAGGTGGAGAAGGTAAGTTAGTTACCATTTGTGGTGCTTCTGAGAAATCACCATTTTTATTTACTGATTTATCTTGAGATGGATCTAAGTGCACATTGCAATCCTTTACTGATGAGGATGTGTCAACTCTGTGTTTAGGAGTAACAAGATCAGGTTGCTAGTAAGTGGGATTCTGAATAATGACTGGCATAATTTACCTACTTTCCTTATCTGGTTTATCTGTCTTTTCCAAATTATTTTATCATCTTATTCTATTAAATAATGCAAATTTCCCAATTTATTTTGTAAATAACCAAATTCCCACTTTCTACTATGTAAATAATCCCATGCTGCAAATATCTCCCCTTCTTTAGTGTCCCTGATTGTATCTATTTTAGTGTTTTGTACGTTACTTTTCAATTCTGGTTTAAACAAATCTAATCGGATTTCCCTATCAAACATTAAATATGAAGAACTAACATCTGTAGTCGGGTGAGGCTTCTTTGTGTAATGTAAAAGAAATTTTGAAAGTTGCCTTTCTTTGTCTTCAGTATTATTGCCCGTTAAGGCTCTCAAAGCTTGTGTGAATGTCTGTACAAAGCGCTCTGTGAGACCGTTAGTTGCAGGATGGTAAGGTGCACTAAATTTATGTATGATACAATTTAGCATTATAGGTTAAAGGACAAAAAAGTTAAAGGCATTTAAAGAAAAATAAATTTGGGTTTTCCTCAAAACGTCAAAGTCGCGATTTAAAACGTCAAAATTGGTAATATTTAGGCAATGAACCTGAAACTAGTATGAGCTATGGTAAGAAAATGTCTCAAGAAAAATGTTTTACAAAGCCTGAACTCTTAGTTTCAATCATCATTGTCCTTCATTTGACTAAAATATTTCCAGAAAATTCATTTCAAATAGACCCTTTCTCTGATGCTTTGGCAGTAGTGTTGGCTATAGAGTTTATCGTTTAATGTTATATCATTTTTGTGGAATTTTCATAAAACATCATTAAAGCTCAATATATCCGTTATTATGTAAGTTACGAAAAAATTGTATACATTAATTATAGGGTGTCTTGAGCTACATCTTAAAAAATATTTCCACAATTATAGGTGGCCCATAAGTTGCTGGTGATTCAAATTTTCTTTTTTCTTTTTAATCGAACACGCCCTACGTTGTTGCATTTTTGCATTTTCCATCAAAATATAATACATCTTTGTAAGAAAAGAAATTCTGAATACAGCAAGTGCGTTATGGTAGCGAATTTTTATTAAATGCTTCAAATTTGGATATCTCAATTTGCTATTACTCTATAAGGTTGACCACTTTTTTCGGGAACAATTTAAGTTTACTTTCGGAAATTTTTGTACATTTTCAAACAATAAAGTTATTTTGATGAAACATGGCACATTGTTTCTACTATACAAATTATACTGGTAACCAAATTTGATGCCTGCTTTCTTAAAAAAACATATTTGCTATTGTAAACATTTTTATGAAAATTCACTACCATAACGCACTTGCTGAGTCCAGACTTTTGTACTTTACTTCTCCTTGCACATAACCTAAAATCTCTAATCTCTGTCTACTATAAGTAATTAAATTTACGTCTGTACTATCTATTTCTATTTATATGAATTCTTTAAATCTTTATTATCAATTAAACTCACTGATGTGCCTGAATCAACCTTGAATTGCAATTTTATTTTGGTTACTTCCAATTCTGATAAAAACTTATCTCGAAACTCCATACTATTGATATAATGTCACTTGCCTGATCTACCTGATTTACTTTAGGATTTGTCCTGCTTTTGAAACATACCTTGCTTGAGTGGCCCTTCCTTTTATATGTATTGCAATAAAGCTTACTCTTATCATATTTATTGGCTGAATGTCGAGTTGAACCACACCTGAAACATGAAAGAACTTTATTGTATTTTTATAAGAAGGATCTGCAAAAACTGAAGAATAAGGTTTATTCGTTTGCACTGCACTTTGCCATTTTACACCTTGTGGTTGCTTCTTCACACTAACATGGAGTACCTCTGTATTCTGTCTGTGTAACTGGACTGCATCTCTTGTCAGCATTTCTCTTCCCACAGAAACTTCAAGTCCCTTCTTATAGACGAAGTTCCTCAATTCTAAAACTCTGCTTTGAATATGCTGTGCCCTCAGGCCATAAAGGAACTGATTTCTTTACGCCTGTAGTCATTAATCACCGAGGAGTCCAGGAATCGTGGGCCAAAGGACTCCAGGGGGCAAGCTGAGGAAGTGGAAACAACACCATAAGCTTTCGATGAAGCTTTCCCCAAGACCGTCATGCGCGATGAAGAGCCGCATTTTGCACGAGGTGACCCTGCTGATAACTAAACATGACGGATCTAGGCATGGAGGTCGAAATAAACTTTCCCAATCTACAGTGTCACGTAACCCGTACCTAGGGATGGATGGCACCAGGGTGATGGTGTCGTGAACAGAACCTCTGGAGTACCGGGCAACCCTTCAGAGTAACCCGCCTTGCACCACACAGAAGGTTCTGTTGGTGTGAGTATTTCCCCCATTCGCATGGGAACAACATGAAGATCATAAATATATATAAATCCAAAACCAATGAGGCTCGAAGAGTGGCTCCGGCTACAGACTCGTGCCTTGAGTCTATTCCGGAAATGGAGACGAGCCAGGGGGCGGCAGCGTCCGCGGACTCTGGAGGTCTCACGACCGACGTACAAGATGCGGGGGATCGGGGGAGCTTCGGCCACAGGCTTGTCCCCGACACCCAAACTGGAGGCTGCGTCCCACCGGAGGGCGGCGAGGTCGGTGAACTCTGGGGGCCCCTCCTCCAGTGAGGACCCTACTGTGGGGGTAGAGGGACTGCCCCGGCAGTCCAAGCTTGTTTTCAGGGTGCAAAGATTGTGGCTCCGGAGGGCGCAGAAAATGGCGACCGGGAGGTGGACGGTCGAGAAACCTGTAAAGGCGCAAGAAGGGAGTGTGCGTCAGAAGAGGACCCGCTAGGACTCTAGCACGCCTACTACAGACATACGACCCGAAAGGGCCAGGGCACCTGTAAAGGCGCAAGAGAAGAGTGCGAGTCAGAAGAGGCCGCGCTCGGGCTCTAGCACGCCTACTACAGACAGACGTCCCAAAAGGGCCAGGGCTGGAACACCAGTGCAGACTATCTCGTATAGGGAGGCTGCGGAAGTCCTCGAGATTGCGGTGATCAACAGACGCCATCCTGAGGTCACGCTAGACCAGGGGAAGGCGGACCTGTTCCAGGCTGCGGTGGTAGCTGCGGTGGACTCTCTTCAGGAAGGGGAGAGCCCGTCTCAGGTCCACCTGTGCCGGCCCGCATCGAGGCCCTCGATCAGATTTGGGAGGGGGCGGACTCGACAGCCGTCGAGCCCAAGGAACTCACAAAGAGACACAAGGTCCTCGTACGGATCCCGTCCCGCAGGAGACGGTGATCAGTAGACTGAAGATCCAGAACCCTGAACTGGGGACACAACACTGGTCGGTTCTAAGCAGGAAGGCAGAGAAGAAAGGGCAGACTCTCGCCTTCTCGATCGACCAGGCGTCTTACAGAGCCCTTGAAGAAACCTCCTTCAAGGCATTCTGGGGCCTGGGAAGGGTTAGCTTTCGCCCACTGAGGAAGCAACTAGGGGTTAATGGGACTTAGGTTCCTTCAGCTCAACCTCCAACACAGTCGGGCAGCCACGGCCGGACTACTGATGGCTCTGAGGAACACGGATGTGGCCCTCATCCAGGAACTGTCTCCTATAAAGAAGAGATCAAGGAACTCGGCGGAGCTGCTGGAAAGCTCATCTACAGCAGATCCAGCGAGAACCCGAGGGCCTGCATTTTTGTCAAAGAAGGGATAGAGTTTCTGCCTTTAATGAATTTCTGTTCCCGGGACCTGGCAAAGATCAAAATCCGATGTGGAGGAGCTGATGGGCCGAGGGACATTACTGTCGGATCAGCCTATCTGCCAGGGGACAGCACAGGCCCTCCTCCACCTAAGGAATTGGAGCAGCTGATGGTGGGTAGCAGAGCAGGTGGATGGCAGACCATCATCGACATGGATGTGAACATGCATCATGAGTTGTGTGGAAGCTCGGACACAAACTCTAGGCGTGAGGCACTTTTACAATTCTTTATGAAATTTAATTTAGACATATTGAATAGAGGTAATAAACTGACCTTCGTCACAACACAGTGTGAGGAAGTTTTAGATCTAACCGTTTTCACCCAGTTTCTGGGTGACTTTGTTAAGAACTGGGATGTGTCTGGGGAAGTGAGTAGCTCAGACCACAGATACATCCGGTTTGAAATCGCCAAAGTCAAAAGACAAATGGTATGGTACAGGGACCCCTGCAAGGCGGACTAGGATGCCTATGGGGCAGACCTAGCAGTGGAACTGCGGGGGGTTAAGAGTGCCATAGACAATTTAATAGACCTCGAGATTGCGGCAGCCCAAGTGCGAGACCCAATCACTTTGGCCTATAACGCCAACTGCCCCCTGAAAATGGGGGCCTCCAGCAGGAACGTCCCGCGGTGGAGTGAGGACCTCGGGCAAAGTAAGACGCATGTTCGTAAGCTGGTTAACGCGGCCAAAAGGTCGGGAGAATGGGATGAATATAGACAGGCCCTAATAACCTATAACAAAAGACTGAGGGACGCCAAGAAGGAGTCGTGGAGGAGGCACTGTGAGGAAGTGGAGAACACGTCTGAGCGTGCTCGAATACACAATATCCTGTCCAAAGGCATTCAGACCAATATAGGCTCCCTTAGAACATCCACGGGAGGCTTTACAAGCTCAGGGGAGGAAGTTTTACTCCAGGCACACTTCCCCGGCTGTAACATGATAAACCAATCACCTCCAGACTGGGAACACTCAGAAATAGAGGCGACTTATAGGCGGGCATCTAGAGTAGACTGGACAGTCGCTAAAGAGGTGGTTATTTGGAGCAAAATCAGATGGGCCATTAACAGCATTAAGCCATACAAATCCCCGGGATTTGATGGAATAATGCCCATCATGCTCCAACAGGGGATAGATATATTGGCGCCGGCGCTTACTCTCATTATGTGGGCCAGCCTGGCTCTGGGGTACATCCCGAGGGCATGGAGACTGGCCAGGGTTGCATTCATTCCTAAACCTGGGCGTCCAACAGACCAGGCAAAATCCCTGAGGCCAATAAGTCTCATGTCCTTCTTGTTAAAAACAGTGGAAAAACTGCTTGATCAACACATTAGGGGCGGTGTACTGGAAGCATATCCCTTACACTGCTGACAATATGCATACAGAGCAGAAGTCTCAACAGAAACAGCACTGCACCAACTTGTGCTGAAACGGGAGAATACGCTGGAGAACATGGAGGTGGCGCTGGGGGCCTTCCTAGACATGGAGGGGTCCTTCAGCAACACCTCATTCGGATCGGTTCTGGCAGCTGTCAGGAAGCGTGGAATAGAGGAGACCTGCTGCAGGTGGATCGGTTCCATGCTCAGGGACAGGGCGGTGTTCACCTCACTCGCGGGAGGGACTCTGCTGGCGGAGGTCGCGGTGGGGTGTCCGCAGGGGAGCGTTCTGTCTCCCTTGCTCTGGTGTCTATTCCTGGACGGCCTGCTGGGGAGGCTCTCGGGAGGGGGGTATGAGGTACAGGGTTATGCGGACGACATTGTCATCATAGTCTGAGGAAAGGTTACACTGTCAGTGTGGGAGCTCATGCAGACAGCACTGAATGTGGTGGAAAGGTGGACGGTTGGTCAAGGGCTCAGGGTATACCCCGAGAAAGCAACCATCATACCGTTTACGAGAAGGAGGAAGTGGGAGAGCCACAGAACTCTCACTCTATACGGTAGGAACATTCTAATGGCCAGGGGGGTAAAATATCTAGAGGTCGTATTGAACTCTAAGCTAACCTGGAATGATTACGTTGAAAAAATACTGCATAAGGCAGTCATGACCTTAGCCGTCACTAGGCGGCTATATGTAAAAACGTGGGGACTAAGACCTAGTATGACCCACTGGCTGTACACAAGGGTGGTCAGACCATCGTTAACATACACGGCACTGGTCTGGTGGCGTAAGGTGACACAATCCAGTGCCAAACAAAAGCTAGGCAAGATCCAAAGGATGGCGTGCCTAGGCATCACAGGGGCTATGGAGGTGCTACTGGATCTACCACCCCACCACCCCCAAACTTAGTTATTATAGGGGAGGCCAGACTAGCCTGCAATGGTAGACTGAAGATCATTCCAGGCTTCAGGGGCCACTGCAAAATTCAGGAGATCGTGAAGGAGCCCATGCTTGAAATGAGGTCAGACTTCGCGAGCCAGTGAATCTGCAGGGAAAACAACTTCACAGTGGAAATCCCCGACCGCGAGGCATGGCGCTCGTCTGGTTCACGGGCGGGTCCGGCGAGGAGCGTGGGACGGGGGCAGGTGTTTATTCGGAAGGACCGTGGGTAAGTCATAACATTTCCCTCGGAGCCCATGCAACGGTGTTTCAGGCCGAAATGTACGCCATCCTGCACTGTGTGCGGGAGAACAAGAGGAGGGGCTACACCAACAAGTGGATCCTCATAGCCACAGACAGCCCTTAAGGAACTAAGTAGCTCACAGGTAAATTCCTGGCTGGTGAGTGAGTGCCGAGACGAGACGAGCGACCTGGCTGGGCAGAATGAGGTGACCCTCATCTGGGTGCCGGGTCACTCCGGGGTCAAAGGCAATGAAGAAGCTGACAGTCTCGCGAAGAGAGGGTCAGCAGAACCATTTATGGAACCAGAACCGGCTCTAGGCGTGCCTAAGAGCACTGCCAGGGGAGCCATTAAGTCCTGGGTCAGAAACCAACACAAGGTGTACTGGGCGGACTGTTCAGGGCTCAGACATGGGAAGTCAATAATTGACGGACCCAGTTCAAAGAGAGCTGTGGAGCTGCTAAATCTTAGCAGAAGACAGCTCAGAAACACAACAGGTCTCTTGATGGGACACATGGCCGTCAAGAAACACCTGCATAAAATGGGGCGGTTCGAAGGGGACCTCGCATGCAGACTCTGCGGCGAAGGGAAGGAATCAGCCCAGCACATCTTGTGCGAGTGTAAAGCTCTGGACTGCAAAAGACAACTGACCTAAGGTCAGTCTAGACCGGAGACAAAGCATTATAAAACTTCACCCTACCAATCGCTGTGCAGACTAGTTCAAGGATTCAGTGGTTTTGGAATGGGTGGATTAAAAAGACTAAGGGCATGCACAATAAGCCAAAGGTTGCAGTGCTATCGGGGCGGCAAAATCGCAGACGAGCCCTGTGTGAGAAAAAAAAAGTAATCACCGAATTTACAGGTTATAGCCAACTTCTAGAAAGCTGTAAAAAATTGTTATGCTGTCTCACCTTTGATTCGTTTTCTCTGTAAGATTCTGGAATTTTCTACTACGTCCAGTGGATAAGCCTTCATAACATCAATTAGCTCAATGTATATTTTTTTCATTTGGCGATGCTGATGATATCTTGTCACATAAGATGTCATATGCATCTGCCCCCATATAATGAAGTAGATATGCTGTTGGTTTTTTTTTTTTTTTTTTTTTTGGTAATCCCGAAAACTTGGAATGCGCTTTCTAGATGCATGAGCGAATGATCACATTTCTTGCGGTTATCGTAAGACTCAATTGAAAATATTGTAATTACAATTGTTTGTGTCGGTCCAGTCATTTTACAATTTGTTTTCGAACTTGAACTGTAACATTCTCAAATACCTGTAGGTACGCCGCAGCTGTAACCGGTGTATGTAGTGCTCATGCTCCCCTTCTTAACAAGGTTTATATGGTTATACACACCTGTAATATGCTGAGATCGCAACTGTCGTCATCGCCAATTTGTTGTGGGTTGTACAATGTATTGTAATAACAGCACGAATTACTTTAGGTACCTTTATTTGGTTATAAAAATACAAGGCTAGATGCATTCTCACCACAATTAGAACCGTAGACCGGTTTCGTTCTAATTAGAGCTCGTGAATATGACACACTAATTGCAGCGAAAATACGCCTATAAAGTAATACGGCTATGGTAGCCAGCCTTCCAACACTAAGTGAGATGTAGGACATGAAGCACGTGCCGCAACCTCATTGCGGAGCTAAGTAGTATGTTGTCCCGGCAGCTCCAAATAACACAAAGTGTTAAAAAGTAGAGACTGTGTATAACTAACTAACAATTTAATAAATTGTCAGTCCTGGCCCATTTCTACCCTAATCTAGGGACGAAGTATGTAAGGCTAGATGCATTCTCACCACAATTAGAACCGTAGACAGGTTTCGCTCTAATTAGAGCTCATCAGTACGGCATACTAATTGCAGCGAAAATACACCTATAAAGTAATATGTAGTAGAAATGGGCCAGGGCTGACAATTTCGCTAAATTGTTAGTTGGTTGTATACCGTCTCTAATATTTAACACTTTGTGTTATTTGGAGCTGCCGTGACAACATACCACTTGGTTCCGCAACGAGGTGGCGGCACGTGCTTCATGTCCTATATCTCACTTAGTGTTGGAAAGCTGGCCACCATAGCCGTGTTACTTTATAGGTGTATTTTCGCTGCAATTAGTATGCCGTACTGACGAGCTCTAATTAGAACAAAAACCGGTCTACGGTTCTAATTGTAGTGAGAATGCATCTAGCCTTACATATTTTGTCCCTATATTAGGGTAGAAATGGGCCAGGGTTCACAATTTACTAAATTGTTAGTTGGTTGTATACAGTCTCTTAATATTAACACTTTGTGTTATTTGTAACTGCCATCACAACATACTACTTGGTTCCGCAATGAGGTGGCGGCAAGTACTTTGTGTCCTATATCTCAGTATAAAAATACAACTTAAAACAATATTCTGTGATACTAACTGGGATGATTAAAGGTACAGCTTCTACAAACATGAATACTTGAAAACGGCATAATGGGAGAACTGTTCTGTTCCGTTACACTTGATTTATGTGACAATGACATTTGGCATTTCAGAGTATTCCAAAACTACCAACAACGTTGCCGGTTACGGCACAGGGCTATCTGCTTCCCCGTTTCATTCAATGCCTTGATGCCGTGGTACCCACATCAAAGTTACTTTGTTGTTCATAGCCAGTTGCTTCAAGGATTTTTTGCAGTCCCGGGTCAGTTTAGACTCGATTTTGAAAGATTTCAGCCTTTAGTGCCACCTGGCTGTCTGAGAGCATATGGATCTCTCTATTTCTTAGTCTTCTTTTTATGCACTTCTGTGCACAGAGATTTGTAGCGAGCATTTCTGCTTGGAAGATGGTGGAAGTTTTTCCTAGGGATGTAGCGAGTCTAAAGTTAGATCCTCTTACTCCCAGTCCTGGTCCCTCCATTTGTTCAGATCCGTCTGTATACCATACAGATGATTGTTTGTCAGCCTTTCGCTGTGTCTGCCTCATGCTTGGCGGTCACTTATGACCATGTTAAATGGAACTATGAAGTCTAGTTTAGCTGGGATTTGATCTGTTGGTTTGGTGAGTGACTCCAATGGAATAATTTCCAGGATCTTAAAGTGGCCACCCAAGTTTGAATTTGTCTGCTTGAAATAATCTTGAGGCACTCAGTGCTGCTTTCCTCTTTAAGCATATCTGCAGTGGAGTAAGATTCAGGATTGCCTATCTAGCTGTAGGGCATGATGCGATAGCTTCCGTTATTCCAAGATATATCACCCTCTGCAATTTTTGCAATTTTGTTTTTGGGGCTTGTTCCGTTTTGGGCCACCATACTATGTGGATGCAGTCTTTACTAGAGGCAGAACCTCGAAAGATACTGGCTAACACTTTAAAAGCAACAACCCAAGCAATACAGCATAACTCATTTTAGAGTGATCACAAAGTATTAGGTGTCAAGGGTTGCTTTTAATTTTAATTTTACAAAATGTCACAATCCACAGAAACTTTACACAGAACTGTTCAAGATCACTTCTTTTGCAAAAATAAAAGTATTATTTTACATTTATTCAGTAAGAATCTATTTTAGTAAAGCTTCCTTCTAAATTGCATAAAAGATTTCAGACTTAAGCAGAATTTTGTCATTGATAGAATTGAACAGTTCTATCATCAACATCTTGTAAGATTATTACTGAAGACAATTAATAATAATAGGCCAAGTACTAATTTTATGCCACATCAGACAATACCTTCGTCATCGCTGATTTCTGATTATTAATTATGACTGGTTGTCTGTGATTTAAAAAAACTTTGTGGCGCCAGTTTTGACGCTCAGAGAGCGAGTAGAGCATATGACTTCACATTTCCATATGTTAATGGGTGTATTCCAAGTATTGAAATAGACATATTATGGTAAATGGAATGTGCTTGGGTCATTTAGAGCGACAAATGAAACGAGTTTTTCAAATGCTAATGTGTCATACTAAGAAAGAAAGCCATGAGAGATCATTAAAATTTTAAGTGAATCAATTTGATAACACGGCATGGGTCCTGAAATATAAAGTAGTGATGGCAGTAATATCTTACATTTAAATGTAGATTAAACATTTTCAGCCGATCACGAAATGCACTTCTAAATGGTGATACAAAACATTATGACTGGGATTCTGGATATACCTGTCATCAATTGGGTTCTGGATCAATTCTAATACAGCTGGGTAAGTGGTGTTCTTTAAATAATTTTTAAGCACGAGAATAGATTCCACATTATGTACTAGAAAGTAAGTAAGTTTCAGGGTCTTCTTTTTAGTGAATTTTCATTAAGAAAATTTCTTCTTCCTGAGGGGGAAAAAAGTTTTTGTCACTTCTTTACTTAAGTTTTGAAAAAATGATTTTATTAAATTTTAATTGTAAGAGTTTTTTTATTTCTCTGCATTATCACAGTTATTGCAAGTAGCTTTAATATAATCATATAGTTATAAGAAAAGAGTCGGCTATATTATCCTTACTTTCCGCAAGACTGAAGCATCAATTAAGGCAAGTTTTTTTTTTACTCACCACAGTTAATCTTATTATGTTAAAATATAAAATACTATTCTATCAAAATAGCTATTTTTTAAGGTTCTACATACTCCTGAAATCGAAGTCCTGAAAACGTTTTCCCAAACCACACTTTTTAAATATTACCTGTTTGCCATGTGTAACGTAAAACTTCTCATTATAAACTCAGTCTATTTAGTAGCTCTAAGTGGGTAGAGGAGTGACTCTTAAGAAGCCGGGTCTGTGTATAACATCCACTGATAAGCCTTAGAAAATAAAACGCTTTTATGCTCCTTCCTTCAGAGGGGTGTAAAGCCGTTTGTGAATTATCATTTACTTATTACTCTTACAAAATAAAAGACTTGTGTTAGTGGTAACTGGGCATAGTAGTGGAAACAGTAGCATATCAAATAAAGCAGAATGTATGTGTGTTTCATTAAATAACCTTGTAAATTAAGTCTATTATATATATATATATATATATATATATATATATATATATATATATATATATATATATATATATATATATATATATATATATATATATATATGTATGTATGTATATGTATATATCGAAATAATAATCCCACAGAATGTGTCAGCTCCATTAGATAAATTATTTTATTATGCCTAGAAACATATGCTCCTCATTCCTCAAAACATGTTGATTCGAAATCAGAATAAAGCCTGCCGAAAAGCAGTAGTTACTGAAAATTCTGCCTTTAAACTTTGGCGCAAAAACCCTAGCAGCGAAACTCGCCGCCTTTGCATCAGCAAGGAACCAACCAGACAATCGATCAAGCCAAAAATGAGTTCCACCAATCAGTAAGGGACAAAGTCATCTCTTATCCAAACAATACCCGACGTTTCTGGTTTATGAGACAAATTGTTGGTAAAAATTTCACCAGGAGCTCCTTTCCTCCCCTGGCTTCAAATAATGGACTATTTGCCGTATCTTTGGAAAAAAGACCGATCTATTCGCCCGTGTATTTGCTTCTAATTCCACGCTTATTTTTCAGTAAAAGAGCCCACCAACTATTCCAGTTGTAAAGTCTATAATAGGAGAAATAAGCTATAATAGGAGAAATATTATTTAGGCATCGTACTGTTAACCACATATTTAAAAATTTATACATCAAAAAAGGATCAGGACCCGATGGAATCTCAGCAATAGTTCTTAAAATGTGTGCTCCTGAACTGACTGCAATTTTATGCCACCTCTTTCAAAGTCCTATAAAATGAAGGAGTTTCATCTTCCTGGAAACAAGCTGGAGTTTCAGCCTGTCTCTAAAGAGGGAGACAAGTCCGATGTACGGAGCTATCGTTCAATTTCCATTCATCAGTTTTGTGATCGTCAATACAGCTTTTGTCAAAACCGCTCTACTGGCGATATTCTGACATACGTCACTCTTTGGTGTTCTGCTCTAGAAAAAATTGGAGCTGGTCATGCAATTTCGTTGTACATTTCTAAACTATTCGATCGGGTCTGACATGCGGCACTTCAATAAACTTTTATCATGCTGATTGCTTTTAAAACTATGCCTATGGCTATCTAGTTTTCCGAAGGAGCACTCTTTTTTGCATGTTGTTGTCGCTGGTGTTTTATCAGATGTATTAAAAATTAATGCGGGTGTTCCACAGAGTTCCATTTTAGCTCCCACACTTTTTCCTTTGCAAATAATTGACCTTCTGTCAACAACCAACAATCCAATCCACAGCTTCGCTGATGATAGTACTCTTCGTAGCATGTTCTCATCGACGCGCCCAATATCAGCTTCTAGCTCCTGGTTAAAGCAACCAGCACCCTAAATGATGACCTGTCTGATATTCTCAGCTGGGGCTCTGCAAATAAAATAAATTCAATCGCTTTAAATATGTTCTTTCTTAAATTAACTATGAAGTGTTGGAAATAGTTAAATAAACTGGATTTATCCTCAAGCTGATACTCATCCTAAATATATTTATTAGGAAGTTGTTATGTGATATGTATAAATATATTGTTTATTTGTTGCTTTGATAATACGTTATTAATTTTTATATTTTACCTCTAAGCAAAAAATGGTTTGCCTATTAATACAATACCAAATTTTGCGAGATTTCGGTATAAATGAATCAAGTTTTCAGATTAATTAGTTTTAATTGAATTAAACTTTTACAAAATAAAAAAAATAACACAATAAACACGAGTTCTTTTAAAACGAACCTAAAATATTTTTATATAATTTTTTAAACCAACTGAAAAGTAGGTATATACGAGTAAGTCAACCTAGCGATATCAAAGCCTAGACAGTTATATTATTGGAATTAAAAAAAAATTCGCCAACTGATAGGATTCACAGACACCTTTTTGATTATACAGGTAATCGTATTACTCATTATTGTTTTGGATTATATCTGGCCTGGTTTAAAGAGCATACCATGTAAAGATAGGGTAGGCATTTAGCTGCAATATGTATTTCTAGTATCCCATTTTACATTATTTTAACATCCAATATAGTTTTCATATCGGTTAGGTTGTATAGACTTTTCTGATAAGGATGTATGCATTTGCTACTGCATATTTATAATTTATATAAATAAAAACCCTCATTCGACGTTGCTGAATGTTGAATACATATTTGACGTGTTTGAACAATGTTATTTTAACTAATAAGTTTTTTTTTTAATTACTGCAATTTTCTTATAGATAAATTTTGTTCAATAAATTTTATCAAGTACTGACCGTACATTTTTTTTAAGAAAAACTCCGCCATTTTTAAATCGGCTGGTTTAGTAAAAAATTAAAGAGATGTTTTATTTGAGTTTTTAAAGATGATTTCAAAACACATTTTAACGAGTTGCTGAATTATTAACTAAGCAATGTTTTCTATTTTAAAGACAAAACAAAAAAAAACATAAAGGCTAGTTTTTTAGTAATTTATTTTATGCTTCCAAGAATTTCATATACCAAAAATGAAATCATAACCTTCATGCGTTTCAAAGTATTCTTGTTTACAAAATTGTGCTACACACGCCCATACAAACACGCACGTCCATACAAACACGCACGCCCATACAAACACGCACGCCCATACACACCTTCGCATGCACGTACACAGACACACGCTCGCAGTTTTTATGCAAGACTTCTCAAAAAGTTTATGTATTTCTATACTTGTATTTTCATTTGCTCAAGAAACTATTTGAGTTTGTACAAGAACCTTGCATGAAAGACTTACGTGATATCAGAGGTTTTAGACAAATAGAATAAACTATGTTAGTGTCTTAAATTAAACAAAATTCGAAACTTTAAAGAAACAGTACTTTTCAACCTTACTGTATTTATTAAAATAACTGAGTTCAACACAATCAAACTTCGACATACTTTCATATTTTCACCCCATTTTTTATATCTTATTTGCCTAAACAATCTTTAAATGTGCAGTACTTAATAAAACTGAATTAAAACAATAGAAAATTTAAATTATTTTGTATATTTATTATTTGCGATTTGTTTATTAGGGCTGCTCTCTAAAATCAGTTTAAAATATTTTTCCATGTAAATATTATTGAAAAAAGATCAGTTACATATATAATGTTACACATTTAAACAAACGCTCCAGAAGACCCATAACATATAAAAAGGCGGGAGTCCTTATTATGTTAATAACGTTGAGTGTACCGTATAACTTAAAATCTTAAGCTGAACAAAGTATAAGCCACGTTGCCAATGCTTGAATGCCATATCCACTGCAAAGTAAACGTTGACTGTTCAAACATATACTTTGCGTATATTGATTCTTGATGGCGCCGCTAATAACAAGCAGTAGAAGCTTGAACTAAGATATACGCTTTCATCCAAAATCCGAGTTTATGGCGTCAAAATGAAAATCTCAGAATCACTTCATAAAAGTCAAAAATGATCATAGAAGCTGAAAAATCAACAATGCGATATGACGTCCGATATACAGACGCCATATCGCAGCGGACGCCACATCTACCGTAAATACATACATATATATATATATATATATATATATATATATATATATATATATATATATATATATATATATATATTATGGACATGTATATATTCGGAAAGATTTAAGTGGTCTTTAATGTGAGATATACTTGGTTCTTGGGTTGAACCACGTCCAGAATTTATGAAAACTCGACGTTTCGGCTCCTGTTTTGGAGCCATTTTCAAGAGGTAAAGGAAATATGTAAGGACATGAACTCTAAGGCCTCAATCTGCCTACTTGTTAGAGCAGTGGACAAAGGTGGGTTGGGTTGTTGTAGCTCGATCACGGGAGATCTGGCAGTTCCTTTTTTTTTCAGGGCACGTCCACGGCCTTGCCGCCCCGATAGCACTGCAACCTTTGGTTGATTGTGCATACCCTTAGTCTTCCATTCCAAAATCACTGTGCCTTGAACTAGTCTGCACAGCGATTGGTAGGGTGAAGTTTTATATTGCTCTGTCTCCGGTCTAGACTGACCGTTGAGGTCCAGAGCTTTACACTCACACAAGATGTGCTGAGCTGATTCCTCCCCCTCGCCACAGAGTCTGCATGCGAGGTCCCTTTCGAACCGCCCCATTTTATGCAGGTGTTTCTTGACAGCCATGTGTCCCGTCAAGAGACCTGTTGTGTTTCTGAGCTGTCCTCTGTTAAGATTTAGCAGCTCCACAGCTCTCTTTCGACTGGATCCGTCAATTATTGACTTCCCATGTCTGAGTCCTGGACAGTCCGCCCAGTACACCTTGTGTTGGTTTCTGACCCAGGACTTAATGGCTCCCCTGGCAGTGCTCTTTGTCACGCCCAGAGCCGGTTCTAGTCCCATAAATGGTTCTGCTGACCCTCTCTTCGCGAGACTGTCAGCTTCTTCATTGCCTTTGACCCCGGAGTGACCCGGCACCCAGATGAGGGTCACCTCATTCTGCCCAGCCAGGTCGCTCGTCTCGTCTCGGCACTCACTCACCAGCCAGGAATTTACCTGTGAGCTACTTAGTTCCTTAAGGGCTGTCTGTGGCTATGAGGATCCACTTGTTGGTGTAGCCCCTCCTCTTGTTCTCCTACACACAGTGCAGGATGGCGTACATTTAGGCCTGAAACACAGTTGCATGGGCTCCGAGGGAAATGTTATGACTTACCCACGGTCCTTCCGAGTAAACACCTGCCCCCGTCCCACGCTCCTCGCCGGATCCGCCCGTGAACCAGACGAGCGCCATGCCTCGCGGTCGGGGATTTCCACTGTGAAGTTGTTTTCCCTGCAGATTCACTGGCTCGCGGAGTCTGACCTCATTTCAAGCATGGGCTCCTTCACGATCTCCTGAAGCCTGGGTTGATCTTCAGTCTACCATTGCAGGCTAGTCTGTACAGTCCTAGCCTGGCCTCCGCCATAATAACTAAGTGTATGGGGGGGAGGGGGGGGGGCAGGTGCAGCAACACCTCCATGGCGGCTGTAGGGGTTGAAGACATGGCCCCTGTGATGCTTAGGCAGGCCATCTTTCGGATCTTGTCTAGTTTTTTAGGCCACCAGACCAGTGCCGCATATATTAACGATGGTCTGACCACCCTTGTGTACAGCCAGTGGGACATACTTGGTCTTAGTCCCCACGTTTTTCCATATAGCCGCCTAGTGACGGCTAAGGTCAAGACTGCCTTACACAGTATTTTTCCAATGTGACCATTCCAGGTTAGCTTAGAGACCAATACGACCCCAAGATATTTTACCTCCCTGGCCATTGGAATGCGGTTGCTTTCTCGGGGCTCACCCCGACCCCTTGATCAACCTTCCACCACCTTCAGTGCAGTCTGCATGCGCTCCCACACTGCCTATGTAACCTTTCCTCGGACTATGATGACAATGTCGTCCGCATAACCCTGTACCTCATACCCCCCTCCCGAGAGCCTCCCCAGCAGGCCGTCCACGACTAGGCACCAGAGTAAGGGAGACAGAACGCTCCCCTGCGGAGACCCCGCCGCGACCCCCGCCAGCAGAGTCCCTCCGGCTAGTGAGGTGAACACCGCCCTGTCCCTGAGCATGGAACCGATCCACCTGCAGCAGGTGTTCTCTATTCCACGCTCCCCGACAGCTGCCAGAACCGATCCGAACGAGGTGTTGCTAAAGGCCCCCTCTATGTCTATGAAGGCCCCCAGCGCCACCTCCCTGTTCTCCAGCGTCACCTCCCTGTTCTCCAGCGTATTCTACAGTTTCAGAACCAGTTGCTGCAGTGCTGTTGCTGTTGCGAATCCTGCTCTGTATGCATATTGTCCGCAGTGTAGGAGATATGCTTCCAGTACACCGCCCCTAATGTGCCGGTCGAGCGATTTTTCCACTGTTTTTAGCAAGAAGGACATGGGACTTATAGGCCTCAGGGACTTTGCCTGGTCTGTTGGACGCCCAGGTTTAGAAGGAATGCAACCCTGGTCAGTCTCCATGCCCTCGGAATGAACCCCGGAGCCAGGCTGGCCCTCATTAGGAGGGTAAGCACCGGCGCCAGTATATCTATCCCCTGTTGAAGCATGATGGGCATTATTCCATCAAATCCCGGCGATTTGTATGGCTTAAAGCTGTTAATGGCCCATCTCATTTTGCTCCAGGTAACCACCTCTTTAGCGACTGTCCAGTCTACTCTAGATGCCTGCCTATAAGGCGCCTCTATTTCTGAGTGTTCCCAGTCCGGAGGTGATTGGTTTATTATGTTATAGCCGGGGAAGTGCATCTGGAGTAAAATTTCCATAGTTTCCTCCCCCGAGCTTGTAAAGCCTCCCATGGATGTTCTAAGGGAGCCTATGTTAGTCTGAAGGCCCTTGGACAGGATCTTGTCTAGTCGAGCACTCTCGGACGTGTTTTTCACTTCCTCGCAGTGCCTCCTCCACGACTCCTTCTTGGGGTCCCTCAGTCTTTTGTTATAGGTCTTTAAGGCCTGTCTATATTCATCTCATGCTCCCAACCTTTTCGCCGCGTGAAACAGCTTACGAACCTGCGTCCGCCTTTGCCTGAGGTCCCCGTTCCACCACGGAACGTTCCTGGTGGACACTCATTTTCAGGGGCAGTTGGCGTTATAGGCTGAGGTGATTGCGTCTCGCAATTGGACTGCTGCAATCTCGAGGTCTATTGAATTGTTTATGATATTCTTAATCCCCCGCAGTTCCACTGCTAGGTCTAACCTGTAGGCTTCCCAGTCCGCCTTGCTGGGGTCCCGGTACCATACCGTTTGTCTTTCGACTTTGGCGATTTCAAACCGGGTGTATCTGTGGTCTGAGCTACTCACTTCCCCAGACACATCCCAGTTCTTAACAAAGTCACCCAGAAACTGGGTGGAAACGGTTAGATCTAAAACTTCCTCACGCCGAGTTGTGACGAAGGTCACTTTATTACCTCTATTCAATATGTCTAAATTAAATTTCATAAAGAATTGTAAAAGTGCCTCACCCCTAGAGTTTGTTTCCGAGCTACCCCACAATCTGATGGTCTGCCATCCACCTGCTCTGCTACCCACCATCAGCTGCTCCGATTCCTTAGGTGGAGGAGGGCCTGTGCTGTCCCCTGGCAGATAGGCTGATCCGACAGTAATGTCCCTCGGCCCATCAGCTCCTCCACATCGGATTTTGATCTTTGCCAGGTCCCGGGAACAGAAATTAATTAAAGGCAGAAACCCTATCCCTTCTCTGACAAAAATGCAGGCCCTCGGGTTCTCGCTGGATCTGCTGTAGATGAGCTTTCCAGCAGCTCCACCGAGTCCTTTGATCTCTCCTTTATAGGAGTACAGTTCCTGGATGAGAGCCACATCCGTGTTCCTCAGAGCCATCAGTAGTCCGGCCGTGGCTGCCCTACTGTGTTGGAGGTTGACCTGAAGGAACCTAAGTCCCATTAACCCGTAGTTGCTTCCCCAGTGGGCGGAAGCTAACCCTTCCCAGGCCCCAGAATGCCTTGAAGGAGGTTCCTTCAAGGGCTCTGTAAGACGCCTGGTCAATCGAGAAGGCGAGAGTCTGTCCTTTCTCCTCTGCCTTCCTGCTTAGAACCGACCAGTGTTGTGTCCCCAGTTCAGGGTTCTGGATCTTCAGTCTACTGATCATCGTCTCGTGCGGAACGGGATCCGTACGAGGACCTTGCGTCTCTTTGGGAGTTCCTTGGACTCGACGGCTGTCAAGTCCGCCCCCTCCCAAATCTGACAGAGGCCCCCGATCGTTTTCCGCAGCCAGTGCCGCGACTTCGGGCCGGCACAGGTTATCCAGAGGATGCCCCCCGCCAGGCGCGCCCGGTGGAACTGAGGCGGGCTCTCCCCTTCCTGAAGAGAGACCACCGCAGCCTGGATCAGGTCCGCCTTCCCCTGGTCTAGCGTGACCTCAGGATGGCGTCTGTCAATCATCGCCATCCCGAGGCCCCCCCCACCTCCCTATAGGAGCCAGTCTGCGCCGGTGTTCCGGCCTTGGTTCTTTTGGGTCGTCTGTCTGTAGTAGGCGTGCTAAAGCCAGAGCGCGGCGTCTTCTGACTCGCACTCTCCTCTTGCGCCTTTACAGGTGCCCTGGCCCTTTTGAGACGTCTGTCTGTAGTGGGCGTGCTAGAGTCCGAGCCCGTCCTCTTCTGACTCGCACTCCCCTCTTGCGCCTTTACAGGTTTCTGGACCGTCCAAGTCCCGGTCGCCATTTTCTGCGCCCTCCGGAATTTCTTTCTTTGGGCCCCGGAAAGACGCTTGGACTGCCGGGCAGTACCTCTACTCTTACAGTAGGATCATCACTGGTGGAGGGGCCCCCGGAGTCCGCGGAGCTCGCCGCCCTCCGGTGGGACCCAGCCTCCAGCTTGGTTGTCGGCGACAGGTCTCTGGCCGAAGCTACCCCCTGATCCCCCGTATCTACGTCGGTCGTGAGACCTCCAGAGTCCGCTGCCGCCCCCTGGCTCGTCTCCGTTTCGGGAATAGACGCAAGGCACAAGTCTGTAGCCGGAGCCACTCCTCGAGCCTCATTGGTTTTGGATTTTATATGTTTTTATTATCTTCATGTTGTTCCCACGAGAATGGGGGAAATACTGTCCACACCATCAGAACCCCTTGTGTGGTGCAAGGCGGGTTACTCTGGAGGGTTGCCGGTACTCCAGAGGCTCCGTTCACGACATCATCGCCCTGGTGCCATCCATCCCTAGGCACGGGTCACTTGACACCGTAGATTGGGGGAATTTAGTTCGGTCTCCTTGTCTAGATCCGTCATGTTTAGTTATTAGCAGGGTCACCTCGTGCAGGATGCGGATTTTCACCGCGCATGACGGTCTTGGGTAAAGCTTCATCGAAAGTTTATGTTGTTATTTCCACTTCCTCAGCTTGCCCCCTGGAGTCCTTTGACCCGCGACTCCTTAACCCCTGGCAGTTCCTTGCAAGTCGTGTATTGTATGTAGCATATCGTCTACCTGCTTCGTTATCAATGAAATTTGTTGGGTCACAGTCAATTAAGTCGGCGGGCTTTCGTCATGGTACTTAAAGGATTAAGAGGATTGCAGGTATTTGTTGTCAGGTCAGGTCAGCTTTGTCAATCGGTAAGTGTTCATCTCACATAATGTCAATCCTACTACAGTAGTTCACAACCTTTCAAATTCCAACATAAGTGACATCGCCATCAAAGTTCCATTCAAAGGTTGAAAATTTGCACCAACCCCTAAATTCATCCCAATAGAAAAGATAATTTCTCAATCAGAAGATGTCATAACACACTTACCGACTGACGAAGCTGAAATTAGGAGACAGGAAATTGCCAGGATATTACGTTCTGCCAAACTTCCACCTTCTAACATTTCTTCTCACGAACGACAGCCAATCAGAGACCTAAACTGAAACACAGAAATTTTAATCCTACCTGCAGACAAAGGCAACGCTACAGTCATACTCAACAAAACAGACTATATACAAAAGATGGATAATACACTAAACAGCACAAACAAATCCCTAACGACCCTACAACTTGTCTTGAAAAGAAAACCAGAACTATCATCAACAACTCCCAACTCAGTCCTGACCTCAAAAAAAAACTAATACTCTGCGAAAAATTATCTCGCATCCCTAGAAAATAGGGTCTCCCCAAAATCCATAAGCCTGATATTCCCCTTCGCCCTATCGTAAGTGCCCACCGTTCACTCACACAAAAGCTTGCAAAACATCTAGCCAAAACTCTCCAACCATTAGTAGAAAACGCTACATCCCATGTCAAAAACTCCAGCCATTTCATT